>JARKIP010000119.1:0-600000 GCA_029990175.1 Petunia secreta
TGAGTCTGTTGCAGAATTTGCTGTGAGATGGAGGCTAGAGGCTTCTAAGATGCATCCTCCATTGCCTGAAGATGAGCTGATAGCAACTTTCATTGACCTTCAAGAAGGCATATTTTACGAAAAGCTACTTTTTGCCAATTTAAAGGATTTCCCAGTTTAATTCGGTATGCAAAGATTTTGGAAGAAAAATTTCAAACCGGAAGGTTGATTGACTATGACACTACAATGCCAGTTTTCAATTGTTCTGATGCACCTGAAAATATTCAAGACTCTCAGCCTTCGCAAATGCACTACAATCATGATATGCAAAATTCAAGTCGCCAGCATCGATCTTATCAGGCACCATCTGGTCATCAAAGCACGAAGAAGTTTAGACCTCGTACATTCACTCCTCTAGAAGAGTCTGTGAGTAGCATATTTGAAAAATTGCAAGCTGAAGGACTTTTGCAACCAAGGAAAGGAACAATTCCCAAGCACTTGCCTCCACATTTTGATCCATTAAAGCATTGTGCTTATCATTCAAATATCCAAGGTCATGATACTGAAGAATGCAGTGCTTGAGATACAAAATTCAAAGCTTTATTGATAATGGCAAAATAACAGTGCAAGAAGATCCATTAAGTGGTTATTGCAGCATTCCTCCCGCAGGCACAATTTTTGTTAAAGGCGAGGCATCAGCCCCAAGATATTCAAAGAAGAAGCGGTTTGCAAGCTAAGAAGACTGCAAAGACCGTATTTTGCAGCTTGAAATGACATTTCATTGCCCAACTATCTTATGCTACTCTGTTGCAATTTTATTCATCCTGGTTGTAATGAACTACGTTATGTTTTGCTACCCTTATTGGGCTTAGTCCCAAAATCAATGAAATTTCGTTTATTCCCAAATAACCAAAGCCAAAGCAGTTATAGATGGTTTATCTTGTGCAAAGAGAAGAGTTTCAAGAATGTCAGATTTTTCGCAACAACAACACATTTGATCGCCATGCAAGCAAAATGCAGATTCGAACCAAATTAGGTGTTCAATCACGTCAACCGTTATTTGATAAAAACTAACGATTGTTCTTTGATTAAACAAGGGCAAATTTTGCAAAGTTCAGCATCAAGGTGGAAGAAGCAATGCAAAGTGTCGCAACTTCCCACAAATTTTATGAGTACTTTACAATTTTTCTTTGAATGCAGAAATCTCAAGCAGCGAAACGACAAGGACTCGCAACTATTAGTTCCTTGAAGAATATTTGCCTTATCGCATATGCAGAACAACTATATTTTAACTTTTGATCGATTATCGCATCACCAGCACAGGCCAGGCGATTTCAGATTTTGCAAGATACAGGGTTTATCCACCCACAAATAGGATATCTGGGTCCTTCCACCCACAAATAGGATATTGGGTTCTTCCACCCAAAAATAGGATATTTTGGTTCTTCCACCCACAAATAGGATATCTGGGTCCTTCCACCCACAAATAGGATATCTGGGGTTCTTCCACCCACAAATAGGATATCTGGGTCCTTCCACCCACAAATAGGATATCTGGGTCTTTCCGCCCACAAATAGGATATGCAGATTTCTTTCAAGTAGATGATAGTCTAAGACAAGTTGGCTGGAACACTGCTTTCGGAGTGTTTCGCGATGTCGGTTGTCCTGCAATATTGGCGTTTAATGATAGTTTAAGACAAGTCGGCTGGAACACCGCTTTCGGAGTGTTTCACGATGTCGGTTGTCTTGCAATATTGGCATTTATTGATAGTTTAAGACAAGTCGGCTGGAACACCGCTTTCGGAGTGTTTCGCGATGTCGGTTGTCTTGCAATCTTGGCATTTAGTGATAGTCTAAGACAAGTCGGCTGAAGCACCACTTTTGGAGTGTTTCACGATGTCGATTGTCTTGCGACATTGACATTGTTATATTTGAAGTGCATGATTTGACTTGAGACATCATGTCTCGTTAGTCAACTTATCTTATGAAAGCCTTGCATTTTACAAATTCGTTCACACTTTACTTATTGTCTTACTTTACTGTTTCAGAATAATGATCAGCCTAGAGGTTCTCCGGGTGGAGCATCTCGTCAGTTGGGTCGAAGGAAGAACTTGTTGATAGCATCACAACTAGCATTTACAATTTATATTATCATTTTAAATTATCAAAGTTTATTAGCAGTTGCTCGCTTACCGTTTGTTAAGTCTTTACAGAATTTTAACGGGCATCGCTAGCAGCATTTGGAGCATAACGTGGAACTTTTTCGTAGCAGTGAACTGGGGCAATTGTTGATATGAGCTAGACTCGTCAACAAAGATTTGAAGAATCGCACTCGAACAAGCAAGTCCTTTCCTAATCTTTCTTTTCAGATAAGGCGTTGCCGTTTGAATTCTTTCCTATTCGTGCGTCTTTTTCAATCAATCGTGCGAGTTTTCGTGTCTAAGTGTCATCGAACTACATATGGCCTGATTCTCTTTCAGCCCGAGATATGTAGGCAACTCAGAAACGGAGTTCGGCCATGTCCGTAAGCCTCGCACTTTGCTTCTTGAAAACAAAGTCCTTGGCTTTAACCGTGACAAAATTGGTTTTCACGTCAACCTTTCTTTACCTGAAAACTCTTTCATCCTTTTCGGTAAAGAGGGGCAGCTGTTGACACCCAATTTCGTCCCGAGGTGTAACTAATGACTAATTAGTTAAATAAAATTCAATCATTAAAATAAAACTTGAAATTAAAAGTAATTTATTAAAATTAATTAAAGTGAGTTAATTAATTTCCAATGAAAAGTTTAAATTACATTGCTTATCTTTAAAATCTGGCTTATTCATGTAAATTACATTCAATTAAGTTTAATTAAAAGGAAAAGGAGACCAATTTCGTTCTCAGTATGTAAACTCAGTCCATTTCAGCAAAATATATATTCTAAATATCCATTTCCCTTTCAGAGGCCATCAGCCCACACCCACTTTATCCCCCACTTCAGCAGTTAACCCGATTCCCCAAAGCCCTCACCCGTTTCCAATTGCAAGCGACTCGCGACAAAACTCAAGTCGATCATCCTCTCCGTACAAAGGCTTTGCTGGTCGAGTAACACTATTCCAGCTGTGACTTTTGGAGTCTTCTAACTTATTCCCAACGATCCTTTCATCTCATCCGCATATTTTGAATCCAATCTATTCTGAGCCGTTGATCCGTTTCCTTGGAGGATAACGACGAGAGGGCTCAAATTTGACCCTCTCACCCTTATCTCATGAGGGAGAGGATCGAAAAAGGGAGGGGTAGTTTTGATTTTCTTCAACCAAGGTAAACCCTAAATTTCTAGTATAAAATCTTATTTTTTTCAGATTTTCTGGGGGGGGGGGGGGAGTTCATTTTAGAGGGGAGTAGCAGAGAGTGAGAGGCAGCGACATACATGAATATTTTTCCTAAGTTTTCTCTTACAATGAGATAGTGCTACTGTTTCCTGTTTTGTTCCTGGCATTCGACTTCTGTTATCGCTAAATTATTTGTGTCGTCGCTGCATTATTTGAGTCATCGACCTTGCTCGAGTCGCTTAGTCGAGTCGTTTCTTCGGATCCTCGCCCTTTGTTCACTGCCACTAAAAAGGTAAAAGTCTCACCTTAATTTTTTTTTATTTCGGATTAAATGTGATCTATACAATAATTTTGTGTGTGTTCTTGGAAGTTGTGTATTCGAGTTGTGCATATGTTAGTAAATAGTTCAAGACTGTTGTTTGTGTCGATAAGTAAAACATTTTATGTTGTTACTTTACCATGGATTTGAGCTTAAATTTTGATGTCAAAAGAAGAAATGATCAGTAGGTTATTTCCATAGCTTATCAGATTTTAAAAATACAATCTTTGTCACCTAAATGTCTTTTGTTGAAAGGAAATATCATGCTTGCTATATGAAGATAGACATATGTTTGTAGTCGTCCCAATGTTTGATTGAGAACCCTGCTTGTAGTTGAGTATTTGATAAAGAATGCAGTTTTCTTTGTTAAGATAAAGATTGGGTGATTTTAGTTTATTTGGTTCATGCTATTTTTGGTAAAACTTTATTCGCCAATTAGCATAAATTTATTGTCTTTAAAAGAATTTTGGTATGGAAATACCAGTCAGCTTTTGTTCCTTTAAACTTCCTTCATGTCTGCTTGGTTCTTATTCCAACCTACATTTTTTTTGGCTACTCTTGAATTAATTGGTTCTCATTAAGTCGGAATACTTATTGGAAACATGTTGAATTTGTTTATCTTAAATAAATATTCTAGTTGGTTCGTTTCAAAGAAAGCTTCTTTTCTTAATGAAGTGTAAGTTGAACAAGATGCCTAGGTGTTCACTGTTCTACCTTCTTTTGTAGTATCCCTCTGTGTCATTTGGTTAAATTCTCATCATTTGCTTAGCCTTGTATCAAGCTTGAAATCTCATTAGCATATTTCTTTTTGATTATTCATAAATTTTCAGGCATGAAAATATAGATGAGGATTTTGGAATTTTGAATGACTTCAAAAGTTTATAATTTTGCCTAATGAAATCCTGAGTTGTAATAAAAGTTTTGTTCATGTGATTGAAGTTTCTTTTAGGCCTTATAAGAATCTGCATTAGTTGTCAAAGTGTTATTCTAAAAAAAAATAAATCATTCTTTGTGCAATTTTTTGGTTTAATATCATGATTATGGGTCGCAATTTGCTTTGCCGTGAGAAGTTGTTAAAGGAGTAGCCGTGTCTGGTTCTTCTCCTATGGTAGTAATTCGAGTAGTAGTGTGCAAATATGTTTGGTTTTTCTTAGTTTCAAAATGATGAGGTTGGTTTTATTTTTTTATGTTTTAGGAAAAACATTTCTTCTGGTATCATTTAATTAGAATCTGGCAAGCTTCTTAGCTACCATTTTGTCCGGAGGGAAGTGTATATAAAATCTGGAAGCAAGGGTCAAGCCATTATGGAGTCTTCTTTTAATTTCTGGAGCTTTTCTCTCAATTAATTGCATAAATCATTCTTGTTTGTTTTGATTCAAGTCATAAGATTTAACTCTATGTTGTTGGCTAAGACATTGTTCATGTTTAGAATGTTCGTTCTGGCCAGACCTATAGTCTTAAAGTTTTGGCCTTTAATCTAATGTTTTTCCACCTTCTTCATTAACCTTTTTTTTTTTTTTTTGTGTGTGGGTGCTCATCTTTACTTCATTATTTTCTTTACATGAAATCAACTTTGGGAACGATTTAGCAAAGCTCACAAAGGGGATGGCTTATTGGCATTGGTGTCTTTGGAGAGGGTGTTCAGGTGTTCTTTTTTTTTTTTTTTGTCTATGATGGAGTAGGAGATATCAATGGTGTTAGGTGAGCTGAGGGAGTTGGTCAGGCAGTGAGTTTGTTTTTGTAGAAGTTCAGGAGTTTGCAGTTGTTTGGGTAAAGTTCTGTTTGCTGTAGGTGTTGAATTGGTTTAGTTGAAGTAGTGTTTCAGTTTGCAAGTCTGAGAGATGAAAGAGTGGAAGTTCAGTTTAGGGAGTTGTTTGGAGGCTGACAAGAGTAAAAGGGGCCTGGTTAGTTTGCAGTTTATTAGAAGTAATAGCAGGGGTTTCCAGGGGATGTTTTGGGTTAGTTTAGGGTCAGATGAGGGTGCAGTTTGTTCAGGGTGAGCTATGTTTCAAGGTGAGTGTATTCCAACAAGCAGTAGAGGGTATGAGCAGAGTGTTTGGAGTAGTACAGAGGTGAGTGAGGTTGAAAGAGGGTGTTTGCTGTCAGGTTAGATTATGTAGGGAGTGGTGTTTTAGTTTGTCTTCAAAAAGGGGATGAGAGCCAGGGCATCAATTCTTTCTCTTAGTTAGTCGTAAGATGCAGCTTTGGTTCCTGAGTGTGGTTGTTTGTTTCCAATTGTGCTTATTCTCATTTTGAGTTTAGTCCCAATTTGCCTTATCTGTTGTTTCCACTTGTCTTTCTTTTCCTGGTAAATTTGAGAAACCTATTTTGCATTAGTCATTTCTGGCATATGTTTAGACAAGAAGAATTTTTTGAGTTTATGCATCTGGCATAATAGTGACAGTCACTTTGGCATGGAGTTGTGCTTGGCTTCTAGGTGATAAGGAGCAGAACTAGCCTTATAATACTTGCTTTTAACGGGTTGCTTGCATATGTTCATCATAAGAGTGGGTAACATTTGTTGCTTGGTTAAAGGAATTTCTGTCACAAAGTGGGCTGGAGCACATTTTAAACTCATGCATTTAGACTTTTATATTGTGGTTTTGGAGCGCCCATTCTGAAATTATGTTAAGTAAAATTTTTTAGTCAGTTCTTATTTATAGCTGGTCCTTGGCTTCAGTGATAATTGATCTGTAATTGTCCTTAACCAACTTCACCATGAAAGAAATTTAATGAATACTCGTAAATGTTCTCATGCAGTATTAGGAAGATACGATAAATTTATAGTAAAATGTTATCTGAGTGAGGGTTATTGTTAATTTAAGACTATAGTCCTTTGTTTGTTTTATGTGTTTAATAATTCTGGTCTGTTTACCTATGTTTGTTTAATTGTGAAATATAATGGGAAATTCATAGTTGTTGTAGTCTATTTTCATTTAGATAATGGATCAGACAAACAAGCATGTGTATATATATATATATACACATATTAGTTTGGTGCCTGTAAAATTCAAGCAGTTGGCTATGAGATCAATTTCTATGTTTCTTAATAGTATGTCAGCATAGTTACTCTGTTTTGTTTCCTAGGGAGAGCCATGTAAACATTTCCTGAGTTTTCTGTCCTTTTATTTAACTCGCCACCTTATTTATTTAAAACTTTATACCATCGTTCAATTTTCTAAGAAATGTGCTTAAATATGTACTAATCCTTATCTCTTACTTATTTTGCATAAAACACCTTTGGGGACGATTTCGAGTTGGTTAAAACTCACAAATTGGGGCGGTTGTTTGCATTTGAAGTTATTTGCTCCGCTTCGCATTTTCGGGACTTGATATCCCCGGAAATGTAAAAGAAAAAGTGAAAATCACAAAGTTCAAGGCTCAATGATTGAGTTTGCGCTTCCGGGTTCTATCTTCTAAACTCCATCCTTCCCCGCTCCCTTAGAAAATGCATGTTGTATAGGACTTCCCCATAGACCGGATCAAGAGCCCTATAAGATAGAAATGATATTTGCATTGTGAATAATTATTGTAAATCAGTTAAATTATTTTTATATGAACACTTTGTATTATTTCTTTGCGAATCGCCAATTTATTTATAGATGTTTAGAATCATATGTCAATTAATGAGTGCAAATAAAATTTGATTAAAATCGTACCTTCGTCATAATTTACATTTGAGTTACTTATTTATTGATTATATTAATATTCAATTATTTATTTATTTAATCTAATTTATTTATTTAGTTAATTAATTAAATTTTAATCCTTTATTTATTTATTTATTTATTTACTTAATCTAATTTATTTAATTTCAATTAATCATTTATTTAATCAGTTAAATATTTATTCATTTATTCATTTAATTAATGGATTATTATTCATTTACTCCTTTATTCAATTAAAATCGGCAAGTATTCATTTATCTAATTAATTTATTTACTTATTTATTTATCTATTTATTCAATCAATTAATTAATCCTTTATTATTATCCAATTATTTATCTAGTTTGTTTTATTTAATTATCTAACTCCATTTAACCTTTACTTATTTTATTTATTAATTAATTGATCATTATTTCATTATCCATTTAATTAATCTTAATTTGGATCATTTATTTATCTAAGTATCGGCATAATTAAAATCTTATCTTATTTATATTATTCATATTATCCTTATATAAAATTAGCTTTATATATTTATTATCCTTAACAAATTCGTGAAAACCGCCGGATTAACCGCATTTAGCGGATTTTCGAAAGTGCTCCCGCAAGGGACCTTCTTTCGAATTTAAAAGAACCACTTACCTAAGAATCTCTGATTTTAATTTAATTTTTTTTAAATAAAAAAAATAAATTGCACTCTTTATTTAACTTAGGTTCCTAATAATCCTTAAATTAGGTGGCGACTCCAAAGAAAACCCTTTGGTGTCCCATTTTGTTGAAATATATCCGAAACCTGTCTTTTCTTAAAGAAAGGGTAATTTTTGGGGTTCAACACCAACATTGACAGGGAGGCACATTATCAAAGCATATGTAAGGAAGACTCGACTACACCTCACATTAGTAAAGTGTTTGAAAGGCATCAACCTGTAAAAAATGAAATTGAAACGACCTCGGTCAGTCGTTTCGGAAGTTAGGACTCCGATTGGCGTGCCGATAATTTTAAAATATTTGTAATGTCATTAGGACCTGTCTGTAAAATTTGAGCTAAATCAGACCTCGTTTAGTAGGCATCGGAAGAAGGTTTTAGTTTTTATTGGCGATAAATATTAAAAAGAGATTTTCGAGCTCGGTTTTTGCCGAATGAGCTCCGATTCGAAATCCGAAAGCGCCGTTAGGTTCGTATGACTATTTGTGATTTTTGTAAACTTTCGAAAGTGAATTTCGATGTTGTTCGGCTAGTTTCCGCTAAAATGCCGAAAGTTAAATAATTTGACTTCTTTTCATTTAAATTCGCATCTTGAGTTTCGAGAATCCGATTTGAGATCCGTCTTCACGAGTATGTTACATATATTTTGTATAACTTGTATGCAAAAGTTGGGATTATTTCGAATATCGAGGAAATCGTTTTAATTTTTATCGTAGTAGCGAATTTTCTTTAAAAAAAAGAAGAAGGACAAAATGACAAAAAGTTAAAAAGTTTGGCGGTGGCTTAGCATATATGCTAAGTCTATATGCTAAGTCTTAGCAAAAGCAGTAACAAACAATTCAGAAGCAGAGGAAAGTAAAATGACGCAGAAATAGAAGAAAAATGCCAGAAAATGAGAAAAGAGGCCGAGAAAAAAGTAGAATTTTCACCCTGAAATAGTCAGGTAATGATCCTAATATGTTATTTGAATTTATTACGTGTGTTTAAATATTTTTTAACGGTAAAACTTGGAATATTAGACATCATTTTAACAAGTTCAATTAATAGTTTGAAGGGTCAAATGGACCCCGATAATGAAATTGATTATATATTCGTACTCAGTGAGTTATGGGCAACATATAAATGTAATTTATTTGGGGTTTGGTTGTGTGACTTTAAACCCTGTATATAGGCCTGGCCTGCGTATTGCGTACGCGAATAGGGTAACAGGTTCCTACCTAGATTGCCCTAAGATGTGAGCAATGAAGCTTTTAGCCTAATTTGATATATTTTTCTGCTTATTGAATAGAGTGGGATCGTTTGGCAATGAAACCAAAGGACAAGCGGTTGTTGAGTAATTGTGCTAATTTTATAACAAGGTAAGTGTTTATATCCATTTCTTTGGAGGCACCCGGCCTCGCGGATTTTCTACCACGTATTCCTTACGTGTGTAGCTGCCGATAGGCGTACTCATTACGCCTTAGCTTTGGATTTATATTGTATATTATATGTTATGTCCTATTGTTGGTATTGCATTGAGAATCTGATCATTGTACCCTGGCTGTAAGTTGGCATCTACTTCCCGGCTGTCGATGAGAGTCCCGCGCCGGTGAAGGGTTATTATTGCATCACATTGCATTCATACGCATTATATGTCATTCATATGCATTACATTGCATATCATATTGGGTGCAGGAGTATTCCGCCCAAGGAGCAGGAGCATTCCGCTCCATTGTATCATATTGAGGGTAGGAGGATTCCGCCCCAAGAGCAGGAGTATTCCGCTCTTATGTCAGATATTGAGTGCAGGAGTATTCCGCCTCAGCTTTACATTATATCGGGTGCAGGAGTATTCCGCCCCACGAGAGTGCAGGAGTATTCCGCCTCTGGTTTATATTATATCGGGTGCAGGAGTATTCCGCCCCAGGAGCAGGAGTATTCCGCTCCAGTTGGTTATCAGATTGGATTCCCCTCGAATGCAGGAGTATTCCGCTTCGGGATGGGATTACGGGCACATGTGACCCTTCCCATCATATTTCATTTCATTTCATTTCATCTTACTTCATTTTATTTCATCTCATTTCATTTCATACCATTGTGTAAACTTGTGGTACATAACTATTGTCCTGCTTATATGTGCATTTCTTATTTGTTGTTATGTTTCTGGCATGCATCCTTGGTTGAGTTTATAAGTTCTTACGTGTTTCCGGTTGTTATCTGGCTCTGCCTTTTTATAATTTAAATAAAAGGAATTTGGTCTATCTATTTCTTTTCTCCCTGGCTAGCTATCCTATTCTTTGAGGTGGCTAGTCTGCCCCACTTATTGAGTCCTTTTGACTCACCCTTGGTCGTTGTTTGTTCTTGTCTATCTGTTTCGTTTCGGCAGGTTCGTTCCAGGATTGTGTTCGCCACGTTGTGAAGGAGCGAAGACGACTTCAGCTGTCAGGGTGAGGTAGCTTTTATTCCTGATGGCCACCAGTTTATTGGTTATTATTTTCAATTGCATTTTGCTCCCTTCAGGAGGTATTTGTCTTCTTTTGTACTCTTAGATGTCTAGTATGGATAACCCTAAACCTAGTATGTTGGGAAGTCAGCTGTAATTTTCTTTCGTACAGCTTAGAGGTGTTAATATATTTGTATGTTTTTTTAAGTCATGTTTTTATTTATGAATTGTTATATTTATTTTCCTGATTTAATTGGTAAGGGTTCGCCCGACGGGTCTAGGGGAGGATGTCGGGTGCCCGCACGACCTAACCGGATTTCGGGTCGTGTAAGTTGGTATTAGAGCCCGGCTTAGAGTCTATCCAGACTAAGACAGTGTCTCGTAGTGTCTCGCTGATGGGTACGTAGACGTCCGTACTTATCTACGAGAGGCTATGATGGCATTTAGGAAGTTTCACTTCCTTCTTTTCTGATCATGCGTCGGTCCAGGATGCAAATGTACTTTCGTTAATTCTTTCATGGTAATTGTGAACCCTCGTGCGATAAATCAGCAAACGGTATGAGTTCAAGACGAAGCAGTCTGGCCTGGGGGTTAGCATTGACGAAGCCCCAAGAGTTTTTTTTATTGTGTCGACGATCTAGTTACGGAGGTCCCAACTGTACGAGCTCGCGATGGGCAAGGGAGTAGGGCCTTGTGGTTCCCTTGGCTCTCTACGATGCTTTTAGGAGAATTTTGGCGACGTAGATATCGCAAGAACCTATTATTCGCTGGGCAGCCTATTAGGTTGCCGCAGATGCAGACATTTGGTCTCAGGGAGCTCCTATTCCAGTTCTTAATATTGTCGTAGTAAATTGTGTTCCTGAAGTAGCATGTGTTGTGCCTCCAGTTGTTCTGGCTGGTTAGCCAGCCGAGGTATCAGTTCGGTCCGAGTGTCCGAAGAGGTTGCATTATTTTACGCGGTTGAACCTTCCGATATTCTTAAACAATGCATCAGATAAACCTCGTGATTCTTTTTATAAAAATAAAATAATGTCAGCATATCCTTCAGGCTGTTGGTTATCTCGAGCAATGTGCTGCGTATTATTCTGCTTTCCAGTTTCAGGGTCCAGCCTTGAATTGGTGGGCTGCTCTCTTATTAGCTAACTTGGTTCGTTTTTCTTCTAGATTCGTGGAAAGTTCCTTTCGAGTAGCGAACAAGATGAAAGGTGTATCCAGTTTGAGTGGATTGGACAGGGTAGCCTGTCGGTTAGCCTGTTGGTGTTTGGAATATGAGATTGAATTCTATAGAATGGCTGGATATGCATTAGAACTAGTTCATGAGCCTTTCGAAAGATTCAGAGATTTTTTTGATGAATTTTATTTTTCCTTGAAATCCCAGATGGCTCGAGAAATTGAGGTCTGGATTTTATTTGATGTTGTTGTTAATATTGCCCGAAGGTTCGAGGCATACCATAAGTTAGAGCGGGAAAGTAAGAGATCCCACGGCCCTGGTGGGTAACCATGGTACCTCATTTTGAGGTAAAAGTTCTGATTGTTTTGGGAGGTCACCTTCCAGGTTCCTCAGCTTGTGTCACTTGATTCTTTGCGCCAGTAGCTCATCAAGATCAGATTCAGTCTCTCTTTACAGCTATCAACAATCTTTACAACTTCCATTTTTCAGCGAAAATGTGGTATCATTGTCGTGAGTCTGGCTATCCTTTAAAGAGTTTTTCGTTACTCCAGCGAGTGGGCAGTCATCATTTCTCTCGTCAGGCACCTGCACAGTCGCAGGGGGATTTTATTTAGATCTCAATCAACCAGAGAAATGCCACGATCCAGTAAAGGTTGAGAGCGTGGTGGCAGTTATTCTTCAGAAGGTAATTATCAGTGTAGCGGCTTAGTTCAGCCGCAGAGGCAGTTTTATGAACTGCCAGTTTGGCAGGATGCTGAGGCATCCGATGTAGTAGACCCATGTGTTTCTTCCTCCCTTATAAGTAAGATTTATCTTTTCGATCGATCTGGAAATGGTGTGTCTTATCATGTTTCGATGGTTTCTTTGGATATTGTCGTAATTAAGAATTGGTTGCGGTAGAGGGGTGAGTTTCTGATACGATTTATTTCTGGCATTTAGGAGACCCTACTAGTTTATCTGATCTAAATATGAGAGATTTGATGGTGAGTATTGCTATTGCCTGCTTGGCATCTTGTTATGCCACCTTGTGTTATTATGTGAAGTCATTTTACCTCTCTCCTCGGAAATCAGTGTTGGTAGGATGATGGGATTCTTATTCATCACCATCAGGAAGTGTCGTTGTTTCTTCCGGTGTAAAGTGGCTGGTAAGTAATGCTCGACCTATGTGTCTCCTTTTGGTTCGAGATTCTAGTAGAATCATGTTATTCTATGAGCTTGTCTTAGTTATAAAAGGGCATTCTGGTAAATTGTCAGAGTATCCTTCTTATTGGGAGGTTAAATTGGTATGGATGTTTTTCCATAAAGCTTATTAATGTCTATTTCTTCAATTGCGATTTTTGGGTTAGCCTGACTCGGAAGTAGTCTAGCTCTGGTAGCCAAGAAATAAAAAGATGAGCTTCCTGAAGCTCTAATTATTTCTATCCTCGATCCACTTCCATTTCTTCTTCGTTCGGCACTAGTGAGCTTTGGCGATTGGTAGCCGCTTGTGACGTTCCCTGTGTTGAGCCAGAGTATGTGTTATTGTATTAAGGTAAGCATATTATTGTTTTGGATATTAGTCTATCCGGGTATCCATTCCCATGTATAGTATAGCGCTGGTTCTGTTTTGCGGATCATCCAGTTTAAGGGGGAACTCTGCCGAAATTTTTATGTAGAAGTACCATCCATCAGGCGGTGGTGTTCACGACAAAAGTATGGAGTTTTGAACTCGTGAGTTGCAGCTAGTTGGCAACTCGAAAGGGTAGTTTGGTAGTTTAGGTCTGCCTATGTTCAACTTTTAGCTAGGTCTTCTTTAATCCAGCAGGTTGTGCGAGGATGACTATTTCTATTCAAATTAGTTGTATGAGTTTATGCTTTAAGTGGAGGAGTCTTCCTCCAAATACTAAATGGTAATATTAAATATCTGAAGTGTTGATACCACTTTTCTCACGACCCAAAGTAAGGCTACGGTAGAAATCTACAATGAGTGTCGATCATTGCTAAACCCACAAATAAATCTGCTCAAGATCATGGTACATCTTAGTCGAACCTGGATTAACAGTGTATTTGGAATAATGTGCCTCTATCATAATCTGTCCACGTAAATCTGCAATATCAGGAACATAAAGTCTATCTTTATATATGAAAACACCGTCAGTAGTAACCCTATATGGCTACTCCAGTTTTTTTTTTCTGGCTATCTGCCTGTATTCAACTAGAACTGGATCCTCATACTGACGTTGTTTTACTTTATGGAAATTTAGAGTTAAAGGTCTAGTGCAGCTTGTCGACAATCCATCAGTGGTATGTATATCTCCTTCACACCTCAACTCTTTGAGAAATTGCTTTAGCGTTATAAGTGCACATGTAATCAACTTTGTGCTAGTATTCTGGCTCAACTCATGGTCCAACTACATGTCTCTTTTATATATCAAGTCATAATAATTCCAATTCAAAGACAATACCCTGAGGTAGATGTTCAGTGTGAAGATCATTCTTGGTCTACATCATACTATCCAGTAGTAATTATATGATCCTTATCCTTATACGATAGACCTTGTTCAGATGAACCTTTGACATATATTAGGATATGAGTAACTGCATCCCACAAGGAGCTTGCAGAACAACACTAAAATCAATTGAGATGTTGCATAGTGCATTCGTAAAAATAATATAGCTTGCATCAAATCTTCTATAGTGTGTAGTAACAAGGTACTTCAAAAGCTTCCCCTATTGCATCAAGCGTGAGCTAATTCTTAGTTCTATCGACCTATTTTATTTCGAAAAGTATATCGAAGAGGTGATTATCGTCTGCACCATGTTAACTCATTCAAAGTTCAGTGTATCTTTGCTTCGAAAATGTAAAACTCTCTTCTCGCAATCGAGGAAAGATCCGCTTAGTCAAAATAAGTTGTGCAATGGTATCATTATATTATCCAGATATATTTTATTCCAAAAGTACGATATGCGTGTTATGATTCTGATTCTGTAATTATGAGATAATGTCCGTGGAGTAGTTTATGAAGGTTGTGCAAGTTCTCTTGTTATCTGCGTGAATCTTGCTTCAGACTTAGGCTCGTTCGAGGACGAACGAGAGTTTAAGTGGAGGAGAATGAAACGACCTCGGTCAGTCGTTTCGAAAGTTAGGACTCCGATTGGTGTGCCGATAATTTTAAAATATTTGTAATGTCCATTAGGACCTGTCTGTAAAATTTGAGCTAAATCAGACCTCGTTTGGTAGGCATCGGAAGAAGGTTTTAGTTTTTATTGGCGATAAATATTAAAAAGAGATTTTCGAGCTCGGTTTTTGCCGAATGAGCTCCGATTCGAAATTCAAAAGCGTCGTTAGGTTCGTATGACTATTTGTGATTTTTGTAAACTTTCGAAAGTGAATTTCGATGTTGTTCGGCTAGTTTCCGCTAAAATGCCGAAAGTTAAATAATTTGACTTCTTTTCATTTAAATTCGCATCTTGAGTTTCGAGAATCCGATTTGAGATCCGTCTTCGCGAGTATGTTACATATATTTTGTATAACTTGTATGCAAAATTTGGGATTATTTCGAATATCGAGGGAACCGTTTTAATTTTTATCGTAGTAGCGAATTTTCTTAAAAAAAAAAGGACAAAATGACAAAAAGTTAAAAAGTTTGGCGGTGGCTTAGCATATATGCTAAGTCTATATGCTAAGTCTTAGCGAAAGCAGTAACAAACAATTCAGAAGCAGAGGAAAGTAAAATGGCGCAGAAATGGAAGAAAAATGCCAGAAAATGAGAAAAAAGGCCGAGAAAAAAGTAGAATTTTCACCCTGAAATATTCAGGTAATGATCCTAATATGTTATTTGAATTTATTACGTGTGTTTAAATATATTTTAACGGTAACAAGTTCAATTAATAGTTTGAAGGGTCAAATGGACCCCGATAATGAAATTGATTATATATTCGTACTTAGTGAGTTATGGGCAACATATAAATGTAATTTATTTGGGGTTTGGTTGTGTGACCTTAAACCCTGTATATAGGCCTGGCCTGCGTATTGCGTACGCGAATAGGGTATCAGGTTCCTACCTGGATTGCCCTAAGATGTGAGGAATGAAGCCTTTAGCCTAATTTGATATATTTTTCTGCTTATTGAATAGGGTGGGATCGTTTGGCAATGAAACCAAAGGACAAGCGGTTGTTGAGTAATTGTACTAATTTTATAACAAGGTAAGTGTTTATATCCATTTCTTTGGAGGCACTCGGCCTCGCGGATTTTCTACCACATATTCCTTACGTGTGTAGCTGCCGATAGGCGTACTCATTACACCTTAGCTTTGGATTTATATTGTATATTATATGTTATGTCCTATTGTTGGTATTGCATTGAGAATCTGATCATTGTACCCTGGCTGTAAGTTGGCATCTACTTCCCGGCTGTCGATGAGAGTCCCGCGCCGGTGAAGGGTTTTTATTGCATCACATTGCATTCATACGCATTATATGTCATTCATATGCATTACATTGCATATCATATTGGGTGCAGGAGTATTCCGCCCCAGGAGCAGGAGGATTCCGCTCCATTGTATCATATTGAGGGTAGGAGGATTCCGCCCCAAGAGCAGGAGTATTCCGCTCTTATGTCAGATATTGAGTGCAGGAGTATTCCGCCTCAGCTTTACATTATATCGGGTGCAGGAGTATTCCGCCCCACGAGAGTGCAGGAGTATTCCGCCTCTGGTTTATATTATATCGGGTGCAGGAGTATTCCGCCCCAGGAGCAGGAGTATTCCGCTCCAGTTGGTTATCAGATTGGATTCCCCTCGAATGCAGGAGTATTCCGCTTCGGGATGGGATTACGGGCACATGTGACCCTTCGCATCATATTTCATTTCATCTTACTTCATTTCATTTCATCTCATTTCATTTCATACCATTGTGTAAACTTGTGGTACATAACTATTGTCCTGCTTATATGTGCATTTCTTATTTGTTGTTATGTTTCTGGCACGCATCCTTGGTTGAGTTTATAAGTTCTTACGTGTTTCCGGTTGTTATCTGGCTCTGCCTTTTTATAATTTAAATAAAAGAAATTTGGTCTGTCTATTTTTTTCTCCCTGGCTAGCTATCCTATTCGTTGAGGTGGCTAGTCTGCCCCACTTATTGAGTCCTTTTGACTCACCCTTGGTCGTTGTTTGTTCTTGTCTATCTGTTTCGTTTCGGCAGGTTTGCTCCAGGATTGAGTTCGCCACGTTGTGAAGGAGCGAAGACGACTTCAGCTGTCAGGGTGAGCCAGCTTTTATTCCGGATGGCCACCAGTTTATTGGTTATTATTTTCAATTGCATTTTGCTCCCTTCAGGAGGTATTTGTCTTCTTTTGTACTCTTAGATGTCTAGTCTGGATAACCCTAAACCTAGTATGTTGGGTAGTCAGCTGTAATTTTCTTTCGTACAGCTTAGAGGTGTTAATATATTTGTATGTTTTTTTAAGTCATGTTTTTATTTATGAATTGTTATATTTATTTTCCTGATTTAATTGGTAAGGGTTCGCCCGATGGGTCTAGGGGAGGATGTCGGGTGCCCGCACGACCTAACCGGATTTCGGGTCGTGTCAGAAATTCAGGTAGACTCGGGCTTCTTTGGTGAAATACCTATAGGGAAGCTCACGATGCTTGCTCGGGCCCCTAGGATGCCACTTAGCCCTCTTGTTGTATGATGCGTGAGCATTTTGCTTACTTTAACTCACTTAAACTTTTTTCTTTGAATTCAAAAGTGACCAACCTATAGGAAAGTTTGATGCAGTTTGCTTTGTATCAGCTTTTAAACCCTTAAAGGAACGAAGAAACCAAACGAGCATGATTGCCCAAGAAAAGTGATCAAAATTCAAGAAGTTGCATAAACGCTGAAGAGGCGGCCGCCTATGCTAGGGGTGACCGCCCCTTCTCTGGAGGTGCATACTTGTTGAGTATGGGCACTGAAAAGGCTCCAACGCTTTACAAGGAAGCTGAGAGCCTGGAAGTCCTGTGATGATGCGACCGCCCATGCAAAGGGCGGGCACCATGTCACTTTGCAAGGAGAAGCTGATAAGAAGAAGATGTGACCGCCCATGCTAAGGGTGGTCGCCTATTACACTTGGTAAGAAGAAGCTGACATGGAGAAGATGCAACCACATGTTACTATGCCATGCAATCCTCTCTTGGAAAAGATGAAAAGGCGGCCACCCAATAAAGTGTGGCCGCCCTCTAATACTAACCTAGAAAAGGGCGCCAGCCCATGTCCAAATAGGCGCCAGTCCTTCTGTCGATTTAGCATCAGAATACAACCCTTTGGCAAAAGGGCCCCAACCCAACCTGAAAATTGAGTTTCTGCAATTAATTTTAGCAAACACTATATATAGCTAGAATTAGGTTTTTGAGAACATCTTACATTTTACACTACTTGGGAGGCAAGATAAAGATAAAACACCAGTAACTCTTAGTCAAGCTTCTTTGTATGGTGAAGAACAACACCATTTTCAGTAAGAATCTTTACTATTCTACTATTTCAATACATATTTCAATGCATATTTCTTGTCTTGAATTATTACTTAGTAAAGGTAGCTAAATCATCAACTAGGGTGCTAACGAAACCTTAGTCCAATAATCGAATGGGTATAGCATAATAAGCTTCTAAGTACCTAGGAATACCCCATTTCACTACCATTGATTACATTACAATAACTTGAGGTGTACAACTCAACTTGGGCCCAACAAGTACTAGAATTGCACCGGAAGGGTAAATCTAGGAATGGGAAGTGTAGTGACGGGGTACCGGGGGTAAATGTATTGCATTTATCCCGGGTTAACGGGTTGAATACCGAAAGGGGGATACCTTATTTAGGATTATTTTCTACTGCTCAAAGCATCAACTCTTAGCACCGAGAGGGCAAGAGTTGATAGTCTCAACTCTCACTCCGGAGGGGTGAGCTCAGTAAATGCGAGCAAGATCCATTGGGTGACCTTGGTGTAAAGAAACTTTAAACTATATCCATTTGGTTAGAGGTCTAGGGGGAAGTTTGTAGCCTAGTATTTCACATATTGTTAATTTTACCTTGCTATTACTCTTATTTCACAATAGTTTGAATTCTACTTAAATTTTAGGATTAACTGTCTACACGAGTAGAGCTCAAGCCAAATTCGACTAATTCAAGTCTTACGCTAGTCACTGTGTTCGATCCCTACAATTGACTAGGATAATTGTGAGCCCTATCCTTAACCAGAGCGTGTCACAATTTGGCGCCGTTATCGGGGACTTTAGTAGATAAATTAGTTGAATTAGTTTAAATTCATATTGCTAATTAGCTTAATCCAAGCACCTTTAACTTTTGGTGTTGGTTTTATTTGACTTTGTAGGTGTTGATTGAAAATGTTGCCAAGAGTAGAAAATCCACCTAACCAAGTAGGAGGTGTGGTTAACCCCCAAGGAGATGATCCACCATCACTTCCTCCTCAACCAGTCTATGAAAATGAGGAGAAAGACAATATTGAAATACTTGATGGAGAGCAAGTAGATGGAGCACAACCAAATGCTCAAGGAGGCCCGGTGGCTAGAAGAAATGCAAGAAGGGAAAAAGCTAATGATGATGGCTTCTGTGGAGCTATTTTACCTCCACCCCATAGAGCCACGACAAACTTCCAAATGCCATTAGTCGCTATAAATTCACTTGACAATCAAGGGTTGTTTGGAGAAGAGTAGAGGAGAATCCCAATAAACACCTCCAAACTTTCCTTCAAATATGCACTCTTAACAAGCATGCCGGTGTGACCGATGAGGCTTTTAACGTTAGACTTTTCCTATTCTCTCTAAAAGGGAAAGCTAGGGCTTTGTTTGATGGATTGCCAAAGAAAAGTATTCATAGTTGGGATGAGTTGGTGAAAGTTTTTCTAGATGAGTATTTCCCTCTGGGTATATTTGTGGACTTGAGAGATGATATCTACTATTTCCAACAACAAATGGGTGAGCCATTGCACAAAGCATGGGATAGATTTCTCAAACTTATTGATTCTTTCCCCGGTCATGGTTTTCTAGATAGAATTCTATTGGAGACTTTCTATAGAGGTCTTGATGACAACAATCAAATAACCATAAACCATGTTGCTCAAGGAGGCTTAATGGAGGGTACTTTTCAACAAGCAACCGACCTTATTAACAAGGTCGTAAAGCAATCAAGAGCATGAAAGTCAAGAGTGAGGAGGCTGGGTACATATGATCCCAACAATGACATAATGGAAAATGCAATTGAATCTCAAGAAAAAATAATGGCTCAACTTGTTACAACGGTTGAGTCGCTTGCAAAGAACCAATTGAAAACAAATCATGAGCCCGCAAAGCAGGTGAATGCTATTGATATTCCTCCTAAAAAGCTTCACCATGGAGGCAACTATTCTTATCAACCCTATCCTATGGGTTATGCTCCACCGGGTTATGTTCCTATGGGGTTTGTACCTCAAGGACAAGAAGGAAATTGCCACCAGAAATGGCTAAGAGCAAGATGAGGAGGCCAATTATGTTAATGCTTATCAAGGTCAAAGACATCCATATAACAAGGCTATCAAGCTCAAGGCCAATGGAAGCCTTATAATCAATGGGGCAACACTCATAAGTGGAATGGTACCAATTAAGGAAGAGAGCTTAATGATAATCAAAGAGGTTCTCATGAATCTCAATAAAGTTCAAGACATCTTAAGAACTCAAGGTTAGAAAGAATGATGGAAAAGATGTTGAAACTCCAAGAAGATAATTCGGAAGATATTAAGGATATCAAGCAAACCATAATATCACATTCGAGATGCAAAATTTTATGGGATTAAGGCCAGCCCGTCAACCATTCGAGTTCTAGCAAGTCGCTTGAATCCCAATATAGCCAATTGTCTCATCAAGTGAATCAAAGATAACATGGAGCATTGTCGAGTGATATGGTAGTGAATCCTAAGAGGCATGGAAAAGATCAAGTCATGGCCATTATAACTAGAAGTGGGAAGACTTGGGATGATCCTAAAGTGGTAGATGATGATATTAAAATGGAGGTTGAAGATGGTGTACAAGAAGAGGAGATATTGAGTGATGAAGTAGAAGATGGGGATGAAATGCATGAAGAGGTGGAGACCCAAAATGTCCAACAACAAGAAATCCCTCTTGAAGAGGAAACTCCACTACCAAAACCCACCACCAAACAACCTCCACCACCCAAAGAAGCTATTCCTACCAAGCCCACTATTCCAAAGCCTACTCCATCATTCCCTCAAATAAATGAAAGATTGAGAAGAGCCGATCATGCCAAGAAGGTTTGGAAAAGATTGCTTCTACCTCTATTAATTTGCCTTTGGTTGATGCTTTAAGGCGAATGCCGGATGTGGCAAAGTTTGTGAAAGATTTGGTGACAAAGAAGAGGTTCTCAGAATTTAAAACGTCAAGGTCACTCATCAATGTAGTGAAATTATGTCTCATGTGATACCAATGAAGATGGAAGACCCCGGAGCATTAACTATACGATGTACTATTGGGGGAAGACACTTTGAGAAGGCATTATGTGATTTGGGGGCAAGCATCAATCTAATGCCCTATGCCATTTACAAGACATTGGATGGAAAAGAACAAAGACCGACCTCAGTAAATCTTCAGATGGCCAATTGTTATATGAAAAGGCCAATTGAAGAGGTTGACAATGTTTTTATGAAGGTAGATTGTTTTATCTTCCCGACAAATTATGTTATCTTGGATTGTGCCGTTGATTATGACGTGCCAATTATTCTTGGATGACCATTTTTGGCCACGGGAAGAGCATTGTGTGATGTGGAGAAGGGGGAGTTAACATTTATATTCAATGGTGAGAAAGTGGTGTTTCATATTTGCAAGTCAATCAGGCAACCGGTTAAAGATGCATTATGTTCTTATGTTGATATTGTTGTGGATGCATTGGTAGAAAAGGATAGCTTAACAAGGGAATTTGATGCCTTGGAATTTGTGTTATGGAATATGTATGTTGATGATGAAGAAAGTGTCAAGCAATTTATCTTAGCATTTGGAAGGATTTGGTACTAAGCCCTATTCTCCAAAGAAACTTTCCCTTGATCTTGAAAACCGGAAGGAGCCACCAACTAAACCATCCATTGAAGAACCCCCCATTCTTGAGCTCAAAGTTTTACCAAGTCACTTAAGATATGCCTACCTTGGTCCTAACTCTACTCTACCCATAATTATTTCATCCCATTTGAACCTATCTTAAGAAGATAAGCTTTTAAAAGTTGTGAGAAAGAGAATTCGGGCTATTGGTTGGACTCTAGCCAATATTAGAGGCATTCATCTGGGAGTGGGCACCTACAAAATAATTCATGAAGAAGGTAGAAAACCTTCGGTTGAGCATCAAAGGATGTTAAATCCGGCCATGGAAGAAATTGTTAAAAAGGAGATCATCAAATGGTTGGATGCAGGTGTTGTTGAGCCCTTGTCCAATAGTGAATGGGTATCACCAGTCCAATGTGCCCCAAAAAAGGGAGGAATGACGGTTGTGCATATTGAGAAGGGAGAAGTTGTTTCCACTAGGATCGTTTCCGGGTGGAGAGTTTCCAAGGACTATCGCAAGCTCAACAAAGCTACAAAGAAATATCATTTTCCCCTCCCGTTGATTGATCAAATGTTGGATAGGTTGTCTAGGAAATCTTATTATTATTTCCTTCATGGGTGCTCCAGGTACAACCAAATCTCTGTTGAAGTGGAAGATCAAGAGAAACCCACCTTCGCTTGCCCTTATGAGATATTTTCCTTCAAGAAGATGCCCTTTCATCATTTAATGCACCCACCACATTCCAAAGGTGCATGCTTGCATTATTCCACGATATGGTGGAATTTTTTTGGAAGTGTTTACGGATGACTTTTCCGTGGTTGGTGACTTATTTGATGATTGTTTACAGAACCTTGATTTGGTACTTAAAAGATGTGAAGAAATAAAGTTGGTGCTTAATTGGAAAAAATGCCAATTTTTAGTGGAAGAAGGAATTGTAAGGTGTCCAAGCGTGGGATAGAAGTGGATCAAGCAAAAATAGATGTGACCTCACAGCTTCCACCTCTTACCATCGTTATGGGAGTGAGAATTTTCCTCGGTCATGTGGGTTTTTATAGAAGATTCATCAAGAACTTCTCGAAGATTACCTACCACCTATGCAAGTTACTTGAGAAAGAAGTTAAATTTGTGTTTGATGATGATTGCCTTAAGGCATTTGAAGAATTGAGAAAAAGGCTTACTACCGCGCTAATCATTATAAGTCCCAATTGGGAATTGCCATTTGAATTGATGTGCGATGCAGGTGATATGGCTCTTGGTGCCGTGTTAGGTCAAAGGATTGAAAAGATTTTTAATCCTATTTACTATGTTAGTAAGACCATGAATGGTGCCCATTGAACTACACGGTTATCGAGAAAGAATTTTTAGCGGTGATGTTTGCATTTGAGGAACTTCATGCTTATTTGATGGGATCTAAAATGGTTGTTCATACCAACCACCTGGCTATTCGTTATTTGATGAAGAAGAAGGAGTCTAAACCTCATTTGATCTGGTGGATATCATTGCTTTAAGAGTTTGATGTTGAAGTTAAGGAAAGAAAATGCACTGAGAATCAAGTGACGGACCACTTGTCATGATTGGAAGAAGGGGGAGGCCTCGTGAAGATGGTGAAATTGATGATTGTTTTCCGGATAAAAGAGTACTTTCGGTTGCCTTGGAGAAAATGCCATGGTATGCAGAAATTGCCAATTTTATGGTTTGTGGAGATTTTCGTGATGATTATTCATACAATCAGAGAAAGAAGCTTATGAAGGATGCGCGTCATTATTATTGCATCGAACCTTCTTTGTTTAGAATTTTTGTGGATGGGGCAATTCGGAGATGTATCCCGGATGTTGAGCAATAGGAAATTATAAATGGATGTTATTCTTCATCATATGGTGGGCATGATGGTGGCATTAGGACTACTTCAAATCTTGGAGTTTGGACTCTATTGGCCTACCATCTATAAGGATGCTCATGCACTTTTGAATGGTTGTGATAGATGCCGAAGAGCCGAGGGAGTGTCAAGGAAACATGAAATGCCTCAAAATCCTATCATGGAGGTTGAATTGTTTGATATATGGGGTATTTATTTCATGGGTCCATTCGTAAGCTCTGGTGGAATGAAGTACATTTTGGTGGCTGTTGACTATGTGTTTAAGTAGATGGAAACGGTAGCTCTACCAAACAATGAAGCAAGAAGTGCCACGACGTTATTGAAAAAGAGCATCTTCACGTGGTTTGGCACTCCTAGATCCATAATTAGTGATGGTGGCTCTCATTTTTAAAACAAGGAATTTGACTCTCTCCTTGTAATGTATCCAATCGGAAAATCAAGCAATTTTTGGAAAAGATTATGAAAGCAAACTGGAAGGACTGGGGTACGAAATTGGATGATGCACTTTGAGCTTTATAGGACGGCTTACAAAACTCCAATAGGTATGTCTCCTTATAAATTAGTGTTTGGTAAGGCTTGTCATCTCCCGATCGAGCTTGAGTATAAGGCATTATGGGCTTTGAAAAAGTTGAATTTGGATTGGGAGTTAGCCTCGAAATCTAGAATGGATGCTTTGAATGAGCTTGATGAAATGAGGTTCAACGCATATGAAAATGCCTTGTTGTACAGGGAAAGGATGAAGATGATAAGAAGATATGGAATTGAGAATTCAAAGTGGGAGATCTTGTGTTGTTGTTTGATTCATGTCTTCAATTTTTTCCAGCAAAGTTGAAGTGGAAATGGAGTGGCCCGTTCAAGGTTGTTGGTGTTTCTCCCTAAGGTGCCCTTGATTTAGAAGGTGATGATGGTAGAAGTTTTAGAGTGAATGGGCACTAGGCGAAACATTACTTGGGAGTTATGGAAGGCACCAAGATGGTGCCCTTGGTCGGAGCTAATGGGTCGACGTTAGCTAAGGCGCTTCTTAGGAGGCAACCCATGGTTTTTAGATAACTAGTTATTGTTTCCTAGGTGCCAATGATGAATTGCAGCTGGAATAAGAAAGAACCAAAAATTTGATATTACAGGTAACAGGGAGGCTACGTCATGCTTAGGCGGCTGCCCTATGGTGAGTGATAATATCTGAGGGTATGGAAATTTTAAGAGGAGCCAAGATGATACGGGTCAAACCCGCGGAAGCAAATAACAAGCAACGAAAGCAATGATAAACATGAGATCAAAGAAATAGGGACGGGAAAGAACAGAAAGTAGAAGAAAGAACGAATCAAAATAACAAATAGATTGATTCACAAGGGAGAAGAGACTCAAACAATTAAATGGGGTCACACTAGCGGTGATCCACCATGGATTCCAAATAGAGATACATGAAGCCAATGCTTCAACAAGAAGGACCTAGTCTCTTCTAATGTCTAGTCTTCAATCTCAAAAACAAGCTAATGAATAAAATGGCTAAGTGTGGTATTTATAGGTTTTCCACACTCCTAATGTAATATTTAAAAAGCCCTCAAATGATATAAAAACAATACAAGCCTCGTAGGGCAAAAATAGGAACTACACATCAAATTCCCGTTCAAAGCATAGCAACTAGGCGGGAGTAGGTGGTCCGCCCATTTCTCTACACTGCAGAGTGGGCGGCCCAAGCCCCAAAGTATGTGTTCGCCCCTATAGTAGGCGGCTAGAGATCCTGAGGCTTGATTTCAACTAGGCGGTCCGCCCCTTTGTGTAGGCGGTCCGCCCCTTCCTGTAGGCCCTTGAAACTCCTCACTTTGTGTCCCTCGAGCCTCTCCTTTTGTGCTTATGTGCTCCTCCTTCCTTGGCACTCCAATACATGATCTTCAAGCCGCTTCCGGAGGCCTTGACGTGTGCTCTTTGTGCTCTCAAGCTTGGTTCTTGATGGTTGGCGCTTTGGCTCCAATTTGCCCCCCATCAGAAGAGCATGCGGTCGCCATGGAATATGAGGCTCTCTGGACTTTTCTCGCCCTTTTTGGCTGTACTAGCAGAATAGGAGGCCATCTTTTACACGGAGGTTGCCCTTTCAACAGGCAGCTGCCCTTCTGCTTTAGCCTAAAAAAATTGGCTAAGTGTGGAAAATGGACCTCTTTAGACTTTGAGCCCCCGTTTTGAGCGCACATGTAGTGTAGGTCACCCAATTTCTAAGTGGGAACGGGTGGAGCCCAATGTGCGGTCGCTCATCTATCAGGCGACCGCCCTTTCTGCTTCAAGAGAGCATGGCTAAAGAACATTGCACATGCAACAGCCTTTGTGAAAGGTGGCAGCCCATTTCTTGATGGCTATTAGGTAAGAAAGGGCATTAAAGGAACCCAAGGGGTGCCTCTTCACCCCTTTGCACTAGTCCGAGCTAAAACCCTAACCGTCGACCACCTCCATTATTCTGATCATCGGACCCCTTCACCCCACTCAATCAACAGCAGATCACTCATTTGCCTCGCTACATACTTCATATGTTAAGCCCTTTCAATTCAACTTTGTTTTCAATTGCTTAGTAAAATTTAACATTTAAAGAGTAGGATTTAATGTAGAATTTTAAACTTGAAAAATGCAAAAATATGGCTTAGGATGGTTTGGGGAAGGGTGTGCGTACCTGTGTACCAACTTGAGATCTTGAACTTGAGAGTGTTTTGACCTTGAGAGAGAAATAAAGTGGGTAGTTGTGAGCCTTTGTATGCTATATAGTTAAAAATCTAGGGATACGCGCCCTTTTAAGGAAGTCGCCCTCCTCTTCATGTCTAGCACTTGAACTATTGAAGGTTCAAGAACGTGCGATCGTTCTTCTGTTAGGCGACCGCCCTTACATAAGGCTCTAACTTTGTAAATGAGTGATGAGACGGAGGCCGCACCTTGGGTGTGCGGCTGCCCCTTTTATCTCACCGGACCATCTGTCTCAGAAAAGAGTGCCTAAGATCAAGAGAGTGCCCCTTTATGAGGCGGATACCCTTTGCCTAATCACCAAAATTTTTTTTAATAGTGAAAAAGGCATCTCTTTGAAGTTTTGGTGCTCGTTTTGGCCGCCTTTGCAGAGCAGGTTACCTTTATTCTTCAAGACTTACCCAGGGTTTCATTTGGAGGCCGCCCCTTGCTTGGGTGGCCTCCCTTTTGAACTTGCCAAAAATTTGGCTAAGTACAAAAATGCATCCTCTTAGGATTTTGGACGGGCTTTTGGCCGCCCTTGCAGAGTCCGTCGCCCTTTGTTTAAGATGAGGCCGCCTATTCATGAGGAGGCCGCCCATTTATGAAGCGGCCGCCCTCTCAAGACTTTCACCGCCCTTTGTCTCCGCCCTTGCAGTATAGGCCACCCTTTGTCCCAAACACTGAAAAATTTCTAAATGTAAGACCAAGAGGCGGCCGTGCATTGCACATGCCCCTGCCAGTTTTTGACACTTCTTAACAACATGAGATTAATTGTGAAACTTGTTGCACCTATGCAATACTAAGCTTAGCTAACACCATTTTTGAGTTGTTTTGCAGCCACAATGCCTCCAAAGCGAATATCTGGATCAATGAAGAGGCAAGGAGAGGAGTATCCTCATTCCATCTCAATCTCCTACACTGAGGCTGATCCTTGCGACATAATTGAAGATGAATCTGCTAATCTCTTCATTCTTGAGAGGGTAATAGGGACAGACAGGCTAAGGAGGTTTAGCCTAAATTTCCATCACACACTCATGAATTCTAGATGGGCAAAGCTGCTCATAAAACCCCTTGGTGATGCCAACCATGATATGATCTTGGAGCTATATGCTGAGCTGAGTAAGGAAACATAGTAAGAAGGTGTTCAGAGACATTGGAGTGGACATCTCAGCCCAAGCCTTGAATGACTATTTGGGACTTCCAAACTTTGTCTTTCAAGGACAAGTGGAGAAGCAAGCCTTGGAAGAAGAAACATAAAGGGAATGGCTAGTGCCAATCATTGGCAGAGAAGAAAATCCTGCTTGGAGGAGAACTGGAGTGCAAATTACATATCCTGACTTAAAATTTGAAGCCAAGGGATGGTATTCCATCATCAGCTCCAGAATCTTGCAACCAAAGAACAATTTCTCATAGGCTTAAAAAGGGTAGTGATTATAGGATGTTTGATGACAATAATTAAGGTGAACTTGGGTGCAGAGATGCTAAAGAACATGGTAGAGGTGGCCAGATCAGATGATTATGATTATCCCTATCCACTCACCCTCACAAAATAACTGATGGAGGAGGTATGTGGAAACCTTACTGATGATAATTATGCACCTTTTGAAAAGAAATATGATCTGTTTTCTATTGAGAATGAGAAAAGTCCACTCCATCCTTCAGTTCCTTCAGTGCAGGCTGCACATACCCAGGCCCGGACTAGGACGACTACTCCCTCAAATAGGTCATCAACCTTAAGAGCACCTCAGACTCAGCTTCCACAGACTATGCACCCTGCCTTGACACAACTGACTCAGGAATTGGTAGAGTTAGATAAGAAGATGGAGGAATTCAAAGTCTACGTTCCTAGGATAGCATAGATGATGTCATCACAGGCCCCACAAGCGAACATGGCTATGGACCAATTGGCCAGCTTGCAAAGATTGTTGAAAGAAACATAAAATACATTGCCAAGAACAAGAATACATTGAAAAAGATGGACAAGGAAATTAAATTGGTGGCAAGGACAAGGTAGAGATGGATAAGAAGCTAACTGAGTCGTGCACCGAGAAGAAAAGATGGAACAAAGCTCAAAAAACAAGGAAGATGTGGCTGAGGTGAAAAGAGACTTGGAGACTATGATGAACATTTCTTTTTCTGCTCTGGACCCAGAAGATGACCCCACTCTTCTTCTTGAAGAAGTGCAAATCCAAATGGCTAGGCAAGCATGCGTTGAAGAAGCGGCTCGAGCAAGAGCTGAAAAGAAGAACTAGAAGGAAGAGCCTCCATGTGTTCATATGGAAGGCATAAGAAAGAAGAATGTCTGAGTTGATCAGGGAGTCCCTTCTTACCCCCCTTGTGCTTATTTTTGGTGCTTACTTCGCATAATGGGACGATGCTAGAGTATTAAGTTGGAGGAGGGGGTTCAAATTCTTGAATGTTTAGATAATTATGTTTGGTTAATTTGGTACAGTTTCTTTGTTTTTTGAATGATTTGGATGACATGATTGAATTTGAATCCCTATTTTTGGCTCGTACATAGTGCATGTTATTTTATTTATTAGCATATTTTAGTTAAGTTCCTTTCTTTTTAAAATAAGCTTTCGATTTTCTTTACATGGTTCTTTCCGGAAGTGGTTGTTTGAACCGAATAGTGTACATAAGTAGATTTTATGAAATTGCCTTGTGGTTTTGTTTGGAAGTCTCATGAAGTACCAACATCTCATTTGAATCGCATGGTTTGACACAAGTTGTGGAATGTCCACTTTATGAGTCTTTTGTCTTGGTTGATGACTCTAGGTTCATGTGTTATTTTGGAGTCATCGACATGGTTCCTAGTGGACCATTAAGACTTTACAAACGAGAACCTTGTTGAGAGTTGAGCTTTTATCTTGAAGTGACCCACTTGCATATGTGTGAGGTTATATAGTGGGTTCACATATTTGAGTTGAAGTCTAGAAGTTGCCCGACTTGTGCTCAAGGCAAAATTTGAGTTGTGCCGAACTTGGAAATGATCTTAGGCTTCTTATACCCTTGCTCTAAAAATATCACTAGTAATCCCTTTTTGAGCCTGTTAGCCTTTCATTTGGTAACCCGGTTTGTGAGTAATCTATTGGTGGCTGTGTAAAATTCCCTTTTCATGTAAGAATTCTAGAATAAGGCAATAGCCTAAGTTTGGGAAAATCCATTGGATATGTGGAAAATCTTGTGGAAAATCCAAAAGAGAGACAAAAAGATTGTGGAAAATCCAAAAAGAGAAATAAAGTGAGAAAAAATCGTCCCTTTAGCTTGTTGTGTTAATATAAAGGATGGACAATGAGAATAAAAAGCATTAGTCATCCAAAAATTTGAAAATGACAAAAAGAAGGAAGAAGTGGAAAAAAGAGGAAAGGGAATCGAGAAAAAAAGTGAAAGGAGGTAAAAGAAGGATGGTTTTAAATGGTTGTCTGTTGCTAAGGTGGTTGGTAGTCACTACGTTTCCAAATTATCACACCTAACCCCGAGCCTTCATTACAAGCCTAAACAAGTCCTAGTTGATCTAATGTTTGGTGCTCCTCTATTAGTGGAGAGTCAAAATATGGGGGTACATACTTGCTGAGTATCCAACTACGCACTGAAAAGACCCCAATCCTTTGCAAGGAAGCTGAGAGTCTGGAAGTCCTATGAAAATGCGAATGCCTATTAAAAGGGCGGGCGCCCATGTCACTTTGGAAGGTGAAACTGATAAGAAGAAGGTGCGACCGCCCATGCTAAGGGCGGCCACCCTCTCTTGGAAAAGAAGAAAAGTAGGTCGCCCAATAAAGTGCGGCCGTGCTCTCATATTAACCCAGAAAAAGGCACCAACCCATGTCCAAAGAGGCGCCAGCCCTTCTGTCGATTCAACACCAGAACTCAGCCCTTTGGCAAAAAGGCCTTAGCCCAACTAAAAATGGCATTTCTACAATTAATTTTAGCAAGCACTATAAATAGGTAGAATTAGGTTTTTCAGACATCTAACATTTTAGATTACTTGGGAGGCAAGATAAGGAGAAAACACCATTAACCCTTAGCCAAGCTTCCTTGTATTGTGAAGAAAAACACCATTTTGTGTAAGAATCTTTATTATTCTACTATTTTAATGCACATTTCATTACTATAAAGTCTTGAATCATTACTTAGTATGAGTAGCTAAATCATCAACTAGGGTGCTACCCTAGTCCAATAATCGAATGGGTATAGCATAATAAGCTTCTAAGCACCTAGTAATACCCCATTTCACTATCATTGATTATATTACAACTACTTGAGGTGTACAACTAAACTTGGGTCCAACAAGTACTAGAATTGTACCGGGAAGGTAAATCTAGGAATGGGAAGTGTAGTGACGGGGTACGGGGGTAAGTGTGTTATATTTATCCTGGGTTAACGGGTTGAATACCGAGAGGGGGATACCTTACTTGGGATTAGTTCCTAGGGCTCAAAGCATCAACTCTTAGCACCGAGAGGACAAGAGTGGGGAGTCTCGACTCTCACCCGGGAGAGGTGAGTTGGGTAAATCCAAGCAAGATCTATTGGTTGACCTTACTGTAAAGAAGCTTTAAACTACATCCATTTAGTTAGAGAGCTTGGGGGAAGTTAATAGCCTAACTTTCTCATGTTGTTAAGTTTACCTTTCTATTACTCTTATTTTACAATAGTTTCAATTCTACTTAAATTTTAGGATAAACTCACTACACTCATAAAGCTCAAGCGAAATTCGGCTATTCCAAGTCTTACGCTAGTCCCTGTGATCGATCCCTATAATTGACAAGGGTAATTATGAGCCCTATCCTTAACTGAAGCATGTCATGGTCGCCGTAGTCTACCTCATGAACCTTGGTGTAATCATATTGAAGCTTCTAATCCACGCCCTCAGGCACTTGAGGTTGTCCCAAGAAATCATTAAAAGTCTGCGCCGTCATTGCCACTTCCTTCTCTCTCACAGTGCATGATCCGCTGAATTTATCACCCCAATTAGCATACAATTCATAAACCTTTATAAGATTCGTAGGGCCAGCAAGTGCAAACAAAGAGATCCATTCACATCTTTCTACCACCTCCTTCTAATCACCCCTGTATTTCTTCCTTATCTTCTCAGGATCTATGGTGCGTTCTGGATTGTACTTCTTCTTCTTCTTCTTCTTCTTCTTCTTCTTCTTCTTCTTCTTCTTCTTCTTCTTCTTCTTCATGCAGCATCATTTGCAAACTTGGGAGGTGCCACTTTCTGTTTCTTGTTCTGTTGCGGAGCTGCAACCACCTCTCTCGAGGCAACATTCTTCTTGCCTTTCTCAGTAGTTGTTGACTGAGGGGACCTAGGTGGCCTGAATGATAAAGATGTTGCCTTAGGAGCCATGGAAAAGATCTACAAAAGGCGTAAGGTGAGTATCCTACTCGAGGCATGAAAACAAGGGAAGTCTAAGAAACATGTCAGGTAGAGTATGTCATATCCATGGGTACATAAGCCTTCCCCAAAAATTTACAATCAAGCAACAGTTTGACAGTGCTCAAGGTTCTCCTCACTGGCACTAGTGACTCATAATATTGCCCAAGCAAAGACAGAAGCAATAACACCAAAGAAAGGTAGATATCTCTTGTTTAATAAACTCACCGCAACCCACATTAGATATGTGCACACTGGCGTGTAGACAACAAAAACACTGGCTAGAGAGCATAGCATAAGACCTACAATAAGACCAAAGCAGAATAGGCCACCCCATACTTATGACTAAATCATAGCAATCAAAGAAAGACATCTAAAGTACACAACTTTTCCTTGCTATCATAAGAGACAAACTCACATAATGCAGAACATAATAGTGAGCTAGGCAACGACAGGAAGCCACTGCCAATTCACATAATACTGACATCGAAGAAGCAAATACAAGAAATAACACATGACAGAATACATACACGTGAATCATATACCAAATGAGTCTGAAAACCAGCCTCTTTAGTTCAAGAAGCCACAACATAGTAACCTCCTAAATTCATGTCGAAATTCGACTAAGAGGGTATCTCGGACTTCCCCTCGGACATTTAGACTAGGCACGAATACAATAGCCGTAATAGAATAATGCTCTAATGGGTTAATAGTTTGACTTTTCTATCACTCACGCACAATTATAGGATCACCAATACAGAAAGAATATCCTAAGAGTATCACAGTCCTAATCGACAATAAATTATGTCGACATAGAGAATTTAGGCACCTCTCCCCAATATCATGCCAAGAGTGGTAATCATAGACTGCAAAAACTCAATAGAAACTCAGATACCACACAATTACTCTCACCAGCCCTAAGTGTCAAAGAGGCACAATGTCAGGACCTAGGGCTAGAATTTAGGTAAATCAAAATAGGAGCTAAATCAGCAGTAAAAATAGTGTAACATTTGTCCTAGGATCCGACCAGCGTGGTGGAACCCTAGAAATTGCAGAAAGGGAACGGGGAAAAAGGGACGGGGCGACGAGTAGTAGGCGATATGGCAGGGGCGAAAAGGGTGGGGTGGGGTAGTGAATAAGAGAGGTGAGAGAAGGAATTACCTGAGACGACTGTAAGCTGGTGGTGGTGGTGGCTCTGGGTCGTCGGTGCAGTGAAGAGAGGTGGGATCGGCAGGGACAGAGAGGGATCGACAGGGAGAGAAGATATATGTGTGTATTGTGAAATAAGAAAAGGGCAGGGGACTGATGTTTGTGTAATTGGGAAAAAAAAATCTAGCTTACCTGTTCCATGCTCCCACTGTGCAACACACAGTACCAAAATATTCTCCCAAGGAAATGTTGCATTCTTGCGTGATAGCTATGCTAGTAGCGCTTACCTGACTGTCCCGTTTTGCAAATTTTTTATACATGCATTTTCGCTGTGCGACGTATAGCTCTGGAAATTTCTCCCAGGAAATTTTCCTTGTTTTTGCGTGATAGCTGCGCGCTAAGGGCTTAGCTCACTGTATTATAACAAAAATTATTCCAAAAAATTTCATACCTGCACCTTTCCTGTGTGACGCGCAACAAATAAAAATTCTGTCAAGGAAAATATTTAGTTTTTGTGTGTAGCTCTCCTATAAGCACTTAGCTTACTGTTTTATGCCAATTTTCCACAATGAATTTTCGCCCCTTGTTAAACTTCCTCTAGGCTTTTTTTGAGCTTTAAGCTATGATTTCTTTGCTATCAATCCTACACAACTCATCAAAAAAGTTAATTCCTAATAAGAAAAATTACAAGAGAGTAAAATTTAAAAATACGAATTAAAGTCATGGGTTGCCTCCCACGCAGCGCTGTAGTTAATGTCGTGGCGCGTTCTTTTGTTGTTTTCTTCTTTTTATTGTTTTTGTTATTTTTCTTTATTTCAAATTTTTTTAAAAATTTTATAGGACTTGGGTTGCCTCCCAAGAAGCATCTGATTTAATGTCGTGGTACGACGGGCTTGCTTTTTCAAGGTTTACCCTTTTCTAACATCACATGGTAATGGTTCAATCTCTGTCCATTGACACGAAATCTATAGGATCCATATTAAACTTCAACCTCTACCACTCCATGAAGTGACACTTGAACAACTATGAACGGACCATACCATCTTGTTCTCAGCTTGCCAGGAAATAACCTCAATCTAGAGTTGTACAAAAGAATTCTATCACCTGGCTCAAAGCTCTGCTCTATGATATGCTTATCATGCATTCGCTTCATTCTCTCCTTGTACATCCGGGCACTCTCAAACATATGGAAGCGTAATTCATCGAGCTCACGTAACTCATTCATTCTACTTTTTCCTACAACTTTCATGTCAAGTTCAGTGTCCTTAAAGCCCACAAGGCCCGATGCTCCAGCTCAACCGACAAGTGACAAGCTTTGCCAAACACCAATTTATATGGTGTCATGCCAATTGTATCTTGAAGGCCGTTCGATGCACCCAGAGTGCATCATCTAACTTCCTTGACCAGTTGGTCCTATTTTCATTCACCGTCTTAGTCAGCACACTCTTTATCTCCATGTTGGAGACTTCCACTTGCCCGCTACGCTGAGGGTGATACGGGGTGATGACTTATGATGAACACCGTACTTACTCATCAACTTTACAAATGCTTGACTACAGAAGTGAGTCCTACCGTCACTGATAATCGCCCTCGGAGTGCCAAAGCGGGTGAAGATGTTCTTTTTCAGGAATGCAATAACCCCCTTAGCATCATTTGTCGGAACTGCTATAGCTTCCACCCACTTTGATACATAATCTACAGCCACCAGTATGTATTTGTCGCCATAGCAACTGACAAACGGTCCCATAAAATCTATTCCCGACACATCAAATACCTCTACCTCTTGGATTGGATTCATAGGCATTTCATGATGGTAGGACATATTACCGGTGCGCTGCCACTCATCACAACTCTTGGCCCAGTTATGTGCATCCTTGAATAATGTTGGCCAGTAAAATCCAAACTCTAGGACCTTTGATGTTGTCCTCACTCCTCTAAAATGTGCTCTATATAGTGAAGAGTGACAAGCCTGCAAAATAGGATTTTTTCTATCTCGAGGACACACCTCCGGATCATATTGTCAACACAAATTTTAAACATGCTCATCCCAGAAATATGAATGACAATCTCTATAAAACCTTTTCTTTTGTGCAGAAGAAAAATCAGGAGGATCGATACCGTTTACTAGAAAATTAACAATGTTAGCAGACCGTGGTACCCTCTGAACTGAACCTGCCAGTAACTGTTCATCAGGAAAGGTCTCTAAAATATGCTCCACTTCTATCTTCTTCTATGCCCCCTCTAATCGGGAAAAGTGGTCTGCAACCTGGTTCTCAATACCATTTCTATCTCTGGTTTCCAAGTCAAACTCTTGTAATAAGACCACCCAACGCATTAATCATGGCTTGGAATCCTTCTTTTCAACCAGGTGTCAGATAGGTTGGTGGTCCGTATGCATAATAACTTTAGATCCCACTAAGTAGGATCTAAACTCGTCAAAAGCGAACACTACAACCAACATCTCCTTCTCTGTAGTAGTGTAATTCAACTAGGCTCCACTCATAGTCCAACTAGCGTAGTATATGGGGTGCATAATCTTGTCTTTTCTCTGCCAATACTGCACCAACCGCATAGTCACTGGCATCATACATAAGTTTAAATGGTGCTTGCCAGCCAGGTGCCACAATGATAGGTGCTGACACCAACTTCTGCTTCAACTCCTCAAATGCTAACCTGCATTTATCAGAAAAGACAAAAGGGTGATATTTTTCAAGCAGTTTATAGAAGGGGCTAGCGATTTTAGAAAAGTTCTTGATGAACCGTCTATAAAGGCAGGCCTGCCCAAGGAAACTCCTAACTTCTCTAACTGATGTAGGTGGTGGCAACTTCTTGATTACTTCAACTTTAGCGCGATCTACCTCTATCCCTTTGCTTGACACATGGTGTCCCAGCACGATCCCCTCTTGTACTATGAAGTGGCACTTTTCCAGTTTAGGACCAAATTCGTTTCAACACTTCTCTGTAGCAGCCTTCTCAAGTTAATCATGTATTCATAATACGAATTTCATACCACAAAAAAATCATCCATGAACACTTCTAGTATATCCTCCACTATATCAGAAAAAATTGCCATTATGCACCTCTAGACGGTAGCTGGCGCATTACAAAGACCAAACGACATCCTCTTAAAAGTGAAGGTCCATACGGATAGGTGAAAGTGCTTTTCTCATGATCCTCGGGGGCAATATATATCTGATTATACATTCAGTATCCGTCCAGGAAGCAAAAGTATGACTTCCTTGCTAGTCTATCTAGAATCTAATCAATGAAAGGTAATGGAATGACGTTATTCAGTTTCCTGTAATCTATGCAAATACGCCAGCCAGTAACTGTCCGAGTGGGGATAAGGTTGTTGTTCTCATTCTCTACCATAGTCATCCCACCCTTTTTTGGAACATATTGGACGGTGCTCACCCAAGCACTGTTAGATATAGAAAAGATGATACCCGCGTCCAGCCATTTGATCACTTACTTTTTCACCACCTCCTTCATGTTAGGGTTTAGCCATCTCTGGAGTTCTATTGAAGGTTTGTGGCCTTCCTTTAACAGAATTTTATGCATACATGTAGTTGGGTTAATCCCCTTTATTTCAGCAATGGTCCACCCAATAGCTTGCTTGCACTCTTTAAACACATGTGTCAACTGTTCTACCTGCATATCTAGCAAAGAGGATGAGATAATAACAGGTGAAGTGGAATTCAGTCCCAAGAATACATACCTAAGGTGTGGAGGCAGCGACTTAAGCTCCAGCTTTGGTGGTTCCTCAATTGAAGGCTTGGCAGGTGGTGTCTCTCTTTGAGCCAGGTTGAGTGGTTCAAACCTGAGCTCTCTATGCCAGTAACCTTATTCTTCAAGTGCAAGGACCCACATTGCCTACTCATCTCCATCAGTCATATCCCTGTTTATGAGGGATGCGTCCAAAGGATCATTGGGATAATACATTCCATCCAAAACTTTTGTGAACTCCACAAGCTTTGCCATTGAACAGTCTGCAAACTCGCTGAATCTCTTCATACACCTCTGCACATTGAAGATGACCTCTTCATCATTTAATCTCATTTTTATCTCTTCTGCCTCACAATCAATTATAGCCTTCCCTGTAGCTAAGAAAGGCCTCCCCAAAAATATGGGGGTCTCTTCATCCACTTGGCAGTCGAGAGTCACAAAGTCGGCAGGAAATACAAAGCGATCAACCTTCATAAGTACATCATCAATAATCCCTGCAGGTTGTTTCAAACTCTTGTCAGCTAATTGAAGGCTCACAGATGTTGGCCTTGCTGTGCCAATGACAAACTTTTTGTAAATAGCTAGAGGCATCAAATTAATACTGGCACCCAAATCTAACAAAGCTCTGCCATATGTATAATTGCCAATGGTGCAGTGTATGGTGAAACTGTCTGGGTCTGTCAACTTTTGAGCCACAGACTGCGTCACAACTGCGCTACAAGCATGTGTCAATGTAACAGTAGCCAAATCCTTGTTGACACCCAATTTTGTCCCGAATTTTTTTTACTTGATGTCTAATTATTTTCAAAATAAGGTCATTTTTAAAGTTTAAGTGAATCAATTTTATTTTAATGGAAAATAGGCTTCCCACACCCAAAAGGTGCCCCACATAGGTCTTCCCCGAAACCCCCCAGTAACTAAGGTAAACAACGTAGAAAAAGCACCTATTAAATATGCAAATCCATAGCTCAATTTCGGCCTACCCGTGCAATACCTCCAATCTAATTAAAATATCCTAAAAGGCCAAAATTTTTCTAAGCATCCTTAAATCCAGCCTATACATGCAAACACTCATATATACATACACATCATCATTTCCCAAATCAGAAAAATCCAATTTCCCAATCCCCTACCCATTGGGAAGAACCCTAAAACCTGATTAACCCTAATCCCCCCTAAGCCTAATCTTTCACCCCAAAAATTCCACCAAAACAGTCCAAGCAAATGGTGCCCCCCACTTTTCCACCTCATTTCCTCTGTACCAAAGCCACGTTGGCCTAATCCAAGTTGTTTATTTTGAAAATAACATCAATCCAAGTCTTTGATCAATTCCAAAGGACCGTTTGGGAATTGGAGGAAGGGGATGAAACCCTAGTTGTGAGGTATTTATTCTGGCTATTCTCATTTTTTTTTAGGGTTCAGAGGTTCTAATAGAGGGAGACACACATAAGAAAACTGCAGTAAAAAAAAAAGAGTTTTACTCTAATTCACTGATATATTTTTTAAAATGGATCGTAGTTTGACCTCTAGTTTTGAATTTTGGAGTTGATATTCTTCAGTTTAAGGCTCAGTTCACTACATATAAACAGGTTAGATTCTAATTTTTTTTAGTTTTATCCATTAGCTTATTTGTATGTTTTGTTTCTAGTTTCATTTAACTGATGTGAGTTGATACTTCACTGAGATTTGCAAGGATAAAACTGTTCATAGTTGACTTTACTTGAATAAAGGTTGAAACTTTTAAGAATAATTTAAGTGAGTCTAAAATCATACTATGACCAAACATGATGTTTATATGTTGAATATAAAGTTTGAGAAAAATTGGATTGAAATTTCGGAAAAACCGACTAAGGATTTGCCTTGTAACGAAGCTTTTTCAGCAATTAATTATGTGTGTTATATGATGTCTTTTAGGGACATATCATATTCCAAATTGACGGTCTTGGAGTGTAGTTTCCAAATATTTTGACACTTTGATCATACAACATCAGAATAAAAAGATGTGAGCATCAGAAGTCAGGCCTGAAGAAGGGACATAAGCGCAAAAGAGGGCTAGAACTGAAATGTTTCGAGTATAAAAGGAAAACATGTCTTCTTTTTCGTTATTTCCAGAACATACACGATAGAAACAGTGCTACCATGAAGGTTTAAGACACATTTATTATTTTGAAGGAAGAACATCAATCTTAACTCGAAATTGAAGACGGATTGCATCAAAACGCTCTACATGATTAAGGTACACTATCCTCCTTCAATTTCGTCTATAGTATGAGTTTTAGAATTACTTCATGGCTAAGTAAAGTTCCTAAATTCTATGTTATAGCTTCTTTAAGCTTTACAAGGTGTGGAATTCAAGGAAAACAAAGTTTAGAAGCAAGAAATATCAAAGGTATGTAAGGCTAAACCTTTGTTTTGGCAAGGCATGTATCTTGTAGCTTTTGAAGCTTTTCTTAGTTCCAAAATTGATTCTTGTGAGTAACTTGTATGGCATAAAGATAACCGTATATGTGCTTAATTTGGTGGTAAGAACCACGGTAAAAGATGTCCAAAATAGTAGCGCAAAATGTTTCAAAATCTGGAAAATTATTTTTATCTTCGCACAGCTGTTAGTAGTTTGAGCATAACTCCTGGTAGAAAATTGATATTGAGATGATTCAAGATTCCCTGGAACCCTAATAAATATATCTAAAACTTTTATGAAGACCATGAAGTCTATAACTTTGATCTACACTCTGAAAATTAAGTCGAAAGGCAGGACAGTGGTGCTATCCAGACATTCTATCTCCGGATTGTTATGTTATCCAGTTGTCTCATCTTGTTATCCGTTTAACATGTTTATGTTATTAGTTTATCTGGGTATCCATTCCCGTATAAAGTATAGTGCTGGTTCTGTTTTTGGGGATCATCCAGTTTCACAGAAAACTCTGGTGAAAATTTTATAGAAATTCAAAGAGTTGGACAAATTCTGAGTTCTAGGTTGTACCTATAATTCTATCCAGAGTTTTCTTATCATTCCTTTGAGTCCATATCTATTGTTTCCACATGTGTTATGCATCATACATGCTTATGCTTATATTGTGATCATGTTATGTTTGATATGGAGTCCCTCATAGAGGCTGGAAATTGGACACATAGTCCGATCGCACGTGATACTACCCGTCTGGGGGATACAGCTCCTCTGGTTCAGGCGGGAGTTGAAACACCTAGTGTGACCGGGTGTCATTCACACACTCTGACCAGAGAAATTATATATTACTGGCTTTGGGGGACATAGCCCATAACACCTGCCAAGTTTGTTATATACGCGTATATAGCCATAGTATACACCGCATGTCTATACATGAGGCTAGTTCAGATGTTCAGTTACCTAATTTGGAGGGATATAGCCCATAACACCAAACAGGTACCAGTTCAGATAATAGTTAAATTTTAGCTTTGTACCAGTTATCAGCCACCAGTTCTTAATGTCAGGATCGGTTAACAGCTAGTATCAGTTGACAGCAATCAGTTCCAGTTTCTAGTTACCAGTTATCAGTCATATTACAGTCATTCATCAGTATAGTTCAGCTCAGTCTTCAGTTTCAGATTCAGTTAGACTTTAGTTTATATTGAGATCATATTTAGTCCATGTTTCATATTTCCAGCTTCATTTCTATACTTCAGCACATATTTTCATATTTATATTCTGGCCTTACAGTTTCATTCAGCCATGCTATATATTATATGCTCATGCCTTACATACTTGGTACATATCGTACTCACGCCATTTCCTGGGGCGCTGATTTTTATGTCGCGCAGGTACAGATAGATCAGCTCTTGGGCCACGTTAGTAGGCCATTGAAACAACCTCGGTTAGTCGTTTCGCAAGATAGGACTCCGATTGGCGTGCCGATAATTTTAATATATTTGTAAGGTCCATTGAGATTTATCTGTAAAATTTGAGCTAAATCAGACCTCGTTTGGTAGGCATCGGAAGAAGGTTTTAGTTTTTATTGTCAATAAATATTAAAAAGAGATTTTTGAGCTCGGTTTTGGCGAATGAGCTCCGATTCAAAATCCGAAAGCGCTGTTAGATTCGTATGATTATTTGTGAATTTTGTGAACTTTCGAAAGTGAATTTCGATGTTGTTCGGCTAGTTTCCGCTAAGATGCCGAAAGTTAAATAATTTGACTTTTTCTATTTAAATTCGCATCTTGAGTTTTGGGAACCCGATTTGAGATCCGCCTTCGCGAGTATGTTACATATATTTCGTATAACTTGTATGCAAAATTTTGGAATTATTTCGAATATCGTAGGGTACCGTTTTAATTTTCATCGCGAAAAGAAAAGAAAAGAAAATTAAAAAAATGAAAAAGGAAAAAGACAAAAAAGGAAATGAAAGAGAGAAATGGCTATGTCGGCTGACTAACTAAGGATTATGATATAATCCTTAGCGTAAAGTACAAAAACAGAAAACGAAGCAGAAACAAAACGATATTGGAAAGCTGAAAAGCAACGAGAGAAAAAATGCCAAAAAAAGCAAAAAGAGCCGGAGAAAAATTAGTATTTTTACCCCGAAACATTCAGGTAATGATCTTAATGCATTATTTGATTTTATTACGTGTGTTTGAATATGATTTAACGGTAAAACTTGGAATATTAGACATCATTTTAATAAGTTCAATTAATAGTTTAAAGGGTCAAATGGACCCCGATAATGAAATTGATTATATATTTGTACTCAGTAAGTTATGGGCAGCATATAAATATAATTTATTTGGGGTTTGGTTATGTGACCTTAAACCGTGTACATAGGCCTGGCCTGCGTATTGCGTATGCGAATAGGGTGTCAGGTTCCTAACTGGATTGCCCTAAGATGTGAGGAATGAAGCCTTTAGCCTGAATTGATATATTTTTCTGCTTATTGAATAGAGTGGGATCGTTTAGCAAGGAAACTAAGGATAAAGCGGTTGTTGATTAGCCGTACTAACTTTTGGAAGAGGTAAGTGTTTGTATCCATTTCTTTGGAGGCCCTTGGCCTTGTGGATATTCTACCACGTGTTCCTTACGTGTGTAGCTGCCGATAGGCGTACTCATTACGCCTTAGCTTTGAATTTATATTGTATATTATATATTATGCCTTGTTGTTGGTATTGCATTGAGAATATGAGCATTGCACTCTAGTCTTGAGCATTGCATATACTTCCCGGTTGGCGATGAGAGTCCCGCACCGGTGAAGGGTCATTATTGCATATACTTCCCGGTAATCGATGAGAGTCCCACACCGGTGAAGGGTCATCATTGCATATACTTCCCGGTAATCGATGAGAGTCCTGAGTCAGTGAAGAGTGATCATTACACCTACTTCCCGGTAATCGATGAGAGTCCCGAGCCGATGAAGGGTAATCATTGCATATACTTTCCGGTAATCGATGAGAGTCCCGAGCTGTTGAAGGATCATTATTGTATATATCTCCTGGTAGACGCTGAGAGTCCCGCACCGGAGATAGGTATCAGGCATAGGCGACTGCATTGCATCGTACCGCATTCATCCCATCTCATTGCACCGCATACTGACTATTGTGTGTATTGTGTTGTGTTTTATGTATGCGGTATGTATAGTATGTCGTGGAAATATCTCAGCTTGCCTATATATTTCTGGCTCGTATTCTGGGTTGCGGGGATCAGGGTTGCACGGCGCAACGGAATAAATATATGGATTGGGTTGCACGCCGCAATAGTATAAATATATGGATCGGGTTGCACGCCGCAACAGGATGAATATATGGATAATTTGCACGCCGCAGTAGAATGTATTTCTGATTGTTGATGTGTTCGGGATACCCATATGTTCTTGCTATCTTACGTTCCCGGTTGTTGATGAGTTTGTGATTCCATACGTGTTTCTAGTTATTATATGCCTCTGCCTTTTCATAATTTAAATAAGTGGAATTTGGTTTTTCTGTTTCTTTTCTCCCTGGCTAGCTATCCTATCCTTTGAGGTGGCTAGTCTGCCCCACTTATTGAGTCCTTTTGACTCACCCTTGTTTGTTGTTTTTTTCTTGTCTATCTATTTCGTTTCGGTAGGTTCGCTCCAGGATTGAGTTCGCCATGTTGTGAAGGAGCGAAGACGACTTCAGCTGGCAAAGTGAGCCAGCTTTTATTCCGAATGGCCACCAGTTTATTGGTTATTATTTCAGTTGCATTTTGCTCCCTTCAGGAGGTATCTGTCTTCTTTTGTACTCTTAGATGTCTAGTCTGGATAGCCCTAAACCTAGTATGTTGGGTAGTCAGCTGTAATTTCTTTTTTACAGCTTAGAGGTATCAGTATGTCAGTGTTTTTTTAAAGTCTTCTTCTTATTTATGAATTTAATTATATTTATTTTCCTAATTTAATTGGTAAGGGTTTGCCCGACGGGTCTAGGGGAGTATGTCGGGTGCCCGCACGGCCTAGCCGGATTTCGGGTCGTGTCAGCCATCTACCAGCTATTGGAGTCACTTCGCTTACTCCTGGAGTCACTTATCTTTTGGTATGTGTACAGTCAGCTAGTTTGGGTATGGCGGGGCCTTGTCCCATCCTTTGTATTTACAATTCAGCACTCTTAGAGGCCTGTAGATATGTCCCTGTATGGTTCATTCAGTATGTTATGTACGTCAGCATGCAATAGCCTTGTCGTCTTCCCAAACTTAATATTTCAATAAATATGTATGTATATATAACCAGGTTTTCAGCTCATCTCCATTATTCATAGATTATTAGTAGGTTTAGTGATTTTCGACACTAAGTGTCGGTTATCCGTGGCGGCCTTAGGTTGGGTCGTGACAAAAGTTGTATCAGAGCAGTTCAGTCCTAGGGTGTCTATAGGCCGTGTCTAGTAGAGTCTTGTTCAGGAGTATGTTGCGCTCCATACTTATGAACAGGTGGCTATAAGGCACTTCAGGATGGTTTTTTTTCTTTCTTCTCTAGATCGTGCGATAGGGTCATGATTTTAGAATTCACCCTTTTAACCGTAATGTTTTGAATACAACGATACCGCCGAAGAAACTAACAGCTTCCCAGAAGGGCAAGGCCATTGCCGACCAGGGTATTAGTAGAGTACCGCCTGAGGTGGATGAGAGTGAGGAGTCCAGAACTGAGGCTCCATCTGAGGCCTCACAGATCCCTTCAGTTCAGGGCGATATTAGAGGTACTGCAGCTACCATTTCTCTAGCTCCTCAGCGTGATAGTCAGGGACAGGAAGTGAGGGATGCCATCAGATTATTGACCAGTGTTGTAGTTGCTCAGACTAGACAGCATAGTGCATATACCCAGGGAGATACTGGATCCAGGATCAGTGATTTTATCAGACTGGAGCCTCCAATCTTTACTGGATCCCGTACAGGAGAGGACCCTCACGATTTTCTTGTGAGGATAGCAAGGGTGTTGAGGGTCATGCATGCGTTAGAGACAGATCCAGTAGAGTTGGTTGCGTTCAAATTGCATGACCTAGCAGCAGGGTGGTATCAGCCATGGGAGCTATCTAGAGGGTAAGATGCTACTCCAGCGACTTGGAAGGAATTCTCGGATGCCTTCTTTCATCAGTATATGCCTATAGAGACACAGAGAGCACGTGCTGATCAGTTTTTGACCTTGAGACAGGGAAGTTTGAGTGTAGAATAGTATAATTATCGCTTTAATTCTTTAGCAAGGTTTGCCCCCACTGTGGTAGTGAGTAAGGAGGATAGAATTCACATGTATGTAGTGGGACTAGGTCCACACCTGGTGAACGAGTGTATGACGGTTGATATGCAGTCAGGTATGAACATATCATGCATTCAAGCCTTTGCTTTATCACTTGAGGAGAGGAAGCAGAAACAGAGAGCCGACAGGGATAGAGTGTTACACAAGAGGGCCAGATTTTCTGGTTCGTTTGGAGAGACGTCTGGAGTGAGTAGACAGTAGAGTGTTAGACAGCCACCAGCTAGTATACCTCCACAGTCTCGTGGCCCGAGATCTGATAGACGCCACTTTGGCCCATGTCAGTTAGGAGTTAATACTTGTTATATTTGTCATGAGGCACGCCATTTCATGAGAGATTGCCCGACTAGGGGTGGTAGTGGTGCAGCCCAGCCAGCTAGATTAGCAGTAGCTTCCTCAGCACTAGCACGCACTCAGGAGAAAGTTCCTCAAGCACCACCAAGTCGTGTTAGAGGTCGAAGTGGAGCTCCTACAGTGGGCGGTACTCAGAACCGCACTTATTCTCTTATTGGTCGACAGGACCAAGAGGCTTCATCAGACGTAGTCACAGGTATTCTGTCGGTGAATTTTCTCGATGTGTATGTGTTGATAGATCCGGTTATACATTATCATATGTTACTCCTTTGTTGCCATTAAATTCAAAATAGTACCAAAGGCTATTAGATCTTTAGAGATAGCCACTCCCGTTGGTGATTTTGTAGTAGCTAGGCGTGTTTATAGAGGTTGCACGATGATGATTGGTGACTGTATCACTACAACTGACTTAATTGAGCAAGAAATGGTTGATTTCGATGTTATTCTCGGTATGGATTGGTTGTCCTCTTGTTATACTAACGTTGATTGTAGAGCGAAGACAGTCCAGTTTCACTTTCCAAGAGATTTAGCTATAGAGTGGTAGAGTGTTTCTGCATCGCGAAAGGGTCTATTTATTTCCTACCTTAAGGGAAGGAAGCTAATCGCAAAAGGCTGCTTATATCATATTGTTCATGTTCGAGACTCAGAGAAGGAAACGTTGACTCTTGAGTCAGTTCCGGTAGTGAATGAGTTCCCTAATGTGTTTCCAGACTAGTTACCTGGTCTTCCTCCAGAGCGAGAGATTGATTTTCCTATTAATATAGTACCAGGTACGCAGCCTATATCTATTCCTCCATACAGGATGGCACCAGCAGAACTGAAAGACCTTAAGGAGCAACTGAAGGATTTATTAGATAAAGGCCTCATCAGACCTAGCAGTTCCCCGTGGGGAGCCCTAATATTATTTGTAAAAAAGAAACACGTCTGTTTACACATGTGCATAGATTACAGACAGCTGAATAAAGTCTTAATCAAGAATAAATACCCGTTGACCAGGATTGATGAAGTGCTTTTCGAAGATAGATTTGCGATCAGGCTACCATCAGGTTAGAGACAGAGAATGTGATACACTTAAGACTGCATTTAGGACCAGGTATGGCTATTATGAGTTTTTAGTGATGTCGTTTGGACTAACTAATTCCCCTGCAGTCTTTATGGATCTGATGAACATCGTATTCAGGCCTTACCTGGATTTATTTATGATTTTATTTATTGATGATATTCTCGTCTATTCAAAGTCTGACCCAGAACATGCAGAGCATTTACGCATATTATTGGGTACTTTTCGGGACCAGAAATTATACGCTAAGTTCTCAAAGTGTTAATTCTAGATTCTGGCATTTCTAGGCCATGTAATTTCAGCAGAAGGAATTAAAGTAGATGGCCAGAAGATCGAGGCTGTGAAGAATTGGCCCAGCCCTACAATGCAAATCAAGGTACGTAGTTTTTTGGGTTTGGCAGGTTATTAGAGAATGTTCATGGAGGTGTTATCCTCTCTTGTAGCACCATTGACCAAATTGACACAGAAAGCAGCCAAATTTCAGTGGTCAGACTCTTGTGAGCACAGCTTCCAAGAACTAAAGAACAGGTTGATAACAGCTCCAGTACTTACACTTCCAGGAGGATCTGAAGGCTATATTATTTACTGTAATGCTTCTCGAATCGGTCTTGGTTGTGTGTTGATGCAGCACAAAAGAGCAGAACTACCCTACCCATGATCAGGAGCTTGCAGCAGTCATTCATGTATTATAGATTTGGAGACATTATTTGAACAGTGTTCATATTGATATTTATACAGACCACAAGAGCCTCCAGTACATATTTAAGCAAAAGGAGCCAAACCTACGACAGAGGTGGTGGCTAGAGTTGCTGAAGGACTACGACATGAACATTCTTTATCATCCGGGTAAAGAAAATATTGTTGCTGATGCCCTTAGTCATAAGTCTATGGGTAGTCTATCTTATTTACAGCCACTGAAAAGAGAGTTAGCTCATGCACTCCACCAGTTTGCCAGCATAGGAGTCAGATTAAAAGATTCAGAGGATGCAGGAGTTACAGTTCAGAACGCAGCCACTACTTTTCTAGTGATAGAAGTAAAACAGCGTCAGTATGAGGATCCAGTTCTAGTTGAATACAGACAGATAGCCAGAAAAAACCGGAGTCACCATACAGGTTACTAGTGACGGTGTTCTCATCTATAAAATAGACTTTGTGTTCCTGATGTTGCAGATTTACGTGGACAGATTATGACGGAGGCACACTATTATAGGTACACTGTTCATCTAGGTTCGACTAAGATGTATCATGACCTTAAGCAGATTAACTGGTGGGACGGAATGAAGCGTGACATAGCAGAATTTGTGGCTCAGTGCTCTAACTGCCAGCAGGATAAAGTCGAGCATCAAAAACCTAGTGGCTTGTTACAGGAAATAGAGATTCCATCATGGAAATGGGAAGCAGTGAATATGGACTTCATTACAGGTTTTCCCCGTACGCGGAGCAGGTATGATTCTATTTGGTTTATAGTTGACAGGCTTACTAAATCAGCTCGTTTCTTGCCTGTTAGAACTACATGTACAGTGGAGGATTATGCTAGACTTTATATCAGAGAGATAGTGTGCCCACATGATATTCCAGTATCTATCATTTCAGACAGGGGCGCACAGTTTACAGCTAATTTCTGGCGATCATTCAAGACAGGTTTAGGGACACAGGTGAATCTCAGTACGACATTTCATCCACAGACAGACGGACAGGCTGAGAGGACCATTCAGACATTCGAAGATATGCTTAGAGCCTGCGTGTTAGATTTTAGAGGCAGCTGGAGTGATCATCTACCGTTGATAGAGTTTTCACATAATAATAGCTATCATTCTAGCATACAGATGGCGCCTTATGAAGTTTTTTATGGGCACAAATGCAGGTTTTCTATAGGATGGTTCGAGGTTGGTGAGTCTCAATTGATAGGTCCAGATTTAATCCAACAAGCAGTTGAAAAAGTCAAGTTGATCAGGGAAAGATTATTAGCAGCACAAAGCAGAAAGAAGTCCTATGCAAATAATCGACATCGAGATTTAGAATTTCAGATTGGCGATTGGGTATTCCTGAAAGTATCACCTATTAAAGGTTTTATGAGATTTGTAAAGAAGGGGAACCTTAACCCTAGATTTATTGGTCCATATCAGGTAATCAGGCGAGTTGGGCGTGTAGCCTACGAGTTAGACCTTCCAGCAGACCTTCAGGAGGTACATCCAGTATTCCATGTTTCTATGCTCAGAAAATGTGTCGGAGATCCTTCCAGAGTTGTACCTGTAGATGATGTACAGTTCACTGAGCAATTAACTTATGAAGAGGTGCCAGATGCAATTTTAGATAGGCAAATTCGTCGACTAAGGATGAAAGACATTCCTTCAGTTAAGGTGCTATGGCGAAGCAATAACGTAGAAGAAATAACTTGGGAAGCTAAGAATGATATGAGAGACAAGTATCGACATCTCTTCACTACTTCAGGTATATAACATATCCTTACTTAATGCTTCTACATACTTCATTTAACATTCGAGGACGAATATTCCTAAGGGGGGGGGGGGGGAGATTGTTATACTCAGTACGTCTAAAGTGACGTATATCATTATAATGTCATGTTAAGAATGATTTAAGTGAGTTTAAATTCATAATATGACCAAACATGATGTTTATATGTTGAATATAAAGTTTGAGAAAAATCGGATTGAAGTTGCGGAAAAACCGACTAAGGATTTGCCTTGTAACGAAGCTTTTTCAGCAATTAATTATATGTGTTATATGAGGTTTTTTAGGGAAATATCATATACCAAATTGAAGGTCTTGGATTTTAGTTTCCAAATATTTTGATGGTTTGTTCATACAACGTCTGGATAAAAAGATATGAGCACCAGAAATCAGGCCAGAAGAAGGGACAAAAGTGCAAAAGAGGGCTATAACTGAAATGTTTCAAGTATAAAAGGAAAACATGTCTTCTTTTTCGTTATTTCAAGAACATACACGAAAGAAACAGTGCTCCCAAGACGATGGATTGCATTAAAACTCTATACGCGATTAAGGCAACATTATGCTGCCTTCAATTTCATCTATAGTTTGAGTTTCAGAATTACTTCATGGCTGAGTAAAGTACCTAAATTCTATTTTATAGCTTGTTTAAGCTTTAGAAGGTGTGGAACTCAAGGAAAACATAGTTTAGAAGCAACAAACATCTAAGGTATGTTAGGCTAAACCTTTCTTTTGTCAAGGCGTATCTTGTAGCTTTTGAAGCTTTTCTTATTTCTAAAATTGATGATTCTTGTGGGTAACTTGTATGGGATAAAGGTGACCGTACATGTGGTTAATTTGGTGGTAAGTACCACGGTAAAAAATGTCCAAGACAGTAGCACAAAATATTTCAAAATCTGGAAAATTATTTTTATCTTCGGATAACTGTTAGTAGTTTGAGCACACCTCCTTGTAAAAAATTGATATTGAGATGATTTAAGATTCCATAGAACCCTAAGACATATATCTAAAACTTTCATGAAGACTATGAAGTCTATAAATTTGATCTACACTCTGAAAATTAGGTCAAAAGGCAAGATAGTGGTGCCGTCCAGACATTCTATCTGCGGATATGTTATATCATCCAGTCGTCTCATCTTGTTATCCGTTTAACATGTTTAAGTTATCAGTTTATCCGGGTATCCATTCCCGTGTATACTATAGTGCTGGTTCTGTTTTTGCGGATCATCTTGTTTCAGGGGAAACTCTGCTGAAAAGTTTATAGAAATTCAAAGAGTTGGAAAAATTCTGAGTTTTAGGTTGTATCTATAATCCTATCCAGAGTTTTCTTATCATTCCTTTGAGTCAATATCTATTGTTGCCACATGTGTTATGCCTCATACATGTTTATGCTTATATTGTGATCATGTTATGTGTGATTTGGAGTCCCCTATAGAGACTGGACATTGGACACACAGTCCGGTCGTATGTGATACTACCCATCTGGGGGATACAGCTCCTATGGTTCAGGGGGGAGTTGAAACACCTAGTGTGACCGGGTGTCATTACCACACTCTGACCAGAGAGATTAGATATTCTAGCTGGGGGGGACATAGCCCATAACACCCGCCAGGTTTGTTATATATGCGTATATAGCCACAGTATACACCGCATGACTATACATGAGGCTAGTTCAGATGTTCCGTTACCTGATTTGGAGGGATACAACCCATAACACCAGACATGTACCAGTTCAGATAATAGTTCAGTTTTAGCTCTGCACCAATTATCAGTTCTCAGTTATCAGCCAATAGTTCTTAATGTCAGTATCAGTTAACAGCTAGTATCAGTTGACAGCTATTAGTTCCATTTTTTAGTTACCAATTATCAGTTATATTATAGTAATTCATCAGTATAGTACAGCTCAGTCTTCAGTTTCAGATTCAGTTAGACTTCAGTTTATATTCAGATCATATTTAGTCCATGTTTGTGATTTCCAGCTTCATTGCTATACTTCAGCACATATTTTCTTATTTATGTTCTAGCCTTACAGTTTCATTCATCCATGCTATATTGTATATGCTCATGCCTTACATACTTGGTAAAGCACTTGGGCCACGTTATTAGGCCATCTACCAGCTATTGGAGTCACTCCGCTTACTCCCGGAGTTATTTATCTTTTGGTATGTGTACAGTAAACTAGTTTTGGTATGGCGGGGCCTCGTCCCGTCCTTTGTATATTTAGTTCAGCACTCTTAGAGACTTGTAGATATGTCCCTGTGTGGTTCATTCAGTATGTTATATGTGTCAGCATGCAATAGCCTTGTCGTCTTCCCAGACTTAATATTTCTATAAATATGTTTGTATATATAACCAGGTTGCCTGCTCATCTATATTATTCATAGATTATTAATAGGTTTAGCGATTATCAACACTTAGTGTCGGTTATCTGTCGCGGCCTTAGGTTGGGTCGTGACAGTGTGTATGCTTCAAGAGAATGGAACTGCTTAAAATCTTATTTTCATGTCTTAACTAATATTAAAGGGTTGCATTTTAGTTCATAAGGTTCCATTTGCTTTTGTTGTTTCTTTGTGAGAATGAAAAAGGGTGTGCTTAAAAAGGGTAAGAGATAAACTGTCAAGTTTTGTTTGTATGAGTTGAAATAGTTATGGTCAGTTTTGTTTCGGGGAGGAATATTGATCTGTGAAGGTGCTATTAAGCCAATGGAATCAGTCTAAGGTAAAAGGAGTGCTCTTGCTCCAAGTTTTGTGTATATCATTTATGTTATAGGGCTGAGTTCCTATCCTATTGTCATAGGTTTTAGTTTAGCCTGGATTGTAAGTTATACGAGCTCTGTTACTTCTTTTAAATCTGAGTGAGTACAATTTTTCTTCTCCAGTTTCTAATTCCATTTTTATGCTAAGTGATTCTGTGTAGGATCATGTTCATTTTACTTAATCTTCTTGTAAATAGAGTTTTGTTTCCTTATATTTTCCTGGATTGAAATGCTACATGTGTTTTCTGATTCTCTCAGTCTTAATGGCTTAGGTTTCAATCCGTTCTAAAGTAGGTTCTTAGCAGAATACCTGATTCTAGCCTCCATGTTATTGCTTCTGCCCAGCTTAGTCTCAAATATTAGAATTCTTTACCTACTATCTTTTATTGCTTCAACTCCTGGTATGCTTGTTCTGTTGTAGGTTTCTTGATTTAGTTTGAGTCAGTCCCTGGACCTTATCACTTGTTTCTCTCCTGATCCAAGCCTTTCATCTAATTCCTTAACTTCATTTTGTCTTAGTTAATAGTCCTGATGCTTAAGTCTATTTATGTCTTAAAAAAGTATAAGGAGCCTTAGTGGTTGGCTAAGTGTGAGGGCATCAGGGAGAGTGTGTACATTTGTTCAGAAATGTCCTGATGATTCTGCAAAGGAGGAGAATCTAGTTTTGCTTTTAGTTGTAGCAATGCAGGTAGGTGCTAGAAGTATGATTTATTGGATGTTTGTTCAGGGCTGTTTTAGTGGGAAGGTTGATAAAGAGTGAAAGAGAAGGGGTGCATGTGATTTGAGTAGGGAGGCATGTGATAGTATGCTGATATGCATATGTTTCTCTCATTTTGATTTTGCAGATGCGGGTTGATAATGGAGTATGCATTTTTCATACCAAGAGGTGTGAAGCCCCTGGTGTCTTCAAAAGACCAGTGGAGTCCCTCTTATAAAGACCAGTGAGGTCTTGTTGCACTTAGGACCTGTGGGGCTTTGAATTGGGCCTAGGACCAGTGAGGTGCTTGTTAATGCAAGGCCAGTGAAGCCTTGCAATATCCAGGACCTGTGAGGCTTCACATAAAGCCAAAGATCAGTGAGGTCCTTGTCATGCGCTGTGAGGCTTTACATGAAGAAAAGGATCAGTGAGGTCTTAACTTATGTGTGGAATTGCACAAGTAGGAAGTGAAGTGGTCTAATATGTGAAAGATGAAGAATGTGTGATGCTGCAGTTCTGTTTGGAGGAATAGTTTGAAGGATGTTTACTTGATATTGTTCAAGAGAAGTGTGCTGTTTGTAGAAGGAGTTTAGGTGGTGTCCTCTGGTTGTTTTCTATGGAGAGGTTTTTTTTTTTTTTTTTTTTTTAAGTTGTTGTAGGTGCAGGCAGTTGCTAAAGGTAGGATTTAGTTGTTTTTTATCTGTTTGTTCAGGGTTGTGCTGGTTCTAAAGATGAGAAAAGGGTATAGAGGTTATAAGATTTAATTCCAGTAGTTTGTAAGTGTTTGTAAAGGTCTGGAGGAGTAGCAGTTTGCGTGGGATGTAGTCTCAGCTTGTTTTCAGGTACTGCGGAGATGTGTAAGGGTCTGTTATGGTATGCAGGTGCTGGTAAGTGTGAGGTGGTATTAGAGTGGTGGGATTAGTCAGCTTGCAGTTTGGTCCCTGTTTCCCTATGGTTTCTTTTCTTGAGTAAATCATTCTGTGTGAAGTCGCCTGCTTATATCTCTTAGCGGCCCGTTCTTCCTAAGTTTGTTATTATCTAGTATCCCAGTTTCAGCTCATTGTTTCTATCGGGTAAGTAATTTGTTAAGAGAAGGTGAGAAGGGTCTGAATTTATAAGTTTTTCCTAGCATGCTGTTGTTTAAGGTTCCAGTTTCCAGCTTTTCTTTCTTCTTCCTGGTCGTTTAGGCTCATGAGTATATAGATCTCGCTGTCTTTGTTTAGTAAGTAAATTCTACAAAAAATCAGTTGTATAAATGATAAGTTAGATATGGTTTGTTCACATTGAAGTTGAAAGTATGCTATCTTTGTAAATAATTTATGTATATTGTTATTAAGTAAGTACTAATTCCTTCTCTTCTTGTTTTTTTCTACATGAAATGCACTTGGAGAGAGTTGGTTAAAACTCAAAATTGGGATGGCTATTTGCATTGGAGTTGTTCGAATCCGCATTGCATTCTCGGGCTCAAGTTCCCTGAAAGAATGAAAAAAAAAACTTTAGAAAGTTTAAGGCTCATTTATAAGTTTGGTATATCCGGGTTCTATCTTCTGAACTCCCTTTTTCCATATTCCCGTTAGAGTGTAGATCGGACTAGGAGCTTTGTTGGATAGAAGCCTGGTAGGATAGACACTTATATTATGAAATTATTATCTTGTTGCATGATTAGAAATTGCTTTATGTAAGTATTTATTCCTTTTTTTTTTGGGATTCTCAAATTAATTTAAGATATTAAGAACCGTTTGTCAATAATGAGTGCAAAAATCAGAATTCAACTAAAATTATACCCTTTATTTATTGTTTATATTTAAATTATCTATTTATATATTTTATCACATTTTTTTTATTGATGCACGGTAAATGCGAAAATGCAAGACGAATCTTGAACTCCCTACGAGGAACTTGTCTCATAATACCCTCGATTCTGGTCAAGAATTGCCTATACTATGCAACTACCCTCGAGACACACATGGGTCTCACAAATAGAATGATCGGTTTTGGATTGAGGGTCAACTAGTTCTACCAGGAGATTCAAGTCCAAAGGGTAAGTTACATTCATCAGTAAGGAGCATAGCTCATGTTCTTTAATATTCAAGATAGACTAAGTATGAAAATAAGCAAGACTTAGGTATTTCTAGTGTTCCCCAAGCATACATAATGACCAAACTACCCTTACTCATAAGGTTCACTAAATAGGCCGCGTAGGGAAAAATAGTAAATAGCAACATAAGTTGGAAAATCATTCAGCGTTCCAGGCGGAGCGCCTAGGGTCAGGTGGAGCTGCCTGGAAGTTGGGCAGTGAGCATGGAGGTCTCTGGCTAGGCGTATGTCTGGATCTGAGCGGCGGCACCTTGCCTGTGCTTATGCCAAGCGGAGCGCCAGAGTCGCTTGCCTAGTTAGGCAGTGTGTCATCCAGGCGGGGCGCCTGGCATGGGCGGAGCGCCTGACTGTGTTGGGCATCCCTCCTCCTCCTTAGGCGTGGGGCCTAGTGCTGAAACCATTCGAAACATCTTCCAATTGCTTCCACCTTCGAGTCCTTTCCTCACCAAGTGTAAATGCACCTCTTGGAGCTCCTTAGCTTGACTCCGAGTGAATGGTCTCGTGACGGATTGCTTGGCATCATCCTCTCCTTTTTGAAGAGATTTCGTCCTCGAAATCAAAGCGTCCTCATCCATGGCATGATCATCTCCTCGGGGTGCCCAATGCTCTCCTCCCATGTACTTCTTAAACGTCACTTTGACATAGGCTTCTTCCAAGATCTCCCTTGCCTTAACATGGAGCTTAGGACCTACAAGCAACGACAAGCAAACACAAAACCTCCTACTTCGAACGTAGGTTAGTGAAAGAAGTGTGGAAAACACACTCTTATGGTATAACAAAGCATCAATAATAATCACAAAGATCAAGTCTCCAAAGAGAAGAACAAGTACTTGGTTTAATGGAAACATGCTCTCAACACAAGAATGAGCAAATAGGTCATGGGGACATAGGAAATGTAAGATCAAGCTATCAAAATCCCCTTGAACTTTTAAGCTCACGATCAACACACCAATCCATCCTCATAGTGTGATCAACATGTCGAGTGGAGTAGTTCAAATAGTCTACGCTACAACTAGAATCAATTACTACACTCCCCTTATTTAGAGCATACTTACTCACACCAAGGGTTTCCTTTTCACCTCCAAGTTTATCACCTAAGCAACCCTTCTCAAAAGACAAGCTCTCAAGGAAGGTGTTGATAATGGCCTCTTCGTCATCATAACCCCAACAAGCAATAGTAGGGTCACTCAAAGAGTCATTTACCTCAGTCAAGTTCTCACATAATGGGTTGCCTGAGGAGTCAAACCCTTCACACCATGGAGGTTTTATTTTACTACCAACTCTAGTCCGATACAACTCAATACCACAAATGAAATTGTCTTCGAACAATGGAAATGTAAAAGCATGAACCTCAATTTCATAGTCAATCAAAGGTATCGTATCAAGACTAGGTTCTTCACTCTCACTTGAGGAGTCATCATAGACAACCTCGTCCAATTCATGCAATTTAGACTCCTCAAGGTCACTACCATCCTTACCATAACACATAGGTCCACCAAACAAAAGAATATCAATAAGGGTATAATCAACTATCTCATCTTCCCCTTTGTCAAAGATTGGTGGTGGTCATAGGAAAGGTCACAATCAAAGTCAACTTTCACATCTACATTACAGAAAGATTCATAGAACAATGAGCTCACATCATGATGTGGCTTAGCATTTCTCTCCACTAGTGTTACACAAGTACTCACAAGTTGACTACTAGACTCACCGCTAGTGACATATTCACTAGATGCATTACAAGCACCATATAACATTGAGTCATCACAAGACAAGTAACTAGTAGGCTCATGAAAAGATGAAGCAACACTTACATTTGAAGTACTTCCTTGATAACTCACATGGCTTAAAGTGTCATGTGCAACTCCTCCTTCATGAAGCTTACATTGAAGATTTTCCTCCTCTTGTCTTTCCTTACAAGCACATGGTTGAGGCTCCAATGGCTTGTCTTAGAATGTACCTACATAAGAGCTAACACAAGAAAAAGTTGAAGATGAAGAATAGTTAGAACAATGGGCGCTCTCACTCTCAATTTTTCTTTCCTCACCTCTCATTTATCTCAATTTTCCCTTAAGATCAAGTGTAGTTTGTGGTGACAATCCACTCACATCACTCCTCACATCCTCTCCTTTTTCCTCTTGGATTGTCACCGGTCACTCCCTCACTTCTCGCTTTCTTTTGTTTATCAAGTTCAAGTACAATTGAATGAGACTCAATATTGTCTTCATGTGGAGTAGATTGACTCTCGGTTCCAACATTCAATGGAAAGACAATAAGATTGTTGGCTTCGGGCTCAAGTACCATGGGTGACTTAGCTTTAGTCGCTTCCCTCAACTCCCTCATACGCTTGTAGTCTTCCCTCACTTGCCTCGGAGTCAAAGGCTTGAGCACGTATTTCCTTCCCTCTTGCTTTACCGTATAGGAGTTGGGTCGGCCATCATGTACCACTCATTTATCATATTTCCATAGTCTCCCAAATAATAGATGGAAAGCTTGAATCGGGACCACATCAAACATGATTTTGTCTCTATAGTTACCAATGGTGAATTCTATCAAAACTTGTTTCACCACTTTCAACTCCCCAGACTCACTTAACCATTGTAAACAGCATGGTTTTGGATGCTTTAGAGTGGGAAATTTCAATTGGGAAATCAAGGTTTGGCTCACTATGTTAGCACAACTTCTTGAATCAATAACCATTGAGCACACTTGCCCCATCATACGATATCTAGCATGGAAAAGGTTTTCTCTTTGATCATTTTCTACTTCCTCTTCCATGAATATGGTACTCAAACTCCTCCTAACTACAAGAAACAAGTGAGGATCTTCTCCTTCCTCTATAGCCTCTTCACAAGCAACTTCTTCATTCTCGGGCTTACTATCTTGTTCATAAGCAAACCCATCATCCATAAGAATAATGGTCTTTCAGGTAGGACAATCTCTTGCAAAGTGGCCATATCGTTTGCACTTATAGCATTGAGTAGAAGTAGGGGTATTCAAAGAAGTTTTAGAGTTACCTCCCACAGTCGGTGTTGGCTTCTCATAGGTCTTCTTCACATCTCGGCTTGCAGTTGCACCATTTGTGTTTGGAGACTTCCATTCCTTTTGTTTACTCAAGGGAGTAGAAGTAGCACTCTTGTAGTGGGTGGACTTCTCTTCCTTAAGCCTTTCTCAGCTTCAACCGCGGCATCAAATAGGTCATGATATTCAAACTTGTGAAACCTCAATTTAGAGGCTATCTCTCGGTTCAACCCACTTCTAAATCGAATTACGGCCGGCTCATCCTTCTCCACATCCATGTCTGAGGTCTTCCGGATTTGCTCAAACACATTGTATTACTCTCCAACCATCTTGTAGCCTTCTTTCAACTCATAAAGCCTTTTGAGTCAGTCTTGACGATATTGGTGAGTCATACTTCTCATCCATCACACGAGTCAATTCACCCCAAGTAAGGTTCACGGGAAAAGCACTCCTCCTCCTATTCGTTTTGGACGTCTCCCACCAAGTGGAAGCAAAGGATTCAAAGGAAGATATATCATATTTGGCTTTCTTCTCCTCGGTCATGTCATTGGTATCAAACACTCTTTCCATGGTTAATTTCCACTCAAGATACTCAACCGGGTCACTACCCCTTTAAATTTAGGAATAGTGAGCTTCACACTATTGAGATTATTGTTGTCACGACCCCCTCGGTAAGGCTCCGGTTGGCCCCCAAAGTTGTCACCATAAGCATCATAATCCCTTCTAGCATTCCCTCCAACATACCCCATGGGTGGCCCTCGACCTTGGCCTCTACCCCTATTCATATCCCGACCCCCATTCATACCTCTCCTCACTGGATAGGGAGCTCCATAGTCTTCATCATCAAACCCGGCCTCCTCCCCCTTCTCGAGCGTCATCAACTTATAAATTGACTGAATCATAAAACTCATTGATGGGGTTTTGGACAAATTTGTCTTTGTTCGTAAGTGGCTCATTCTTTGATGTTATCTCCCTTTTCTTTTAAAACTTTATGGATTGTTGTTTCTTTCCTTTTATTTTTTTAAAGGTTGATACCTTGTGTAGCAGGTTGCTGATCTTTACTCTTTTTGAAATATTGTTCCAGACCAGGTTTAAGGTCTGTTGTCACTTGATATCTTCCTAGTGCCATTCTTAATGGTTTCATATACATTGTTCCATTTGCCATGATTGGACTAGCAAGAATCGCCGTTTATATCTCGCGGAGTAAAAAAGATATAAACGCATGCAACATGGTGTTCTACTTCGTGGTAGGGAATGTATTCTTTTTAAGCTTGTTGTCAGGATCTTTACTAGATCAAATTGGCGAATCCTTCTCTCATCCTAAAGATATTCCCAGCCGTCTTGCTAGCGCAGTCTCTGCTCAGGTGCAAAACATGTTCGCCTTTCTCTTTTCATTTGGTGTTTATTTTTATCTTGTGTCAGGATATAGAATACTATAGAACAAAAAACAAGGATCTGTCAATACACGACGTCAGATACTTGCTAGCTTTCAGCTGGAGCCTTTAAATGTCTGTAGTCTAATGAAGAATTGATAAAGCCTATAAATGGTCAATTTATTCTACTTGGCATGTCGATTTTGCATTTATCTTCTTCCTTTTTGTTCTTTCAAGCAGATTTCTTCGTGACATACATCTTGACAAATGGGCTGGCAGGATTCTCTTTGGAGATACTTCAGCCAGGATTACTACTATGGGATACTCTAAAATCTTACACGTGGGATCGTGGAAAGAAGAAACATCCTTATGCTTATTCACTACCTTATTATAGAATTATCCCTTCACAGGTAGCAAGTTGGACACTCGGGGTCCTTTCAACGTTCTAAGGTCTCAAGTTCATGTCTTCCAACTTGGACATGATAGTATCCAAGGCCTTCTTAATGGGATCATCTCCTTCGTTCGCCATTGTACCTACAAAATGAACAAACGTTAGTGAAATCACCTCACACACACCCTCACTTTGAATGTCACTCGGGTACACTCGTTTAGTGGCGGTGGTTTTGTGCAGTCAAACTTGAATCTAGAAGCTTCACATAGTTGAACAACAATCCTCAACTAAACCAAACAATCCACAAGTCAAGTGTCCTTCGGGGTGAGTAGAGTTTATGTGACTCGATGGACGCTAAGCTCTTTAAAGTGAGGACTTGAATCAAATGGTTCTACGAGATTTCTTTGAGTTCTACTCTCCACTAGGCACGAGTTGCCTAAAAGCTAAAAGATCTAGTACCAATTAACTAGGAAGGTTACTTAAAGAACTACTAGTTAAATGTTATGCAAGCAAAGAAACAAAAAAACGTAGGAAAAACTACATAAACCAACACTTCAGCAAGTAGGCGGGGCGCCTAGATGTAGGAAGTGGAGCCTAGCTTTACCAGTATTTCAGGCGGAGCGCCTGAGTAATTGATGTAGGGAAAATGCGGAAAAAATAAACATGATAAGAACGAGACGTAACTCGATCAATAATCTAAAGTAGCAACAGAGAACCCGTTCCGTTACACACCGAGAGAATGTCAAGAACACCTACGCTAAGCAACTACCCTCGAGCTAATGTGAGCACGCAAGTAGAATGGTCGGGGGGGATTGGAAATCATCTAGATTCACTAGAGGAAGAACAAGTCCCATCAAAGGTTTCATTCAATAAAAGAGTTCAATGCTTACAAGGGTTTTAATCATCAAACATACACTAAGGAATAAAATAGACTAGCTAGCTATTTATAGATGTTTTTAGGCACCAAGTGAAAGGTCTAGAATGCCCACACTTAGGCTTAGGAATAATAGACCACGTAGGGTCAAAATAGGCATAACACAAAGCCAAATCCCGTTCTTCAGCAAATGGGGCAGAGCACCCACGAAATTGTGCAGTGGGGTGGCCTAGGCGGGGCGCCCCAAAGGTGGGCGGAGCGCCTCAGCCAAGGCAACTCAGGGCGGAGCGCCTGCAATGCTGGGCGGAGTGCCTGATGCACTGGGCTACTCCCCTTGCGCTTTGATCACCCGGAACAGCTTCCAATCGCTTCCTTCTTCTAGGTCTCTCCTCACCAAGTGTAAGTGTACTCCTTGGATCTCCTTAGCTTGGCTCCGTGTGAAGGGTCTTGTGGTGGTTTGCCCGGAATCATCCTCCCCTTCTTGAGAGGATTTTGTCCTCGAAATTGATGCATCATCATCCACGACCTCTCCATCTCCTACATCCAAAGGAACTAAGTCACAAATATTAAATGTATTAGAAACTTGATACTTACTTGGCAAGTCGATCACATAGGCGTTATTGTTTATCTTGAAAAGCACTTGGAATGGGCCATCTCCACGGGGTGCCAACTTCCCTTTCCTAAGGTTTGGAAACCTTTCTTTCCGGAAGTGCACCCGCACATAGTCACCCTTCTTGAGTTCCACCTTCTTGCATCCTTTGTTTTTCTTGGAGGCAACCTTTGCATAAGCTTCCTCCAAATTCTTCTTTGCCTTAGCATGCAGTTCCACCAAAGCCTTGGCTCTAGTTTTACCTTCAAAATTAACAACTATTTCCCTTAGCAAAGGGGTTAGATCAAGGGGAATCAAGGGGTTAAAACCATAAACACACTCGAATGGAGTTATGCCAATCATTCTATGCACGGTACGATTGTAGGCAAACTCCATAAGAGGTAACTTGTCAATCCAAGTACCACCCTTACCTCGGGTCATGGCCCTTAAGAGAGCACCCAAAGTACGATTTACCACCTCGGTTTGACCATTAGTTTGTGGGTGGTGGGACGTAGAAAACAAAAGCTTGGTGCCAAGAGCACCCCATAAACTCCTCCAAAAATGGCTTAGGAACTTGGTGTCCGTATCACTCACTATGGTTTGAGGCACGCCATGCAACTTCAAAACATTATCAATAAATAAGGAAGCCACATGTTGTGCATCATAACATTTTTTACATGGAATGAAGTGAGATATTTTGGAGAACCTATCCACAACAACATAAATGCTATCATGGCCCCCCCTAGTCCTTGGTAATCCCATGACAAAGTCCATTGATATATCCAACCACGGACTAGTAGGTACGGGGAGTGGGGTATACAAACCATGGGGGTTCGATTTGGACTTAGCAAACTTGCACTCAAGACAAGAGTTGCATAGTCTCTCAACATGGGTCCCCATTTTAGACCAATGGAATTGCTCCCTTAGGATGGCCAAAGTTTTATCCCTTCCAAAGTGACCCATGAGTCTTCTACAATGTGCCTCTTGCACAAGCAATTCTCTCCATGAGGACTCGGGTATGCACACTTTACCATTTTTAAAGATGTATCCATTAACCTATTGATATTTTTCAACTCTCTCCCCTTACTCTAGAGCTTCATGGATGCTCTTTAGCTTGGGGTCATGAGCAAACATCAACTTGATGCTCTCAAAACCCATGAGCTTAGATGTGAGAGTAGTGGCAAGAGCAAACTTCCTCGAAAGCGCTTCAGCCACAACATTGTCTTTCCCCTTTTTGTATTGAACAACATAGGGAAAAGACTCAATAAACTCAACCCACTTGGCATGCCTCTTGTCAGCTTCTCTTGGCCCCTAAGATGCTTGAGTGACTCATGGTCACTCTTGATCACAAATTCCCTAGGCCATAGGTAGTGTTGCCAATGGGCAAGAGCTCTCACTAGGGCATACAACTCCTTGTCATATGTAGAGCAATTCAAGGAGGCCCCTTTCAATTTCTCGCTAAAGTAGACGATGGGTTTGCCATCTTGCATTAAAACACCACCAATTCCCACCCCCGAGGCATCACATTCAACCTCAAATGCCTTTCCAAAGTCGGGCAATTGCAATAGAGGGGCGGTACTTAACCTACTTTTCAATTCTTGGAAGGCCTTCTCTTGAGGCTCTCCCCAAACAAATGGTTGGTCCTTCTTCACCAACTCGGTGAGTGGAGCGGCAATGGAGCTAAAGTCTTTCACAAATCGTCTATAAAAACTAGCAAGACCATGAAAGCTCCTCACTTGAGTCACGGTGGTAGGAGTAGGCCAATCACGTATGGCCTCCACCTCCACTCCTTGGGTACTCATAACAAACCCAAGGAAGACAACCTTCTCCACACAAAAGGCACACTTTTTCAAATTGGCATAGAGCTTTTCGGCTCTTAGCACTTCAAGAATTTGACTAAAGTGGCCAACATGATCATCTATTGACTTACTATAAATCAAGATATCATAAAAATAGACAACCACAAATTTATTGATGAATGGTTTCAACACATGGTTCATTAGTCTCATAAAAGTACTAGGTGCATTGGAGAGCCCGAAGGGCATCACCAACCATTTATAGAGACCAAACTTGGTCTTGAATGTGGTTTTCCATTCGTCCCCGGGTTTCATCCGGATTTGATGGTAACCGGACCAAAGGTCAATTTTGGTAAAGACACATGAACCACTCAATTCATCTAACATATCATCAAGTCGGGGAATGGGATGACGGTACTTTACCGTTATTTTGTTCACGGCTCGACAATCAACACACATTCTCCAAGTGCCATCCTTCTTTGGAACAAGGATCATGGGCACGGCACAAGGACTCAAGCTTTCCCTCACCAAGCCTTTAGTGAGCAATTCATCAACTTGCTTTTGCAATTCTCTTGTGTCCTCCGGATTGCTCCTATAAGCCGGTTTGTTTGGAATTTGAGACCCCGGGATAAAATCAATTTGGTGTTCTATCCCCCTCAATGGAGGAAGACCACTCGGAATCTCGTCCAGGAACATGTCTTCAAATACCTTCAAAACATTCTCAATTGCACTAGGTAAAGGGCTAGTTAAAGAATCAACATCGGATGCAAGAATCATACCTTTATGCACTAGGCAAAGGAGTAGCTTGTTGCCATCATTTCCTTTCAAGAGTTCGCCCGGTTGCATCATGGCACATATGCCACCAATAGAAGATGGTGGGATTGCCACCAAGCTCTCGGCCAAAGGACTAGTCTCCACAACCGACTTAGCCTTTGCCGCCTCTCTTAACTCCCTCATTCGCTTGTAGTCATCACTTACTTGCTTGGGAGTTAAGGGCTTAAGCACAAATCTCCTTCCTCCATGTTTGACTGTGTAAGTGTTGACACGACCATCATGAACCGCATGTTTATCAAATTACCAAGGCCTTTCCAAAGAGAAGGTGGCATGCTTGCATAGACACCACATCGAACAAGTGTTCATCGACATAACTACCCATTTTGAACTTAATCATTGCTTGTTTCACCACCTTTAACTCCCCACATTCAATAAGCCATTGCAAACGATAAGGTTTGGGATGTTTCAAGGTAGGCAATTTCAATTGGGTAATAAGTGATTGACTCACAACATTAGCACAACTTTCCGAGTCAATGATCATAGAGCAAACAACACCCATGACTCGGCATCTAGCATGGAAGAGATTTTCCCTTTGCAAGGTTTCACTATCTTCCACAATCATGGCACCTAAACTCCTCCTCACAACTAGGAAAGTATGAGGATCATCATCCTCCACCGTGTCATCTGCCAAATCATCCTATACTCCCTCATCTCCCTCTACTCCCTCATCCTCCGGTTCACTCTCTTGTTCATAAACATCATTACCAACAATAACCATGGTCCTTTTCGTAGGACACTCTTTAGCAAAGTGACCAAACCCCTTGCATTTGTAGCATTGAATTGAAGAAGAAGTAGGAGTATTCAATTGGGTTTTAGAGTTACCTCCCACATTAGGTATGTACTTCTCATACGGCTTCTTCACATCTTCAATAGCATTTGCACCACTTGTGCCACTACCATTTGGGAATCTTGCATTAGGAGTAGGGGTTTTCCATTCCTTTGGCTTGTTCATGGAAGTGGAAGTGTTGCCCTTGTAGCGGTTGGACTTTTAATCATTAAGCCATTGCTCGGCTTGAATGGAGGTATCAAGGACTTCTTGAAGTGAAGATAAGCATGCAATCTCAATTGTGAAGCTATACCATAGCTCAAGTCATTCTTGAATCGGATCATGGCTTGCTCCTCATCTTCGGTGTCCACATCCAAGGCCATCTGAGTCTTCTTAAACTCATCATAATTCTCATGCACCGTCTTGACACCTTGCTTTAGTTCATAAAGCTTCTTGAGTTGCTCTTGACGATATCTAGGAGTGATGTACTTGATACTCATGAGACCTTTCAAATCATTCCAACCCACATTCACAGGGATTCCCCCTCTTCTCCTTGATCTCTTGACGGATTCCCACCAAGTAGATGCATAGGACTCAAAGGATGAAATAGCATAAGTACCTTTCTTGTCATCGGTCATCTCATTTGTGTCAAACATCCTTTCCATGAGTAGTACCCATTCAATGTAGGCTTCCGGATCACAATTCCCTTTAAAGATGGGAAGTTTGAGCTTCACACTTGTATGGGCCTAATTCAGTTTAGGTATACAAATTGAATTTGGATTCGAATATAAGCAATTCTTCGTATCAAATTTGAAATAAATACGCGAAAGGGATGCAAATGCGAGAGATTAACTGTATTTCAATATATGAATATGATTACAAATTTGGGCAGCGTTTCAGTACAAATCTCTGGATGCCTGTAATACAAAATGAACTACTATTTATAGGCCTAAGAGCCTTGCCCACGTTCTCCACCATCAGCAAGTGCATTCCCCACGATGTGAGCATTAATATGGAGAAGTTAGTGGGGCAAAGTAGTGGGCTGCAAAGCCGCTGGAACCGAGGTGGTAACCGAAGCCTAGTCGCGAGGCTTCGGTTATCTGACCTTACTGTTCGGGTAGGAGGGCATGTCACCAAAGCTCGGAGTCTAACTTGCCTTTGGTCGCGCTGTTGGAACTTGATTTCGGTGACTCAATCACGAGATCAATTGCTTCTCTTCGGAGCACCAGCTCATTTTCCCTTCGGTCTACCATCTCGAGGTGCTGACCGAAGGCGACAATTTTCACCCAATACAGATAGTCCCCCCACTCCTCGGTGGACGTCGAAGTCGTCGGGGAGTGGAATGAATTTAAGCGGGAAGTCGACGTGGCAAAACCCTATTCACGAATTTCAAAAGTCGCACATATATCGGGTCGTCGTTCCGCTTTACGTGGCGGCTTTTGATTGGTCTCCGAACGGTCGCGCCGTCTTTTTGTTTTCTCGAACGTTACAGTCATCATTAGTTCTCCAACTTGCACGTGTGTGCTCCCTATAAATACACCATTTCATCTTCTCCCCCTTCACTTGAAGCCTTTGACTAGAAGAGAAAAACTTTGAAGAACTTTTGAATCACTACCTTCTACATTTAAACTCCTAATCTCAAACGTTTCTTCTCCACTTATCACCATGTCTGCTACTATCTCTGCTACCAATTCTGGCCATGGCTCAAGCGACTCTGGTGAGAGGGCAGAGCGCTTCGCTGCTATGGCCATGAATAACGAGGCTGTTGTTTCAGTGCCACCATTGCAGGTGGTTGAAGCGGGGGGTGGTGGCGAGGCCACGTCTGCCGCTCCCGCTCCTAGGAGGCGGAAGGAAAGGGCTGGCCGTGATCCGGCTGAGGCGAGCTTATATGTGGAACGTGACGTAGGCGATGATGATCGCGATGGGGATGAAGGTGACGTTGAAGGTGATGACGCCACTAGCGCCAAAGAGGTGGGCAGCTCGGTAGGCGGTGCTGAGGTGAGCGGGACAAGCGATCCCAGAGGATAGACCGAGGTTGGGCCGTCAAAGAAATCGAAGAGGAAAATTCCTCTCGAGGTCGAGATTGACCCTCGATTGGTGATTCCTTCCAGTTTTAATAACGACAAAGATTTGAAGGTTCACGCTCAATCAGATGCCCAAAAGGGGAAAAAGAGGAATATTCCCGTCCACGTCACACCGAGTATCATCACCGAGCAGAGGCTTGAATCTATTTGGGCTGATCGTCGTTGGGGTCCCGAGGTGGAGATTATGATCCCAGCGCCTGGCTCGGCAGTGTCTACGCATGTCGAGGGGTACTCCTCGGTTTTCACCTACCCCTTCACCATAGGGTTCAACTTGCCAGTACATCCTATCATCGATGTATTTAGCAGGTCTTACAATTTGTGTCTACCCCAACTCGGGCCCGGGGTTTGGAGGGTCGTCCAAGCCCTCGAGTATTTGGGTAACAAAGCTGGTTTGCCCTTCACTTTTCAACACTTAATATCACTCTACTACCCTTACTTCCACAAAGCCGGGGTGGTTGCTCTTCTGCCTCGAGGTTCTTACGCTATTTTGAGTAAGAGCGAGGACCATGGGGATCGAGGCTGGAATGATCGATATGTGCTTATTCCTACGAGGTTGTTGTCAGCCGAGCCTGGCTTTCCCGAAGTATGGAAAGCCCAACGTAAGTGGCCGATTCCGTTCTCTCCTCGGTTTTGTATTATTATAACTGTTGCTTACCCTTTCATCTTTGGCTTGCAGCTGAAAAGGTTTCAGTTAACCCACCAAGGAATTTGCTTGAGTGGGTTACCGAGGCTATGCAAACGAAGACGCGCCCAGAGCGGCAATGGATGGTGTTGGCCGGTTTGGAAGAGAATCGATGGGCGTGCAAGAGGCATGGAGAGTGGTTGATGACTTCGGCTCCTTAGACTTGCTTCGAGCCATTGGGTTCTAACTTCTTTTGGTTTGATATATTCATGCAGGTCTTCCAAGCAAGGCTATGAGAGACGCCGATGAGGAAGAAGAAGCAGAAATAGATGTCAAGGGAGGAGGAGAGGAGAGAAGCAAGAAAGAAAAGAAAAAGAAAGAGAGGACGGTGCTGAATATCGCCGAGGGCGTTGCCCAAATGGCGACCCTGGCGAAGCGGCTTATTGATGAAAAAGCCAAAGGTTCACCTAACCCGGGGACCTCCCAAGGTGAAGAAGTTTTCTTAGGTCGGTTTTCTTGCGTTTCCACCACCACACACACTTATGTTAAACAAATTTCTTCCCTTCCTTCCCTAGGTTCTAAAAGAAAGTGGGTTGCGTCGAAGCGGGCGGCCAAAGCGAAAAGACCTCGGGTTGAGGAAGCTGCTGCTCCTGCTGCTGAAGCATTGATCACAAAGCGCCGGGGACTTGTTGACGTACCCAGCGATGAAGAGCTTCCCCCTTTGGTCCCCGAGGAAAGACCAGATTTAGCCCCTGAATCTGTTCCCGAGTCAAGGCCCGAGGTTGGTGGGATGACCGAGGTTATAAACATGGAGGAGTCTGACCAAGAGGGTGCGAAGCGAAAGGGCAAGGCTAAAGTGGGTGAAGGCCTGATTAAGAGCACAGTTAAAGCTTCCCGAGCCTCGCCGAAGCCTACCAACAGTGCATCTCGGGCTTTGGAGATATATCCCGATGCGAACTTGCTAGACGCCACAAAAGAGGATATCATGGCCCTTGATGGCTTACTCGGCCCTGCCGAATCTCACGCCCTTCAGAACCTTAGCCCAATGAGTTTGATGGGCGTCTCCGCCGCTTCAGCCCTTCGGGTAAGTCAATGTGTATTTTAAATTGTTGATCTCACTATTCTTCGGGTTCTGACCTCGTGCTTCAAACGCAGAGTTTGGTCCTCGCACTGCAAGCTGTTCACCTTGAGCGCGACCAAGCTGAAGAGCTTCAAGAGGCTGCTGCCGCTTGGGATGATCAGAAGAAGGTTCTTAGAGGGCAAGTTACCAAGCTAGAGACTCGATTCACAATGAGCTGGAACGCGCTAATGAGGCCTCGGCGAAAGCTGAGGCTGATCTTCGTGTGGCTGTGGAGTCTGTCGAAGCTCGAGTCCAGGCTGCGACAAATGAGTTTACTGCTGAGCACTTGAGGTTGAGCCTTGAAAATGCCCGCCTTGACGCCGAGCTTTTCAGGGCCAAGACCGAAGTGCTTGAAGCAGGCGAAAAGTATCGTAGCAAGCTTGGGGAGTATAACGCCAAACTCATTGAGCTGCAGAGCCAGGTGGATGAAGTGCCAGCCCTTCGGGGTAAGATATCCAAGCTCGAAGGAAGAATTGAATATCTTAATGAGCGGGCCGAGGTTAGGGCGACAAGGGCGAAGTTTGAAGAAACATGGGCTGTTGTCAAAACCAGGCTTAGTGCACTCGATCAAGTCCAGGCCGAGCAAATTGTGCTTGAGGACGAGATTGTCAAGGCAAGGGAAGCTGCTGCCGAGGCTCAAAGGATTGTGGATGAGCTCCCTTCGAGTGAGGGCTCAGATGATGATGAAGGCGATAGTGCCGAAGAGGGCAGTGGAAATGCCGATGGGCCGTAGCCTTTGTATTTTGCAAACACTTTGCTGTTTTTCCTTTGTTTTTGGGCCTTCGTGCCTTTTTGGATATTAGCCTTCGGGCTTTTGTATATACATAGTCATGGACCTTCGAGTCCTTTTTTAATGCAAATGTTTTTCAGCCTTCGGGCTTATTAGCAGAAATTGATCATTCGCATTTATGTTTTGAATGTTGGCCTTCGCAAATGCCGAACACCTCGCTAAGAATACATGTCTTGCAAGACTTAAAATGAATTTAGGTGATTCAAACTTAGGACGACGTCTCACCGTCGAGTCGGTGCATTGTGCAGCTTCGGAGTGCAATATTTACACAGATAAAATGAATGAAACCAAAGTCACTTTATTGATATCGGCAAGCCAGAATAAGGCTTTTAACATAAGGCCAGGTTGAAGCGGACCTTGGGTGAAAAGCAAATTTTCAATAAAAACAAATTGATAACGTGCCGCTATCGGGCTAATTTACAATGTACTAAATCTAGTCCTCGGGCGTAAGTCCCCGGTTGTCGGATAGATAGGCTTCGGCTGGGAGGCTCGATGTCGACCCCGTTATCAATCTTTCTCACTCCCCCCCACTGTTCGGTTTTGAATCTTGATGAAGATTCGAGCACTGGAAACGGTTCGGTTCGCTTCCTGAAGAGGTCAAGCAAAAAGATGGAACGAGGAGTAAGTTAGTACATTTTCTATCAATGCCATGGGAGCGTCGTTCGGCTCGGGGCTGTTTAATTTAAAGAGAATTGAAAAGTATTTACCTCGACTAAAAGTAGTATCGCTTCAGATTGGAGATATTCCAATTCAGGGGTTCGGGCTCTCCTTGAAGACTTTCAATTTGGTAAGAACCTTTTCCAACGATTGCCTTCACCCTATAGGGTCCTTCCCAATTTGCAATAAGCTTCCCCCCGTTATCTTCCTTTGTTGATTGGTTCACCGTTTTCAGCACATAATCTCCAACCTTGAAGTCTCTAAGTTTAGCTTTCCTGTTGAGGTAAGCCTCGATCTGCCTTTTTTGGGGAACTAGCCGAACCAAAGCTAGTTCCCTTTTCTCTTCGAGCAAATCTAGTTCAACACGCATTGCCTCTTGGTTGGCGTCTTCGGCTGTGTGAGCGTACTGAAGACTTGGTTCGCCCACTTCTATAGGGATGAGAGAATCCATGCCATAGGCTAGTGAGAAAGGAGTCTCACCGATGCTGTTCTTCTCCGTTGTTCGCATGGCCCACAACACCCCGGGCAGATCCTCGGGCCAAGGACCTTTTTTCTCGTCAAGTCTTTTCTTCAAATTTTCAATTATGATCCTGTTCGAAGACTCAGCTTGGCCGTTAGCACTTGGGTAATAAGGAGTCGAGGCGATTCTTTTGATCCCCCATTGCCTGAAAAAAATCGGTGATGGCCGCCCCCATGAATTGTTTACCGTTGTCGCAGGCAATTTCTCTTGGGACGCCAAACCTGTAGATGATTTTCTTTTTGATGAAATCGATTACTTGCTTTTGCTTTACCTCGGTGAGAGCCGCCGCTTCCACCCATTTTGTGAAGTAATCGGTCAATACCAAGATGAAACGAACACCACCTTTTCCTTTGGACGATGGTCCCACGACATCCATTCCCCATTTCATGAAGGGCCATGGTGATACTACTGAATGAAGAGGCCCGGCCTGTTGGTGGATCATCCGCCCATGGCGTTGGCATTTATCGCATTTTGCACGAAGGCTTTCACATCGGCACTGATTGTGGGCCAATAATACCCAGCTCTTAATAACTTACGCACCAAGGATTTTCCTCCCGAGTGGTTGCCACATTTGCCTTCGTGCACTTCAGCCATCACGTATCTTGCCTCCTCGGGTCCCAAACACTTGGCCATCGGGCCGCAGTACAACCTTTTGTATAAGTTGCCTTTGATCAAGTGATACGAGGCTGCTTGGGTCCTCAACTTCCTTGCTTCTTTTGTATCTTGGGGGACAGTCCCCGAGTCGAAGTAGGAGATGAACTTACTTCGCCAATCCCATCGGTTATCCACCGAATTAAATTGCAACTTCATCTCCCTCATTTGTGCGGATAGCAACCGAACCACTGAGTCAGTCCCCGAGTGGGTTTCGTCGATCGCCGAACCAAGATTTGCTAAGGCATGAGCCTCGGAATTCTCCTCCCGAGGCACTTGTTTAATTTTCCATTCTTGGAATTGTGCTAAGATCCTTTGTGCTCGATCCAAGTATAGCTGCATTCTGGGCTCTCGAGCCGTATAGTCACCAAGGATTTGGTTCACTACCAATTGTGAATCACATCTCAGTTCGATTGTTTCAACCCCCATTTCTTTAGCCAGCTCCAATCCTGCTAAAGCTGCCTCATATTCCGCTTCGTTGTTGGTTACTTTTTTTGAACCGAACCGAATGCCTGACTTTTTTCCCGGTGGGTGCTCTCAAGACTATGCCTAACCCCGAACCTTTGGAGTTTGTTGCCCCATCGGTGTAAAGTATCCACTGTCCCGATGGGGATCCTTTTGCCCTGGAGTTTTCCTTTTCCGCCTCGGGCAAAATTCCAATACTAAAATCAGCCACGAAGTCTGCCAAGACTTGAGACTTAATGGCAGTCCGAGGTTGATAAGTAATGTCATACTCACTTAGCTCTACCGCCCATTTGGATAACCTCCCCGACAACTCAGGTTTGTGCAATATATTTCTCAAGGGGAAGGTGGAAACTACCGCTATTGGGTGACATTGAAAATAGGGCCGTAGTTTCCGAGCAGTAGTAAGTAAAGCAAGTGCTAACTTCTCCAAGTGTGGGTACCTGGTTTCAGCATCGAGGAGTGTTTTTCTCACATAATAGATGGGCTGTTGTTGCCATCTTCCTCCCGAACCAGCACAGCACTGACTGACACCTCGGACACCGCCAAGTAGACCAGCAGTGTCTCTCCTTCTTTTGGCTTGGCAAGCAACGGTGCGTTAGCCAAATATTGTTTCAAATCTTTCAACGCTTGCTTACACTCCGGTGTCCACTCGAAGTGGTTATTTTTCCTCAAAATGGAGAAAAACTTGTGGCATCGCTCCGAGGACCTTGAAATGAAACGACTCAAGGCAGCGACTCGGCCAGTCAAGCGTTGAACTTCTTTTACCCCGGTTAGCTCCTCGGGGATCTCCTCAATGGCTTTGATTTTATCTAGGTTGGCCTCGATTCCTCGTTCAGAGACAATGAAGCCCAAGAACTTGCCTGATCCTACGCCGAAGGCGCACTTCTCATGGTTCAATTTCATACCGTATTGCCTCAACACAACAATGGCTTCCCTCAGATGATTCAAATGATCCTCCATTTGGATCGATTTGATGAGCATATCGTCTATGTAGACTTCCATAGACTTTCCAATATACTGTTTAAACATGCGACACACCAACCTTTGGTATGTCGCCCCGGCGTTCTTCAGACCGAAGGGCATAACTTTGTAACAGAAGGTACCTCAGTCAGTGATGAACGAGGTCTTTTCTTCATCCTTCGGGTCCATGAGAATTTGGTTATAGCCCGAATATGCATCCAAGAAGGTCAATAGTTTATGTCCAGCCGTGGAGTCTATTAACCTGTCAATTTGTGGTAATGGATATGAATCTTTGGGCAAGCTTTGTTTAGGTCAGTGTAATCTACGCACATTCTCCACTTGCCATTCTTCTTCGGTACAACCACAACATTGGCCAGCCACTCGGGGTATTTCACTTCTCTAATGAAGCCGTTTTCTTGCAATTTGGCGGTCTCATCCTCGATCACCTTCTTTTTGACCCCGGCGTGAGGTCTTTTTTTCCACTTCACCGGGGTGAATTTTGGGTCCACATTCAGTTTGTGGGTCATGATCTCTGGATCGATACCCGTCATATCTGAATGTGACCAGGCAAAACAATCATGGTTGGACTTCAAAACTTCTATAATCGCCTTTTTCGACTCCGGGTCCAACTCCGAGCCGATAAACACTTTACGGTCGGGGAAATCTTTCAATAGAGTGAAGGATTCCAGTTCTTCAATAGTTGCGTCCTCGGCCTTTTGTTTTCGAGGCTCTTGAATACAGACTGGAACCCTTTCGATTTCTCCTCGGGCGTCCTCCCCGCTTGACCCCGATTCCTATCGTTGCTATTGTTTTGGCCCGATCGGGGCGACTCCATTCTTTAGCGCAACCGAATAGCACTCCCTTGCTACTCGTTGTTCCCCTTTAACTGATCGAACTCCCCAAGGTGTAGGGAATTTAATCACTTGATGAACAGTGGAGGGGACAGCTTCCATGGAATGGATCCATGGCCTTCCGAGGATCACATTGTAAGCTAGATCCTCGGGCATGACTTGGAACAGTGTTTTTTTGGTAATCCCCTCGGCGAATGTTTTGAGTGTGATCTCACCCAATGTTTTCTCCGTGCAGTTGTTGAAGGCAGCGAACACTGTTGACTTGGGAACAACTTCCCCCTTCAGCCACATCTTCTTAACAGCCCCGTAGTTGATTATGTTAACTGAGCTACCGGGGTCGATCAAGACGCTTTTGATGTCAGAGTCGTAGATTCTCAACATGATAACTAGAGCGTCGTGATGGGGGAACATCATCCCATCACAGTCATCGTCGTCGAACACAATATCCTTGCCCGAGCCTCCAACTCGGGTTCTTTTCTCCACGGTGATGGAGAGCTTGGCAAATTTTTTGGCCGTGGCGAAATTCATGCTGTTTACCTCTGACCCCCCGGTTATCACGTTCACTACTCTCTCCGGGGGTGGAGCTCGAGGTGGTTGCCCATCACCTCAGTTTTTGGAAAAGTTTTCTTTCCCTTTATCAGTGAGGAAGTCGGCCAAGACTCCCTTCTTTAGCAGGTGTGCTACCTCGAGGCGCAAAGCTTTGCAGTCCTTGGTCCTGTGGCCATAATCTGCATGGAACTTACAATGCAGATTGTGGTCTCTTTTGTCTGCCGGGGTCCTCATATCCTTGGGAACCTTTACCCCGGCTGTCCCCTTGACAACATTGACCAGCTCCGAGGTCGATATGTTGAAGTTATAGTCTTGGATCCGAGGGAGATCCTTTTTAGGGACCGAAGCGGAGCTTGAGGGGTTTCTTTGGTTCGCATTGGGTTGAACCTTCCCCCCGAGCCTTTGGCTTATGTGAGAGGCTGGGTATGAATTACCGAGGGTGTTCCCCAACCTCTGGCTGACATGCTGCCTCGTCGAAGTGTAAGGTTCGTACCTTCCCTTCGAGTTACTTCGTGGCGCCTCGGCGCAATTCGAAGATTCGCCTCGGTTACGTTGGTTGTAACTTCGGCTTTTGAACTCAGCTTCCTCCAATCTGATCTTGGAGTAAGTGCGTCTATGCAGATCCTCCCACGTCAGGACCTGATATTGTTGTAGCTCTTTACGCAATTCAGCGGCAGCGTCAGAATTGCGACTATTGATACCCTTTTCAAATGCCATGATGGCCAAGGTATCATCCATCCAAGGCAATTCCATGCGTTCAGCGTGGAATCGCTCGGGAAATTCTTTAAGTGGTTCACTGGGCCTCTGCTTCACCTCACATATATCCTCCTTCATTTAGAGGATTTTTTGCGCCCCGGCGTGAGCCTTGACAAAAGCGCTGGAATTTCCTTAAATGAGGAGATCGACCCCGCCGGCAAGCACAAATACCACCGAAGAGCCGCCTTTTCTAGCGACTAACCAAATTTATTTAAGAACATCGACTTGAGCTGCATAGCCGTTAAGTCGTTGCTCTTTACAATGGCCATATACTCTCTTATGTGCTCTTTGGGATCGGTGGTCCCATCATATTTTTTCAGGAATATGAGTTTAAAGCCCGGGGGAGTTGGAGCTGGAGCTGCTTCGGGCTTGTAGGGCTGCTCCCAGTATTGCTCGATGTCGAGGTCGTCTTCCTCTTTATTTATCCCCGGCACACCTTCGAGGCACTTTTCCACGCACACCTCAATGCGAGTCTCGATTTCCCTACTCATTCTTTCAACGTCAACCGAGGACGTTGTGTCCGCCACGGTGGGAAACGTCCCGAAGTATGGTGTGGCAGCTGGATTGTTCCCCGAGCCCCCAGACGTGGCCCCGTTGGGAGGTCCTCCTGTTATCGCGCCCGGAGGAACGAAGGGCGGGATGCCTCCACCAGGAGCCGAAGGCTGGGTGCTGTTTGGGGCAGCACTATTCCTCGCCTCTAACGAAGCGCGAAATTCGGCATTGATGCTAACTTGCTCATCCTGCTTCCTTTGGAGAGCTCTTAGCGCAGTGACAACATACATCTGGAATTCTTCGGTTGTCATTGGAGCGATGGGTTGTTGGTTCACCGGAACGTCGACCCGATCGTTATTGTTACCACTGTTATCGTTATCAGCCATAACGTGGAATCGCAAACTTTTGACAGAAAACGGATGTGAAACTTTGGAACAAAGCGTTACTGCTTATATACCCACAGATGTCGCCAATTTGTATGGGCCTAAATCAATTTAGGTATACAAATCGAATTTGGATTCGAATATAAGCAATTCTTCGTATCAAAGTTGAAATAAATACGCGAAAGGGATGCAAATGCGAGAGATTAGCTGTATTTCAATATATGAATGTGATTACAAATTTGGGCAGTGTTTCAGTACAAATTTCTGGATGCCTGTAATACAAAATGAACTACTATTTATTGGCCTAAGAGCGTTGCCCACATTCTCCACCATCAGCAAGTGCATTCCCCACGATCTGAGGATTAATATGGAGAAGTTAGTGGGGCAAAGTAGTGGGCTGCAAAGCCGCTGGAACCGAGGTGGTAACCGAAGCCTAGTCACGAGGCTTCGGTTATCTGACCTTACTGTTCGGGTAGGAGGGCGTGTCACCAAAGCTCGGAGTCTAACTTGCCTTTGGTCGCGCTGTTGGAACTTGACTTCGGTGACTCAATCACGAGATCAATTGCTTCTCTTCGGAGCACCAGCTCGTTTTCCCTTCGGTCTACCATCTCGAGGTCCTGACCGAAGGCGACAATTTTCACCCAATACAACACTATTAAGGTTGGTGCTGTCACGACCCACACGGAAAGGCTCCGGTTGACTTCCATAGTGATCTTCATAACCACCATACTCCCTCCTAGCATTCCCACCAACATACCCCAAGGGTGGCCCTCGAACTCAGCCTCTACCCCTATCCACATTTCGTCCCCAATTCATGGCTCTCCCATTCGGATTTGGAGCTCCATATTCATCACCTCCATATTCTTCCTCCTCCCCTTATTGAGCTTCTCCCACGTTCTCAAGAGGTTGCACATTTCGAATAGCCATTGGAAGTGGATCATTCCTTTAGGGATTGCCCATAAGGTTAGGGTTGATCCCTAGACGGGGAATGCCCGTTCGTTGGGTATTGCCCAATATTTGTTCATACCTCTCATGGTCTTCCTTTACCCGTTGTTGATTTAGCAACTCACCAACATGGACAACTTGTTCCGGGGTAAAGTTGGGACTACTTGAGCCTTCACCGGCTTCAACTTGGACACTCGAGGCCTCTTTCTGAACTTGGACACTCGGGGTCCCTTGATCACCTTGGGTACTTGAGGTCCCCTTTTCAAGAGACTCAATCCGTTGATTCATGGTATCCACCTTGGTAAGAAGATTAGCCAAGGCATCCTTGATGAAATCTAGACTTTCGTTCGCCATTTTACCTAGAAAAGAACAAATGTTAGTGAAATCACTTCACACACTCCCTCACTTGAGTTTCACTCAGTTCACTCGTTTAGCGGTGGTGGGTATTTCACTCGAATTGTAGTTCCAAAGCTTCACGTAGATGAGTAATAATTCCTTAACTCAACCAAACTATTCACGAGTCAAGCACACTCCGGGGTGAGTGGAGTTAATAAGACCCAATGAACGCTAGGCACTTTAAAGTGAGGACTTGAATCAAAAAGGATCTACGAATCTTCTTGGAGTTCTACTCTCCAACTAATGCACGAATTACCTAAAAGCAATGAAGGATTAGTGCTAATTAAGTAGGAAGATTACTTAGATAAACACTAATTAGAGGTTAGGCAACAAAGAAACAAGCAAACCTAGAAGAAACTACACAATTCTCAACCTTCAGGGGTCAGGCGGAGCGCCTGCTGAATGGTGGAGTGGGAGAGGTCAGGCGGAGCACCCAGAGTTGGGGCGGAGTGCCTGGACTAAGCAGTGGTCAGGCGGGGCGCCCAAAATTAGGGCGGAGCGCCTGGACGAAGAACTCCTGGGTTTTTCTACTCCGTGTTCTTCGTTTTCAATCCAATTTCTAGGTCGATTCCAACGTGTTTTGCCTAAATTCAAGGTACCCAAAGTTGAATATTGATACAACCTTCAAACCCCAATAAATTTCACATGCAAACAACCAACAAACAAGGCTCAATCATGATTCAATGTTTCAAGTTGGGGTTTCACCAAGGGTTTCAAAAGGTTCAAGGTGGGTTTCAATTCTTCAAACTTGGTGTTACCGAACCCCGTTTCACACAAAATTTGTTTCAATTTGTTCGTTTTTCAATGAGAACAAACCCCGGTATTCAATTCCACAACCATGTCAAACAACCCAAGAATCAATCAAATTCATCAAGAACAAAGGGTTTTGGGAGGGTTTTACAATTTTGGGGTTTCAAATTTTCAAATCTCTCAATTCCAATCCAATCCACAAGATTGTGACACCCAAACGTTGGGTTTTCAACAAGGATCAAGAATTTATAACACCTATAACATGAATCGATCACACCAAAAAGTTACACCAATTTTTGTATTTTTTTTCACTTTTCTATTTTTTTGTATTTTTATTCTTTCAATAACTTCAACAACAAGAAAACTAAAGAAACTAACCTAGGCACGAAGAATCAAGGGTCGGGGGTTTGTAGGAACAAAACCCGAGCCTTGCTCTGATACCAAATGATGTAGGGGAAACGCATAAAAAATAACAAGAAAAGAACGAGACGTAACTCGATCAATAATCTCAAGTAGCAACGGAGAACCCGTTCCGTTACACCCCGAGAGAATGTCAGGACCACCTACGCTAGGCAACTACCCTCGAGCTAACGTGAGCACGCAAGTAGAATGGTCGGGGGATTGGAAATCATCTAGATTCACTAGAGGAAGAACAAGTCCCATCAAAGGTTTCATTCAATAAAAGAGTTCCAACTCTTACAAGGGTTTTAATCATCAAACATAAACTAAGGAATGAAATAGACTAGCTAGCTATTTATAGATGTTTTTAGGCACCAAGTGAAAGGTCTAGAATGCCCACACTTAGGCTTAGGAATAATAGACCACGTAGGGTCAAAATAGGCATAACATAAAGCCAAATCCCATTCTTCAGCAAATAGGGCGGAGCGCCCATGAAATTGTGCAGTGGGGTGGCCCAGGCAGGGCGCCCCATAGGTGGGTGGAGCGCCTCAGCCAAGGCAACTCAGGGCGGAGCGCCTGGAATGCTGGGTGGAGCGCCTGATGCACTGGGCTGCTCCCCTTGCGCTTTGATCTCCCGGAATGGCTTCCAATCGCTTCCTTTTTCTAGGCCTCTCCTCACCAAGTGTAAGTGTACTCCTTGGATCTCCTTAGCTTGGCTCCGTGTGAAGGGTCTTGTGGGGGTTTGCCCGGCATCAGTAATGGAGGCAGTGATCAATACAGGTGGGGCGCCTAGCTCTGAAACAGTTCCAACTCATTCCAAACTCGTCCCAACTCGGTTTTCAATCCATAAATTCGATGTTTTCAACTTGTTTTCACAATCCAATGGTACCGAAAGTTGCTTTTGATCTTTCCAAACAAACCCCAATCAATTTCTCACCCAAAAATCAATCAAATCAAAGAATCAAAGTCATGAAACTCAAGAACAAGAGTTTTTCAAGGGTATTTAAAGTTGTAATTCAAATCTTCAAAAATCCGTAATACAACTTCAAATCACGTGATTTAGGTACCATAATGACGGGCTTTCGATAAGAATCAATCCCCAATAACACCCATATCAAGATTCAATCACATCAACAAGTTATGTCAAATTTTAGGATTTTTCACTTTTTTTTATATTTTTTTGTTTTTTCTTCTTTTCAATAGCTTCAAACACAAGAAACCAAAGAGAAAATAAACTTGGCACGATGAATGAGGATCAAGTGTTTGTAGAAACTAATCTCGAGCCTTGCTCTGATACCAAAATAATGTAGGGTAAACGCGGAAACGTAAAAGATAAGGAGCAAAACGAGTGTTGAACTTCCTACGAGGTAACTACGAGGAACTTGTCTCATAATACCCTCGATTTGGGTCAAGAATTGCCTATACTATGCAACTACCCTCGAGACACACCAGGGTCTCGCAAATAGAATGATCGGGTTTGGATTGAGGGTCAACTAGTTCGACTTGTAGATTCAAGTCCAAAGGGTAAGTTTCATTCATCAATAAGGAGCATAGCTTATGTTCTTCAATATTCAAGATAGACTAAGTATGAAAATAAGCAAGACTTGTGTATTTATATTGTTCCCCAAGCATACATATCCTTATTCATAAGGTTCACTAAATAGGCCCCGTAGGGAAAAATAGTAAATAACAACATAAGTTGGAAAATCATTCAGCGTTCCAGGCGGAGCCGCCTGCAAGTTGGGCAGTTAGCATGGAGGTATCTGGCTAGGCATAGGCCTGGATCTGGGCGGACTGCTGATATTGATCCAAAAAAAAGAAGACGGCGGCGCCTGGCCTGTGCTTGCGCCAGGCAGAGTGCCTAAGTGCTCAGGCGGAGCCGCCTGCGTAGTTAGGCAGTGTGTTATCCAGGCGGGGCGCCTAGCATGGGCGGAGCGCCTGACTATGCTGGGCGTCCCTCCTCCTCCTTAGGCGTGGGGCGTAGTGTTGAAATCATTCGAAACATCTTCCAATTGCTTCCATCTACAAGTCCTTTCCTCACCAAGTGTAAATGCACCTCTTGGACCTCCTTGGCTTGACTCCGAGTGAATAGTTTCGTGACAGATTGCCCGACATCATTTATTTGATAAATAAATTGTTAATTAAGTAATTAATTAATTTTATTTATCTATTTATTTATTTAATTAATCAATTATTTTATTATTTAATTATTTATTCAATTAATCTCTAATTATTTATTATTTATCTATCTATTATTGGCATATAATCTCATCTTATTTTATTTTATTTACTTATTTATTTATATCCCTCTATTTATTTATCTTATATATTTTTAGATAATTTTTAAAAATTCTAAATTATTTCATCTTTATTAAATTCATGAAAAGAACAGCCGGATTAACCGCTTTACCGGATTTTCAAAAGTACTGTTAAATAAAAAGACCTTCTTTCGAATTTTAAAGAACCACTTACCTAGAATCTCAAGAACTCAATTTTCTTTTAAATAAGGAAGAAATTTGCACTCGTTAATTAACAAATGGTTCCTAATTTTCCTATATTAAGTGGCGACTCAAAAGAAACTCTTTGGAATCTCCATTTTGTTGAACATAATTATACTCGAAATTAATCTTTTTTTAAAAAGAAAGGTTAATTTTTGGGGTTCAACAGTGTTGCGACTCTGCTGGAAAATGGTTCTAATCATAAGGCTTTTATGAATTGTTTGTTTATATTTTTTGAATCTTATGCCGAAACTAGTATGCGTAGCGTAATTAATTATGTTTGTATGTTGAAATAGTATGATTACCTTTATTGTTTATTTGCAAGCATGCTTAGTTAATTTAATTGATTATTTGCAAATTGTGTTTCACGAAAAGCATGTCACAACACCTTTATTTGTGCACATATATAAACTTCATTCCGTTCATATTTCCCCCACTCTGGGATCCTCTTTAATAGTCACTCAAAATATCCGTGAGGTGTGTTCATATGCACCCGCACTTTCATCCACTAAATAACCCTTTGAAGAGTTGGTATACCGGGGGGTTGTCGTGGGAGTAATTAGACTGCGAGACCGCCTGCCACTCACCTGTCAGCCTTAACTGTTAACCCACTCTTAGATGGAGCTTTTAAGAGCATGCATGCATTTACACCTTAGTGTGGACCCAGTCCTTGGTACTGCCTCCATAGCTAGGAAAAACAACCTTTACGTCAATGGGTTCTCAGAACCCAACGATGTGCATATTATGTGCTATGTGATAACGAATCTTCAGTCCCAGCCAAGATTTGAGCATAATCAGATTTAGAACTTTGTTTTCTTTTGTCTTATAAGTTAGAAATGGACTGGTTTGACAAAATCTACATGGTCGTAGAAATTTCTGACAAGCTAAAATTATGGTGGTGGAGAGTGTTTTGTGACCAAGATAGGGAGACCATTCAGGAGAAATTAAGGATGATGGTTGATCAGATTGATGTGCATCCAAATCATGATTTGGTTCAAGACTTTGTTCCATTTTGGTGTCCAGCACGAGCTGTGTTTATGTTCAATGACTTTGAGTTGACACCTACCCTGGGAGAAATAGATGGGATAACAGGTTTGTCGTGTCGGGGCAAAGAAATGATCTTCCCAAGTAGTCAAGCGGAAAAGAAATCCAATAAAGGCTGGGGCTAGGCAGAGATGACAGTTTAGGTTTAGATCCATTTGGACTACTTATATACAAGGTTTGGACATATGAGGGGTTATGAGGATTTAGGCCCAAAACTTGATTGTGGTCTTGAGACTTGGAAGGAGAGGCGTATAGGGGCTTTTGTCATTGCATTTTTAGGGACTTTGGTCTTTTCGGATGAAAATGGTCATATTAGGACTTGCATTGGCTCTGTAGTTCAGGTGATGTTTGAAGGGATCAACGGGAACAAGTCTACTACCGTGGTTCCTATGATTCTAGCAAAAATGTATCGGGCTTTGAATGCATGTAGGAGGGGTTCGATGTACTTTGAAGGATGCAATCTCCTTCTTCAAGTATGGGCGATAGAACAAGTGTTCCGCCGTGATCCTAGGAATGATATATTTCTTTTAGGAAATCGTTTGGGAAAAAAAAATCCTATCACTAGCCAAGGATGAAGAACACGCGATTTTAAAAGGCCCGAAAGTCCTCAAGAATGGTTTGATTTATTAGCTCACCTTGATGATGAACAAGTGATGTGGACGCTGAGTTATGTTTCTGATGATGAAATTGTGCTTAGGACCACTAAGCGGTATTACATCAAGTTAGTTGGTTTAACCGGGCTTCAACCTTATACACCTTTAAGGGTTCTTCGCCAGTTTGGGATAGAGCAGGTTATTCCTCTTTGTGCTAACATGTCCAAATCTGAAACTCTTTTCGTTTTGGAGAAGGAAATCCCAAGAAAAAGAGAAATTTGTGGTTATTGAAAAAGTCTGCAACCAGTAAGAGTGCTAAGGGTGCGACTGAACAGTACACTAGAGTATCGTGCATGGATTAGAGATGAGCAGCACCTAGGTCCCAGCCCGCCGGGAAAATTTGGTTATGAAGATATAGACATGACAAAGAAGATGAAGCAGGCAATAGCACGATCCAGTCATGGCGGTGCATCCACTTCAGTATGATACAATGTTCAGCAAAAGTGGCAGCTTTACTTTATTTATTTTACTGTATTTTCAATTATGTCTTTATGTTTATTGTATTTTTCATTTATTATGTAAGGATAAAGAAAGGAAAAAAAAAGAAAAAAAAAGAGAAAAAAGAAAGGAAAGAAAAGAATAAAAAGGAGAAAAAAGAAAAGGAAGTTGGTTATAAAGACACAGACATGATGAAGAAGATGAAGCAGGAAAATGCAGGATCCAGTCATGGCAATGCATCCACCTTAGCATGATGCAGTGTTCGGAAAAAGTGGCGACTTCATTTTAGTTATTTTGATGTATTTTCAATTATGTCTTTATGTTTATTGTATTTTCATTTACTATGTAAGGAGGATGTATTGAAAATAAAAAGAGAAAGAGAAAAGAAAAGAAAAGAAAAGAAGAGAAAAGAGAGAAGTATGATATTGTGTTATGATAGACAATTTTGTATCAATGTTACCTATTTATTGGAATATTTACTGTAAATTTAAATGTCTCAAAACTGGCTGTGACTATTTTCGTCATCATTTATTTGTGCGATTAGGCTTACCTTTAGCATAAAGAGGCACCTTACAGGGTAGGACGTGCTTGCATTTTATTTTACGCTCATTATTTGTGGTTGCCACATGTCGAAATTTATCGCTCGTGTAAAATGCAAAGCACTACGTAACGCGCGCTATGTGATTGTGTAGAAATTTTACCGACGACATGCAAACAAATATAGTTACCTTTTGAATTTTTATTTTTGTCTTGTTTATCCCCAAAAGCAGAGTGCTGATTGAGCAGGCTGAACACTCTTACTACACAAGGGCAAAGGTTCAAACTTAAGAAGATATCTCTGCACGTTAGTACACATTTCCAAGATTGACAATGACTCGTATGGATGATCAGCCTCCTACTCTCACTGAAAAGAATCTTGAAACTCCCAAGTCATCAAGGGGAAATGTCATTCTTGTTTAAGATGACCTCTTTCTCAACATGGATAAGAAGATACAGACTTTGAAAGAGGAATTGGCAATGATGAAAGGGAAAACCCCTCAGAACATGCCACTGCGTGAGCCCGATACATCCCATTCTCTGGATCAATCTGGGAAATCTCTAAACCCAAATGACAGGGTCGTCACTGTGAGCACACCTTTGAACGCCAATCCTGTTCCTAAATGCTCCCGTATACCAAAGCAAACCACTCCTCAATCAAACTCCACCACCAAACCGCACTCAAGTCAATCAAAACACCCAACCTACCCAACAAAATGGTCAACCTGCTGGTTACTACTCATACTACCCATATTCTAACAATCCCACCCCTCACTATCAATACTTGCCTGCCAAAGATACTCACCGTCCCCCACAACCCAAGGCAATTGTTGTGGCTTTTGCACCTCAAAATGCAAATGATCCAAGACAGGGATATCCTGAAACCCAGTACTATGAGCACGACCCCAATGGCAAGAATGTGAACCTTACTGACTATGTGCAACAAAATGAAGTGCTCGTAACTGTGGAAAAGTAGGTGAAGACAGATGAGAAAGAGGAGATGATCCAGAAGTTGAAAAGCATGGAGCAATCCATCAAGAGTTTGCAAGGGTCCAGGGGACGTCAAAGCATCTCATGTCACAATCGTTATCTATACCCTGATGTTGCTCATCCTCCCAGGTTTAAGGTGCCCAAATTTGACATGTACGATGGTCATGGTGACCCGTTTGCTCATTTGACTAAGTATCTCGACCAGATGAGGTTAGCGGGAGGCAAAGAAGAACTTTTAATGGCTTACTTCAGTCATAGTCTAGAGGGTATTGCGGCTGAGTGGTTCGAACGACAAGATATACGCAAATGGCATGAATTTGATGACATAGCCAATAATTTCACAAAGCAATTCGAGTACAATGTCGAGATAGTTCCCGACCTTATAAACTTGTCCATTCTGAAGAAGAAACCAACAGAAACCTTTAAGGAATATGCACTGAGATGGCGTGAACAGGCTGCACAGGTACAACCCCCAATGGCTGAGAAAGACATGGTGAAATAATTCATCTGCGCTCAGGATGATTCCTACTACATGCATTTGCTTCCCATGACGGGTAAACATTACTCTGAGCTTCTTATGATGGGAGAAATAATCGAAGAAGGCATCAAATCTGGGCGAATTGTAAGCTTTGCAGCAATGAATCAAATGCCCAAAATGCTCAAGCTGGCACAAGTAACTTTAAAAGGAAAGAGTAGAAGGAAGAAACACTGCTGTGGTAATTGACATTGACCGTAGGTCGGTTAGAAGGTTGAACTTAGATAATCCACCTGCCTACCCCACTTACCAAAATGCACCTCCCCATTACCCAAATGCACTCCTCCTTACCCAAATGTTCCTCTTCCTTACCCAAATGCACCTCCTCCAAGCTATCCAAGTCACTATCATATTCCTCCCACTCCTTACCCCGTTTATCAAGCACAACCAAGCTACTATCCACAAAAAGCACCCGCACCTCAACAATATTCCCGTCAATAAAACTGCTAATCAAACACAAATTTCCAAGCACCTTAAAAGGACCAACCTCGTGCTCCTGTTCGTCCAAACATGCAAGGACCTAATAAGATTTATGAAAGACGAGTACCCAAAAATTATACTCCTTTCGCCGAATCATATGGTCAGCTTTTTGAAAAGTTGAAAAGTGCGGGGGTTGTGCAGCCTGTCCCTGAAAACACTCCGAACCCTCCTCTGAGGTGGTATGATGCCAACAAATATTGTGCCTATCATTCTGTGGCCGCTGGCTATGACATTAAAAGGTGTTTCACCTTCAAAGACAAAGTGGAAGCTTTAATCAAAGCAGGCACCATCCAACTTACGGGTACTCAACCAAATGTGCATGACAATCCTCTTCCCGTTCATGGTAACAATGCAATCAATATGATCTCTATTGATGAAGAGTTTGATTTGAAAGGCACTATAGTCCTAGTTAGTCATGTGAAAGCTGCTGATATGGCCAAGATATCTGTCCAAGTACGAACTCTCATTTTGGTGCAAGTCAGCCCTCCAAAGCCAACAATTACCGTCATGATTGCCTCCCATCCTAAGTATGATAGTAAAAGAGTTCCTTGGAACTATTCTAAAGCACCTGTTTAAAATGGAAAGGTAGTTGTTGTCGTTGCCGCTGCACAGGGTATGACTAGTTAGGGTAGATGTTATGTTCCTGAGAATCCGGGTGAAGGGACTGGGAAACAGAGGGAAATGTGAGAAAAATAATCGAGGCAGAAGCGGAAGAGTTCTGGAGAAAGATGCAATCAAAATATTATTCTATCTTGGAACATTTGAGGAACACTCCCGCTCGTATATCCATTATGTCTTTGTTGATGAATTCTAAAACACATAGGAGTGCACTGTTGAAAGTATTGAAGGAAGCAGAAGTGCCAGCTGAAACCACAAGTGAGAGGTTAGCTATCTTGGTTGGTAAAATTCTAGAGTCCCATAAGGTGTCTTTCTCTAAGAAAGATGATACGGAGCAAATCAAGCTAAGACGCTAACCCTCAAAGACCAAGAGCTTGGGGGAAGAGTTGAAGGCACATTCCATATATTCGACGAAGGGTGGAACATCCAAGGCCAAGGAAGAGCACCCAGGGCTCATTTTGAGGCTCCTCAAGAAGCTCCACGATGAGGCGGACCGCCTACTAGGATGGGCGGACCGCCTAGTTGAAAATTTGCGAAATACGGCTAAGTATATAAAATGCCACTCTCTAAATCTGCAAGAGGCGGACCACCCACTTCACAGTGCTCCTCCACCAGCTCAGCACTAGGTCCTGCAGAAGCGGGACGCCTAGACCCTTAGGCGGACTGCCAACTTCTGTTATTGCTTGATGGGGATTTTACTTATTTTGCCATGTAATTTCAACTTTAGCCCTACGTGGCTTATGTCTTTCTGACCCACTTTGGGGGTACTTTAGATCTTATATTATGTTTAGAGGGCACCTATAAAAGGACCCTTAGGCTTTTCATTTCAATTACCTAGATTTTGAACAATGAAGAACAAATTGAGACATGGTCTCTTGATTGAATGAAACCGTTTTCTCATGGCTTGAATCAATTAGTAGATCTTGTTGAATCTCATTCCAAACCCGACCGGGATATTTAATAGAGCTGAGTGCCTCTTGAGGACTGTTTATATAGTTTAGGCTATTCTTGACACGATTCGAGGGTGTTACGAGACCCGTTCCTTGTAGCTACCTCGAAGGGAGTTCATGACTCGTCTTGCTCCTATCCTTTTATTTTCTCTTCCGTGTTTTATCCCGTATCAGAATGATTTCCACCCGAAGGTTTAGGGCACAACAAAGCTTTGCATATCACTATTAAGTATCGGGATAAGCTTTTTGGGAGAGTTCTAATCGATGGTGGTTTTGGGCTTAAATACGTCCTTTGACAACTCTGAAGGGGCTTGGATTTGATGTGGGTAAAATCTGAAAAAGCAATGTCAAAGCAAGAGCTTTTGATGGGGCACAAAGATGCATAATTGGTGACGTTGATTTAGAATTGCATGTTAGCGTTGTGAACTTTACCGTCGAGTTTCAAGTGTTTGACATCCCTTCTACCTACAACATGTTGCTTAGGAGGACATGGATCTACATGGTTGGGGCAGTTCCTTCTACCTTGCATCAAAGCATAAAGTTTGTCTGGGATAATGAAGAAGTTGTGATCAAGGGTGAATGAAGCAACTCAATTTATTCTGGCACTACGATTCCCATGGTTGACAATGCTGCTGATTTGGATAGGACAACCTTTCACACGGTTGAGTTGAGGAATGCCACTCGACCTTCTGATGATAACCAAAGAAAGATGTTGCCTAGAGTTCGCAAAATGATTGCCTTTGAGATGCTGAAAAATGACTTTAAGCCTGGTCTTGGTTTGGGAGCCAACTTGAATGGGATTGTTGAAACTATCTGCTTACCAAGGAATTTAGGAACCTTCGCTTTGTGTTATAATCCAACAAAGGAAGAAATTGCTAAGGCCATATCCAAGAAGAAGTCGGCCATTGTCATCCCAAAGCCTTTGCTATTTCTAAATCAGTCATTTGTTAAAGCACACGGAGTTATGGCGCAAGATCTGATCGAGGGCGTGGAAAATTTGTTCATGGATGAAGAATGGGGTTTCAGTGCAATCATTGAAGAATATGAAGAAGAGTCAATCATGCATAATGCTGGACCCAGAGATCTGGTGGCCAATTGGACTTGTGTTCCAATTGAAGAGACTTGGTGATTGAACTCATTAGTCTATTTTGGCATCAAAGTCAGATTGAAGCCTTGAACTGTGTTTTGCCTTGGTTTATATTTATGTATTTTCCCAAATAACTCATTTACATTCTGCATATCTAATTTTAATGTATCACCTCCCTAAAACTAGATTTTTGAAGCAAATAAAATGTATTGCATTCCTATATTATTATTTTTTATACTCTAATTATTTACTTTATTTTGTGCTTTTGATTAATATTTGTTTTTGTTTCAGCTTTCCATTTAACAAAACTACCGAAACTTTGCTTGTGATATATAATGAAACAACTGAACAAACTGATAATGATGCACTGAATGTTGGGGAATATGATGAAGATTTCATCCCTGAGGAAATAACAAGAGAGGTTGATCAGTTTGAAAACAAGCCAAAGCCTAACTTGGAAGAAACCGACTTAATCAACTTGGGAACTTCAGAATCTGTTAGAGAAACGAGAATCAGTGTTCATTTGACCTCCGAAGAAAGAAGAGCTTATATTGAATTTTGAACGAGTATAAAGACATCTTTTCCTGGTCTTATGATGATATGCCCGCTTTGAGTACCGATATTGTTACTCAAAAGTTGCCTACTGATCCATCATTCTCGCCTGTTAAGCAGAAGAAGAGAAACTTCAAAACTTCTACAAGTAAACAGATCTCGGAATAAGTGCTAAAGCAATTGACCGCTAAGGTGATTCCATCTCTCAAATACCCCCACTTGGATAGCAAATATTATGTTGGTGCCTAAGAAGGATGGGAAAGTTAGAGTCTGTATTTATTATCGTGATCTCAACAAAGCAAGTCCAAAAGATGATTTTCTATTGCCGAATATTCATATCCTTATTGATAGCTGTGCAAAACATGAGCTTTAATCTTTTGTTGATTGTTTTGCCGGTTACCACTAGATTCTGATGGATGAGGATGATGCTGAAAATACCACTTTCATCACACCTTGGGGTATGTTTTGCTATAGAGTTATGCCTTTTGGTTTGAAGAACGCCGGAACAACATATACGAGAGAAATGACAACTCTTTTCCATGACGTGATTCATAAAGAAATTGAAGTCTACGTGGATAATGTTGTTATCAAGTGAAAGAAGAAGGAAGATCATTTAATTGATTTGAGAAAGTTTTTCAACCGTCTTCGAAGGTATAATTTAAAGCTTAATCCTGCAAAATGTGCATTTGGTGTTCCTGCTCGCAAGATGTTGGGTTTCATCATGAGCCGAAGAGGTATAGAATTGGATCCATCCAAAATCAAGACTATCCAAGACTTGTTTCCTCCGAAAAGCCGAAAGGAGGTGATGAGTTTTCTCGATCGCTTGAATTATATAAGCCGACTCATCGCACAATCCATGGTTATTTGTGAGCCGACAATCAAGCTGTTGAAGAAAGATGACGTCATTGAATGGACGGAAGATTGCCAAAAGGCTTTTTATAGGATAAAGGAGTATCTATCCAATCAACCTGTGATGGTCCCTCCTGAACCTGGAAGACCTTTGATTTTATACTTGTCTGTTTAAGAAAATGCTTTTGGATGTGTCTTGGGGTAACATGACAAGACTGGGAAGAAAGAGCAAGCCATTTAGTATCAAAGCAAGAAGTTCACCCCTTATGAAGCCAAGTATACTTTTTTGGAGCAGACTTGTTGCGCCTTGACTTGGACCGCGCAAAAGTTAAGGCATTATCTCTCTTTATATACAACGTATCTCATATCAAGGATGGATCCTTTGAAGTACATCTTCTAAAAGCCGATGCCCACCGGTAAGTTAGCAATGTGGCAGATTCTGTTAAGTGAATTTGACATCGTCTATGTTACTCAAAAGGCGGTGAAATCACAAGCATTGGCGGATCATTTAGCCAAAAATCCCGTTGATGACAATTATGAGCCATTGAGAACCTACTTTCCTGATAAAGAAGTCCTATTTCTTGGTGAAGATATCTCGTTTGAATATGACGGTTGGCGTCTTTTCTTTGATGGAACAGAAAATTTCAAAGGCGTTGGTATTAGAGCAGTCTTAATTTCTGAAACGGGTCAACATTATCCTGTTTCGGCTAAGCTCAGATTTCCATATACTAACAACATAGCTGAATATGAGGCATGCATTCTGGGTCTTCTATTAGTGGCTGATATGGATATTCAAGAACTTTTGGTGATCGGAGATTCTGATTTATTGATTCACCAAGTGCAAGGCAAATGGAACACCAAGAATGCAAAGATTCTTCCTTATTTGCATTATGTCCAGGAATTACGCAAAAGGTTTGCAAAAATTGAGTTTAGGCATGTTCCAAGAATTTAAAATGAGTTTGCTGATGCTTTGGCAACTCTATCTTATATGATTCAACATCCTAACAAGAGTTATATTGATCCTATTGATATTGCATTACATGATCAACCTGCATACTATTTCCAAATCGATGAAGAGCAAGATGGTAATTGACACGACCCGAAATCCGGCTAGGCCGTGCGGGCACCCGGCATCCTCTTCTAGACCCGTCGGGTGAACCCTTACCAATTAAATTAGAAAAATATATATAATTCAATTTATAAATAAGAACAATACTTAGAAAAAAAAATACAGACATTCTGATACCTCTAAGTTGTATAAAAGAAATTACAGCTGACTGCCCAACATGCTATGTTTAGGTCTATCCAGACTAGACATCTAAGAGTACAAAAGAAGACAGATACCTCCCTGAGGGAGCAAAATGCAACTGAAATAATAAGTAATAAACTGGTGGCCATCCCGAATAAAATCTGGCTCACCCTGACAGCTGAAGTCGTCTTCGCTCCTTCACATCGTGGAAAACTCAAACTTGGAGCGAACCTGCCGAAATGAAATAGATAGACAACAACAAACAACAAACAAGGGTGAGTCAAAAGGACTCAATAAGTGGGGTAGACTAGCCACCTCAAAGAATAGGATAGCTAGCCAGGGAGAAAAGAAACAGATAGACCAAATTCCTCTTATTTAAATTATCAAAAGGCAGAGCCAGATAATAATCGGAAACGCGTAAGAAACTATAACTCAACCAAGGATGTGAGCCAGAAACGTATCAACAAATATGCAATGCACATATAAGCAAAACAGTAGTCATGTACCGCAAGTCTACACAATGGTATGAATTGAGATGAAATGAAATGAAATGAAATGTAATGATAAGGGTTACATGTGCCCGTAATCCCATCCCGAAGAGAAATACTCCGTCATTCGAGGGGAATCCAATCTGATAACCAACTGGAGCGGAATACTCCTGCTCCTGGGGCGGAATACTCCTGCACCCGATATAACGTAAACCAGAGCCAGAATACTCCTGCACTCTCCTGAGGTGGAATACTCCTGCACCCGATATAATGTAAAGCTGAGGCGGAATACTCCTGCACTCAATATCTGACATAAGAGCGAAACACTCCTTCTCCTAGGGCGAAATCCTCCTACCCTCAATATGATACAATGGAGCGGAATCCTCCTGCTCCTGAGGCGGAATACTGCTGCACCCAATATGATATGCAATGTAATGCATATGAATGCAATGTGATGCAATAATAACCCTTTACCAGCGCGGGACTCTCATCGACAGCGGGGAAGTAGATGCCAACTCACAGGCAGAGTACAATGCTCAGATCCTCAATGCAATACCAACAACAGGACATAACATATAATATACAATGTAAGTTCAAAGCTAAGGCATAATGAGTACGTTTATCGGCAGCTGCACACGTAAGAAATACGTGGTAGAAAATCCACGAGGCCAGGTGCCTCCAAAGAAATGGATATAAACACTTACCTCTTCCAAAAGTTAGCTCTACTAATCAACAACCGCTTTATCCTTTGGTTTCATTGCCAAATGATCCCATTCTATTCAATAAGCAGAAAAATATATCAAATTAGGCTAAAGGCTTCATTCCTCACATTTTAGGGCAATACGCAATACGCAGGTCAAGCTAATGTACAGGGTTTATGGTCACATAACCAAACCCTAAATAAATTAAATTTATATGTTGCCCATAACTCACTGAGTACGAATATATAATACATTCTATTATCGAGGTCCAATTGACCCTTTAAACTATTAAGTGAACTTATTAAACGATGTCTAATATCCCAATTTTTATCATTAAAATATATTTAAACACACATAATAAACTCAAATAATGCATTAACATCATTACCTGAATGTTTTGGGATAAAAATTCTACTATTTTTCCGATTCTTTTCTCATTTTCTGACATTTTTTTACCTCACAGCGCTTTTCTCTTCGCTGTTCTCGCTTCTCTATTTCGTCTTTTGCTTCTGCTATGTGTTCCTAGAAATGCTTAGGCTATGGGATACTAATCCCTTTTCTTTCTTTTTTTTTTTTTGGTCTTTTTGTCTTTTCTTTTCTTTTATTTTCTTTTCGCAACGAAAACTAAAACGGTACCCTGCGATATTCGAAACAATTCCAACTTTTGCATACAAGTTATACAAAATATATGTCACATACTGGCTAAGGCTGATCTCAAATCGGGTTCTCGAAACTCAAGATGCGAATTAAAATTGAAAAAAGTCAAATTATTTAACTTTCGGCATTTTAGCGGAAACTAGCCGAAAAACATCGAAATTCACTTTCGAAAGTTTACAAAAGTCACAAATAATCATACGAACCTAACGGATCTTTCGGATTTTGAATCGGAGCTCTTTCGCCAAAACTGTTCTCAAAAATCTCTTTTTAATATTTATCGACAATAAAAACTGAAACCTTCTTCCGATGCCTACCAAACGAGGTCTGATTTAACTCAAATTTTACAGACATGTCCTAATGGACCTTACGAATATTTTAAAATTATTGGCACGCCAATCGGAGTCCTAACCTCCGAAACGACTAACCGAGGTCCTTTCATTCTCCTCCACTTAAACTCTCGTTCGTCCTCGAACGAGCCTAAGTCTAAAGAAAAATTCGCACAGATAACAAGAGAACTTGCACGGCCTTCATAAACTACTCCACGTGCATTATTTCCTGATTACAGGATCAGAATTATAACATGCATATCGAACTTTTGGAATTAACATATCTGGATAATATGATAACACCATTGCTCAGCTGATTTTGACTAGACTGACCCTTCCTTGATCACGAGAGAAGAGTTTTGCATTTTCGAATTAAAGATACTCGGAACTTTGAATGGGTTAACATGATTTAGCCGATAATCACCTCTGCAATACACCTTTCAATATAGAACAGGTCGATGGAACTAAGAATTAGCTCACGGTTGATGCAATAGGGGAGCCTTTGAAGTACCTTGTCACTACACATTATAGAAGATTTGATGCAAGCTATATTATTTTTACGAACGCACTATACAACATCTCAGTTGATGTTTATTGTTGTTCCGCAAGCTCTTTATGGGAATGTAGTTACTCATATCCTAATGTATGTCAAAGGTTCATCTGAACATGATCTATCATATGAGGATAAGGATCATGCAAATACTACTGGATAGTATGATGCAGATCAGGAATGATCTTCAGACTAAACATCTACTTCAGGGTATTATCTTTGAATTGAAAATATTATGACTTGAAAAAGTGAAAATAAAATAGACACGTACTTGGACCATGAGCTGAGGCAGAATGCCAGCAACAAAGTTGATACATGTGGACTTGTAACACTAAAGTAACTTCTCAAAGAGTTGAGGTGTGAAGGAGATATGCCAATGATGGATGGACGACAAGCTGCACTAGACCTTTAACTCTAAATTTTCATGAAGTAAAAAAAAGTGTCAGTATGAGGATCCAGTTCTAGGTTGAATACAGACAGATAGCCAGAAGAAAAACCGGAGTCACCATACAAGGTTACTACTGACGGTGTACTCATGTATGAAGATAGACTTTGTGTTCCTGATCTTGCAGATTTACGTGGACAAATTATGATAGAGGCATATTATTCCAAATACACTGTTCATCCAGGTTCAACTAAGATGTACCATGATCTTAAGCAGATTCATTGGTGTGACGGAATGAAGTGTGACATAGCAGAATTTGTGGCTCAGTGTTCTAATTGTCAGCAAGTTAAAGTCGTGTCATCTTTCCAGACTTAATACTTTCAGCAAATAGGTACGTATATATGATCAGGTTACCAGCTTATCTCTAGCATTAATAAATTATTAGTGGGTTTCGCAATGATCGACAGCCTTAGATTTTAGTATTAGCATTCAGTATTTGGAGGAAGACTCCTCCACTTAAAGCACAAACTCATGCAGCTATTTGAATAGGAATAACCATCCTCGCACAGTCTGCTAGACTAAGAAGATTTAGCTAAAAGTTGAACATAGGCAGACCTAAGCTACCAAACAACCCTTTCGAGTTGCCAAACAGCTGCAACTCTCGAGTTATAACTCCATACATTTTCTATAAGCACCACCGCCTGATGGATCAAATCAAAGGTCAAATGACGCCTCTCAATACCCTTAGTAGCCTTGAAAAACAAAATGTGCTTACTCGGCTACCTTGGACGCACTCTGGCTCAACACAGGGAACATCACAATAGGTTACTGGCCGCCTTAGCTCACCAGTGTCGAATAAAGAAGAGATGGCAATAGACTGAGGATAGAAATAATTAGAGCTTCAGGAAGCTCATCTTCTTATTTGCTTGGCTACATAACCTAGACTACTTCCAAGTCAGGCTAACCAAAGAATCGCAATTGAAGAGATAGACATTAAATAAGCTTTATGGAATGACATCTATATCAATTTAACCTTCCTATAATAGGAAACTCCGACAATTCACCAAAAAAAAACCCTTTTATGCGGAGACAAGCTCATGGAATAACATGACTCTACTAGCGTCTCGAAGCAAGCGGAGACACATAGATCGAGTATTATTTATTAATAACTTTACACCGGAAGAAATAATGATGCATTCTGATGGTGACGGGTAAGAATATCATCATCCTACCAACATAGAATTCCAAAAAGAGAGGTAGACTGACTTGGCACTATAACAGGATGAGGCACAACAAGATACCAAGCAAGCAATAGAGATACTCACTCATAAATCTCTCATATTTAAACCAGATAAACTAGTAGGGTCTCACAAATGCTAGGAATAAATCATACCAGAAGCTCGCCCCTCTACCGCAATCAATTCTTAATAGAAATAATAAGGAAACCATGGAAACATGATATGACAAACCATTTCCAGATCGATCGGAAAGATAAATCTTACTTACAGATAAGGGAAGAAGAAACACACAGGTCTACTACATCGGTTCATAGAACTGCCTCTGCAGCTAAGCTGAGCCGCTACCCTGATAATTATTTCCATAAGAACCACAACCACCATGCTCTCTAACTCTATTAGATGGTGGCATTTCTCTGGTTGATTAAGATTTAAATGAAATTCCCTACGACTGTGTAGGTACCTGATGACGAGAGAAAGGACGACGGCCTACTTGCCGGAATAACCAGACTCACGACAATGATAACACATTTTCGACTAAAAATGGAAGCTGGAAAAATTGTTGATAGCTGTAAAGAAAAGACTGAATCTGATCTTGACAAGCTACTGGCGCACCCTAAGAATCACGTGACACATGCTGAGATAACCTGGAAGGTGACCTCCCAAAATAATCAGAATTCTTACCTCCAAATGATGTACCATGGTTGCCCACTAGAGCCACGAGATCTCTTGTTCACCCGCTCTAACTTATGGTATGCCTCATACCTTCGGGTAATATCAACAACAACATCAAATGAAATCCCGACCTTAATTTCTCAAGCCATCTAGGATCTCAAGGAAAAAGAAAGGTCATCAATACATCTTTAAATATCTCGAAAGGCTCATGGACTACTTCTAATGCATATTCGCCATTCTATAGAATTTAATCTCATATTCTGAAACACCAACAGGCTAACTGATAGGCTTTCCTGTCCAATCCACTAAAACTGACAATACTTTTCATCTCGCTCGCTACGCGAAAGGAACTTTTCCAAGAACATAGAAGAAAAATCGAACCAAGTTAGCTAATAAGAGAGCAGCCCACCAATTCAAGGCTGGACCCCTGAAACTGGAAAGCAGAATAATCAACACCATACCGCTCGAAATAATCAAAAGCCTGAAGGATACGCTGACATCATTTTATTTTTAAAAAGAATCGCGAGGTTTATCTGATGCATTGCTTAAGAATATCGAAAGGTTCAACCGCGTAAAATAATGCCACCTCTTCGGACGCTCGGACCGAGCCATTACTCAGGCTAACTAACTAGCCAGAATAACTAGAGGCACAACACATGCTCTCTCCGGAACATAATTTCCTGCAGCAATATTAAGAACCGGAATAGGAGCTCCCTAAGACCGAACGTCTGCATCTGCAGCACCCTGATAAGCTGCCTAGCGAATAATAGGTTCTTGCGGTATCTGCCTTGCCAAGATTCTCGCAAAACCATCGTAGAGAGCCAAGGGAACAACAAGGCCCTACGCCCTTGCCCATTGCGAGCTCGTACAGCTGGGACCTCCGTAATTAGATCGTCAGCACGATAAAAAATCTTGGGGCTTCGCCAGTGCAAACCCCAGGCTAGACTGCTTCATCTTGAACTCATACCGTTTGTTGATTTGTCGCACGAGGGTTCACAATTACCACAAAGGAATATAAAAAGATACTTTTGCATCCTAGACCGACGCACGATTAGAAATGAAGAAAGTGAAACTTCCTAAATGCCATCATAGCCTCTCGTAGATAAGAACGGACGTCTACGTACCCATTAGCGAGACTCTACTAGACACTGTCTTAGTCTAGATAGACTCTAAACCAGGCTCTGATACCAACTGACACGACCCGAAATCCGACTAGGCTGTGCGGGCACCCAAGATCCTCTCCTAGACCCATCGAGCGAACCCTTACCAATTAAATTAGGAAAATATATATAATTCAATTTATAAATAAGTACAATACTTAGAAAAAAATCAGACATACTGATACCTCTAAGTTGTATAAAAGAAATTACAGCTGACTACCCAACATACTATGTTTAGGGCTATCCAGAATAGACATCTAAGAGTACAAAAGAAGACAGATACCTCCTGGAAGGAGCAAAATACAACTGAAATAATAAACAATAAACTGGTGGCCTTCCGGAATAAAAGCTGGCCCACCTTAACAGCTGAAGTCGTCTTCGCTCCTTCACATCGTGGAAAACTCAAACATGGAGTGAACCTGCCGAAACGAAATAGATAGACAACAACAAACAACAAACAACAAACAAGGATGAGTCAAAAGGACTCAATAAGTGGGGCAGACTAGCCACCTCAAAGAATAGGATAGCTAGCCAGGGAGAAAAGAAACAGATAGACCAAATTCCTCTTATTTAAATTATAAAAAGGCAGAGCCAGATAATAATCAGAAATGCGTAAGAAACTATAACTCAACCAAGGATGTGAGCCAGAAACATATCAACAAATAAGCAATGCACATATAAGCAGAATAGTAGTCATGTACCGCAAGTCTACACAATGGTATGAATTGAGATGAAATGAAATGTGATGCAAAGGGTCATGTGTGCCCGTAATCCCACCCCGAAGCGGAATACTCCTGCATTTGAGGGGAATCCAATTTGATAACTAACTGGAGCAGAATACTCTTGCTCCTGGGGCGGAATACTCCTGCACCCGATATAATATAAACCAGAGCCGGAATACTCCAGCACTCTCCTGGGGCGGAATACTCCTGCATCCGATATAATGTAAAGCTGAGGCAGAATGGTCATAAGAGCGGAATACTCCTGCACTCAATATCTGACATAAGAGCGGAATTCTCCTTCTCCTAGGGCGGAATCCTCCTACCCTCAATATGATACAATGGAGCAGAATCCTCCTGCTCGTGAGGCGGAATACTCCTGCACCCAATATGATATGCAATGTAATGCATATGAATGCTATTTGATGCAATAATAACCCTTTACCGGCGCGGGACTCTCGTTGATAGCCGGGAAGTAGATGCCAACTCACAGCCAGAGTAAAATGCTCAGATCCTCAATACAATACCAACAATAGGACATAACATATAATATACAATGTAAATTCAAATCTAAGGCGTAATGAGTACGCATATCGACAGCTACACACGTAAGGAATACGTGGTTGAAATTCCACGAGCCCACGTGCCTCCAAAGAAATGGATATAAACACTTACCTCTTCCAAAAGTTAGCTCTGCTAATCAACAACCGCTTTATCCTTTTGTTTCATTGCCAAATGATCTCATTCTATTCAATAAGCAGAAAAATATATCAAATTAGGCTAAAGGCTTCATTCCTCACATCTTAGGGCAATCCGGTTAGGAACCTGAAACCCTATTGCATACGCAATATGCAGAGTAGGTAAGAGATTTGTAATGGTAATAGTTGACGACTACTCCAGATACACATGGACACTATTCCTCAGATCTAAGGATGAAGCATATGATATGTTCGAGGATTGGGTCAGAGTTAATCAAAAGAAACTGGGGCTTCAACTGGTAAGTATCAGGTCTGACCATGGAACGGAGTTTGAGAATGCTAAGTTCGCAGAATATTGCAATAAACATGGTGTGGATTACAACTTCTCTGCACCAAGGACCCCTCACTAGAATGGTGTAGTTGAAAGAAAGAACAGGTCCTAAGAAGACATGGCTAGAAGTATGTTGTTGTCAAGCGGTCTATCAAAGAGTTTTTGGGCTGAAGTAGTCAATACCACTTGCTACTTATTGAATCGTTGTTCTATCCATCCGTTATTACAAAAAACTCCTTATGAGCTGATTAGAGGCAGGAAACCTAATATTGAACATCTCAAAGCTTTTGGGTTCAAGTGTTTTGTGTATAACAATAGAAAATAACCTCTAGGGAAGTTTGATGCTAGAAGTGATGAGGCCATATTTTTGGGATATTCTTCAAAAAGTAAAGCGTATAAAGTGTTCATCAAGAGAACCATGACGGTAAAAGAAAGTGTGCATGTGGTGTTTGATGAATCTGAAGCTGTTGTAAACAAACAAGAAGATGATGATCAGGAGATCGGTCTTGCGAGAGATGAACCTGCTGAAGACCCTAAAAATTTGACTGGGGATAAAAATAATCATGATGATAAGGATCAGACTCAGGGGGAACTAGAAGGCAATCAGACAAGGGGAACTGAAGAGCAAGATGAAGACGACTTAGATGGCTTAGCTTCTCCTGAAAACACTACTCAGCAGATTAAACCTAAACCTTGGATATATCAATGTTCTCATCCATTGGAGAACCTCATATCATATTTGAATACTGGAATTGTTACAAGAAGAGCTTTAAAGAACTTCTGTGCATTCTTTGCGTTTCTGTCCTCCATAGAACCTAAGAATGTACGAGAAGCACTTGAGGAGCAAGATTGGGTGATTGCTATGCAAGAAGAGCTTCATCAGTTTCAACGAAGTAAGTATGGCACCTGGTCCCTCGACCAGCAGACAAATCCATTATTGGCACTAAATGGGTCTTTAGAAATAAGCTGGATGAACATGGCATAGTAACAGGGAACAAGGAAAGACTGGTGGTTCAAGGTTACAGTCAAGAAGAAGGAATCGATTATGATGAAATCTTTGCACCTGTTGCCAAAATGGAAGCCATTAGAATGCTAATTGCCTTTGCAGCTTAGATGGAGTTTAAGCTGTACCAGATGGACGTGAAGAGTACATTTCTTAATGGTTATCTGAATGAAGAGGTGTATGTAGTTCAACCACCGGGTTTTGAAAGTACAGAGTTTCCTGATCATGTCTACATACTTGACAAGGCATTTATGGATTGAAACAGGCTCCTAGAGCATGGTAAGAAAGGTTGTTTGGGTTCTTATTGAAGAATGGTTTTACTAGAGGTAAAATAGACAATACTTTGTTTCTAAGGAAGAAAGCCAAGGACCTGCTAATTGTTCGAGTATATGTAGATGATATTATTTTTGGTGCAACAAATGAGAACCTTTGCAAGGAGTTTGTCGACCTGATGGGAAGTGAATTTGAGATGAGTATGATGGGTGAGCTGAATTTATTCTTAGGCTTACAAATCAAGCAAACTTAGGAAGGCACAATGATCCATCAGCAAAAATATATCAAAGAGCTCTTAAGGAAGTATGATATGAAGTCTGCTAAGGACATGAACACACCCATTGCTCCAGAAATGAAGATAGATCTGGATGAAACTGGTGCTTCAATTGATGAAACTAAGTACAGAGGGATGATTGGTTCTTTATTGTATTTAACTGCAAGTCGTCCAGACATTGCTTATAGTGTGGGGTTGTGTGCAAGATTACAGTCTAAACCAAAGGAGACACACTTAACTGCAGTCAAGAGAATCTTGAGATATTTAAAAGGAACTCAGGATCTTGGATTATGGAACCCAAAAGGTGGAAGTTTTGATCTTATTGGGTATGCTGATGCTGACTAGGCTGGTCACTTGGTTGATAGGAAAAGTACATCTAGGATGGCACACTTCCTAGGTCCTTGTTTAATTTCATGGGCTACGAAGAAGCAAAATTCAGTGGCAATATCCACAGCTGAGGCTGAATATATAGCAGCTGCATTATGTTGTTCACAACTATTATGGATCAAGCAGCAGTTGGAGGACTTTGGAATCAAGTGTGACCAGTTCCAATCTTTTATGACAATACCAGCGCAGTCAATATAGCCAAGAACCCGGTCCAACACAAGAGAACAAAGAATATTGATATTAGGCATCACTTATTAAGGGACAATGTTGAGAAAACCCTAATTACTATGAATTTTTGCAGGACTGAGGATCAAATTGTTGATATCTTCACTAAGGAATTGAACAGGGAACAATTTGAAAAGAACAGGCTTGAGTTAGGGATGACCAAGATACACTGAACGAGCCAGCACCTGGTTTTCCAAATGATTGGCTAGTGAAGTTTCCTTGTTTGACCTAGCTTAACTTTGTTTAGTTGATTCTAAATATGAAAATTATTTTGCTTGCTAACCTGTTTGGAACCTATTTTCATGACTTATATGCTGGCAAAATTTTTGAATAAAGGATATCATTGAAGAAACTGATGTATGGACATCCAGGTACACATTCTATGTTACTTACTGAGTATAATACTTGTCTTACGTGGCTAATCTGTTACCAATTATCCTCTCTTGGCACCGGATTAGTGGTAGATATTTAAAATTCAAATTCTTTGAACCGGCTGGCGTCAGCTCCTAAACGTAATTAAGTGTTAACAGATTTTTCACATCTTATCACCCGTTCCCCTTCTCGATACAACCTATAACCTTCTCTATTCCATTAAGTATTAGAGATGCATTGTTTCTATCGGTGCTAAAAGACTAAAACTTTCTCCGGACGATTTCTCTCAATCTCTCTCTAAGAAAATCACAACTCTCTGTTACAACGTCGACCAGTTCTAAAATTTACTCACAACCCTCCTTTCCTAGACTCAAAATTTCTAAACTAAATCATAAGGCAAAACAACTAGCTGCAAGTCGCTCCGTAGCGGTGGTGAAAAAGTTTGCGAAATTGAGGCAGAAGAAGTTGGAGGAAGCAACTAGCAAAAGGGAAAGTATTTCAGTGACTGGTACGGAAAAAGGAGTTTGTCGAAACTGTTCAAGAAAGTCGCAAGAAACTAAAAAGGTAAACCCTAGTTCTCCTACTCGTACTATTATTGTAGAAGCTAGTTTACCTTGTGAGCCAGTAGATTTAGGAGAGCATGTAGTGGCTGAAGATAGTGTAAAGGAGCAGGTGGTTGTAGAAAATCCTGAAAAAGAAAAGGTTGTTGAAACATGGGTTGGATTAGTTGAAAAAGAAACTGAAAAAACTTTCGAGGAACCTATTCCTGAGACAGTTCCTGAGGTGGAAATGACCAGTAGTAACAAGGCAGAAGAAAAATCTGCTGAACCTACCAAGGAACTTGAGAAAGAACCTGGTTCGTTCTCTGGTTCTGTGGCAGGTGGTGATGCAGATCTTAGGGAAATTGATGATTATGTGGAATAGAATGTAGAGGGTGTACGCTTTACTGAACCTTTGAATGTTGTGTTTCCTGAGGCTAATCCCACTCCTCAAGCTAGTGAATGTTCCTTTAGTGAAACTGATGTTGTGGTGGTGGAGGAACAGAGGAGATTGGGTAAAAGGCCTATAATTCAGGAACAGAAAAAAACTGTGAATAAATGAAGGTTGGTGAAGGGAGGAGAACTTGTGGGTAGTTCTAAAATTAGAAGTTATGGTGATGCTGACGGTATTGGAGAAAGCAGTAGAAATTCATTGAGTCGTGCTAGGAGTCTTGCTACTCGAGGTTCTGTTAGAGAGCAGCAGAGGAGGATTGTGGAGGAACCTAAAGTTTGTATGAGAGGTTCAAAGACAGTTGGTGACTGGTGATGGCAAGGAAGACAAGAAGAGGAGAGTGGCTTACTTTAGAGGTCTACCATTAGTGAAGGGTAAAATTCTCACTGACCTAGAGCTGGAGGGGATGACTCAGCTTGGTGCTAAGCTGAATGCTCAGGGTTGGTTGAATTTATTTAGTGACCGAACCAGACAGCTGAGAGAGCAAGAGTTTTGGGTGTTTTACTCAAATTGCACAGTAAGTGAGGGAATTGTGACAACCATAGTGAAGGGGCTGGTGATCCAGTTTGATTGTGTAGAGCTTGGTGAGATTTTGGGTGTTCCATCTCAGGGCTACATTGAATACATGAGAAACTCGTGGCCGGCTAGAGGAGATGGTGTGTCTGCTTTAGAGGTGACCCAAAAGTTTGCAGGGAGACCTAGGCTTGCAGCGCAACGCAAGTAAAGAAGAAGGTGATGCAACCCTTCTACCAGTTGTTGTTTTAAATTGTGTTGAAGAACCTGTTGCAGAGGTCGGAGAGGCGCAATGAGGCTGATTTTCTGGATCTGACCTATATGGACCTGTTAGATCGTGAGGTTCGTATCAATCCGCCTGAATTAATGATCAAGCATATTAGTGGGGTAGCTGATATGGGGTTAGGAATGCATTCCTTAGTTAGTGGGTTCTGTTGAGCAAAGTATTTGATTTCTTTGGGGTACCTATTGGAAAGTGGACTAAGCCGGATCACAATGATGTGTTTGGGAGGAACATTCTGAAATCCTATGACTATGTGTTGGATGGTGAACCTGCTGATGAACCAGAGAATATAGAGGAGGAAGCTGAGGAAAGGAGAAACACTAGAATGGACAGAAGTATTGAGGGTTTCAGGAGGCAGCTGGAGATAATGAGCTGGCCTGGATGAATGCTGAAAACACTAGGCTGGATGGGGAGCTAGAGCGTGAACGTGAAGGAAATTCACGTCGCCTTGCCTTGTTTCTTGCTCACTTTAACATCCTTGATATTCCCCAATTCTGAACCAGTTCCTTTCCCAAGTCCCCTTGTTGGTTCTTTCTATGGCCTAGTTTTAAGACAATTATTATATTGTTGTTTGTAATATTTGAATGATGTTTTGGATGTTTTAAGATGGTTTGGCACTTATGTTGATATAAATATCCTACTTTGCTAGTATTTATTGTCTGAAACAGAATCCTGATGTTTAAAGGTTGGCTAGCTGCCTATGGCACTAGAGTCAACTTGACTTAATCTAAGTTGAGCAGGTTCTTACAACTGTGGAACTTTTCGATGATGCCAAATGGGGGAAGTTAGATGTTGTTAGTTCATTGTATGTTTTGTGACCTATTTTTTGCCTAACTGTATTACCCTGGTTCTTGGTTAGTGTTTGAAATTTTATAGGTTCTTGTGCTTACTTACCCTCGGTGAGACAAAATTGTTTGTCATCATAAAAAATGGGGAATTTGTTGAAGAATGAGTTCTGAAGATGACAAAGGACCTAGTGCTAAGTGGACTACGAAAAAGTTCACAGTTGAGTTGAGAAGACTGAGTTGTTCAACGAGATAATTGAGTCAGAGTTGAAGAAGGAGAAAGAAAACAGCTGGAGTCAAAGTTCCAATCCTACCGGGAAAAGAAGTAGCTCGTGAAGGTGCTGACATAGACGCGGTTCCCAAGCAGAAAAGGATTGGAAACTAAGGCAAATTAACTTAGGTTTTAAATAAGGCAATATGGGTAAACCTTGTTTGAAACAGATTCTAAAGTAGAAAGGGAGTTCTAAACTTAGTTGGATCCGGCTAAGTCAAACTCCTATATATACCAGTTAATCTGGCCGGAATTGATTTACACAGTCAAGACATCTCAACAGAGCAAATCAAGAACAGACAGATCGTGAGAAGAATTGTGTGAAAGGACAAAGGCTGAGCAGCAGAACCTTATGAAGGAGTAGTTTAATAGTTAAGTATGTTGTTTTAGTTTTTGTTATAGGCTATCGAGTTGTAATCTATCAGCTTTCTTTGAAGCATATAGTAGAGGTTACTCTTTGGTGAAGTAGAGTCAACCTTACAAGCTAACGTGTGGCTTGGAGGGTTCTAGGTACTAGGGAGGTCTAGTTCCGTGATTACATTACATTGTAGTCTAAAACTTGCTCAGGTTTTTCTTTAGTGGAAGAGTTGAAATCCTAAGAGTGTGGTCGTGGTTTTGGATCCCTTGAGCAAGGATTTTTCCACGTAAAAATCTCTGTGTTATTTACGTTTCCGCATTAAGTTTAAGTTTCAGAGATAGGTGAAACTTGCAAGTAACGTGGTTCTTTGTGAGTTAGGCGCTAAAAGTTAAAAGCAAGTTTTAGGAATTTAAAAATCGGGTAAGGACACTATTCACCGCTCCCCCTAGAGTTATATAGGTGCACCAAGTGCAACAAAAACATAGAGTTCCTCAGGATTAACAGCGCTGAAAATCCTTTATTTGGATAGTAGATACAAATCATAAACATTCTGGAGTTCTTCTTTTCTTTTGGCAGCCCGAGCATTCCTTCAAGGCACACGGCTATTGGAGCACCAAAGCCAGTCTTCATGATTAAAGCAAGGGACCACAAAAGCGTCTGAGTATAGGCCTGACCTTCCCCATCTCGCCAGCTGAACTTAAAGAGAAACTGTAAGACTTGCCGCAGAGCTTAGCAAGAAAGCTTGACCATTCGAGTCAACCTCAACTGGCCAAACTGGAGTGCACAGCCTCACAGATCTTCAAGCACAAATAGGAGTTCACCAGGAACGAAGAAGGCTTGAGCTGGGAACCTACCACAAGGGAGCCTCTTCCTATGGGTATCCCAAAGCCAACGGCCGATGAGGTGTTGCCACAACGACACGACCGAACCACTAAAACAAAGAGACAACCCTGAGACATGAGCGAAGTTAGAACTTGGTGACTCGTTAATCCGCTCATGACCCGAAGTTATATCCTGCCTGCCAATAAACGGAGTTAGACAAGTAGGCTTTAACCCTACTCCATCAAAGAGGCAACCTAAGGACCAGAGAAATCCTGGAAGAGAAGCCGCATGACAGCAAAAATGGCTAAGCGTCCTGACCCCACATGACAAGAAGAATATCACAGCAACCGCCGTGTTAGAAGATGAGCACACCGTAATCAGTGCATATGGCGCAATGAAGACATCCCAATCGACAACGTTAGAACCCCGATCAAACTTCATCACTCTGGGGACATCATTCATTCCTTTATGGATGGAGAAATAAATTAAGATAACTGTAGATGGGTTTCCTCCTATAATTCTCTCGAGAATCATCCATTTGGAACAAATAAGAGTTTCTAAGAATATTAAACCAGGATCAAAAGCAAACATGTTTTAGGAAGGGAGAGTTTTTTTATAGAGGGGTTTCGCAAGTACATGTTTTCTAAAAAGGGAGTGGTGTTTTCTGAAGAAGTTTGTGATCTTTCCGTTATCACAAGGCCACTATTTATAGGAAGAAAGGGATAAGGATGGAGCACGAAATGGTCAAGCGTCATTATTGCTAGAGATATGAAATAATTCAAAGCAGTTAATGGCAGTTCCTGAAAAGGTGCATGGGATCAGTATCAACCAATCAGAGGGAAGCACACGAAGTTCTTGAAGAAATAAGTATCATTTTTGGTCAAAGAGATTGTGAGTCTCAAGGAGTCAGAGAGATATCTTTTCATATCTACACCGCTTTCACTTCCTGACCGCTTGCATCAGCACTCAGTAACTGGGGGAACTGACTGTATGGGTAAAAATAAGCTACATACTATTATGGGGATATGAGTCCAGCTAGCGAGACTAGACTTATCTTACAAGTCACCCAGCGTAGAGGATACACGCCCTCTCCTGGAGCCAACGACCGTTTAAGCAGCATGGCCATAGAACGCAAGGTATATATCTCGCCGCATAGGGTTTTCAGTCTCCTAGTTAGGGTTTAGTATGTACCACCGCCTTGAGTTATAGGCTCATAGCCTTATTAGTCTTTCTATTTTATCTTATTTAGGACTGGGTATCACTACTATAAATACCCCTCCTTGCATTGTATTATACATGGGGCGACTCACCACAGAATCCTGCTATTCTCAAGGAACAAAACTTACTTTACCTTTTCTTGCTTATTTCATCTTGCTTTACTTATTAGTGTTTTCATCATATTTACTTACTTTTCTGTCGTAATTACTGTATTGCTTGTGACGACAACCATAATTGTTCAAACTAGACGTACAATTTTAGGCATAAACAATAATGTCCTTTATTTTAAACTAGGCTCAACATAGTATTTGTGATTTGACAATCTTCTACTTCAATAGAGACCACAACAATGGCAATTGCAAGGTTATCAAACGTAGGCTGAGCCCAGTCATACTGAGTTGCGTCTGCGTTGTCAGCCATCTCAACTTCCCTCTTTACTTCTTGGTGAACTGGTAGACGTTTGTTCTTATTGGCCCCATTTCAAGGCCTTGAACGTCCTCTCGATTTCTGGATCCGATTGAAATAGCTCGGTAGATTTTGAACTTCTCAAGGGCATACACCTGTTCAAACACGAGCTAAAAAGTTAGAATCAAAATGACTAAAGTAGAAATTGCTTAAACTACTAAACTAAGCTATTATTTGAAAATTACAAACTAAATTGATGTTTCCCAGCAACGACAAAAAAAATTGATCACGCCCAAAACTCGTCCTAATAAGGATAAGCGACCGGTGCAAATATAACTCAACTTAACAAGTCCAGGGTCGAAACTCACATGGAGAAAACGTCCATTCGTAACTCAACTTCCACCAAGTTTACGTTCAAACAATTTCAAGAGAAAATTAAAATGGTATTTAATGGAAAACTAGAAATAATTGCTAAAAACTAAAAACAAGTAATAAGTACTGAAGAAGATTTCAAGATTAAAATGCCTAGTGATCGTGAGCTCCTAGTTTACCTCTAGTGTTTTTCAATAACAAGCAATAACTATCCTGAATTACTTTTCTATGTTAACATAAGATGATAAGTTGGACTACCCACATGACCACGACAAGGGTTCGCTGTTCCCGAACTCACCCCGCTCTTCTTCCCTAAATAATTCATTATTTGGGTTAAAGTATCGCTATTCAACTAACCCTAACTTGAAACAATCTTCCAAGAGTTACAAGAATAAAGGGCACATTCAATTGTTAGCTCTACAATCAAAAGCAATCAAAACGTAGTTAAATAATCAGGAATAACTAAGTCAAGCTCGATTAAATTAATGGAATAGTCAATACATCATCCTATAATAGTTTCGTCATGCCCTAGATGGGGTAACTTGGCCACTCATGTTCACAAGATTCATGACATAAGCAACCATAATTAGGAAATTATAAAAAAAGATTGGAAGAGTTAGGAAAAACTCGTTAGAGCCTCATTCTCCACTACTTCAGCCTTGTTCTTCTTCTCTCTAGGTTTAGAATGCCTCTCAAAATCGACTTTTAGACCTTTATATCATGTCTTGAGCCAAATGACCAAACTGCCCCACTTTGCAAAACTGCATAAATTTATCCCTTGCGCTATAGTTGTGTAAATCACAACTACAACAAAAAGCTCCTATAACTTCCCTCTTTGTTCTGTGCGACAGACAACTTCTTCAAAATGCCCCAGGATTATTTTTCTCTTCTCCTATGCGATGGCTATGCGATGGGGATTTAGTTCACGCTCTCGAAATTATTTTTCTTCATCAAAATTTCATCTCAGAGCTTTGCAATTGTCATACAATGCACCACATCCTTAAATTCCTTTGGATTTAGAACATGTTATTAGCTGTTTTTTGTTTGTTCGAGGTTGTTATGGATTTAATTTCTCCGAACATCCTGCCAGAAATTTCGAACATCATTTTTGACGTTCCTATGGTCGTAACTGTAATTCCAAACATATTGCTAGTGTTTTACACGTCGTATGTAAATATTAGAATTTTCACAGATAATGTTCGGAACATCCTACTAGGATGTTGGAGCGTTCTGTTAGCAGTTTGGAACATCTTGCATTATGTAATGAAAACTGTAATGTGATGTTCAGAACGTCTGTATACGATGTTCCAAACGAGCAACATTAAGATTTGGAACATCTTGCATAAAGCAATGAAAAACTGTAACGTGATATTCAGAACGTCACTATACAATATTCCAAACGAGCAACATTAAGATTTCGAACATACGGTATAAATATTATCAATTTGACACTAATAGTTGGTCATTCCAATTTATTGTTGGAGACCATCGATGGGTGAGGTTATATTAGGAGTTAATTATCAAGGTGAATGGGTGGAGCGTTCTAAATGTTATGCTAGGGTTCCGAAGGTTAAAGAGTCAAGACCCATTCTTGTGCCAAGAGATGCTACATATGATGTTCTACTTAACAACATCATCAGAAGTTGGGAGATAAAAGACAATTCGAGGGACATTTGCATTACTTACATGCTGTGTGTTGCCGAAAATCAAAAGACTCCGCTCGTTACAATAAGAAATGATGATGATGTATGGCTTTATATGGCTGATGTTGATCGTAATGGTGCTAGACCCACTCTAAGGGTAATTGTGGTTTCTACGATTGAGGAATGTGTTGGTTCTAATGACCAAGAAATGCCAAATAGTGGAGGGCATGATTTTAGTCAGCGATTGGATGACATACATGAAGAAGTAGAAGAGGACAAAAGAGGAGGGGTAGAAGAAGACAGAGGAGGCGTAGATGTAGAAGAAGAAGAAGAAGAAGAAGAAGAAGAAGAAGAAAAAGAAGAAGAAGAAGAAGAAGAAGAAGAAGAAGAATATGTAGAGGAAGATCCTACCATGTATACCCTTGTGTTTCCAATACAAAGCAGCTAGCCGATATTTCACTTCGCCGATGGCACAAGTTTTGAAAAGGTATGACTTTCGCCAATAAGAAAGAACTGGTCACCCAATTGAAGGTTGCAGCAGTTAAACATCGTTTTGATTACAAAGCATTGAAGAATACTGCAAAGATTTTTAGTGCTAGATGTTTAGATGTGAAATGTAAATGGTGGATAAGGGAAATGAGGTATAAAATTACTGAAAGGTTCTACATTAGTGTTTACAATAACTTGTACACATGCGGTGTCCAACATCATTCGAGTCATAATTCACAAGCCTCTGCCTAGATAATTGGTGCGTTCATGAAAGGTAAATATTTAATGGGAAAAGGTCCAACCACAAAAGCTGTAAGGGAATCCCTTAACACCGATTCAGGTTGTAATGTTAGCTACTGGAAGTGACTTAGAGGCTGTCAATTTGCAAAGGCTTTGACACGGGGAACACATGAGAAAGGTATTGAAATTCTTGATGCTTATGCTTATATGGTTAGGAGCAAGAATCCAGGAACCAAGACAGATTTGAGGCTTTCTAGCACATGGAAGTTCTTGTATTTTTTTTCTCTCTTATGGAGCGTGGATCAGGGGATTAACTTACGTGAGAAAAGTCCTAGCCGTTGACGGTACACATTTGTCCGGCGAGTATGGAGGGGTATTGTTTCCTGCTGTTGCTCAGGATGAAATAAGTCATGTATTCCCTGTTGCTTTTTGTGTTGTAGACAAAGAGTGTGACGCCTCATATGAGTACATTTTCGAACAATTATGCAGCCTAGTTTCAGATAGTGAAGAGTTGTGCATTATTTCAGATAGATCCGAGCATCTCGAAGATGGTAGCCCAAGTGTTTCCTTCTGCACACTATGGAGTTTGAATGTGGCACCTTGGTGAAAAAATCCGATCAAGGATTTAGTTTGGAATCAGTCTTTATAAATACTACACTGCAGCAAAGGCATACAGGGTAGAGGAGTTCAGTGCTGCTATGAATGAGATCGGGACCATTGATTGGAGGGTAGCAGATTGTCCTGAAAATGTTGTTGGCTATCATAGATGGAGCAGATTATATTTCCCATGAAACAGGTGAACTATAATAACAAGGTCTCATATTACTGCCATGCTTTCCTATTCTGTTCCAAACATCTCGCAAGGCGTTCCGAACATATCATCGATGTGCAGATATTTTGTAGGAATATTTACTTTTTTACAGATGTTCCAAACTTCTTCTTGTCCTACTGCACTTCTGCTTAATGTTAGGAACATCATGAATGTTCCGCACTTCTTATTATCGTTCTGCACTTGTGCTTTATGTTATGAACATCTTTGGATTATTATACTATTTGTTCTTTTTAATAGGTTTGATATTATGACATCAAATATAGCTGAGTCCATTAATTCCATGTTGAAGGAGCAAAGAGAATACCCCATTGTTGCCCTCTTGAAAGATATAAGCAGGAACTTTGCAGAAAAATTTCACACTAGAGCTATGAAGTTAATCAACTACCCAAATTTATGCGTCCCAGACGTTGAAAAAAATAAGGACAAATAAAGAAGTAGGAGATAAGCTAGTTGTCAATAGGAAGGGAACTTATGGTTTCGAAATTATTAGTCCAGGGTTTGACGCATTGATCTATATAAGAGGACATGTACGTGTAGGGAGTTTGATCTTGATGAGCTACCTTGTGTACATGCTATGGCAGTAATTAGGGGGTTGAATGGTGATGAATATGAAAGTAGAGTGTATGAATACACTTCTGGATATTACACAACACAAGCATACATCCTTGCCTATACAGAGCATGTCAATGCAGTACTTTTGAAAAATCATAGGTCGTCATTGCTTAAGAGATACTTTATCCAGCGCCTCCGCCCCAAAACCCGAACAACCATGGAAGGAGAAGGGTTAACCGGATTCGATCTATTGGGTAACATCTTCCAAAGAGGAAAAATAAATGTGACAATTGCACGAGATATGGTCACAAATAAACTACATGCCCCGTTGGTCGTAGTGGAACTAAAGCTACAAGTCAGCCTACAAATTGAATTTGTGAATTAGACGAAGCTTCGTCGTCGTTGTAATGTTTGAATAATTTCGTTTATTTGGATTTCTATTTGAATTGTATTATGGACTTTTCGTCCTACTTGTAATAATTTATATTGTGTATATATTTGTTTTGCTGGAATTTTAATTTATGTTGTGCACATAGTTTCTTTGCTGCATTTATAATTTATGTTGTGCACATATTTGCTTATTGTTCGCAACACATCAACTGTTGTTTAGGATATTACAATGTGATGTTCCGAATGACTTGTTGTTCTTATCCTCCATTCTGCAAAATATAAGAAAATCTTTATATTCGTTCACAATTCATAGTCGTAGCATTTACCAAGTACTACCTTCGAAATGATGTTCAGAACATCTTGTCAAGGATATTATATTATACTTGTATACGCTGACGTTCCGAACAAGCCATTCAAAATTTGAAATAGACAAACGTCTACAATGAATAGTTTCTCAAATACCAATATACCAAACGGCTAAAATACAAGTTGCTGCAACAGTCACGTCAAAACACATTCACACTATGCGTCCTTTCATTTGCTTCGGCTACTGAAAAGGCACTACAAATGAAAAGGCATACAAACCATCTATACCCCCTTGATGAACAAATTTCACAATTCATAGTCGTAGCATTTACCAAGTATTACCTTCATTTCCTACATCAACAAAGAACAAGTTGAGGTACTCAAATTGTCCATATTTTCTAAGTTTTTTTTTTTTTTTTTGTGGTATTATGTGTATGTGTGTGTATGTATATATACAAAGTTTTTCCTAAAACAATTTCTAAATCATTACTGTTTATATTTCCTTTAACATAACTCCACTTTGATTCTTTTATTTTAAACAACTTGAATGCAAATGGCCAACGATGCATTAAACGATCCATGAAATAAGTACCACCGAGTTCGACAACCTCCAAACAAGTCGGTTCCTGCTAGAATGCTAGACGTGCACTTTGAAGTCGTTGACATTAAGGAGGTTGAAGATAATAGTAGGAGGGTCATTCAAGCACTTGAGTCAAAACTTAAAGAGATGCAATTGCAGATAGACCGGATTGAGACGCTTTTGGAAAATCACTTCGGTAGAGGTGTTGCTGGCCAAAATAATAATGGAGATGCTATTATATATTAATTGTTTAAGTAGTTGTAATGTTTATCACGATGCTATTTTTATCTCTATTCAATGACTATTATTATGAAGGTATTTGATTAGTATTATTAAATTGTTTCTCCAAGTCATCATATTTGCTTCTAGTGTGCAACACATCAACTGTCGTTTAGGATATTACAATACGATGTTCCAAACGACCTCTTGTTCTAACCCTTAATTTCTGGAAAAGTTAATAAAATCTTACTATTATTAGTTTGGAACATAAACAATGTGTTCCAACACTAAATTTTACGTTCAGAACAGCACAAATATGTTCCAGGGATAGATGAAGGTTATTATCACTATACATGGCAAAATTTTCGGATTAAAGTGAGAAATGGTGATCATTTTAACTAGAAAAGACCAATTATACTTATTATACTGACAAATGATAATCATTATCACTATAAATGAACCATTATACTTGTAATAGTGACAAATGATGATCATTTTTGCATAAAAAGACCAATTATAGTTGTTAGAGTGAGAAATGATGACCATTATCGGCATGGATGACCAAATTATACTTGTAAGAGTGACAAGTGATGATATTTTTCACTAGAAATGACCAATTATACTTGTAAGAGTGACAAGTGATGATCATCTATCATAGGGTTGTTTCAAACAACTTATTGATGTTGGTCACATTATAACTGACATTCGGAGCGCGTTGTTTAATTGTTGCTATCTTCATCGTATTGTTTTCCAATCACAGTAGTTAGAGTGAGAAGTGATGATCATTTTCACTAGAAATGACCCACTATACTTTTTAGAGTGAAAAATTATGATGATAATCACTAGAAATTACCCATTATACTTGTTAGAGTGACAAATGATAATCCATCCATCATAGTGTTGTTTCGAATATCCAATTGGTGTTTGTCACATTTAATGAGTCGTTTCGAGCGCGGTCTTTAACTGTTTCTATCTCATCATATTGTTTCCCAATTAGAGTATTTAGAGTGACAAATTATGATGATAATATCACAATAAGTGACCAATTATATTCATCAACTTTCACCACAAAAGACCACTTAGAGTAGTTAGAGTGAGAATTGATGATCATTATCGATAGGAATGACCAATTATACTTGTAAGAGTCACAAGTGGTGATCATTTTCACTAGAAACGACCATTTAGAGTAGCTAGAGTGAGAAATAAAGATCTCTATAGCTAGAAATGACCAATTATACTTGTTAGAGAGAGAAATGATGAGCATTATCACTAGAAATGACCCACTATACTTGTAAGAGTGACAAATGATGTTCTCTATAGCTAGAAATGACTAATTATACTTGTTAGAGTGACAAATGATGATCATTATGACTACAAATGACCCACTATACTTGTAAGAGTGACAGGTGATGATCATTTTCACTAGAAATGACCAATTATACTTGTTAGAGTGAGAATTGATGAACATTATCACTAGAAATGAACAATTATACTTGTAAGAGTGAGAAGTGATGATCATTTTCACTAGAAATGACCTACTATACTTTTTAGAGTGACACATTATGATGATAATCACTGTAAATAACCCATTATGCTTGTTAGAATGACAAATGATGATCCATCCATCATAGTGTTATTTCGAACATCCAATTGATGTTTGTCACATGTAATGAGTGGTTTCGCGCGGGGTCTTTAATTGTTTCTATCTTCATCATATTTTTTCCCAATTAGAGTAGTTAGAGTGACAAATTATGATGATAATATCACTATAAGTGACCAATTATATTTGTAAAAGTGATAAATTCATCAACTTCACCATAAAATACCACTTAGAGTAGTTAGAGTGAGAATTGATGATCATTATCACTAGAAATGACCAATTATACTTGTAAGAGTGACAAGTGATGATAATTTACCCTAGAAATGACCAATCATACTTGTTAGAGTGAGAAATGATGATCATTATCACTAGAGATGACCCACTATACTTGTAAGAGTGACAAATGATGATTTCTATAGCTAGAAAGGACCAATTATACTTGTTAGAATGATCAATGATGATCATTATGACTAGAAATGACCCACTATACTTGTAAGAGTGACAAGTGATGATCATTTTCACTAGAAATGACCAATTATACTTGTTAGAGTGAGAAGTGATGATCATTATCACTAGAAGTGAACAATAATACTTGTAAGAGTGAGAAATGATGATCATTTTCACTAGAAATGACCTACTATACTTGTAAGAGTGACTAATCATGATCTCTATAGCTATAACTGACCAATTATACTTGTTAGAGTGACAATAATGATCATTATGACTAGAAATGACCCATTATACTTGTAAGAGTGACAAGTGATGATCATTTTCACTAGAAATGACCAATTATACTTGTTAGAGTGAGAATTGATGAACGTTATTGAGACGACCCGGAATCCGGTTAGGCCGTGCGGGCACCCGGCATCCTCCCCTAGACCCGTCGGGCGAACCCTTACCAATTAAATCAGGAAAATAAAAATAACAATTTACAAATAAGGACAAGACTTAAAATAAAAACACGGACATACTGATACCTCTAAGCTGTACAAAAGAAATTACTGCTCACTACCCAACATGCTAGGTTTAGGGCTATCCAGACTAGACGTCTAAGAGTATGAAAGAAGACAAATACCTCCTGAAGGGAGAAAAATACAGCTGAAATAATAAACAATAAACTGGTGGCCATCCGGAATAAAAGCTGGCTCACCTTGACAGCTGAAGTCGTCATCGCTCCTGAACAACGTGACGAACTCAATCCTGGAGCGAACCTGCCGAAACGAAATAGATAGACAAGAAACAAACAACAAACAAGGGTGAATCAAAAGGACTCAATAAGTGGGGCAGACTAGCCACCTCAAAGAATAGGATAGCTAGCCAGGGAGAAGAAAAACAGATAAACTAAATCCATCTTATTTGAACTATAAACAGGCAAAGCCAAATAATAACTGAAAACACGTATGGAATCATAAACAGCCAGGGACATAAGGTAGACAAAACATATAGATATCCTGAACATGTCGACAATCAGAAATACATCCTGTTGCGGCGTGCAAGCCGATCCATATATTCATACTGTTGCGGCGTGCAACCCGATTCGTATATTTATACTGTTGCGGCGTGCAACCCGATCCGTATATTTATACTGTTGCGGCGTGCAACCCGATCCGATCCATGTATTTATATTGTCGCGACGTGCAACCCGGGATACGAGCCAGAAATATATAGGCAAACTGAGATACGTTCACAACATGGTATACATACCGCATATATAAAACACAACACAATACACACAATAGTCAGTATGCGTTGCAATGAGATGGAATGAATGCGGTATGATGCAATGCAGTCACATATGTCTGATACCTATCTCCGGCGCGGGACTCTCATCGTCTACCAGGAGATATATGCAATAATGACCCTTCACCGGCTCGGGACTCTCATCGCCAACCGGGAAGTATATGCAATAATGACCCTTCACCGGTGCGGGACTCTTATCGACAACCGGGAAGTATATGCAATAATGACCCTTCGCCGGTGCGGGACTCTCATCGTCAACCGGGAAGTATATGCAATAATGACCCTTTGCCGCTATTCCGCTCCTGGGGCGGAATACTCCTGCACCCGATATAATATAAACCAGAGGCAGAATACTCCTGCGCTCTCTTGGGGCGGAATACTCCTGCACCCGATATAATGTAAAGCTGAGGCGGAATACTCCTGCACTCAATATCTGACATAAGAGCAGACTACTCCTGCTCTTGGGACGGAATCCTCCTACCCTCAATATGATACAATGGAGCAGAATCCTCCTGCTCCTGGGGCGGAATACTCCTACCCTCAATATGATACAATGGAGCGGAATACTCCTGCTCCTGGGGCGGAATACTCCTGCACCCAATATGATATGCAATGTAATGCATATGAATGACATATAATGCATATGAATGCAAAGTGATGCAATAATAACCCTTCACCGGCGCAGGACTCTCATCGACAGCCGGGAAGTAGATGCCAACTTACAGCCAGGGTACAATGCTCAGATTCTCAATGCAATACCAACTACAGGGCATAACATATAGTATACAATGTAAATTCAAAGCTAAGGCGTAATGAGTACGCCTATCGGCAGCTACACACATAAGGAAACACGTGGTAGAAAATCCACGAGGCCAGGTGCCTCCAAAAAAATGGATATAAACACTTACCTCTTCCAAAGTTAACACTGCTACCCAACAACCGCTTTATTCTTTTGGATTCATTGCCAAACGATCCCACTGTATTCAATGAGCAGAAAAATATATCAAATAGGGATAAAGACTTCATTCCTCACATCTTAGGGCAATCCGGTTAGGAGCCTGATACCCTATTCAAATACGCAATACGCAGGCCAGGCCTATGTACAGGGTTTAAGGTCACATGACCAAACCCTAAATACATTACATTTCTATGTTGCCCATAGCTCAGTGAGTACGAATATATAATCAATTTTATTATCGGGGTCCATTTGACCCTTTAAACTATCAATTTACGTCATTAGGGAGATGTCTAAGATCCCTATTTTTACCGTAAAAATATATTCAAACACACGTAATAAACTCAAATAATATATTAGGATCATTACCTGAATGTTTCAGGGTGAAAATTCTACTTTTCTCCGGCCTCTTTTCTTATTTTCTGGCATTTTTTTCCACTTCTGCGCCATTTTGTTTTTCTCTGCTCTGAAATCGTTGTTACTGCTTTTGCTATGAGATTAGCATATATGCACTATATGCTACACCACCTCACTTTTCTCCTTTTGTCTTTTTCTATTTCTTTTTTTTTTTTTTTCTTTTATCTTTTTTTTTTATTTTTAACGAAAATTAAAATAGTACCCTACGATATTCGAAATAATTCCAACTTTTGCATACGAGTTATACAAAATATATGTAACATATTCGCGAAGGCGGATCTCAAATCGGACTCCCAAACTCAAGATGCGAATTTAAATAGAAAAAGTCAAATTATTTAACTTTCGGCATTTTAGCGGAAACTAGCCGAACAACATCGAAATTCGGTTTCGAAAGTTTAAAAAAATCACAAATAATCATACGAACCTAACGGCGCTTTCGGAATTCGAATCGGAGCTCATTCGGCAAAACCGAGCTCGAAAATCTCTTTTTTAATATTTATCGCCAATAAAAACTGAAACCTTCTTCCGATGCCTACCAAACGAGGTCTGATTTAGCTCAAATTTTATAGACAGGTCCTAATGGACATTACGAATATTTTAAAAATATCGGCACGCCAATCGGAGTCCTAACTTCTGAAACGACTGACCGAGGTCGTTTCAATTATCACTAGAAATGAACAATTATACTTGTAAGCGTGAGAAATGATGATCATTTTCACTAGAAATGACCCACTATACTTTTTAGAGTGACACATTATGATGATAATCACTATAAATAACCCATTATACTTGTTAGAATGACAAATGATGATCCATCCATCATAGTGTTATTTCGAACATCCAATTGATGTTTGTCACATGTAATGAGTCGTTCCGAGCGCGATCTTTAATTGTTTCTATGTTCATCGTATTGTTTCCCAATTAGAGTAGTTAGAGTGACAAATTATGTTGATAATATCACTATTAGTGACCAATTATACTTGTAAAACTGACAAATTCATCAACTTTCACCACAAAATACCACTTAGAGTAGTTAGAGTGAGAATTGATGATCATTATCACTAGAAATGACCAATTATACTTGTAAGAGTTACAATTGATGATAATTTACCCTAGAAATGACAAATCATACTTGTTAGAGTGAGAAATCATGATCATTATCACTACAGATGACCCACTATACTTGTAAGAGTGACAAATGATGATTTCTATAGCTAGAAAGGACCAATTATACTTGCTAGAATGATAAATGATGATCATTATGACTAGAAATGACCCACTATACTTGTAAGAGTGACAAGTGATGATCATTTTCACTAGAAATGACCAATTATACTTGTTAGAGTGAGAAGTGATGATCATTATCACTAGAAGTGAACAATAATACTCGTAAGAGTGAGAAATGATGATCATTTTCACTAGAAATGACCTACTATACTTGTAAGAGTGACAAATGATGATCTCTATAGCTATAACTGACCAATTATACTTGTTAGAGTGACAAATGATGATCATTATGACTAGAAATGACCCACTATACTTGTAAGAGTGACAAGTGATGATCATTTTCACTAGAAATGACCAATTATACTTGTTAGAGTGAGAATTGATGAACATTATCACTCGAAATGAACAATTATACTTGTAAGAGTGAGAAATGATGATCATTTTCACTAGAAATGACCCACTATACTTTTTAGAGTGACACATTATGATGATAATCGCTGTAAATAACCCATTATACTTGTTAGAATGACAAATGATGATCCATCCATCATAGTGTTATTTCGAACATCCAATTGATGTTTGTCACATATAATGAGTCGTTCCGAGCGCGGTCTTTAATTGTTTCTATCTTCATCGTATTGTTTCCCAATTAGAGTAGTTAGAGTGACAAATTATGTTGATAATATCACTATTAGTGACCAATTATACTTGTAAAACTGACAAATTCATCAACTTTCACCACAAAATACCACTTAGAGTAGTTAGAGTGAGAATTGATGATCATTATCACTAGAAATGACCAATTATACTTGTAAGAGTTACAATTGATGACAATTTACCCTAGAAATGACAAATCATACTTGTTAGAGTGAGAAATCATGATCATTATCACTACAGATGACCCACTATACTTGTAAGAGTGACAAATGATGATTTCTATAGCTAGAAAGGACCAATTATACTTGCTAGAATGATAAATGATGATCATTATGACTAGAAATGACCCACTATACTTGTAAGAGTGACAAGTGATGATCATTTTCACTAGAAATGACCAATTATACTTGTTAGAGTGAGAAGTGATGATCATTATCACTAGAAGTGAACAATAATACTCGTAAGAGTGAGAAATGATGATCATTTTCACTAGAAATGACCTACTATACTTGTAAGAGTGACAAATGATGATCTCTATAGCTATAACTGACCAATTATACTTGTTAGAGTGACAAATGATGATCATTATGACTAGAAATGACCCACTATACTTGTAAGAGTGACAAGTGATGATCATTTTCACTAGAAATGACCAATTATACTTGTTAGAGTGAGAATTGATGAACATTATCACTCGAAATGAACAATTATACTTGTAAGAGTGAGAAATGATGATCATTTTCACTAGAAATGACCCACTATACTTTTAGAGTGACACATTATGATGATAATCGCTGTAAATAACCCATTATACTTGTTAGAATGACAAATGATGATCCATCCATCATAGTGTTATTTCGAACATCCAATTGATGTTTGTCACATATAATGAGTCGTTCCGAGCGCGGTCTTTAATTGTTTCTATCTTCATCGTATTGTTTCCCAATTAGAGTAGTTAGAGTGACAAATTATGTTGATAATATCACTATTAGTGACCAATTATACTTGTAAAACTGACAAATTCATCAACTTTCACCACAAAATACCACTTAGAGTAGTTAGAGTGAGAATTGATGATCATTATCACTAGAAATGACCAATTATACTTGTAAGAGTTACAATTGATGATAATTTACCCTAGAAATGACAAATCATACTTGTTAGAGTGAGAAATCATGATCATTATCACTACAGATGACCCACTATACTTGTAAGAGTGACAAATGATGATTTCTATAGCTAGAAAGGACCAATTATACTTGCTAGAATGATAAATGATGATCATTATGACTAGAAATGACCCACTATACTTGTAAGAGTGACAAGTGATGATCATTTTCACTAGAAATGACCAATTATACTTGTTAGAGTGAGAAGTGATGATCATTATCACTAGAAGTGAACAATAATACTCGTAAGAGTGAGAAATGATGATCATTTTCACTAGAAATGACCTACTATACTTGTAAGAGTGACAAATGATGATTTCTATAGCTAGAAAGGACCAATTATACTTGCTAGAATGATAAATGATGATCATTATGACTAGAAATGACCCACTATACTTGTAAGAGTGACAAGTGATGATCATTTTCACTAGAAATGACCAATTATACTTGTTAGAGTGAGAAGTGATGATCATTATCACTAGAAGTGAACAATAATACTCGTAAGAGTGAGAAATGATGATCATTTTCACTAGAAATGACCTACTATACTTGTAAGAGTGACAAATGATGATCTCTATAGCTATAACTGACCAATTATACTTGTTAGAGTGACAAATGATGATCATTAGGACTAGAAATGACCCACTATACTTGTAAGAGTGACAAGTGATGATCATTTTCACTAGAAATGACCAATTATACTTGTTAGAGTGAGAATTGATGAACATTATCACTCGAAATGAACAATTATACTTGTAAGAGTGAGAAATGATGATCATTTTCACTAGAAATGACCCACTATACTTTTTAGAGTGACACATTATGATGATAATCGCTGTAAGTAACCCATTATACTTGTTAGAATGACAAATGGTGATCCATCCATCATAGTGTTATTTCGAACATCCAATTGATGTTTGTCACATGTAATGAGTCGTTCCGAGCGCGGTCTTTAATTGTTTCTATCTTCATCGTATTGTTTCCCAATTAGAGTAGTTAGAGTGATAAATTATGTTGATAATATCACTATTAGTGACCAATTATACTTGTAAAACTGACAAATTCATCAACTTTCACCACAAAATACCACTTAGAGTAGTTAGAGTGAGAATTGATGATCATTATCACTAGAAATGACCAATTATACTTGTAAGAGTGACAAGTGATGATAATTTACACTAGAAATGACCAATTATACTCGTTAGAGTGAAAATTGATGATCATTATCGCTAGAAATGACCAATTATACCTGTTAGAGTGAGAAATGATGATCCATCTATCATAGTTGTTTCGAACATGACGTTGATGTTTGTCACATTTAGTCTCTCGTTCGGAGCGCCCTCATTTCATTGTGACCATCTTCATCGCATAGTTTTTCAAATTGTTCAGAAAAGATAGCTATATGATTGAAATATGTATTGTGTCGTGCGGAACAACTTAGGGTACAATCGTAATTTACTTGACAACATACAAGTTCAAATGAAATTTCTTGATCATTAGTACACAAAACATAACAAGTGGAAATAAATAGAACCTAAAATATGAAACAACACTTGATCCAATTACAGAATATGAGAACAATTAGCACTACCCACAACACCCAACCTTTTTCAGAATAACAGCGCCTCTTTCCTGTCTTCTTCAACAGCTTTCAACTTCTTAAGTAGACCCCATATTACTCTCTTCGCTTGATCTGGCATCTCTTCATCATGCCATCTAAAGTAGTTGCAGCCATTTCCCTACATAAAAAGAAAAGGATAAATACAAGATTTGAAAAAAAAAAAATACAACAAATAAATAAATACAAGAAAAAAATAAACCCATCAACTAACCTGTCCATATTTTCATCCATAAAACCTCCTTCTTAGGTTTACTTGAGTCCACGATGTTGTTATCTTCGCATAATCTCCACATCGACAAAATGATTACACTGCCACTATTAACGAATCTACTAGACATTTTAAACTGGATGTTTGACTTATTTTTGTAAACTGGTTTGATAAATAATGAACGGATATATAATGTATTGAGTGATATATTTTATTACAGTTGGTAAATAAATGTTTTTCACGCATCCAATGTAATAATTAATCATGAGTTTGGGCTAGATCGAAAGGATGTTCGGAACATCTACTAAAGGATAAGTTACACAAATTATACTTATGTACGCTGACGTTCCGAACTATACATTCAAAAATTGAAATATAGAAACGGCTACAATACAAGTTGCAAATACCAATACACAATGTTCGGAACATCTTGTCAAGTATACGTTACACGAATTATACTTATAGACTGACATTCCGAACCACACATTCAAAATTTGAAATACACAAACGGCTACAATACAAGTCGCTTAAATACTAATACACCAAACGGCTATAATACAAGTTGCTGACCAGTCATGTCCAAATAAACGTCTCGGTTGCCTCTCGTTACTCCTATAAATACCCAACAATTCAAAGCATTTCAATCCATATTCATCAATTTACAATTCAAACCATTTCAATCCACATTTATCAACTAACAATTCAAACCATTCATCTAGACAACAACAAAAATGGCTCGTCAACCATCTTTAAGAAGAGCACGAACAAGAGGAGGCTCCACGGCAAGAGGAGCTCACCCTCTAGGAAAAACACTGCTGTTGCATTTTCATTTCCAGACTCACCACAAACTGAAAGGGCGATTGACATATTGAAACAACTTAGGGCTAAAGTGTGGGGTTGGAATTTCCAGTTTGAGAGCTTCCTAAGGAAATGCAAAGGATCAAAAGAATGCTAAAAGGGGTACTTGCTAATAAGAGGATGCATTACCTTGACTTATACTCCTCACCTTCACCCTAGATTTGGATCTTTATATTACTGTTTATTATATAATTTCTTTTTGAATGTTTATCATCTAGTTTCTTTATTTGAATGCTATTATAACTACAATTCCTTTTGTAAAGCGCTAACAATAATGTGCAGTTTTTTTGTTTGAATGCTAATATAACTAGCATTCCTTTTGTAAAGCGCAGACAATGATGATCAATGAAGGATATGTATTCCTAGTTCCTGTAAATAAGTGTATAATCCGTTTAGAAGATCTTTTATGTTCAGAACATCTAATGTTACGTTCAAAACGTGAGCGAGTCGTTCTGGAACACCATCATATTAATCCTTTACACAATGAGATATACATATTTGGAACATCAAATATTACATGAGGAACACCTTTATGTCGTTCTGAACAAATGATGAATAATTTATATGCTCTGTTCATTTTCTAAACAAATGCTGAGCAAATGATAAAGATATATTATTTAAACATTTGTTTGAATGTTGAACAATTGAGACAATACTATTACACTGCTAATTAAACAAAAAAAGTAGTCCACACATAATTTATATGTTTATTATGTTATTTTGCCGTTTGTGTCTCGATATAATATCCATTTTTCATTTTTTAAAGAACATAAGTGGAGCAGTTGAATGACGTTTGTAACATCAGTAGTTATATTAAGGAACGACTTTATCGTTCTAGAATGACTTATTATCGTTTCAGATAAAGTTAAATAAATGTTGCAGAAGTTTGGAACATCAACTTATTTTTTAGGAACAACAATTGATCGTTCTGGAACATCAGCTTGAATCGTCTAAATTTTACTATGTCATTTTCTGTTGAATGCTAAACAACTGACCAATATATTTGAATGTTTGATTTAATTGCAACTAATTAAGCTATCCATTTAAGCATATCAAAAGTTATTACTTGGCTAAAAAAATAAAAGACATCCATACCTAATTACATACAAAAATAAAAGTTAAAAGATTATCCAAATATTACATACCCAAATCAAGGTTTCATTTTGCTGTCAAAAATACAAACGGCCAAACGTTGCCTCCACCAATCAGCCTCATTGTCACAAATTTTTTCCATGGGGGTGTTTGTGAAAAATGCTCAATGTACATCAACGAGAACACTCCACATGCTTTCACTGTTAGATTTTGTGGACAAGGTGATCTTGGCACTCTCTCAAAATCCCACATGTCTCCTTCCTTACATTTCGAATCCAAGTCTTTGAATAGCTTAGAACTTCTGACATAGATCAGGAACATGTAGAGAATGGGGATAATTATTGGAAAGAAGTGTTCATCATCAATAATATCATGATTGCAATCATACACAAAAACCTTCGCTTCAACCATGTCAAACACCACCGTCACATAGTGATTGTTGTTGATGTTAAAGACAACGAAGATCCTCTTAACACCAGCCCAACACCTACCCCCTGGGTAGGGTAGCTTTCCATCTGTATGCTTCATAAAATCATCATCAAACTCATACGTCCTCAACGCCACATCAAGCAGTAGATTATCGCTTTGTGCATATACTTCCAGTTGGTAGTAGCATTTTTTCATGTTTGTCAAGAATGTCATATCCAAAATAAGGTCACATTGATCGTAATGATAGGGGTACTTCAAATACCTCTCCCGCATCATTGTCAACACAGCTTCAACATATTGCAGAACAAATAAGAGACAAAACTAAGTTGGGATATAAGTGAGTGAAGGAAAGAACTGTGGTTCTGAACATCTCGCTATGATGTTTAGAACAAATGTGCGATGTTCTAGAAAGACCAGAGAAGTTAGAAAAATGCGTGAGTTGTTCTAAGTATAAGTATGATGCTCCAAACTCAATCAATATGTTCCGTACAACTATGAGAAGTTCAGAAAATCATAAAAAGTAAACTTACAATGTCCCACAGCCACTCTTTCTTATCCATCGGCGTTTTGAAATCCTTGAAATTAATCGGCAATCAAAGAAAAATATCTTTTTGTTGCTTCCTCTTTCTGATAAATGCGTTCATAGCATCCACTTTTTTCCGCTTCAATGGCTTGTAAATATTCACTAGAAACCTCGGAGCAACTTCTTCCTGCTTCTTCTTCTCTTCTTTTTGTGGTGATTTCACAGTCTTTGCAAGTTTTATAATTGTTTTGCTCTTCAACTGCTCAATCGTCTCCTGCATGGCCGCCATCTCCATCTCCATGCCTTTACGCCAATCGCTGCAATCTTTGTTATTGCAACTGCTATATTTGGAGATGTCGAATCCATTTCCACTAGAAGAATCACCTTTGCTTTGCTCAGAAGCCACAATATTTGTCTCATAAGCCACGATCTTTTGCTAATAAGCCAGAATCTTTTGCTCCATTGCTTCCCTCCATCCGTTGCGTTCATCACATTTACTATACCAACTTCGGTGATTCCAGCAACTTTAAACTCACCAACAACTTCACCATCAGCTTTGTTTCCAATGTCAATATTCATATGTTGTAGGCCATCAATTCTCTCTTCATCATATTCCCCATCACTTCAAAACATCATCTCAATTTGTCCTTCCTTAGCTTTACTCTCTATTACTTATCTTGGAGGGGTCGCAGGATTGTTCTTGAAAACACACATTATAGTGCCACCAACAAGACCAACGCTGGTAGCATCCGCTAACGATTCACATAAAGAATCCATCAAGGCGTCCACAGAGTCTTCAAATGGCACAATGTTTTGATAGAAATCCAGCTCCAGCTCATTACCAGTAGGAATAATGAAAGGGTGAAGAACCTGTTAACATACCCCACAACATTAAATAAATATAAAATAAATTTTAAAAAGCTTTTCAATGTTGTTTGGAACAAAGTTGAGTTGTTTAAAAACATTAAGCCATGATGTTCTGAACATCGAGTGATTCAGTTGATGGTGCTTCGTGGTAGATGTTTCGAACATCAAGTAGAAATATCTCAACAAACACAAAGTTGTTCCATACATTGCATAACATATATGGAAAATAGAATACTTACAGGAACGTCATGTTGCTCAAACAACCTGTTCGTATCTCTTTCAAAAATTTCAGTAAGCCTGTTTATGATCCTTGGAATTGTTTTTTCTTTTGGCAAATCCTTTGGTCTCAAGGCAGGTATAGCTTCATGAGCCCAGGCTATGAATGCGCATGGAGAGCCATAAATATTGTATGTCTGGCTTCCTTCTGTACGAGGTTCCATTGGCTTTATCAGATATTCCATTGTTAATTCAAAAATCATCCTACCCCAAGGATAATGCTGGAATGCTTCAAGATCGGCGGCCAAGCACACTATCCATTCCTCTATTCCATATTTGGAATCCCTCACACAAAGAATAGTACGAACAAAACAAGTCATGCATAGATTTAAATACCATTTCTTGGGTACTATTCCAGAACAGACCAAGTCAAGCAAGTCACCAGACTTCACAACTTGCTTTTTCTTTGGCTGCTTTGGTTTTTGGGCTTGTTGAACTTCCTCTTGGCGGGTGAAGGTGAAGGTGAGGATGAGGATGAGTGTGAGTCTGAGGGTGAGGGTGAGGGTGCAGGTGACTCTTCCACCTTCTTCCCCCCTACCTTCCGCTCCCCCCTCCCCTTCTCCTATTCCTTATTCTCCTCCTTTTCCTTTTTCTCTTTCTCCTTCAACTTCTTCTTCTCTCCTTGAAATAATCAACAAAAAACTTCCACAATTCCTTCCCCTTTTCTTTAGTTTCTTCCATGTACTATCTATCTTAATAGGCACCACAGTTTAGCCCTGTCATTAGTGCAAACTCGGATAGGCTAAAACGTGCTGGCAATCCATTGAAGGATATCCAAACCTCTCTCTGCTTCTTGCAAAGAATCCTTCACATGAGGAGGTTATGCACCAACTTGATGCCAAACAGTGGATACACCGGTAATTGTAAGAAATGACCGAAACAACTATGGACAAATCCCTTTATCACTTGCAATTTTTTTAAAACCTCCTTGAACTGTATCATACCCCTAGCCAACGACGATCGAACATTAATCTTCCCATTAAAAGGTTCATTCTTGGTCAGGAATGTGTCGTAGAGAAACTCAACGTTCCTCTTAAAAATAAGATGACCAATGTTTTTATACTGCACATAATTTTAGCATAAAATTAATAAAATGAATCACAATGATATTATATCACATTAAAGGAAAAAATTAAATATTCGGAACATGGTTATGATGAGGTTCTGACCGACCACAACAATCGTTTGGAACATCACGTAACGTGTTCAGAACAACAGATACCAGCCTTAATTCTGTTGTTGGGAAAATTAACAGGTCGTGTAGAACATTCACACTGATGTTCTGAACAATCACAAGTTTCAATTCAACTATCACCTGGTCTTCCTCCAGTTTCAATCCAGATATTCCTTCAGTTTCCTTCTCTTCACCTGCTTCCTCTTCAACATTTCCTGCTGCATTATTTACAGCTTCCCCATCTATTTTAACTCTTTTACACGATCCTTTAGAAAGTTTCTTTTTAAAATTACATGCTCCGCCTCTCTTCTGCTACTTTTACTGCTTCTTGGACTCTCCCCTGACTTATCTGCTTCCCCCTTTACTTCTTCTCCTTTTTCTCTACTTAAATCATCACCTTCTTCATTTTTTTCTACCACCATCTTCCTATTCATTTTCACGATCACCATCATCCTCTCTAGTCCTCAAAATATCAATTTTTAACAGTTCATCAATACTGACGTCATCTGAATCCACCCTTCTTTCACCCTCATTTGCAGCCCTCTCCAAATCCTCCCTACATTTACTTAAATCGTAACTTCATGCTGGGCTTTGGCTTTCCTCTTGTTTATCACCTGCTTTACCTTTTTTTTTTTTGACCTACTTCTTCTCCTTGGCTGTCGTCACTCTCCAAGACCAATTTTATTTTTGTTGTTCTAGTTGTTCCTGGGCGTTTAGGAGTAGGTTCTAAATCTATAGGAGTACGTTTCGAATCCGAAGTAGTATGCTTCTCAGGTTTCTTCTTCAGCTCAGTGCCCTTTCTTTTAAAAATTCCTTTCTTGGGAGTCATTGTAGGCTTCTTCTTCTTCTGCTCATCTTCATCTTTCAGTGTTAAATTTCTCGGTCTTAAACTAACCATTTTTCTGCAAAACAAAGGGATACAAATTTTAGTTACAGAAAATCATGAATATCCAATGAGATGTTTAGAACCTCATATCAACTGTTGTGAAGCTACTATGGTATTCGGAACATCAAGACACATAACAACAATAATTTTTATTTGCAACTAAATAAAGCAGCGTTGGTTCAAAAAAACCCAGAAATCGTCAGAATTTAACCAACAAATATAAAAAACCTAAAAGTTTCAGTTGAACAGCGAAAACCCCCTTTGTAATTCGGAACTACTTTACCCATTAAAACACATAATGCCATTCAATTTCAACACAATATTACACCTTTTGTTCAAAAGCAAACACCCAATGCACACTACTAGAAATGTTGCCTATTGCATCCCTTGAAAAACTGTTACAATAGGTGCACAAATTGTTGGTATAGGTCTATGGGGACGGTTTATGGTTTCGACACGTAAACCTCTGTTGCCATAGGTCATTTGCAACGGTTTCTTGCAATGGGTATAAAACTGTCCCCATAGAGCTCGATTGTAACGGTTTTGTAACCCTTCCCATAGGTAATAAATAGCAACGGTTACTTTGTTCTGAGGGGACGGTTATATTCCGTTGTAATATTCTAAATTAACGGTTGTTAAATCTACCACGACAACTATGGTAGGATATTGGGACGGTTGACATGTATATTTCAACGGATTTTTAGCCTAGCACAATAGTTAATTTAGTCTATTAGAACGGTTAATATAGATATTGCAACAGAGATTTGTGGCTACTATGATACTTTTACAGACCTGTGGCAATAGTTCTTCTAGACTACTGCTACAACATCCATAATTCATGGTTGCTATTACTGCTTAATGGAAGCAGTATAATAGTCCATTACCATAATGGAATATTAAACATTACCACTAATATAACAATGACAGGAAGACATCCAACAAGGATTAATTATCCATACATAAAACAGTAAAATCAGTCATTAAGAATCATGTCAAATTCTGCCAAAACATTAAGTATTCCAAAATGACTGGACTGAAAGTACTACTGGACTGATTTGTGGTTCTATTGATTGCTGGACATCATTCATAAAGTTTTTCAAAAATTAAAGTACTTCTCTATGACAAAAAATGCTATAATAGGAGAAGTAGTAGGCCTAACAGCAACAACCAACACTAGTCTAATTTAATTAAGTAAGGTCTTCATCACTGCTTTTATTTTCCCCTGCTCCACCTACAAAAGAAAATAAATAATCATTTAAGCACAACTTTCCCAAAAGATGTATCATCAAGTTATCTACATATTTACCAAGCATATGTAGTAGAATAATTCAACAAGCATAAACTGTATAACAGGTCACTAACCATACTTTAACTACCAAAATATGAGCACAAGATATATATGTTACTTAGTAAACATGTGCATAGCCTTCTGGTTAAACGAGACATACAAGCATAGCCATCTTTGGCAAGTGGTACAAGAAAGGTAGTTAGTACTAGCATAGATAGTTTTCCCTAGATGTGACTAGGATATGTCATGGATAAAAATCCTGCCAAATAGTAGAAATAAGCTATATCCTAGAAGCTTACAAGTCTTATGGCAACTACCACCAGAACCAAAGGTCAAATTGAACACTAATGGAAGCATTTTACATTACTCTGAACAAGCAGGTATTAGGGGAAATCTTGAGGAATCATAGAGGGGAGTTGATCATGGAATTTTCAATGCCTATGAAAGGGACCATCAATCATGTGATAGAAGCATGTGCAACCAGATTTGGAGTTGAATGGTGCATAAGAAATGGTTATCAAAATTTAATAGTGGAACTTGATTATATGATTGTGGTTGAAATGCTAGCAAAGAAGTTAGTGAAGAACCAAAAGCTAAGGCTAATATCGAGGAAACAATGCAGCTTATGGCACAAGCAAAAGTAGATATCACTCACTATTTCAGGGAAGCTAATCTGGTTGCCGATGGATTAGCAAAATAAGCTGCCTACTTTCAAAAAACAAAACTCTTATTCTCAGAGCATATGCTACCTAGAGAAGTTAGGAAGCTTTATTTAAAAAAAATACTAGGATAGAAAATAAAAGAACCAGGTAAACTATATTCTCTTGTATCTTTCTTTATTATTCAGACTACAGCACGAGGTTACTGGCAGGCCGGGAAGGCTGATTTTATTCACACATCAACACACACTTTAATTTCTACTTGGTAAGCATTCATAAGATAACTGGCAACAAGAAAATAATTTTAAAAATTCTATCACACCAAGCTTTAAGTTAGCTTGGTTGAAAAAAAAACGATTTAAGCATCTCTTTTGCTTTGCTCACTTGAATGAATTGAAACCCCATAATGGATCCGTTAAATTCGAAACTGCGCAAGAACGACAATTAGGACAAGATATAAAATCTTAGAGGAATGAACTACTATTGGATGCAAGCAGTTAAATAAGAACAAGAAGGAAGTCAGTTGCATGGGAATAGACTACAGATGCTCTGTCACACACAATCCAACAACTAAATTAACAAAAATTGATCTGCCAAAAACCAATCGACCTAGTAACAATGACCAAGCAAAGTCAGCTCTGTAGACCATAAGTCAAAAGGAAATGAAGGTGGTGATACGTATTTATAGACAAGTAAACTAAACTAAACTTCTGTTACAAAGCTATGCAAACTAAACTAAACTTCTGTAACAAAAATGGAGGCGAGCGTTCACACTTCTGCTTGTTGTTACTAGCACCTCTGGCCAAGAAAATGAAGTCAATATATTTAACTTCCATATTTACCTAGTTTTTTTGATAAGGCAGTTTACATATTATACATTTTGTCCATTTCTTGTGCCTAGTTTGCCTCTTTCCTTTTCATGTATTTTTGAAAAGAACAAGAGAACCTAGAATAATTCATTTTAAGGCATGAACAATGTCTGATCCATCATTTCATTCATTATGCAGACAAGAACGGGAAATTTCCACCACTGCCAATAAGGTAGTTGACTGAGATTTGATGTTATAATCTAATAAAAAAAATGTCTAACCCAAAACAGGACCACATCAAACACTAACATCTTGTCAACATTCAGAATAGCAGCAGTACAAGAGAGGAGAGATGGAGGAACGTAGAAGGACAATTTTTTTCCTATCAAGGATGAGTAAGAAGTTGAAATATTACCTGGACTGAGCTGGCCTTCATTGTTTCTACTGGTAGACGGACGATGAATAGGTTTAACAGCTGCACATTCAGATGAAGCTCCTCTCAATAAACCCAAAGCTGCTAGAATAATTTTTGGGTCAATGTCATCTCCAGAACGATGAAGTTGTTCAAGGAAATCTGCAACAACTTCTTGATGGATAGTTGTCTTTTGTTACTCCATTTTCTCCTCCAATCTTTGTATCTTATCCTCTAGTTTTTTCAAATAACTTGTATCATTTGAAAAGGATTCAAAAGATCCAACTTTCCCCTTCAAAGATGTTTTTGTAACTCTCCGCCCATACAACCTCACACGTCCAGGATGTTCAGGTCCCATGACAGATGCAAATACATTAACGGACCCATTATCATCTTGACACGACCCGGAATCCGGTTAGGCCGTGCGGGAACCCGACATCCTTCCCTAGACCCGTTGGGCGAACCCTTATCAATTAAATTAGGAAAATAAATATAATTCAATTTGTAAATACAAGCGAGACTAGAAAAAGTAAAAATATAATGATACCTCTAAACTGTAAAAAAAAGAAATTACAGCTGACTACCCACATACTAGGTTTAGGGCTATCCAGACTAGACATCTAAGAATACAAAAGAAGACAGATACCTCCTGAAGGGAGCAACATGCAGCTGAAATAATAAACAATAAACTGGTGGTCATCCGGAATAAAAGCTGGCTCACCCTAACTGAAGTCGTCTTCGCTCCTGAACAACGTGGCGAACTCAACCCTGGAGCGAACCTGCCGAAACGAAATAAATAGACAAGAACAAACAACAAACAAGGGTGAGTCAAAAGGACTCAATAAGTGGGGCAGACTAGTCACCTCAAAGAATAGGATAGCTAGCCAGGGTGGAGAAACAGATAAACAAAATTCCTCTTATTTAAATTATAAAAAAAGGCAGAGCCAGATGATAACTTGAAACACGTATGGAATGACACACTCATCAACAACGAGGAACGTAAGATAACCAAAACATATAGGTATCCCGAACCTATCAATAATCATAAATACATCCTGGTGCGGCGTGCAACCTGATCCATATATTCATCCTGTTGCGGCGTGCAACCCGATCCATATATTTATACTGTTGCGGCGTGCAACTCGATCCATATATTTATACCGTTGCGGCGTGCAACCCGATCCCCGCAACCCAGAATACGAGCCAGAAATATATATTGGCAAACTGAGATATGTCTACAATATAGTATACATACCGCATACATAAAACAAAACACAATACACATAATAGTCAGTATGTGGTGCAATGAGATGGGATGAATGCGGTACGATGCAATGTAGTCACATATACCTGATACCTATCTCCGGCGTGGGACTCTTATCGTCTACCAGTAGATATACGCAATAATGACCCTTCACCGGCGCGGGACTCTCATCGCCAACCGGGAAGTATATGCAATAATGACCCTTCACCGGCGCGGGACTCTCATCGCCAACCGGGAAGTATATGCCATAATGATCCTTCACCGTGCGGGACTCTCATCGCCAACCGGGAAGTATATGCAATAATTATCCTTCACCGGTGCGGGACTCTCATCGCCAACCGGGAAGTATATGCAATAATGACCCTTCACCGGTGCGGGACTCTCATCGCCAACCGGGAAGTATATGCAATAATGATCCTTCACCGGTGCGGGACTCTCATCACCAACCGAGAAGTATATGCAATAATGACTCTTCACCGGTGCAGGACTCTCATCCCCAAGCGGGAAGTATATGCAATAATGACCCTTCACTAGTGCGGGACTCTCATCGCCAAACGGGAAGTTTATGCAATGATCAACCAGAGTGCAATGCTCATATGCTCAATGCAATACCAACAATAAGACATAGCATATAATATACACTATAAATCCAAAGCTAAGGTGTAATGAGTACGCCTATCGGCAGCTACACATGTAAGGAATACATGGAAGAAAATCCACGAGGCCAGGTGCCTCCAAAGAAATGGATATAAACACTTACCTTGTTACAAAGTTAGCACAGCTACCCAACAACCGCTTTGACCTTTGGATTCATTGCCAAACGATTACACTGTGTTCAATAAGAAGAAAAATATATACAGGCTTCATTCCTTACGTCTTAGGGCAATCCAGTTAGGAACCTGATACCCTATTCGCATACGCAATACGCAGGCCAGGCCTATATACAGGGTTCAAAGTTCCATAACCAAACCCTAAATAAATTACATCTATATGTTGCCCATAACTCACTAAGTACGAATATATAATTATTTCCATCATCGGGGTCCAATTGACCCTTTAAACTATCAATTTAAGTCGTTAGGGCGCTGTCTAATATCCCTATTTTTACTGTAAAAATATATTCAAACACACGTAATAAGCTAAGATAATGAGTTAACATCATTACCTGGAGATTTGGGGTAGAAGTTCCACTATTTTTCCACCTCTTTTTCCCTTTTATCCTCTTTCTCTTCTAACTTTTCCTTTCTCGTCAACTTTGTTCAAATATTTCTGTTCCTTAGCTAACCGACATATCAATTTAAATTTTTTTTTTTTATAAATTTACTACGACGATTAAAATTAAAATGGAATCCTAGAGAAGTCGAAATGATCCAAAAATTTTCAAGTAAGTTATACAAAATATATGTAATATATTCGCTAAGACGGATCTCAAATCGGACTCCCAAAACTCAAGATGCGAATTTAAAGGAAAAATGTCAAATTATTTAACTTTCGACATTTTAACGGAAACTAGCCGAACAACATCGAAATTCACTTTTGAAAAATTACAAAAGTCACAAATAATCATACGAACCTAACGGCACTTTCGGATTTCGAATCGGAGCTCATTCGCCAAAACCGAGCTCAAAAATCTCTTTTTAATATTTATCGACAATTAAAACTGAAACCTTCTTCCGATGCCTACCAAACGAGGTCTGATTTAGCTCAAATTTTACAGACAGGTCCTAATGAACCTTACAAATATTTTAAAATTATTAGCACGCCAATCGGAGTCCTAACATCCGAAACGGCTGACCGAGGTCGTTTCACATCTTCATTTTGTTGTTTTTCAATTTCCTCCATTTCAGCCTATAAAGAAAATTCGATATAGAGAGAACTTAAATAAATAAAATTAAATAATAAAAATAAATAAGTGATGTCAACATAGTAGCAATAAGGAAAAAAACTTACACAATTTTACTTGTTGTGTCTTCATCCAAGCACTTGTATGTTCGACCAGGCTTCCTTTTTCTTGTAGCTACAAATATTTCTTTTGGTGATAAAGAATCTGAAGGATCCCTCTCTAATTGCTGGTCAAATTAAAGTGGATTTAAAAAATCTTCTAAAATATTGATAAGTACATATTTAATAATAAGTTAAATGACTAACACGAAACAATTTTACAAGTAAAGCAGCAGAAAAACTAGAAAAAAAATAGTAGCAACAAGGAAAGAAGAAGCAGCGACACAATACAGGAAGGAAGAAAAAACAGCAGTAACAATAATCACAAATGGAGCTTTTCGGGTCCCAATTCTATCAGAATGCAGCTAGGCTAAAAGCAATATTTTCTCCTCCTATTCTCAAGACTCAACAGATTGTACTGGATTATATTGCATACAAAGGAGAGAACCACACAGGCAAGACTAATAAAAATGCACTACACTGTTTATTTCAGCACTACGGAAAGAGAGAAACACTAGAATTTTTTAAGGGGTGACAACAAATCAAGAAGATATACCTAGGGAGATTATTTGCATATGCAATACTCGAGCTACGGGAGCCTTACAAACTCAAGTGAAGGCCTAAAGTTTCTAAGCTTTGAAAGTTGAATGCTGCTTTGTCCGATATTTGCTTGTACTGCTAGTAATCAATCGAAGTATTTATCCTGTCTTTAATTAGCCTTAGTTAGTATGTTGAGACCATTTGTAAGGAGATAGCTGACTGAATTACGAGGATAAGAACCAAAACAGTATTGAATTATCAGAAAAAAATAGCAGCAGCGTTGAGAAATAATGGGCAGCGACACACCGTAAGAAAAAAATTAGAGCAGCAGCAATCACGAAGCAGAATACTATGGAAAGTAAAATAAAAAATAGCATCTGTGACAAATAACGTGCAGGAACACAGCAGAAGAATGAAATAAGACCAACTGCAACACAAAACGATAGTGACGCTATAGAAGAAGAAGAAGAAGAAGAAGAAGAAGAAGAAGAAGAAGAAGAAGGAGGAGGAGGAGGAGGAGGAGACAGAGAATAATTTTTCAGAAGACTTACTTGGACTTTATCTGATTTTCAATATTTGAGGAGCTCCTTAAATTGAGATACTGGAACGTCTTTAGGAGCATTTTGCATTCGAAGTTCATCAGTGGGATATGCAAGAAAGTGTTTTCTTTTCAATCGATATTTATGCCTTCTCCAAGCAGCATCGACTGCTTCCAAAACCCACTTTTTACCAGATTCAGGAATATCATATTTGTCCTGCCATTGATTTAAATAGGTTAATGCATAGAGTATTGAATTACTCAGCTAAAAATTGAACATGAAAAACTTCAAACCTTGGTATACTCCCATATATCATCTTTTGTGTCCATAAACCTCCAATCAAGTATATCAAGAGGGCAGAGAGTTGCATTTCTTGCCAATATCCCGAGGAAGCTTCCAAACTCAATTACAACAGCTTCAGTAGGACCAACAGGCTGATCGCTCTCATTCAGTACAATCAGTTTACGATCACGCCGTCCATGTACAATTTTCATCTTTTTTTTACCTCTTTTTCTTGTTCGAATGGAAGGTCCTACAGTTAAATGAACAAAAGAAAACCACCAAATTAATACTATTGAAATAGGATTACTTTTACAAAATAAAATCTAAAAGTTCTCACCTTGCTCTTCACATTGTTCCTCAATTGTCGGAGTGGTAGCATCTGATTGAACTTGTTCCTCTATGCTTCTGTTGGAGGAGTGGAAGAATTGGTTTGTACATGACCTATTGATGCTCCAGCATGTTGTGGTGTTGGTAGCGGATGTTCTTCAATCATATTTAAAGAACGCTCTTTGTTTGATGGTCAACATGCAGTGATATTTTTCTGATTAAATGAACTCCTCGTTTTGGTTTACCAAACATGTCATTGTTCCAGCCTTTATGTACACGTTTGCTCTTCTTTTTGGTTTTGAAGACCTTTCTTGATCCATGACTGCCCCAATCTGTGATAAGATAAGAAAATGAAAGTTAATATACAACAGTAGCTAGCAGATAACAAATCAAGAACTAAATAGTGAAACAAAAAGCAGACAACAAACCAAGAACTAAATACTAAAGCAAAAAGCAGACAACTCAGGAAGTAACTTACAACAACGAAATAGAGCAGCTAGAATTGAACGAGAGAGAACCTGAAAAAAGCCAAACTCAAATATTAAAAAAAAAAAGAATCAGAAGTTCATCATTCAACCATCATGGTCCATCCAATCCCAGTCAGTTTCATCAAAATCATCTTCCTCTCTTGATGTCTCCATAGCCGTGTCTTCAAAATCCTTTGCATGAGTTGGAATATCAGTAAGTACATCAACAGGTACGTCTTCTCTCGACAATCTAACATCAACATCGGTTAATCTGATTGATGGACCAACATCATCATTAGGCTCCCTCCAAAATGTCTCCTCAAAATTACGAGTATTCTCATCCTCCGAACTATACACATCAATAGGAACTTTATTCCTTGCATAATGAACATCATTTTCAATTGAATCCTCCACATAAAAAACTTGATTAACTTGAGATGCCAAAACAAAAGGATCATCGGTACAACACAATCTGTTAAAGTATACTCGAGTTAACCCATATTCATCTACTTCGTAACCCATATTCGTCTACTTCATTACGAAACCAATCACATCTAAATAGTACAACACTAAAATGGCCAAAATAGTGAATCTCAATGATATCCTGAATAACTCCATAATAGAGAACCTCTCCATCGATAGGATTTTGATCCCTAGCACTAGCAAAACTATCTGTTGTTGCTGCCAAAGTCACCCCACTATTTTGAGTCTTCAACGAGGCATCCCGTTCTACCGAGTGAAATCGGTATCCATTATTGAAATATCCAGTATACCATTTTTCCACCGTATTAGGCCCTTTAGCTAGCCATCTTAAATGATCGGGCACTTCAACACTTTTAACTTTATCTTTAAACCAGTCGCTAAAGTTTCGACTATGATTTCTTGCTCTTACCGATGCATTTGATCTTGTACAATTATCAATTAAATTTTTATGCTCCCTGCAAGTATGATAATTAAAACTACTCATTAGGCCTTTATGAATGAAAATTAAAAAATTCTTATTTTGTTCAAATAAATAAAGCTCATAATAAAAGTGATGGTTATATATGTTGTCTTACGTGATAAACGTCTCCAGTTGTTCATCTCCAGTATTGAACAAAGCATATCTATGTGCCTCGGAACATAACTCCAAATCAAAGAGGACATTCTTTCCTTCTCCATTATTCTTACTTCCGACTGGATGGCCTAACTTAGGGAATATAGGTGACAAATCAGCTTCCTCAATGTCCCCATCCTCAGATTGGTACCTACTGAATCTTGTCTTTACCCATCATGTAGATATCTTGAACAAAAAGTCAAACACTCTTTGGGAAAAACACCCTCTGCAATTGATGCTTCTGGACAAGAACGATTACGAACAAATGCCTTATACATGCACATATTTCTCTCCGTGGAATACATCCCACGACAATGAGTTGGACCCCCAAGCTTAATTTCATTTACTAAATGGACGGGTAAATGGGGAATCATATCAAAATAAGTTGGGGTAAACATCTTTTCAAGCTCACACTGAATCTCTTCGATTTCATATTGCAATTTTTTGAGATCTCCTTGCTTTATAACTTTCGCACATATGGCTTTAAAGAAGTTCGCCAACCTAATCAATGTCAAGGAAACAATGCTAGGAAGCACTTTACTAACAGCAATCGGGAGCAAATATTGCATTATAAAATGAGCATCATGGCTCTTATACCCTGATATTTTCATCTCTTTCACATGCACGCATCGTGCTATATTCGATGCATACCCTTTAGGCAACTTGTCATTTTTAAAGACGGTGCAAAACAACCTCTTCTCTTCTGGTTCCATGGAGAAACAAGCTCTAGCCAAAGAAATTGTTCCAGTTTCACTATCTTCTACTGGTTGAAGCTCCTTTCTTATTCCCATTTCTTACAAGTCATAACGAGCATTTATATGATCTTTGGACTTTTTATCTATCTCCAATAAAGTCCCAAGCACACTATCAAATATATTTTTCTCAATATGCATTGGATCAAGATTGTGCCTCAATTTTTTAGTTGCCCAATATGGTAATTCAAAAAAGATTGATCTTTTCTTCCACGGACCTTTGTTATCTCGAGCTCTTTTCTTTGTGCCCTTCCCAAAAACATTTGTGAAGTCACGTAACTTTTCCATCACTTCTACGCCTGACAAGGGAGTAGGTGCAGGTCTATGGTCCTCCTTACCATCAAACGATTTCTTATCTCTTCGGTATGGATGTTCAGGAGGCAAAAATGCACGATGACCTAAGTAACACATTTTGCGACTATGTTTGAGATACTGAGAGCATGTGTCATAATTACAAGTGGGGCATGCCGTTCTCCCCTTTGTACTCCATCCAGAAAGCATTGCTAGCGCGGGAAAATCACTAATTGTCCATAATCTGCACGCATTTGAAAGGTTTGATTAGTTCTAGTTTCAAATGTTTGTACACCTAATTCCCACAATTCCTTCAATTCAGCAGTTAAAGGTTGTAGGTACACGTCAATATCATATCCTGGATACGATGGGCTTGGAATAATCATTGATAATATTATATGCTCTGGTCTCATTCAAATCCATGGTGACAGATTGTAATTCATTAACATAACAGGCCACGTACTATGGGAAATGCTCATTGTTCGAAATGGGTTGAAACCATCACTCAAAAGACCCGATCTAACATTGCGTTGGTCACTGGAGAAATCCGGGTGCAAGGAATCAAAATCTTTCCAAGCTTCACCATCAGCATGATGCCTTAGATTTCCATCATTTGGCCGTTCATTAGCGTGCCATCTCATAGTTGTAGCTGTTTCAGGACACATAAACATTCTCTGGAGTCTAGGCTTTAAGGGAAAGTACCTTAAAACCTTTGAAGGGGTTTTGGTTCTTGCATTAGTCAAATTGTTAACAACATTCTTCCATCTAGAAACCCCACACACAGAACAATTATCTGCCTTTGCGTTGTCATTCTAAAATAACATGCAATCATTGGGGCATTCATGTATTTTCTCATAATTAAGTCCCAAATCCTTTATCATACTCTTTGCCTTGTAAAAAGAACCAGGTAGCTTAACATCCGGAAAAGCCTCTTTTAACAAGGCTAACAAGTCTGAAAATGCCATATCACTCCATCCATGGATACATTTAAGCAAGTATAACCAAATGGTAAATCCCTATTTGGAGAAACTCTTGCACCCCGGATATAACTCTTGATTCCCTTCCTCCATTAACATGAAAAATCTTTTCGCATCTTCGGGTGGTCCCTCTCTCACTCCTTCTTCATGTCCCAAGTTACCCTCTACATTTTGAAAAGTATCATGAAGTAGTCCTTCAATATCATCATGCATTTGGGAAGCTCTGTCATCATTGCTTGTACATGGAGTATTTCTTGAGGATATCCTTTCGCCATGGAAAACCCATTTGATGTATCCATGAGTAAATCCAGTAACAATCAGGTGATTCTCCACCACGTTTCTGCGCTTCCAATGACAATTAGCGCACTCTTTGCAAGCGCATAGAATTCCATCTCCCTGAGAATCTTGTTCAAAAGCCTGATCAAGAAATTTTTTGACTCCTTGAGAGTACTCATCGGATGTCCTTGGAAGATCCATCCAACTTTTATCTCCATAATCCATTAAATCTAAAATATCCTATGTGGCATAACAATCAAATTAGCATAAACAGAAAATGAGCAATAATATTCACATAGAATAATCCTTCCTCAATTCTTATAATTATGGAAAAATAATCTAAAAAAAAGCAATAAATTAGACCAAGTATATATGCTGAAACAAGTATACTTGCTAAAACTTGCAAAATAATCAAAACTCAAGAAACTTTACATGTTGCTCACAAGTATAGCATTTCTGGTAGAACATGCCAAGTTTACCAGAGGAGTATCAACATTAATTGTTAGACATTTTACTCCAAAGTATCTTAAAATTTCGACCAACTAAAATGCACTTTATATCAATAGTCCAAATGTAAGCCAAGATGAAGCATTTAACCGAGATTTAAGATGCAAATAGTTCAGTCAAACAAGAACTACACAATGATATGTAATTTCACACAACAAAGTAAGATTACTAAGAAAGTCAAAAGACAATGCTGTACATCTCTAGACCAACAGACGAATTCGTAATTCGATTCAATAAATATTGAATAGTAACAGTAATATAGGAGGAACTTCACCTTCAGTTTATGATTTCTGAGCTTTCGGAGCAGCTAAGTGTGATAAGTGGAAGATCCGAGCCTCAAACCCACAAAAAGACTATAAAGATATTAAAATTCTGCACCAAAGAGTATCTTTTTCAGTTAATTCACCAAATAAATAAGTAAAATATAATAAATAAAACACATAATGAAAAATTCTTTAGGCATAAAGTCTGGAAGCAGCTTAGAAACATTGTAATGTGTTAGTCTTTCTCAGAGAAACAACTAAGAAACATGATTCAATCAACTCAAATTTTAGGAGAAAATCGGTTATATTTAACACATAACCCTTTGAAATCTGCAATATCTCTAAACTGTTTTAACATGTCACATACTTCAAGTTTGAAATTGCAATTACACAGCATAATAACAAGTCCAGGATAGCATCTAAATATTGTGCTCAATTCAAGAAAAGAATAAAATTGACTTTTCTAAGTCATTTGATTTTCTTACTCAATATTTGTGATGTCCAACAAGGAGGAAAAAGTTGTTCTCGGGTTATCCAAAACAACGTGATGAATAAGACATGATAAGCTACAACCTATACATAATTTTACCCATAACACTTCTGAATGTAAGAGCGTATACTTCCAACCACTAGTATAACAGATGATTGATTACTTGATCTTCATTGCTTTAAGACTTATCATTAATCAAGGGAACTTTGCTGGAGAGCAACTACTCCAATCAAATTTCATAAACAGACAACTCACTGTAATACAGTCCAGATAAAGAATAAAACCAGCAGCGCATACTGCATTGTGAAGTAACTATTATCGAATTCAGTGCAAAGCACATACTCCTTCAGTATGAGCAAATTATACATACAAGTGCCCCAACGCCCTCTCTAAGTATGATAAAAGTATACATACAAATGCCATAAAGCACTTATGGATAAAGATCTAGATTCTAGTACTTGCTCATTAAATTACGAGCTTAGCTATTTATGTTCCAGATATAAGCAATAGTTTTCAGATAAATCATAATTAGTAATAATGTGTACTATCTGTAATTCTAAAAGGTAGGTTTCCAAAAAAAATAATAATCAAATTGGTGAAAGGTAAGAATCATGCTAGGTAAAAAGTACCCTGCAGAACCCCTTTTTTAATTGAAGGCATGGAACCAACAATTACTTATGCAATTTCTTTTCTTAATTTTAATTTTTCTCTCATCAATTATCACAATCACAAACGGTAGTTTTACTAGTGATATCCATCTTCTTTTCTGTATGTTTTGGTAACTATTTCTCACGAGCGCTACAAATTAACCATCTAGGAAAGAAAAAGTTAACCATATGTAAAAGTAAGAAAAAGCTTATTAACTAGTTCTATTTCTAGTGTTCATGGCTAATCATCTCCTATCCTTTTCACTTTATATTTTTGCCCCCTTTTCTCTCTTAGAAATAATAATGATACTCTAATCCTTTTACTAATTATTTTGCTTGCTTATAAATACCAGACCCCTTATCTCCTTCCCCTTAGGCCCTTATCTTTAAGATCTTCCTTCTTTTTCTTATTTGTCAAGATCTATAGCTTTTTTAAAGAAAAATTTTTGTCTTTTATTATGTTATTTAAACGGATGAATTCAACATAACAAAACTATCATATACAATAGCGTATATACAGAAGTTTTGGCTAACTTCTATATAGTGAATACATTTTTTCATCTGCTTACTAATCTTTCATTATGGTGTTTCATTATTCTCCCACTCTTCGCACATTTTTCTATCATGTTCAAATGTCTCTGTCACATATTTGCACAGAGAAAGTAGGAAAGGAAATGGACAAAAAATTTAGAATGGATTTAGCTTCTACCGTAGCATCTGTAGAAGCTAGGGCTTGAGATTTCAGCAAATAAACAAAGGATTTTATTATAAAAAGAGAGAAAATACTAAAGGATGTGAGATTCATACCTTGACTTTGAGCACCAAAAGCTGAGAAAGGCCGCTGTAACTTTGATGTCTATGGTTAAAGGAGCACAGTAAACAAGAAAGGAAAAAGCTGAGAAAGGCCAGTGTGACTTTGGTGGAGCCGTCACGGTGCTGGAGCACAAATCATCAGAGAAGCTAGGGCTTTTATGTGTTGGAGTACTATAAGAGAAATAAAGAAGAAAGTTTTTAAAAAAGTAAAGGAGTAAAATATTGGTCTTTGGCGGGTTAGTGAAAAATAAAAGAGGAAAATTGTATCAGTTGTCCTAATAGCTAAAATTCACCAAAACTGTCCCAACAGAAACATCTATAGCAACGATTAAAATATTCGATCCCACACATAATTCGATTGCAACGGTTTATGCACTATCGCAACACGTGTGTTTTATAACTGTGTTGATACCATCCTAATAGTATTGCAATGGTTATAACCGTTGCATTAAGTGGTCTATGGCAACGGTTGTTTAACCGCTGTTATATAACTGACGCAATAGGCAACATTTCTAGCAGTGGCAGCGTTAATCACTGTCGATGAAGAAATTAAAAAAAAAAAAAACCTAGGTTCAAGATTACACCGCAGTTTAAATGATCGTGACATTGTTCACCTTTTATATTTAACACTTTGTTGTACTGCTGATCGGATTCCTTGAAAAACCACAGAGAAGTTGAGAGAAATTTGGTTGAGATTTCGTGCAAGAGAAGATGAAGTGAAGCGAAGTGATGGAAGAAGAGAGAGAGCCATGCGGGGAGAGGTTATATTATTCCCAATATTTGAAATGATTAATTTGTATGTTTTAAGAACGACCCTCAAGTTTTAAAAATATTAATTCGGTCCTTGATTAGTCCTAATTAGCTTTAGAAAGAAAAAATGGAAAAGAAAAGGCGAGGCCCTTTTCTGTCAAAAAAAACCTGAGAGGTTCCTGAACGCCCATTTTCACTACTTACATTGTGACTTTTGATGATAAATTGGTCCCTTTTTTGGGAAAAAGCAAAAAGAAAAATACAAATGGATGACATTTGCAATATAAACTTCTCAGTTTAGACAAGCGAGCGTTCAACTCTCAAGTGGCGACTTCTCAGTTAGTGACGGAAAAATCATTAACAAACAAATGGCATTGATGATGATGCTAAATAAAGTAGTATTTTAATTGACTTTTAATCACAAAAGTGGGTTAGGATCTCTTCCGTTAATCTTTTGTTCTTTTTTGGTCAATACTCTATGACGTGCCAGGTGCACAAGTAATAATTAATGGCTTGGATTAGTTTCGTTATGCATGGTCACTTATCCTATTGTAATGTTAAGAAGGGTAAAAATGATAAGAAATTAACAACAAATATACAGATGGAAAAGAAATGTGTACCAACACACATTTTCAGATCTTATTCTCTTTTCTTTTCTAAAAAAGAAAAGAAAAGAAATCATAGTAATATTTGGATTTGTATCCAATATATGGATTAATACATAATTTACACACACACACACACACAAAAACACCTTTTGCTATATTTTTTATTTAATTCTTTTTGCAATAGATACCTTCTTGTTGATGTCAATTCTATTCGTAAAATTACATCATGAATATTATTGATGTTTATTTTATCTTTTTAATATATTGAACACTATAGAGAGGATAAGGGGAAATAACGATGAAATTAATCTAAACACTTAATTATTTGTACACATAGTACATATCAAAGAGTCCATTGAGGAATAATAGACAAGAAGCTAATGGATGGAATCCCATATCGCTAAAAGTCACCAAAAAAATAATTTATGATTTCATTTGAGTTGTTCAAAAGGAAAAAAAAAGGGTTTCATATCGAGGTATCTTTGAATCCCATTAAATCAAGGGTAATTGGATTCTTATAATCTACTTTAGATTTTGTGTAATTCGTATCAGATTATTTCGTATTAATTTTCTCAAGTGGCAAAATTTTTACCCCTTTATCATCTGTTCATGCTCCGTTCAAACATTTGAGTGAAAGACCCTAATCTTCAGATCTCTATGATCTTCTTTCCCTCTACAACAATGCAGCAGTAGGGACAGTTGCACTTCGAGATATTCGAAATTTTTAGAAGACATGAAATCTTCTTATTCCAACAGTCCTTTCATCAAACTTATTAGATAAATTAGTCACTATTTTGCACCTAGATAACTTGTTAGATTGCTGAGGCATTAATAACTATACAACAGGCTGCTGAAGAGTTTTTAGTTCAATTGTTTGAAGATGCAATGCTAGGCGCTAGTCCTGTCAAACGTGTTTATTAAGACCAACACTAAAGATATATCACACCTAGAAGAATCAAGCTCTTCAGTGGAGTTTTGTAATTTTTTTATTTAACCATCTCGTATCCGTTGTTTAAAATTTTCAATTAGTTTTGCTTGTAGATTGGTTCTATTTTTCCAATCACCTCTTGTTGTAGTTGGATCAAGCTAAAGTTCATGATCCTTAAGTTCCTAGTATGACTTCTTGTGGACACATTACTTGCATATTAAAATGACCCTGATATGTCATTTCGGGAGTTTGAATTTTGATTTTCAATCCGACTGTACTAAAACTTCTGTAAGGTCCATTAGAACCTATGCATAGAATTTGAGCTGAATCAGACCTCGTTTGATAGGTCTTGGAAGACGTTTTCATTTTCTAGTATTGGTAAAGCCGAATAATGGTTTTCAAGCTCGTTTTGAGTAAATAAGCTCAATTTTGAAACCTGAAAGTGTCGATAAGTTCATATGGTCATTTGTGACCCGTGTGAACTTTCAAAAATGAAATCTGAAGTCGTTTGGATGATTTTTGCATATGATTCAAAAGTTTAATTTTTTCCTCCTTCTTAACCCTTTTCATTAATATCAGAGACTATTTCAAGATCCAGGTTCACAAGCAAGTCATAACTGTGTTTTGAAACTTGCATGCAAAGTTTGAAGTATTCTCGGGCAGTGTAGGGACCTAATTTGGGCCCAAAATGTAGCCCCAGCCTGTGTTGTCAAGCTGCAGGAGCCAACCCTGTGTGACATTGCTGAGTTGCGAGCTTCCTTCTGCCCGATGGCGTGCCTCGTAGCGCGATAGTGCAATGTTGACTCTAGATGTTAGCAGAACTCATTTTCATCTAATTTCTTCCATATAAACTCAATCCAAGGCGATTCCAAGGTACTAACTCATCCTTATTGACCAAGTAACATTTCCTAAGCCTCCTATGATGTTATTTAGGAGTTTTGGGGGTAAGGATTTCATGAATTTTTATGTAATTGAATTAGGTTGGAACCCTAAACTCGTATAATTGAGGAATTTGGGTAAATTAAACTCGAAATTTGAAACGACCTCGGTCAGTCGGTTCGAAAGTTAGGACTCTGATAGGTGTGCTGATAATTTTAAAAATTTCGTAATGTCCATTAGGACCTGTCTGTAAAATTTGAGCTAAATCAGACCTCGTTTGGTAGGCATCGGAAGAATGTTTCAGTTTTTATTGTCGATAAATATTAAAAAGAGATTTTCGAGCTCGGTTTTGGCGGACGAGCTCAGATTCGAAATCCGAAAGCACCGTTAGGTTCATATGATTATTTGTGACTTTTGTAAACTTTCGAAAGTGAATTTCAATGTTATTCGGCTAGTTTCCGCTAAAATGCCGAAAGTTAAATAATTTGACCTTTTTCTATTTAAATTCGCATCTTGAGTTTCGGGAACCCGATTTGAGATCCGCCTTTGCGAGTATGTTACATATATTTTGTATAACTGGTATGCAAAAGTATGAATTATTTCGAATATCGTAGGGCACTGTTTTAATTTTCGTTAAGAAAAGAAAATAAATAAATAAAAAAAAAACGAAAAGAAATGAAAGGCGGTTAAGGTGAGCTTATAAGCTCAACGTGATTAGAAACATCAAAAAGAAACAGAGAAGCGAGAACAGAGACGAGAAAAGCGCAGTGAGATAAAAAAAATGCCAGAAAATGAGAAAAGAGCCGGGAAAATAGTAGAATTTTCGAAACGTTTAGGTAATGATCCTAATATATTATTTGAGTTTATTACGTGTGTTTGAATATGTTTTAACGGTAGAATTTTGAATCTTAGACATCATTTTAATAAGTTCAATTAATAGTTTAAAGGGTCAAATGAACCCCGATAATGGAGTTGATTATATATTCGTACTCAGTGAGTTATGGGCAACATATAAATATAATTTATTTGGGGTTTGGTTATGTGACCATAAATCCTGTACATACGCCTGGCCTGCGTATTGCGTATGCGAATAGGGTATCAGGTTCCTAACCGGATTGCCCTAAGATGTGAGGAATGAAGCCTTTAGCTTAATTTGATATATATTTATGCTTATTGAATAGTGTGGGATCGTTTGGCAATGAAACCAAAGAATAAAGCGGTTGTTGATTAGCAATGCGAACTTTTAGGAAGAGGTAAGTGTTTGTATCCATTTCTTTGGAGGCCTTTGGCCTTATGGATAATCTACCACGTGTTCCTTATGTGTGTAGCTGCCGATAGGCGTACTCATTACGCCTTAACTTTGAATTTATATTGTACATTATATGTTATGCCCTGTTGTTGGTATTGCATTGAGCATATGAGAATTGCACTCTGGTTTTGAGCATTGCATATACTTCCCGGTTAACGATGAAAGTCCCGCACCGGTGAAGGGTCATTATTGCATATACTTTCCGGTTGGCGATGAGAGTCCCGCATCGGTGAAGGGTCAATATTGTATATACTTCCCGGTAATCGATGAGAGTCCCGAGCCGGTGAAGTGTCATTATTGCATATACTTCCCGATAATCGATGAGAGTCCCGAGCCGGTGAAGGGTCATCATTGCATATACTTCCCGGTAATCGATGAGAGTCCCGAGCCGGTGAAGGATGATTATTGCATATATCTCCTGGTAGACAATGAGAGTCCCGCGCCGGAGATAGGTATCAGGCATATGCGACTGCATTGCATCGTACCGCATTCATCCCATCTCATTGCACCGCATACTGACTATTCTGTGTATTGTGTGGTGTTTTATGTATGTGGTATGCATTCTAGGTTGTGGACATATCTCAGCTTGCCTATATATTTCTGGCTCGTATTCTGGGTTGCGGGGATCAGGTTGCACGCTGCAACGGTATAAATATATGGATCGGGTTGCACGCCGCAGCAGTATGTATTTTTGATTGTTGATGTGTTCGGGATACCTATATATTTTGGTTATCTTACGTTCCTGGTTGTTGACGAGTTTGTCATTCCATACGCATTTCTAGTTATTATCAAATCTCTGCCTTTTTTATAATTTAAATAAGAGGAATTTTGTTTATGTGTTTCTCCTCCCTGGCTAGCTATCCTATTCTTTGAGGTGGCTAGTCTGCCCCACTTATTGAGTCCTTTTGACTCACCCTTGTTTGTTGTTTGTTTCTTGTCTATCTATTTTGTTTCAACAGGTTCGCTCCAGGATTGAGTTCGCCACGTTGTGAAGGAGCGAAGGCGACTTCAGCTGTCAGGGTGAGCTAGCTTTTATTCCGGATGGCCACCAGATTTATATTCATTATTTTAGTTGTATTTTGCTCCGTTCATGAGGTATCTGTCTTCCTTTGTAGTCTTAGATGTCTAGTCTGGATAGCCCTAAACCTAGTATTTTGGGTAGTCAACTGTAATTTCTTTCGTACAACTTAGAGGTGTCAATATGTCTGTGTGTTTTTTTAGTCCCGTCTTTATTTATGAATTGTTATATTTATTTTCCTAATTTAATTAGTAAGGGTTCACCCGACGGGTCTAGGGGAGGATGTCGGGTGCCCGCACGGCCTAATCGGATTCCGGGTCGGGTCAGTTGGTATCACAGCCCGATTTAGAGTCTATCCGGACTAAGACAGTGTCTAGTAGAGTCTCGCTGATGGGTACGTAGACATCTGTACTTATCTACGAGAGGCTATGACGGCATTTAGGAAGTTTCACTTGCTTCTTTTTTGATCGTGCATCGTTCTAGGATGCAAAAGTATTTTCGTTAATTCCTGCGTGGTAATTGTGAACCCTCGTGTGATAAATCAGCAAACGGTATGAGTTCAAGAGGAAACTGTCTAGCCTGGGGCTAGCACTGATGAAGCCCCGAGAGTTTTTTATCGTGCTGATGATCTAGTTACGGAGGACCCAGCTGTACGAGCTCGCGATGGGCAAGGGAGCAGGGCCTTGTGGTTCCCTTGGCTGTCTACGATGATTTTACGAGAATCTTGGCAACGCAGATACCGTAAGAACCTATTATTTGCTGGGCAGCCTATCAGGTTGCCGCATGTGCAGACATTCGATCTCAGGGAGCTCCTTTTCTGTTTTTAATATTGCTGCAGTAAATTATGTTCCGGAGGTAGTATGTGTTGTACCTCTAATTGTTCTGGCTGGTTAGCCAGCCGAGGTAACGGTTCGATCTGAGTGCCCAAAGAGGCTGCATTATTTTATATGGTTGAACCTTCTGATATTCTCAAGCCATACATCAGATAATCTCTGCGTAATTTTTTAAAATACAATGATGTCAGCGTATCCTTCAGGCTCTTGATTATATCGAACAGTATGGTGTTGATTATTCTTTTTTCCAATTTCAGGGGTCCAACCTTGAATTGGTGTCTCTCTCTCTCTCTCTCTCTCTCTCTCTCTCTCTCTCTCTCTCTCTCTCTCTCTCTCTCTCTCTCTTATTAGCTAACTTGTTCGATTTTCTTCTAGATTCGTGGAAAAGTTCCTTTCGAGTAGCGAACGAGATGAAAAGTGTTGCCAGTTCGAGTGGATTGGACAGGGTAGCCTGTCGGTTAGCCTGTTGGTTTCAGAATATGAGATTGAATCTTATAGAATGGCTGAATATGCATTAGAACTAGTCCATGAGCCTTTCAAGAGATTCAAAGATTTATTGATGACCTTTCTTTTTCCTTGAGATCCCAGATGGCTCGAGAGATTGTGGTCGGGATTTCATTTGATATTGTTGTTGATATTGCCCGAAGGTACAAAGCATACCATAAGTTAGAGCGGGATGAGTTAGAGCGGGAGAGTAAGAGATCTCATGGCCGTAGTGGGCAACCATGATACCTCATTTGGAGGTAAGAGTTCTGATTATTTTGGGAGGTCACCTTCCAGGTTATCTCAGCTTGTGTCACGTGATTCTTAGAGTGCGCCAGTAGCTCGTCAAGATCAGATTCAGTCTTCTCTTTACAGCTATCAACAATCTTTCCAGCTTCTATTTTTAGTCGAAAAGGTGTTATTATTGTTGTGTGTCTGATTATCCTTTGAGTAGTTTTCCCTTACTCCGGCGAGTAGACAGTCGTCCTTTCTCTTGTCACCAGGCACTTGCACAGTTGCAGGCGATTTTATTTAGATCTCAATCAGCTGGAGAAATGCCACCATCCAGTAGAGGTTGAGAGCGTGGTGGCAGTGGTTCTTCAGAAGGTGATTATCAGGGTAGTGGCTCAGCTCAGTTGCAGAGGCAGTTCTAGTCTGGCAGGATGTTGAGGTATCCGATGTAGTTGACTCAAGTATTTTTTCTTCCCTTAAATGTGAGTAAGATTTGACTCTTCCAGTCGATCTAGAAATGGGGTGTCCTATCATGTTTTCATGGTTTCTTTTGATGACGTTTCTATTAAGAATTTGTTGCGGTAGAGGGGTGAGCTTCTGATATGATTTATTCCTGGCATTTATGATGACCCTACTAGTTGATCTGGTTTAAATGTGAGAAATTTGGGAAAAAGTATCGGTATGGTCTGCTTGGAATCTTTTTGTGCCACCTTCTATTATTATGTCACATTAGTTTACCTCTCTTCTCGGAATTCCGTGTTGGTTGGATGATGGAATTCTAGTTCATCACCATCAAAGAGTGTCATTTTTTCTTCCGGTGTAAAGTGATTAGTAAGCAATATCTAATCTACGTATTTTCTCTTGGTTCAAAACGCTTGTACACTCATGTTATCCCATGAGCTTATCTGGGTTATAAAAGGGTTTTTTGGTAAATTGTCAGAGTTTCCTTTTTATTGGGAGGTTAAATTGGCATAGATGTAGAGCCAGAGTACGTGTTATTGTAGCCGGGTAAGCGTATTATTATTTTCCAAGGCTACTAAGGGTAATGAGAAGCGTCATGTAAACCTTTTATTTGATCCATCAGGTGGTGGTGTTTACAGAAAATGTATGGAGTTGTGACTCGAGAGTTTCAGCTGTTTGGCAACTCGAAAGGGTAGTTGGTAGCTTAGGTCTGCCTACATCCAGCTTTTAGCTAAATCTTCGTTAGTCCAGCAGACTGTGTGGGGATGGGAATTCCTATTCAAATAGCTATATGAGTTTGTGTTTTAAGTGGAGGAGTCTTCCTCCAAATACTGAATGGTAATACTAAATCTCTAAGGCGTTGATACCACTTTTGTCACGACTCAACCTACGGCCACGACAGAAACCTACAGTGAGAGTCGATCATTGCTAAACCCACTGATAATCTATTAATAATAGAGATAAGCTGGCCACCTGATCATATATATACGTATCTATCTGCTGAAAGTATAAAGTCTGGAAAGATGACACGACTTTAACTTGCTGGCAATTAGAACACTGAGCCATAAATTCTACTACGTCACACTTCATTCCGTCCCACCAAGAAATCTGCTTAAGATCATGGTACATCTTAGTCAACTTGGATGAATAGTGTATTTGGAATAATGTGCCTCTATCATAATCTGTCCACGTAAATCTGCAACATCAGGGAGACAAAGTCTATCTTTATACATGGGAATACCATCACTAGTAACCCTGTATGGTGACTCCAGTTTTCTTCTGGCTATATGTCTGTATTCAGCTAGAACTGGATACTCATAATGTCGCTGTTTTACTTCATGAAATACTAGAGTTAAAGGTCTAGTGCAGCTTATCGTACATCCACCATTGGCATATCTCCTTCACACCTCAACTCTTTGAGAAGTTACTTTAGCGTTATAAGTGCACATGTAATCAACTTTTTTTGATGGTGTTCTGCTTCAGCTCATGGTCCAACTACATGTCTCTTTTATTTTCACTTTTTTCAAGTCATAATATTTCCAATTCAAAGACAATACCCTGAAGTAGATGTTCAGTCTGGAGATCATTCCTGGTCTGCATCCTACTATCCAGTAGTATTTGCATGATCCTTATCCTTATATGATAGACCCTGTTCAGATGAACTTTTGATATACATTAGGATATGAGTAACTACATTTCCACACGAAGCTTGCGGAATAACAGTAACATCAACTGAGATGTTGCATAATACGTTCGTAAAATAATATAGCTTGCATCAAATCTTCTATAGTGTGTGGTGACAAGGTACTTCAAAAGTTTTCCCTATTGCATCAAGCGTGAGCTAATTCTTAGTTCTATCGACCTGTTCTATATCGAAAGGTATATCGAAGAGGTGATTATCGGCTGAATCATGTTAACCCATCCAAAGCTCCGTGTATCTTTGCTTCGAAAATGTATAACTCTCATCTCGTGATCGAGAAAGGATCAACTTAGTCAGAATAAGCTGGGCAATGGTGTTATTATATTATCAAGATATGTTTTATTCAAAGAGGTCGGTACACGTGTTGTAATTCTGATCCTGTAATCAGAAAATAATGCCCGTGGAGTAGCTCATGAAGGTCGTGCAAGTTCTCTTGTTATCTGCGTGAATCTTGCTTTAGACTTAGGCTCGTTCGAGGACGAACGAGAGTCTAAGTGGAGGAGAATGAAACGACCTCGGTCAGTCGTTTCGGAAGTGAGGACTCCGATTGGTGTGCCGATAATTTTAAAATTTGCATAATGTCCATTAGGACCTGTCTGTAAAATTTGAGCTAAATCAGACCTCTTTGGTAGGCATCGGAAGAAGGTTTCAGTTTTTATTGTCGATAAGTATTAAAAAGAGATTTTCGAGCTCGGTTTTGGCGGACGAGGTCCGATTCAAAATTTGAAAGTGCCGTTAGGTTCGTATGATTATTTGTGACTTTTGTAAACTTTCAAAAGTGAATTTCGATGTTGTTCGGCTAGTTTCCGCTAAAATGCCGAAAGTTAAATAATTTGACCTTTTTCTATTTAAATTTGCATCTTGAGTTTCGGGAACCCGATTTGAGATCTGCCATCACGAGTATGTTACATATATTTTGTATAACTCGTATGCAAAAGTTGGAATTATTTCGAATATCGTAGAGCACCGTTTTAATTTTTGTTAAGAAAAGAAAATAAATAAATAAAACAAAACAAAACAAAAAAGGAAAAACGAAAAGAAATGAAAGGCGGTTAAGGTGTGCTTATAAGCTCAACGTGATTAGAAACATCAAAAAGAAATAGAGAAGTGAGAACAGAGAAGAGAAAAGCGCAGTGAGATAAAAGAAAAAAAAAAAGGAAAAACGAAAAGATTCAGTTGTATTTTGCTCCCTTCATGAGGTATCTGTCTTCCTTTGTAGTCTTAGATGTCTAGTCTGTATTGCCCTAAATCTAGTATGTTGGGTAGTCAGCTGTAATTTTCTTTCGTACAACTTAGAGGTGTCAATATGTCTGTGTGTTTTTTTAGTCTCATCTTTATTTATGAATTATTATATTTATTTTCCTAATTTAATTAGTAAGGGTTCGCCCGACGGGTCTAGGGGAGGATGTCGGGTGCCCGCACGGCCTAACTGGATTCCGGGTCGTATCAAAATTATAATCCAATAGCATAATTGATATTGTGGACTACGAAGAGTCCGGAAACATATCTTTTATGGGTATTTGGCTAAGCCAGGCCCAGGGGTAATTTTGTAATTTCCTCCTATTTTTGTTTGATAGGTATATACTCTTTATGTGAGCACTTATATGTGCGGTTATTCTTCTATAGCTGATAGAGAAATAGTTCTGAGAGGCTTGAAAAAGGGAAAAAAAATCGTTCAGCTACCAAAATTACCCAGACATGAGGTAACTGATAATATCCATTTCTTTGACGGCTTTGGCCCTATGGATATCCTATTCATGTGTTATTTACGTGTGTATCTGGCCACATGTCATACTTACTATGCAGCAATCTTCATATTGTATTCTCTTGTTGTGGGCTGTGATGTCATATTAGGATAGGAGGATTCTGCTCTAGTTCTTGCGTTTTCCGGTAGCAGGAGGATTTCTCTAAGGTAGCGATCTTGAGCACATATGACTCTATTGCATCATATTTCATTTAATTGAATTCATTATATGAGTTGCTGGTTGTGTATGATTGTATTCATTGGCTTATTTGTGCATTGATTATCTGCTCTTGGTTGCTCTGGAACTGTTGTTTCTCAAGCTAGCTTACCTATTGTTCGAAGTAGCTAGCTAGCCCTTACTTATTAAGTCCTTTTAACTCACTCTCTATCTATTTTCTGTTTCACCTATTTGCTTCGGCAGATTCTGCTCCAGGACTCAGGTTGATGCGAAATTGAGGAGCGAAGGTGTCACGACCCAAAATCCGACTAGGTCGTGAGGGCACCCAACTGACCCTGTTGGGCAAACTTACTTGATTATGAATAAATAATATAAGCTTCTCTACAAAATATATAAATATCTCAATACCAATCAATAAAATAAATAAGGAAAGTAAAAGTATCTCGGCAACGAAAGGTTTAAGTACTCTCCGAATCATGAACATCTAAGAGTGTCGAAAAGTTATACAACTCCAAAATTACGAAATACATTAAATACAAAGATAAACTATGTAGGTAGCCACCATTGACGAAGGGTTGGCTCACCTCTAATAATAAGATAGTCCGCCTCGGTCAACCTCATTGCTCACTAGTAGATGGTGTCGAATCTATAAGACATAAACTAAATAAACAAAGAAAGAGAAAAAGGGATGAGTCTAGTGACTCAATAAGTGGGGATGGAGCACCAAGTAAACTAGAAAGTTACTCATATATGAAAAGCCAAACAACTCGAAGGTAACGAGAAATAAAGAGAGATTATTTATTTAGAAAACAAGTAATATTCATCCTTAAAGTTCAAAGTACCATGACATTATCATTGTTACTCGAGGGTATATACGAAACCACATCATACTACAATAATATGCACATAACTACATCGTGCTATGATAATATGTATGGAACTGCATCATAACACAGTAATTTATACGAAACAACCTCGTACCACAATAATATGCACAGAACTACATCGTGCTACAATTATTTAAATAGAAGGATATATCATACATAGGGTGTGGAGCAAGTCCACCAAGAAAAGTGAAATACACTTATCTCGGTCTGAAGCTCACTAGCTACTAAATAATGGTTTTCCCTTTTCGGATATCTTCTAAATGCGCTCGCTCTATTAAGGCAATGAAATACAATCAATACCAAAACTATCGATTAAAGATTTCAAACCTTAAGCTAAAAAGGTGAAAAAATCAACTTAAAAGTCAACACCGAACCTCCATGGTCAAATCCAAAAATTAATCTCACAATCGTGTTATCCATAACTACACAAGCTATACATATAATCAAGTTTAAAAATTGATATAAGTTGATTGATAAATCATCAATTTTCTAAGTGTATAACATGGGGTTAAATACCACTTTCTACTTTTCAAATACCATACTTTAAAGGTAAAAATATACTTCAATACACTCAATAATTTGTTAGCTATGACAAGCATATCAACTAATGGTCTTAGAAAATGATAATTACAAAATAGTTGAAATTTCAATTGCATAACCAAGTGATTTTCGGGCCGAAACAGTAACCGAAAATAGAGCTATGCTACAGATATGGGACATAAGCTCACGCATGTGAGTAGAATTTTTTTCAACACCAATCATTAAGCACTAATGTGTTTCCCAATTATATCACTAATCATTACACAATTAATATACTATCTAACCGATTTTATAATCACTACAAGATGATGGCAACTAGAGTAAAGATAAAGGAATGGATTCATACCTAAATGTATTTAAGACACATAGTGCTATGAAGTTTGACGGGCAAAGCTCTATATTGCAAGAATAGCCACTATTGATTACCCTTCTCATTCTTTTAAGTTTTCATTATTTAATTCATTTTCTACCCTAAAGGTAAGACAATGTCTCTTTTTATATGTGCCCTAATAATAGGCTGATTTGCAAAAATATGACAATGAAGCAATGGTTTGCCAAAATGCCCTCAGTAACAGTGGTTTAGCAAAAATGCCTTCCATTAGTTTAATGAAATTTATTCCGGAAGAAAATACCCCCTCACAACCAATAAAAAGACCTGCCCAGTCCCTCCCCTTCCTTTTCTCCATTCACGCGATCAAGAAAACCCTAAAAACTCATTCCCTTTATAGATTGCTCTGTTCAAGCGAAGATTCAACGTAAGATTTCTTAAAATTGCTATTGAATTTTACTAAAACTTCAATTAATTTCTTTATAATTTCATATGTATTATGCTTCGCTTTGCTTAAAATTCTATATAGACCAAACGATCTATGATTTTTATTCATAATAATCAAAAAAATATATTGTATAGAAACACATGATATTAAATTGATTACAGTAATTGTAAAAAAAAATTAATCTTTATTAATTATAGAACGTCTATGAATTCTTGAAAAGTCTTGCCAATTGCCAAGACTTTGTGTTGCAGACTTGCAGAGAAAATCTCTAAAAGTCTTGGCCAGTGCCAAGACTTCCAGTTCTGCTGCAATTAGCACATGTCACAGACTGTTGGTTATTGCCAAGACTTTAAGCCCTGTTGCAAGGGTAAAGTTCTCTACAACTCTTGGCTTATTTCCAAGAGTTTAAGCTTTGGTGCAATCAGCACCCTATATACACTTCTTGCCTATTGCCAAGACTCTATGGCCTGTTGCAAGTGCCAACTTGCAGAGAAAGTCTCTGTAACCCTTGGCTTATAGCCAAGAGTTTAAGCTCTGGTGCGATGGGAACCTGCGAGAGACTTCTTGGCTATTGCCAAGACATTAAGCCCTCTTGCAGTGGCCAACTTCAGGAGAAAATCTCTGCAAGTGCCAAGACTTTTAGTTCTGCTGCAAAGGGAAACTTACACTTAAAATCTCTAAAGTATTGGCAATAGCCAAGACTTGCAGCTCTGGTGCAATGGGGGCCTTATAGACACGTCTTCCCTATTGCCAAGACTTAAAGCCCTGTTGCAATGGGGTCCTTGCAAACAAAGTCCCTACCCAAGACTTGCAGCTCTGGTGCAATAAGCACCTAGGAGAGACTTCTTGTCTATTGCCAAGACTTTAGGACCTATTGCAATGGGAGCTTGAAGACAAAATCTCTGCAAGTCTTGGCTATTGCCAAGAATTGCTGCTCTGGTGCAATAGGCACCTAGGAGAGACTTCTTCGCAAGACCTTAAGCCCACAAAGGGCATCACTTTTACCCATGATCCTGCTTCTATCAAAGCGATCTGAGTACAAAATTCTAAACATATTATTTGTCTTGATTATGTCCAGGATTAGCACTATGGCAACTCGCTACATTTATATAGCTTATAATAGGAAATGGGATACAAATAAAAAAATACATCAATCATGATATAAAGTTGATACTTTTCAAAGACGGTATAAGCTACCACGTATTTGAAAAAGAAATTTGTAATGCTCTGACCATCAACACTGATGAAAGTGAAGCAAAGATAAGGTTTGACAGGAGTCTAGAAAGGTGTAGAGGCATGGTGGTAACAAATGATCAAGAACTTATCACTTGCATGTATCTGCTAAAGAATGATGAGAATTTCAGAAAATCCTGCTTCATAGTAGAAGTTATTAAAAGGACTGACATGTCAGAAAATCCCGCTTCTCTGTGAATGAAGCTGACCATAGCATGGTGTTGCATCAAAAGGTAGGACAGTTATTGATTATAAATATTTTTAAAAATCAAACGAGATTGGAAAGTTAATATTATCAATAAACTGAACTATTGGCAATAACCAAGACTTTACGCTCATAAAAATAACCAATTCAATTTAACTTGATGTAAAATCTTTGCAAAAGGTAAGATATTTCCTACCAAAACTTATTTATGGACTTTAATATTAGAAATAGTTAACTTGCCTTGATGTCTTGCAACAGGCAATTGTATTGACAACTAAATTGACACCAAGTCTTGGCAAAAACTTTACCAGCACAACCCTCCATGAATTATTTATCAATTTTAAATTAATTATATAATATTAGAGTTGGAATTAATTAATTAGAATTCAAATCATACCCATTGGCAAGACTTTCCATCTAAATCTGTTCACCCTACAACAACTAAAATGCCTTGAAGTCCTGCAATTACCAACACTTCCAGTTCATCCGATTCAAAGCAACTTCAGTCTTTAAAATAACAAAACTATGAAACATCCAAGTGTACTTGTTTATATAAACCAAAAAAATACGGTAAATACGAAATACACGTAATTAAAAACTACTCAACAGCTTTCTCTAACTCTTTTGTAGTACTAAAAGTCTCATTTGGACTACTACACGGATCATCTTGTGATGGAGATAACAAACGAAAATTTGAAAAATTCATCGCCCACATCACATTTTTGCCTTGGAATTCATCAGAAGATCTTGGTTGACTTATAAAATCATCCACCACATCAAAATGTACATGATCAGGATCAGGAGATTAAAGATTCAATATCCATTACCTGCAAAATTTTAAAAAACAATAATGGCAACACATAATAACAATACAATGAAACAATAATGAAAAGACCATATACACATACAATGACAACTATTGAACGCATGACTGATGAAAAGAGTAAACTACAGAAAAAGTCTCTACAACTATTGCAAATAGTCAACACCTTAAACTCTAGTGGAAGGGGCAACTTGTACAAATAGTCTCTGCAAGTATTGACAATTGCCAAAACTTTAAAATCTAGTGGAAGGAGCAACTTGTACAAATAGTCTCTGCAAGTTGTTGATGCCCAATTTGGTCCCTCCTTTTTCTAAAATTGGCTATAATTCAACATAAGGGTGCAATATGACTATTTGTGCAAAATGTGCATTAGAAATGATGCATTTACGTGTGTTATCCTCTATTTAAATATTATATTCTTAAGTGTGGTTATATTACGTAAATTTACATCATTTAGGCTATTTGTCAAAATGTGAGTATTTGCGCAATTTAGTACATTCATAATACATCACATAATTGCATCATTTAGGCTACATGTCAAATTCATATCAATTTGTAATTATTTGTGCAACTTAGTAATTACCCGTGATTATCTATATTTAAATATTTTATGTGAATATTATTTAATAATTATTTGTGCATCTTATAAAATCCGTATATCTATATTTTTATTTACACCTTTAAGTTGAATTTTGGCCAATTAAAAAGAAAATGTCCAAATTCTCTTTTATTATTAATTCTACCATATTTCAAAATTCCTATCAAAATTCTTTCTTTACTTATATTTATCTTATTTATTTGATTATATTATATTTTTTCTTTGTCGAACCTAGACGAACACTCGTCTAGGTACGTTAATAATTACATTGAAATTTTCTTTTCCTCTTATTTTATTTCGAATTAATATCTTTTTTTTAAATCCCAAATCTTCTACCTTGAATCTAGACTAAGTGTAGTCTAGATACATTCTTTACATATCCTTTTTTCTAAAATCAGTCCAAGTTCATCATTTCCCTAATTACTCTCCTAATTTCTCCCTAAAATACCTCCTTAAATCTTCCCTTAATTCCCATAATCCCTACGATTATTCCCCAATCCCCCTAAACTCTCCAATTACCCCCACAACCATTTCTTCCTAATCCTATATACATCAGCACATATCAAGAGGACACCATAGGCACACACATACACCGATCCCTACACCCCCTAGTCATCTTCTTCTGCACCATACATCACTACCACCCCTGGCAAGCCAAGAAAACCAGTAACACAAAATATCAACCCCACTGATCATCCTCACTCCACTGGACTCCTTCCATTACACTCCATACACAGTACAAATCACAGATAATCAGAACAACCCCTCACCTTCTCTTCTTCCCCATCACACACAGAAACAAATCGAACATACACACATACGACATCCATCACCGTCGCTAGAAGAGCAGGTCGAAAACAGGGAGTAGTACAAAATGGGAATTCAAATCGGGAACACCCATCACTAAATCTTTATGTTTTTCGTCTTTAATTGATTTCACTTTCGTCCTGACTCTTTGTTATTAAGCGTTGATTCACAGGGCAAGATCAGAAAGGCGGAGGCGGGGGGTTGCAGCGACGCCACCAGCTTTTAGGGTAGGCGTCGTTCCTCCTCCCTTCGTTTCACTTATGCTACGCCATTGTCATCGCTGGAACCTTTTCCCCGTTGTGCTGTTACTCTGAGCCGTTCGACTTTATGGGCCACCTGCCATTGATCGGACCTCCGTGTTTGGCTTATGAATTGGGCATTTTAATTCGCCACTGCTATTGTTTGTTTGATTCGCGAAAATCTTATTCCCCGGTGTTTTTGTTGGCTTTGTTTCTCTTACTGCTATGTTTCGCTTACTGTCCTTGAATTGTTTCTTCGATTTCGAAACCGTTTTCTTTGGAGGATTCCTTATCTGCTAATGGTTTCTTTTGATTTTATCATGTTGTTACAGCTTTGACCCCTTTTCTATGCAGCTTGACCTGTTTTGTAGTTTGACCCGTTTATTGTGCAGCTTGACCAGTTTGTTTAATTGTGCAGTGTGACCCTTGCTACTGTCACCAAATATACGGGTTACTGTTGAGGATATTGCATTTACGAAACATCCAAGGAAAATAATTATTTATTTGAAGCCTACTGAATTGAACGGATAAACAGTCCCATTCCCGTATCCCTAAAACAAAAGGCTATGATGACGTGTATAAGTCGTGATTAAAAACAAGCCGGTGATGGAGTGATGAGACCGGTACTTGGCATGGCAACACGACCTGTCGGCGTGTTCGCAGCCGTATCGACGTCCCTAACCTCCACCCAATTCATACACACCTGAGCCGACACCTTTAAAAATCCCTTTCCCCTTTATTATAAAACTATTATTATTATTATTATTATTATTATTATTATTATTATTATTATTTTCATTATTATTAATATTATTATTATTCACTAACTTATTTCCTTTATATTTTACGAGGAAAAATTGGACGAGAGACGACGTCCTGTTTTTGAAAGAGAACAACGAGAGAAGAGAAATTATTTTTTTATTATTATCATTATTTTCATTATTATCTACTAATATTATTATCATTGCATTTTTATTACTTTCATTATTATTAATATTATTATTCACTAGCTTATTTTCTTTATATTTTGCGAGGTACATCGCGGTGAAATCACTAAAGACAACCCTTTCTCGAAAAGGGATAAAAATATCCAAACTCATTTAATTTATTTAATCTTATTTTTTTAATATTGTATAACAATTTTTACTAACTTATTTATTTGTTTTGAAAGATATTTATTTACTTGTCTTTAAATCTGTATATCATGGCTTAAATATTTTATTGCTTAGTTAGTTTAATTAATTAGTTACTTAGAATCCCAATTATAAAGTCCGGCCGTAACCACATTTGGTGGAGCTCGAGAGGTGCGTAAACCCTTCCTCTCGAGTTAAGTTGAACCACTTACCTAGAATATCTGGTTCGTAGACTAAGTTTTGGAGTTAATTGTAAAATTAGCTAGAAACAAAATAGGTGTCCTAATACGCCTAGTTAAAAAATATGTTAGGTGGCGACTCCAACACTTAAACTCAAACGAGTTACTCAGTCGAATCCAAAACCCGACTCGCCTCGAGTTGAGTCCAAAATCGGGTATGACAGATTGGCGACTCCGCTGGGATGTCAAGGTTCAAACCATAATAGACTTTAAATTTGGATTCTTTATTTACTTTATTTTCTTACCATTTATTTCTATACTAACTTTTCTTCTTTTCCTTTTTTACAGGACTAAGGTTTATTTTTGAATTTTTGAATTTTGATGCTCAATTATTTAATTGCTTAATTTTATTTTCTTTGTTGTTTTGCATTGTCACTTCCTCCACTCCTGGAAAATTTTTACACTTGCACACACCATAAACGGTTACGTGAATCTCACGGCCGTTTCACTCTCAAAAAATCCTTTAGGAGGAACGGTTAGAATCTAGTTGGTCCGTGATACAACCAACAATTCTAAACGTTCACACCCCTTGGTTGTCCGCTTGGGGGAACCATATCCTTGTCTAGACTACCCCACTCTTAGTCTAAAAATCATGCATCATGTCATAATTAGGAAAATTTCGACTTCGGCTCATGTCTAAGTCTATTAGTTTACCATATTTGAATGAACCGAACGAGTTTTCGACCCTAAGGGACATTTAAATATGTTATATGTGCATTTATTTTGAACGTGTCTAATGTGGACCATTAGTTCACATAAAAGTAGGTTTTCATAACAAAATCAATTATTTATTCCTAAAATCGTTATTTCTACAAACAAAACCAATTATTTTACAAAATTATATGACACCTATCATGTATATTATGTGTATTGATCTACTTTGCATATGAAATTATTATCCGCTTGGGAGGATAATGAAACCCGGTCTAGCAAACTTCATTCCTTAGTAGCGGCACTAGGAATCATGCATCATGACATGTTATTAGTCGATTTGTTCTCAAGTCCAATAGGCCAACTTGTTCAAACAATCCGAACAGGTTTTTAACCCCCAAAGTGCGTTCGACATGATTTATTTGCATTTACTTAAAGGATTAAACGTGCAAATATAGATTATTTATTAATCATTGTTCTGCATTCAGTGCCATTCAAAGGCACAAAGATTACCTAAGAGGCTTTAAAAGCCAAAAGTGAATAAATAATGATTGTTTATTCCTACACGGTCTTCAATGCCATTTAAAGGCATAAAGGTTACTCAAGAGGCGTCAAAAACCCGAATTGAATCAGAAATGATTGCTTAAACAGTTAGAATTATTCTGTATTCAATGCCATTCAAAGGTGTGAAGGTAACCCAAGAGACGTCAAAAGCACAAATTGAATCAGAAATGATTGCTTAAACAATCAAAGTTATTCTGTATTCAATGTCGTTCAAAGGCATGAAGGTTACCCAAGAGGCGTCAAAAGCCCGAATTGAATCAGAAATGATTGCTTAAACAGTCAGATTTATTCTGTATTCAATGCCATTCGAAGGCACGAAGGTAACCGAGGAGGCGTCAAAAGCCCAAATTGAATAAAAAACGACCATTTATTTCTAAACAATTGGAATCATTCTGTATTCAACGCTATTCAAAGGCATTAAATGGTAACCAAAGAGGCATTAAAGGCCCAATTTGAAGGACAAATAACCGCTCGATAGATGGGATGAGGCATAACGCACATTTATCCTTTAAGGATTATATAAAGACTTGACGTCCTTGACATGTCACAAGTCCATTAGAAATTTTCTTCTAAAGTGTCTAAAGGGTTCTCAACTCACAACGACACATCTCCTTATATCCTCTGTCGCATTGTTTTCAAAATCTTGTGCCACACGTTGATCATTTTGCTCACAATAAAGCGAATCTTAGGTATTTTTCTCCCTTTTCCTATCATCTTTCACCTTTTCCAAAAGATCATGGCCACTAGAACATTTGACATGGTTATTGAAACCCCTCAGTTGCTCAGAGATTGGTGAGGAAACCTAAGCATAGATCAACAAGAACGAGTTAAAGTGTTGTTAGGAAACCTGATTTCACTAATGGAACACACTGCAATAGAAGGGATGATAGAAGCAGCAGTACATTATGGGGATGCAGACTGAGTAGTTTTCCACTTTGGGAGTGTAGAGTTGACACCATTACTAGAGGAAATAGGTGGGTTAACTCAATTGCCATTTGAATGTGAAAAAGTCTTGACGCCTAAGAACATTACACCCGAGGAGTTCTTCGAAATGGTAGGGTTTAAGCCTGAGTTGTGCACCGACAGTATACGACAATCAGGAATTTCTCTAACTTCTCTCTACATCAAATTTGGGTATGGAGAGGCATTTCAAGAATCCGAAGACTATTTCAGCATTAACCAGGTAGATTGGCAAGAACGGAGGGTACTTTTTTTGTCACCAGCTTTCTAGGGACTGTCGTCTTTCCACAACACAAAGGACGAGTTGATGTTTGCATGGTCATAATTGTTGATGCCTTACTCAAAGACACTAACAAGAACTATACTTTGGTACCGATTATTGTTGCAGAGATGTACTAAGCTTTAGAAAGATGCAAGAAGGACGCTGGTTTCTTTGAAGGTTGCAATCTGCTTTTACAAATTTGGCTTATAGAGCATTTGCGAAGGATGGATAACATAGACCAAGCTTTCTATTCCATACCGAAAGAAAACCACATCTTGACTCATACCGCCCGCATGAACAATGCTTTTGGGAAATGGGACAAATCAACAACTACCAACGGTTGGCACCACATGTTCTGTCAACTGACACCTGAAAACATTCAATGGATGTTTGATTACTTTCCCAGCACAACAGTAATCATACGGTCCGAAAAAGACTCATTTCTTATCTTAGTGGGTTTTAGAGGAGTTTATCCATACACTGTTTTAAGGACACTTAGACAAGCAGGGAGAAACCAGACTGTACCCCAAATTGCACACATCAGAAGTTTCAAAAAGAATATTCTCGGAGGAGTAATCCCGTTTAAAGACAAGATAATGGAATTGTTGAAAGAGAGGCAACGAATGGGAATCGAGACTATTGGACGAGACAGGTTTGACACTGGCTATGATGAAGACTATCCCGACTGGCTTAGGAAATACATAGCTAGGGCAATTCAACCAAGTGCAACAACAAAAAGAAAAAGGAATGCTGAGGAGTTAGAATTCGAGTACAAAAGGATACACAAACAACTGGAAAGGGCACAAGAGAAGATAGCAAAGATGCAAAGTTTGGTCGAAGCAAAAAACGAAGGAAAAGGTAAATGGCGCAGTAAGGCAGAACTCCTGACAAAACGCATAGAGTCTATCGGCGTATGGGCTAGTGAGGGAATGAAATCTGTGGAAAACAAAGGAATAGAGGAAAAAGGAAGAAAGGCTTGGGAAATGTTGAAGAACTTCACATTTGACATATCCCGGCTCTTAACTGATGCGGACAATATCATCTTTCAAGGATACTCATCAGAGGCAAGCTTGTCCGAGGAAGACTCGACCTAGGAAGAAGAAGAAGAATCTTCTGGGGAAGGATCAACATAAAGATGTTCACCTGGCCATGATCTAACCCTCTAGCAATGTTTTCTTTCTCTTACACAGTTTCAATATCAGCCAACGTAACAAAAGTCCAATAAATGCAATATTATCTTTTAAGCTCCGCAGTTTGTTGGCAAAACGAAATGATACACGTGGCACAAAGCTCTTTTCAAAATCATCGTGCGTAAAACGTTCCTTCATATTAGGATGCATTTCTTATTTGATATGTGTGCATTTGATGCAACCCAAATTGCATCGAGACCATTCACTCGAAGTCAAGCCAAGGATATACACGACGCTCACCTACACTTGGTTTGGAGAGGCATGGATGATATGAGCTCGGGAGAGGACTTAAAGACAATGCAGTGGAGCTCAATCAATGTGCAAACTGGGCAGGAAACAGTGCAGGAAGCAGGGGAGCAAAACAGGGCAAAACAGGGGAACACCTGCTGAGCTTACTGCCTGAAGCTGAACTTTTGTTCTTCGCGATCGCGTGCACACCATCGCGATCGCGAAGGGGAATTATTTTGTCTTCGCCTTCGCGCCTTGTCTCGCGCGATCGCGCGACTCAGCGTTTAAGTGTGCCTCGCAATCGCATATATCTCTGCGTGATCGCGATGAACACTTGAGCAGCTGCGGACCAGAATGTAGGAAAACATTGTAAATGGGTGTTATTGTTGCTCCCAAACGCACACGCAAGTATACGTGGTCGACAAGTAATAAAGTGATAAGTAGAGTATCGTTCCCACGAGGACTATTCAGACTGAATTCTGCAAACAATTTTCTAAGAACTATTCAGGGATCTTTTTCCAATGGTTGAGATTTTACTAACTAAATGCAGTAATTAAAACAAGTAATTGAGATCAAGTAACAGAGCAAATTCTAAGTTGTTATCAATAAAAGATGACGGTCCCGGGTCAGAGTTACGAACAATCCAGTTGAGTTTTCCAGTTGATTCTACTTCTTGATTTCCTAGATTGCTAACTAACAGGTTAATTGTACCCGTGAAAACCTTTCGATTCTTCACGGTCTATGCAGGCTACTCCAATCCCTATATGTCTATGGGTTGAATCACGTGCACGCATTAACGAATTCTGTAATGAGTTAAACTAGGCGAGCAAGTATATGTCTATCCTACTCACAAATTGGTTCCCCGATGCCCGGGTTCACAAACTAGTCCTATTCTTTCTTATTGCGTAATTAAATTCCCTCTTTCGAGTTCAATTTAAAAACCATAGATAGTGTTCAATTATCAGGCCTCAATAATCAAACAATTATGATCAAGAAAGAATAAACAATCCATAATGGTAAATCAATATATAGAAATCAACTTTCAAACATCAACCTTCATGTATTTACTCTAACCCGAGAACAAACAAACTATAGAATTAAAGAGAAGAATAAGAGAAAGAGAGACAGAACTTGTGTAGAAGACATCTAGGGCTCCTCCCCTCTCCTCCAAAACTTGCTCCAAAGGTCTCAACTCCCATCAAAAACTAAGTAAAAGAGTATTTATAGGGTTTACAAACACCTAGTAATAAGTTACACCTAATCCTAGACGAAATAGGAAGTAAAAACCGCTCCAGGGGCGCTATAACGGGCGCCCCGTGCCTCGTAAAGCGTGCCAACAATCAGACCACGCCACATTCTCCACGCTTTGGCCATGCGCCGCGTGGAGAACCGCGCCAGCCACTGCGCGCGCTAGGCAGCGCGGTGCGTGGGCTAGGGCGCCAGGCCAACTGCTTCTTCCTTCGCTCCAAAACTCGGCTCGTGTCGTGCCTTTGTGTGCTCAATCCAATCTTCAACCATCCTTCAACCAATTTATGTCAATCAAACTCCGAAACGTTCCAAATGCATCGCGTAACAACCTACACACGCACAACACAACATCAGTGTAAAACCACATTCACAAGCTACCAAACGAGTGCAAAACAAGCTCAAATGTGCGGAAATATTAAGGAAAAGTAGGCATAAAATGCCGAACATCAGCACCCCACACTTGAACCCTTGCTCGCCCTCGAGCAAGTCACATCTCACTTCCCATCCTAGGTAAAACAGGTCTGCCTATGACTATGGTTGATACCGACCATTGAACCAATGCACACATGACCATCATGGGTCCACAACATGCCAACAATTTACCAAAACCAAAAATATGAGAACAACCACCCCAAAATAGCTCAAATGCACAAACTCAACTTAATGCAACCATGCTCCCACAAAATCACACCTATCTACTCAATCAAAAGCCATCAACTTTACCTACTTCATGCAAACCACGTGCCCTCACCAATATCAAAGAGAGTGCCCCCCCAAAGATCACACACACACAAATTATCATGAATAGAACGGGGGCAATAACAATTGAATTCACTCACTCTCAGGAAAGGCTCACATGTCACACACAACGTACCATAGGCTTGCCCGTAGTGTAGGACTCCACTAATGTAGGCTCACTCCAATCGGAATTAACTAGGACTTTAGAAAGGTCGTAATGTAGGCTAAGGGGCGGGTAGGATACATATGGTAATAGTGACTACCTCCCTAAGCACTTTAATACATCACACTTAATTTCAAGCACAATTCTCATCAAACCACCCAATCACAAGTATCACACATACACATTCCCAACAAGTAGCATTTTTCTTTTCAAGCACACACTAGCAAGGAATGGACATCTTTCTCTTTTTTTTTTTCGACTTTGCTTTTTTTTTTTTTTCTTCTTTTCTTTTCTTATCATTTCATTTTTTTTCAATTTCATTAACTTCCAACCTTGCCAATGTTTTTTTTACTACTTCACAATTTTCACAAGTATTCCCCTTTATTAGTTCCACTCAAGAACCTCCCAACATCCAACCACAGCTCCAATCATCTGCACAATATCAATAAAGTGCTTAAGGAGTAAAGGGCCAAAAGAGTCAACTAAGAACAAATGGGTAGGCTCGGGGTGTGGGTACCAATAAAAAGGATCAAAGAAATCACAACAACAATTTTTTTAAGGTATATATGTACGGGTAGGCTAACAAAAAGAAGGCCTTGTATCATTTCCCGACTAGAGCAAACCTAGGATTTCGCTTTGCACACACACGGGGCAAGTTCTAGACATTAACATGCAACATGGAGTAAACAAGAACATGCCTCACAACACACATTGCACATGGTTCACACAAAGAGGTTCCATCAACAACTCTCAACTAAGCTTCTAGAATGCAACTTGTGGAAATTTAAGCACTCATGCACAAAGGTTAACAATCAAGTCAAGCAAGCGAACTCAAGCATCTCAAGGGGGTCGTTCCATGTTTTTCCTAGGCATGCATCAAATTAAAACCCAAGGACACCACAAATAGCACATGCAATCAAGTCCAAGTCCATCGGTATCAAACAAATCAAAGGCACCTAGCATTCTACCTTTTTTTCCAACATCTAGGGTCATCTACAACTAACTATCCTAATCCTAAAAAGAAAAACTACCCGGTTCAAAGGCCTCCCCGTGGAAAAGAACCGTGGCCATAAGAAAAACCACGAGGCGGATGACATGTACCACTAATAAAACTAAAAGGAAAATCTTTTTGGAATTTTTCATTGGTTTTCTAATTTTTTTTTTTCATATATTAAAGCAAGAAATAAATCAAAACAAAGTCAAGTGACAAAAGAAAAAGTCCTAAGGTACATACATCCTAACCTCAAAAAAAATGGATAAAGGGCCGTACCCCACCCCACACTTAAACTAAGCAATGTCCTCGGTGCTAAAAATAAGAAAGTGCAAGGTAAAGAAAATTTCCCTGAAGATTCTAGTCCTTGGTGCTAGCATCGTCCAAGCTTCCATATCGTATGAGGTACTCAGACTTCCCTCATCAGGTCATCAATATTAGGCAAGGGTGAGGACACCCCACACTTAGCCTCGACATTACATGAACCTGCAATCCAAAGAATCACCCAAAGTAATATACAACTATAAAAATACTAATAAAAATAAATATAAGTAAAGCAAGCAAATTGGGTTGCCTCCCAAGAAGCGCCTTAGTTAACGTCGTGGCACGACGAAGACAACTTCATCACTTTTGTCTCCACCTTGAACTAATAAATTGAATCCCCAACTTTGCCTCAAGTTTACAACTATGGTATTGGGGTGGTGGCAAAAATACAACAGGACCAAGTAAACAATGCCGCATTTTGCACTTCTTAGCCTTTAAATGAGGGATGTCGTTTTGTCTCCTCGGCATCACAAACTCTAAAATATGGGCACCTTGTTCCTCCCCCTTTTGTTTCTTCATAGGCTCGGGTGGCTCAATTTTCATGTCACCATCCAAATACAATGTTGAAAAATGATTGGAATGAGGTCCAATGCGCTTCAATTCTAAAGTTGCATTACTTTTGACACCCTCACTTGCACAAACACTAGAGTCCTCACCTATGATGTTTTCTATTTCCTCACTTGACTCTAATGTGATTTCCTCAACCTTGGCATCATCAACTGCTATTGGGTCGAATGGTAGGAATTCCACTTTTTGCTCCTCAAATTGGCTTCTAAGCTCTTCTATCTCAAATCTACTATTCACGACAACTGATAATTGGGCTTCAGACACCTCAACCATATCACTCAAATTCTCCTCCAAATCGTGAATAGTCAAGCCAAATTCGTCGATCTCTTGCCTGAGCACAACCCTCTCTTCTATAAATTGCCTCGTCATATTTGCAAGTTCACTCCTGAAATCCCCATAAGCTTCTAAGAGTTTGGCTTGCTCCATTAGCCAAGGTTGGCTCGACCTGCACTTTATCGCTCCTGTCAAACTCACAAACATCATTAGAATCATCACCAAAATTATTGGGGGAAGGAGCATGACACTTAGGACAATCATTCCACCGACCACCACACAATTTACAAAAATTCCAATCAAAGGTGGTAGAAAATTCACATAACCAGTCTCGCAGGGTTGGAAGACTCGGGAAATATTCCCAAAAATGATGTCCTCCACAAAGTAGACAAGAATCAACAAAATTTGAGCAACCATCATTCAACCCACTTTCATTAAAAGATGCCATGTAAACTAGTAATAAAATAATAAACTAAAAATAAAATAAAAAAATTAAACCTGAATAGAAAATAATAAATTGTTCAAAAAGAAAACAGTCAATTTAGTCCCCGGCAACAGCGCCAAAAACTTGTTGCTCCCAAACGCACACACAAGTATACGTGGTCGACAAGTAATAAAGTGATAAGTAGAGTATCGTTCCCACGAGGACTATTCAGACTGAATTCTGCAAACAATTTTCTAAGAACTATTCAGGGATCTTTTTCCAATGGTTGAGATTTTACTAACTAAATGCAGTAATTAAAACAAGTAATTGAGATCAAGTAACAGAGCAAATTCTAAGTTGTTATCAATAAAAGATGACGGTCCCGGGTCAGAGTTACGAACAATCCAGTTGAGTTTTCCAGTTGATTCTACTTCTTGATTTCCTAGATTGCTAACTAACAGGTTAATTGTACCCGTGAAAACCTTTCGATTCTTCACGGTCTATGCAGGCTACTCCAATCCCTATATGTCTATGGGTTGAATCACGTGCACGCATTAACGAATTCTGTAATGAGTTAAACTAGGCGAGCAAGTATATGTCTATCCTACTCACAAATTGGTTCCCCGATGCCCGGGTTCACAAACTAGTCCTATTCTTTCTTATTGCGTAATTAAATTCCCTCTTTCGAGTTCAATTTAAAAACCATAGATAGTGTTCAATTATCAGGCCTCAATAATCAAACAATTATGATCAAGAAAGAATAAACAATCCATAATGGTAAATCAATATATAGAAATCAACTTTCAAACATCAACCTTCATGTATTTACTCTAACCCGAGAACAAACAAACTATAGAATTAAAGAGAAGAATAAGAGAAAGAGAGACAGAACTTGTGTAGAAGACATCTAGAGCTCCTCCCCTCTCCTCCAAAACTTGCTCCAAAGGTCTCAACTCCCATCAAAAACTAAGTAAAAGAGTATTTATAGGGTTTACAAACACCTAGTAATAAGTTACACCTAATCCTAGACGAAATAGGAAGTATAAACCGCTCCAGGGGCGCTATAACGGGCGCCCCGTGCCTCGTAAAGCGTGCCAACAATCAGACCACGCCACATTCTCCACGCTTTGGCCATGCGCCGCGTGGAGAACTGCGCCAGCCACTGCGCGCGCTAGGCAGCGCGGCGCGTGGGCTAGGGCGCCAGGCCAACTGCTTCTTCCTTCGCTCCAAAACTCGGCTCGTGTCGTGCCTTTGTGTGCTCAATCCAATCTTCAACCATCCTTCAACCAATTTATGCTCAATCAAGCTCCGAAACGCTCCAAATGCATCGCGGAACAACCTACACACGCACAACGCAACATCAGTGTAAAACCACATTCACAAGCTACCAAACGAGTGCAAAACAAGCTCAAATGTGCGGAAATATTAAGGAAAAGTAGGCATAAAATGCCGAACATCAGTTATAAATACACCCCTCCTTCATTTATTGCTTTTTAGCTTACTTTGAACACAAAACATTAATGAGCATTGCTCTTGAACCTTGTAACCATTTTGGCTTGAATCAATTGGATGAATCCAAGTTTCTCTTCAATCCGTCTCTGATCATTCTATTTGCTCGAGCCACGTGACTCTTGAGGATAGTTGCATAGCGTTAGGTGATTCTTGCCAATCGTTTGGGGTGTAACGGAACAAGTTCTTCGTTGCTACTCGAACTTTCGTGTGAGTCTCGTCTCGTTTTTATCTCTTTATCGCTTTCGTATTTTCGATTGCATCAGTTGGTATCAGAGCAAGGCTAGGGTTGCGTTCTTACGAACCCTCGTCCTACTCTTCGTGCTTGTCGTCTTTGTTTCGTGTTTATTTTCATGTTCTTGTTCTTGTTATATTGAAAAAGAAGAAAAAAATTCAAAAACTTGAAAACCCAAAAATTTGGTAGTAATCGCTTGTTGTTACGATTTTGTTGGTATTGATTATCGGGGATTGTTTGTTTACATAATCTCGACAATTGGGAACCAACAAAACACGTTTTGGAGTTGAGAATCAAAAGTTGGAAATTTAAACCCTAGGTGGAGAATTTGCCAAAATTTGCTAGAACTCAATTGGTGTTATGAATTCTTGTTTGTTTGGTATCGGGGTTTACTCCTTATAGTTTTCCCGTCATTTTAATACCACCATAACATCATTTGGAGTATGGTAGTGAAAATCAAAAATTTGATTCTTGGAGGTTTTGAAAATTTTTGAAGAACGTGTCTAAAATCATTGAAACAAGTTGTTAGTTGGTTGTTTGTTTGGGTGGAACCAGTGGGGATTGTTTTATACAGTTGGGAACACCATTTGAAAGCTTAAAAACTGAAAACAAGTTGAATTTGAGTTGTTGGTGTGCCAAAACTGCAGTTTTCTGTCGAGTTTCTGGTTCTGCTGCACAGACCTGCGCGATCGCGCAGTGTCCCACGCGAAAGCGCCCAAAACAATTTTCCTTCATCACGATCGCGCCCCAGCTCACGCGATCGCGAAGGGCACTGAATTTCAGAAAATCCTGAAGTGGGACAGAATGTTCGCAAATCTATCGTAACAGTTTCCAACCACCAAAACTACCATAGCATCATCAAATATGGTGAGTTCCTAGATCACAAACAAAAATTCATCAAATTCTGAATCCGTTTAATGACGATTCGATCTTTGAACATTTGATTGCGTCACTTCCGGTTAGTACTTTGAGGGTAACGCTTCTACCTAATTAGTACTAATCCATTGTGCGAATAGGATCCTCGTGCCTAGAAGGAGAGTAGAATTCAAAGAAGATTCGTAGTTAATTGTTTGGTTCAAGTGCGCACCAAATAGCTTAGCGTTTATCGAGTCCCATTGAATCCACTCTTCCCGAAGAGCATTTGGTTCTTGTATTTTGGTTTGATCATTGAGGAGGTTGCGCAACTACGAGGAGGCCATTGATCTCAAGCTTGTGAGCACCTAACCCAACTTGAGTGAACCCGAGCGACAAACAAAAGTAAGGGAGTGAGTGAGGATTTTTACTCTAATCTCCTTGCTTGTTTGTTATTGTTGTAGGTACAATGTCCAACGAAGGAGATGACACCATGAAAGATGCCTTGGCTACTATCCTTGCCAAATTGGATAGTATGAGCCTAAGGATTGAGAACCTCGAGAAGGTGACTTCGAGTATCCAAACCGAGAAAGGGGCCTCGAGTGTCCAAGTTGAAGCCGGTGAAGGTACTTCAAGTTCCACCTTTACCCCGGAACAAGTTGTTGAGTTGCTTAGACAACAACGGATAAAGGAAGACCGTGAAAGAGATGAACAAGTGTTGGGCAATACCCAACGAGTGAGCATTCCTCATATAGTGGGCAATCCCCAAAGAAATGTTCCACTTCCCGGACCTATTCGACATGTTCAACCTCTTGAGCAAGTTGATCAAGCTCAAGAAGGGGAGGAGGGAGAGTATGGTGGTAGTGAATATGGGGCTCCTAATTCGAATGGGAGAGCCATGAATTGGGGTCGCAATGTGGATAGGGGTAGAGGCCGAGGTCGAGGGCCACCCATAGGGTATGTTGGAGGGAATGCTAGGAGGGATTATGGTGGTTATGGGGATAACTTTGGGGGCCAACCGGAGCCGTACCAAGGGGGTCAAGAAAATAACAACCTTAACAGTGTGAAGCTTACTATTCCATCTTTCAAAGGGAGTAGTGACCCGGTGGAGTACATTGATTGGAAGTTGACCATGGAGCAAATATTTGACACCAATGACATGAATGAGGAAAGGAAGGCCAAGTATGCCATATCTTCTTTTGAGTCCTTTGCTTCTACTTGGTGGGAGTCGGTCAAGCGGAGTAGAAGGAGAAATGCCATGGCTATCAATGTTACTTGGAGTGAATTGCTTCGAGTGATGGATGAGAAGTATTTGACCGAGCAATACCGTCATGCCCAATACAAACGCCTCTATGAGTTGAAGCAAGGGTACAAGACGGTTGGGGAGTACTTCAATGAGTTTGAGCAAATTCGTATGACCCTAGACTTGGATGGGGAAGATAATGAGCCGGCTGAGATCCGTTTTAGAAGTGGTTTGAATTGAGACATAGCCTCTCAATTGAGGTTCCACAAGTATGACAACCACTATGACCTCTATGATGATGCGGTTGAAGCCGAGAAATGGCTCAAAGAGGAGAAGTCCGCTCGCTACAAGAGTAGCAATACTACTCCCATGAGTAAGCCAAAGGAGTGGAAGACTCCTACACCAAATGCAAGGTTTCCAAACACAAGTGGTACAATTGCTAGCAAGGATGTGAAGAAGCCTTATGAGAAGTCCACACCGCATATGGGAGGTAACTCTAAAACTCACTTGAGCAATCCTATTTCTACTTCTACTCAATGCTATAGATGTAAGGGTTACAGACATCTTTCCAAAGATTGCCCAACCCGGAAAACTATGGTTGTAGTGGGTGGATTGGTGTATGAACAAGATAGTGAGCCTGAGGATGAGGGAGTAGAGGGTGATGAGGAGGTTGATGAAGGGGAGGTTGCAATGGAGGATGATGATGATGCCCATGCCTTCCTTGTTGTGAGGAGGAGTTTAGGAGCTATGTGTATAGAGGATAGTGAAACCTTGCAAAGAGAGGACCTCTTCCATTCTAAATGCCGAGTCATAGGTCTCCTTTGTTCCATGATTATTGACTCGGGAAGTTGTGCCAATGTCATTAGCCAAACACTAGTTTCCCAATTGAAAATACCCACCTTAAAGCACCCAAGCCCTTACCGTTTGCAATGACTTAGTGAGTGTGGTGAATTGAGGGTGGTCAAACAATGCATGATCAAGTTCAAGATAGGGAACTATATGGATGAACACATGTTTGATGTTGTGCCCATGCAAGCATGCCACCTTCTCTTTGGAAGGCCATGGCAATTTGATCGACATGTGGTTCATGATGGCCGTGCCAACACCTACACGGTGAAGCATGAAGGTAAAAAGTTTGTGCTCAAGCCCTTATCGCCCAAGCAAGTAAGTGATGATTACAAGCGCATGAGGGAATTGAGGGAAGCGGCAAAGGCTAAGTCGGTTGTTGAGACTAACCCTTTGGCCGAGAGCTTGGTGGTTACTCCACCATCTTCTACCGGTGGCATTTGTGCCATGATGCAACCGGGTGAACTTTTGAGAGGAAATGATGGCGACAAACTACTCATTTGCCTAGTGTACAAAGGTATGATTCTTACTTCCGAATTTGATTATTCTTCTAACCCTTTGCCTAGTGCTTTTGAAAATGTTTTGAAGGATTATGGGGACATGTTCCCGGATGAGATGCCCGATGGATTACCTCCCTTGAGGGGTATTGAGCATCAAATTGACTTTCTCCCGGGATCTCAAATGCCAAACAAGCCGGCATATAGAAGCAATCCCGAGGACACAACGGAGTTGCAAAAGCAAGTGGATGAATTGCTTACCAAAGGCTTGGTGAGGGAGAGCTTGAGTCCATGTGCCGTACCCGTGATCCTTGTTCCAAAGAAGGATGGCACTTGAAGGATGTGTGTGGATTGTCGGCGGTCAACAAGATCACGGTAAAGTACCGACATCCCATACCTCGTTTGGATGACATGTTAGATGAGCTTAGTGGTTCTAGCATCTTTTCGAATATAGACCTTAGGTCTGGTTACCATCAAATCCGGATGAAACTCGGGGATGAATGGAAAACCGCATTCAAGACCAAGTTTGGTCTATATGAATGGTTGGTCATGCCCTCTGGCCTTTACAACGCACCTAGCACTTTCATGAGGCTAATGAACCATGTGCTAAAGCCACTCATCAACAAGTTTGTGGTCGTCTACTTTGACGATATATTGATATATAGCAAATCAATAGACGACCATGTTGACCACTTAAGGCAAGTACTTGAAATTTTGAGAGCCGAAAAGCTCTATGCTAATTTTAAGAAGTGCACTTTTGGTGTTGAAAAGGTAGTCTTTCTTGGGTTTGTTGTGAGTTCCCAAGGAGTGGAGGTAGATGAGTCTAAGGTAGAGGCTATTCGTGATTGGCCTACTCCTACCACCGTGACTCAAGTGAGGAGCTTTCATGGTCTTGCTAGCTTTTATAGGCGATTTGTGAAAGACTTTAGCTCCATTGCCGCCCCCACTCACCGAGTTGGTAAAGAAAGACAAATCCTTTGTGTGGGGAGAGCCTCAAGAGAGAGCTTTCCAAGAATTGAAAGGTAGGTTGAGTACCGCCCCCTTGTTACAATTGCCCGACTTCGGGAAGGCTTTTGAGGTTGAATGTGATGCCTCGGGGGTGGGAATCGGGGGTGTTCTCATGCAATAAGGGAAACCCGTCGCTTACTTTAGTGAGAAGTTGAAGGGTGCAACCTTGAATTACTCCACGTATGACAAGGAGTTGTATGCCCTCGTGAGAGCTCTAGCCCATTGGCAACACTATCTATGGCCTCGGGAATTTGTGATCAAGAGTGACCATGAGTCACTCAAACATCTAAGAGGCCAAGAAAAGTTGAACAAGAGGCATGCCAAGTGGGTGGAGTTCATTGAGTCTTTCCCTTATGTGATTCATTACAAAAAGGGTAAGGACAATGTTGTGGCCGATGCGCTTTCTAGAAAATTCGCTCTTGCCACCACTCTCGCTTCTAGACTTATGGGTTTTGAAAGTATCAAATCATTGTATGCTCATGATCCAAAGCTCAAGAGCACTCATGATGCTCTAGTGAGTGGGGAAAGAGTGGAGAAGTACCAATGGGTAGACGGCTACATTTTCAAGAATGGGAGAGTGTGTGTCCCCGAGTCCTCTTGGAGAGACGTGCTAGTTCAAGAAGCACATTGCGGGGGCATGATGGGTCACTTTGGGGTGGACAAGACTTTGGCCATACTTCAAGAACAATTCCATTGGCCAAAAATGCGGCCTCTTGTGGAAAAGTTTTGCAATTCTTGCTTGGATTGCAAGAAGGCCAAGTCTAGATCCAACAACCATGGTTTATACACTCCTTTACCCATACCTACTAGTCTGTGGGTTGATCTTTCTATGTATTTTGTTATGGCCTTGCCCCGGACTAGAGGGGGACACGATAGCATTTATGTTGTCGTTGACCGTTTCTCCAAAATGGCTCACTTCATTCCGTGCAAAAAGACTAATGATGCACAACATGTACCTTCCTTGTTTATTGATAATGTTTTGAAATTGCATGGGGTGCCTCGCACCATTGTTAGTGATAGGGACTCCAAGTTCCTTAGCCATTTTTGGAAGTGTTTGTGGGGTGCTCTTGGCACCAAGTTTCTTTTCTCCACATCCCACAACCCTCAAACCGATGGGCAAACCGAGGTGGTGAACCGGACTTTGGGAGCTCTACTTAGAGCTATGACCAAAAGAAAGGCCGGGACTTGAATTGATAAGCTACCACTCATGGAGTTTGCATATAACCGCACTTTACATCGCATGATTGGCATGACTCCATTCGAGTGTGTTTATGGTTTTAACCCTTTGATTCCTCTTGATCTTACCCCTTTGCCAAGGGATGTGGTTGTTTATTTTGAAGGTAAAGCTCGGGCCAAGGCATTGCTTGAACTTCATGCCAAGGTGCGGAAGACTTTGGAGAAGGCCTATGAGAAGATAGCAACCAAGAAAAAAAAGGGAAGAAAGAAGGTGGACTTTAAGAAGGGGGATAGGGTTTGGGTGCATTTCCGCAAGGAAAGGTTCCCCAACCAACGGAAAGGGAAATTGGCACCAAGGGGCGATGGTCCATTCCAAGTGTTGTCGAATATCAACAACAATGCCTATGTGATAGATTTTCCCGGTGAGTACAATGTATCGACCACTTTCAATGTTAGTGACTTGACTTTTTTGATGTAGGTGATGATACCTTGGAGGAGGACGCCTTAATTACGAGGACGAAATCTTCTCAAGAAGGGGAGGATGATGCAACCCAAATTGCATCGAGACCATTCACTCGAAGTCAAGCCAAGGATATACACGACGCTCACCTACACTTGGTTTGGAGAGGCATGGATGATATGAGCTCGGGAGAGGACTTAAAGACAATGCATTGGAGCTCAATCAATGTGAAAACTGGGCAGGAAACAGTGCAGGAAGCAGGGGAGCAAAACAGGGCAAAACAGGGGAATTATTTTGTCTTCGCCTTCGCGCCCTGTCTCGCGCGATCGCGCGACTCAGCGTTTAAGTGTGCCTCACGATCGCATATATCTCTGCGCGATCGCGATGAACACTTGAGCAGCTGCGGACCAGAATGTAGGAAAACATTGTAAAGGGGTGTTATAAATACATCCCTCCCTCATTTATTGCTTTTTAGCTTACTTTGAACACAAAAAATATTAATGAGCATTGCTCTTGAACCTTGTAACCATTTTGGCTTGAATTAATTGGATGAATCCAAGTTGCTCTTCAACCCGTCTCTGATCATTCTATTTGCTCGAGCCACATGACTCTTGAGGATAGTTGCATAGCGTTAGGTGATTCTTGCCAATCGTTTGGGGTGTAACGGAACAAGTTTTTCGGTGCTACTCGAACTTTCGTGTGAGTCTCGTCTCGTTTTTATCTCTTTATCGCTTTCGTATTTTCGATTGCATCAGCATTGCTTAAATTTGTCTGTTGCTTTAGGTCTCTAAAGGAATTCTTTCTCCAAATTCAATCGCCTATCGAGGAATCTCTTCTCCCTACTCCATGATTAAATCCTGGTATCTAAAATCTTTCACATGTCGAAACTGTCTTTAATTCATTCAAAAGTCTGTTACCAAAAGGTTGGCTTGAGTTGAATACCAAGGCAAAGGACATGGTTAAGCGAGTGCACTTGTCAGGGATTTTCTGAACTAAAGAGTTCTTCACAGCAATTCCCACTAGCCTTCTCCTATCTCTACATTACCTCCGCTTGCACTATAAACTACCAATAAGGCTAGCAAGTCTGAAAATACGAGCCTTTTCAAAAGAAGAAAAATAAAGTCTCTTTTGTCGCAACCATTCAAGACCCCACCTTCAACCACTATTACCAAACAACGCCACCATTCTATCTCTACTCTCACATACCACTTGTTTATCCAATTTACAAAACACTGAGCGCACTCGACCTATATTCCACATCCTAACACCAAATCATCCACCATACCAACAAAACACCCAATCCAACTACTGAAAATACACTACCATATCCTCCTAAGGCCTCGCCCTGATGCAAACCAAAGATCGAAAAGAAATATTTGAAGACTGATAACTATTATTATAAGCAAACTCTGCAAGAGCCAGATAATCATTCCAATGACCACCAAAATCCAAGGCACATGCTTCTAACATATCCTCCAAGATTTGGATAGTCCGCTCAGACTCTCCATTAGTCTGCGGATGAAATAGTGCAAAGCTTGACCTGAGTACCCAACTCTCACTGGAATGTCTACTAAAATTGAGAAGTGAACTGAGAGCCTCGATCAGAGATAATAGAAAATGGAGTACCAATCAACCAAAAAATCTGCTCAATAAAGATTCGGGCTAACTTCTTTGTTGTATCAGCTATCTCTACCGGAATGAAGTAGGCAGACTTGGTGAGTCTATCTTCAATAACCAAAGTGAATCATGATGCCTCATAGTCTTCGGCGAACCAACTACAAATCCATGATAATTCTCTCCCACTTCCACTCGGGAATAGGTAGTGCCTGAGCTACACGTGCGGGTCTCTTATGCTCCTACTTGACTGGCTGAAATTTCAAGCACCGAGATAAATGATCAAGGATATCCTTCTTCATCTCCTTCAACCAATACAACTCCCGAAGGTCTTGGTACATCTTGGTAATACTCGGATTAATGGAATAGCGCAAACTGTGAGCCTTATTTAGCGACAACTGCCTCAAACTACCAACATTAGGAACACAAAGACGATTACCAACCCAAAGAACACCATCAATGTGCAACTCAAATGGAGGGGTTCCTTCACTTTGAATACGCCCGCGCAATTCAAGAAAATAAGGATCGTCGAACTGTTTTTCCTTAATTTGGAAAACTAAGGAAGATTAAGCCATCATACAAGCAAATACCCGACTCTAGTCTGAACTGTCAAGTCTCACCCTCGAATCATACAGAGTCAGCCACTCTCGTGTTAAAGGTCTCATCTCAACATCAAGAAATGCAAGACTATCAATAGACTTCCTACTAAATGCATCAGCCACCACATTGACTTTTCCAGTATGATAGTGAATAGTAACATCATAATCATTGATCAGCTCGAGCAATCTATGCTGCCTACCATTCAATTCCTTCTAAGTAAGAAAGTAATGAAAGCTGTTGGGATCAGTGAAGATCTCGCAAGGCTCGCCATAAAGGTAATGCCTCCAAATCTTTAAAGCAAAAACCACAACTGCTAATTACAATCATGAGTCGGATAGTTCTTCACATTCACCTTTGACTGTCTAGAAGCATAACCAATAACTTTACCATCCTGCATCAAGACATATCCCAACCCAACACGAGAAGCATTACAATATACTACAAACCCTCCAGCTCCAGAAGGTAGAGATAAGACTGGTGCGGTAGCCAATAATGATTTGAGCTTCTGAAAGCTCGCCTGACACTCCTCTGACCAACGAAACTGAATCGTCTTCTGAGCCAAATGGGTCAAGGAGCTGCAATAGATTAAAACTTCTTCATAAATTGCCTATAATATCTGGCCAGACCAAGAAAACTACAGATCTCTGTCAGAGAAGTAGGTCATGGCTAATTCTGAACAGCCTCAATCTTCTTAGGTTCAACTTTAATACTCTCACTGGACACAACATGTCCCAAGAAAGCCACCGAGTTCAACCAGAACTCACACCTTGAGAACTTAGCATAAAGCTTATTTATCGAAGTGTCTGAAGAACCAATCTCAAGTGCTGCTCATGCTCCTCACGGTCATGCGAATAAACTAATATGTCATCAATGAAGACAATAATAAATGAGTCTAGATAGGGCTTGAACTCCCGATTCATCATATCCATAAAAGCTGCTAGAGATTTTGTAAGCCCAAAAGACATAACCAAAAACTCATAGTGACCATAACGGTTCCTGAATGCTGTCTTAGGGTTATCGGATCCTCGAATCTTCAATTGATTGTACCGAGATCTCAAATCAATCTTGAAGAAGAATTTGGCTCCTTGCAACTAATCAAACAAGTCATCTATGCGAGGCAAATGATACTTGTTCTTGATAGTGACCTTGTTCAGCTGCCTATAATCAATGCACATATGCATAGAGTCATATTTCTTCTTAACAAACAACACTAGAGCTCCCCAAGGCGATACACTAGGTTGAATGAATTCATTATCCAACAAGTCTTGCAACTACTTCTTCAACTCTTTCAATTCGACTGGAGCCATACGATACGGAGGAATAGATATAGGCTGAGTTCCGAGCACAACATCAATACCAAACTTAATATCCCTATACAGAGGAGAAGTATCGGTATATCATCAGGAAACACGACAGTGAACTCCCTCATAACGATAACAGATTCAAGAGATAAAACCTCCATACTGGTGTCCCGAATCATGGCAAGATAAGCCAAACTCCCCTTGCTCACAATCCGACTTGCTTTCAAGAAGGCAGGACAATCGAGAGTAGATAACATGATGCCAACCAATCCATACCAATAATAACATCAAAATCTACCATGTACAGAACTAATAAATCAACTATGGTCTTATGCCCCTCCCCCCAAAAGAAACAATATAACCAGGATACACCCACTCTATCACAATAGACTCTCCAACAAGAGTAGAAACACAAAATTGATCGCGAATACACATATAATCAACATGAGAACCTGCAGGAAAATAAGGATACACATAAGAGTACATGGAACCTAGATCAATCAAGGAATAAGCATCACGTCCACAAATAGAAAGTGTACCTATAACCACTGCATTGGATGCCACAAAATCCTGTTTTGCTGGCAAAGCATGAAACTGCCTCTGAGGCTGAGCAGAACTGCTACTCTGATGACCACCTCTTGAAGGACCATTACCACCATGCCCACGACCTCTACCTGGCAGTGGTGCACTCCTAACTGGCTGAGAACCTGATCTAGTACCATAAGTCTGCATAGATATCTGGGGTCTAGGAAAATTCTTTTATGTGATGACCAAGATCACAATAATGATAGCACCTAGTGTTAGGTCTGTGCGGTGCGTGCTGCTGAGGACGTTGAACAGACCCGCCTGACTGAGAAGGCTGAGAGAATTGAGTCTGCTCATGACGGGGTACAAATATGATCCTCGAGCTGTGAGCCATAGACTGACCTAGCCTGTTAGAATGCCCCCTGAAACCCCTTGCCTCAGGATAAGGCAATAGGAATTCCACCATATCCACGAGATATCCGACTTTGTCTCTCCAACTCTTCTTGCTCTAGAACTCTATAAGACTCATATCAGCAAGCAATATCCCTGTCTATATCAAATGAAGAATCAGCCTCTATCTCATGAGCTATGCTAGATCTTAAAGCAGCAGAAAGACTATCAATGAATCTACTAACCTTCTCTGACTCCTCACGAAACAAATTAGGAGCATCACGAGACATGTCTAAGAATCGAATCTCATACTCAGATATAGTCATATGGCCTTATCTCAACCTCTCAAATTGCCTGTGCTTCTTATCCTGCTGACTCTACGGAAGAAACTTAACCATAAACCTCTACGAAAACTCACTCCAAGACAGCTTCGACAAGCCCTGCCTAGCTAGAGTAAGTGCAGTCAACCAAGTCTAAGCAGGACCATAAAGCTGGAAAGTGGTATAATCACTCCATGCTCCTCAAGATATCCCAAAGCACCTAATATCTGCTGGGGGAAACTCCCGTAGATCCTCGAATGAAAGTCCCCTAACAGTCGGAGGCAACAACCTAGTGAAGTGATAAAGTATATCCTGGTTCCCTACCGGAACCATAATCAGCCCTGGCCGACCAGCCTAAACAACCTGGGTTACACTACCCACAGCTACTACCTTTGGAGTCTGCATAGCAGGAGCAACCAACGGAATCGGGGTCTGCATACCTCGCATCTGAGCACCCGTTGGTGGAACAAAATGAGATGCTACCTGAGTCACTGGAGATCCCTGTGGTGAAAGAGCCTGTAGAAGTCCCAAAACCCTCAAGATAGTATCCTGAAGTATAGGTGTAGCAATAAATGCGTGATCAACTTAAACCTCTAGCTGATCCTCAATCTCTAGATCATCATCATGATATATAACTCTTGTGGCTCTAGCGGCTCTAGCCCTAGGCTCGGCAGCTGCATTAGTCTAAACTCCACGTCCGCCTCGGCCATGTCCTCTACCTTGGCCTCTCCCTTGGGCGACACCTCTACCTCTACCTCTTGCGGGGTTTGGCACCTCAGGTGCTTCCTTCAACTCCACTACTGCCTCCTGAGCTGAAGAACAAGTTTTCAGCATCTATGTGATTAATAGTGGAAAATATTAGTCTTGTTATGGAAATTCTACGCATGATAAGGAAAGAAAGAAGGGGCAATTCCCTAAATGTCACCGTAGCCTCTCGTAGATAGGTACGGACGTCTCTGACCGATCAACAAGACTGTATTAGACACTGTTCATGATACGTGAAGACTTTAAACCTATTGCTTAGATACCAATTTGTCACGACCTAAAATCTGAATAAGTTGTGAGAGTACCCAATTTACCCTGTCCGGCGAACCAACTTGATTACAAATAAATAATATAATATTCTCTACGATATATATAAATATCACAGTACCAATCCATAGAATACATAAGAAAAGTAAAAGTATCCCAAAAATGAAAGTTTTAAGTACTCCCGATTCATGAACATCTAAGAGAGTAGAATAAATTATACAACTTAAAGTTATGAAATACATCAAATGGAAAGATAAACTATGTAAGTGACTACCATGGATGAAGGGTTGACTCACTGCTAATAATAAGATGCTCCACCTCGGTCAACCCCGATGCTCCCTAGTAGATGGTGTCGAATCTGTAAGACATAAAATAAACCAATAAAAAAAGAGAAAAATGGGTGAGTTCAGTGACTCAATAAGCGGGGATGGGTTTCCAAGTAAACTAGCAAGTTACTTATATATGGAAAGCCAAACAACTCGAAGGTAACGAGAAATAAAGAGAGGTCATTTATTTAGAAAACAAGTAATATTCATCCTTAAACTTCAAAGTACCACGACACTATCATTGTAACTCAAGGGTATGTAAGAAACCACATCATACTACAACAATATGCACAGAACTCCGTCGTGCTATTATAATATGTACGGAACTACACCGTACTACAGTAATTTGTACAGAACAATCTCGTAGCACAATAATATGCACGGAACTACATCGTGCTACAATTATTTGAATAGAAGGATATATAATACAAAGGGTGTGGAGCAAGTCCAACAAGAAAAGTTAAATATACTTACCTCGGTCTGAAGCTCACTAGCTACTCAGCAATGGTTTGCCCTTTTGGAATATCTTCCCAACGCTCTCGCTCTATTTAAGTAATGGAATAAAATTAATAGCCAAACTATCGGTTAAAGATTCCAAACCTTAAGCTAAAACGGTTAAGAAATAAACTCAACCCGAGACCCCATGGTCAAATCCAAAAATTAATCTCACAATTGTGTTATCCATAACCACACGAGTCTATACATATAATCAAATTTACAAATTGATACAAATTGATGGATCGATTATCAATTTTCTAAGTGTATAACTTGGGGTTAAATGCCACTTTCTACTTTTCGAATACCATACTTTAAAGGTAAAAATACACTTCAATACACTTAATAATTAGTTAGCTATGACAAGCATATCAACTAATGGTCCTAGAAAATGATAATTACAAAATAGTTGAAATTTCAATTGCATAACCATGTGATTTTCGGGCCAAAACAGTAACCGAAAATGGAGCTACGCTACTGCTATGGGACATAAGCTCGCTTATGTGAGTAGAAGTTTTTTCAACACGAATCATTAAGCAATAATGTGCTTCCCAATTATTTCACTAATCATTACACAATTAATACACTTCCTAACCAATTTTATAAACACTATAAGATGATGGAAACTAGAGTAAAGATAAAGGAATGGATTCATACCTAAATGTATGTATGACACACGATGTTTTGAAGTTTTCAGGGGAAAAGCTCCATATTGCAAGAATAGCCGCTATTGATTAACCTTCTCATTCTTTTAAGTTTTCATTCTTTAATTCATTTTCTACCCTAAAGGTAAGTCAATGTCTCTTTTATATGTGCCCTAACAATATGGGCGAGCAAAGAGATATCGACCTAGTCCACAACTTTTTACATTTATATTTTAAGGTCCAACTAGTATAAGAAACTATTCAATTGGTCCAAAAGTTATCTAATTAATTTTCTAGCATTTTCTCCAACTCAAATTTAATTAAAATAAATTAATTATTATAAAATATCAGGGTGTAATAGAGGGTGTTCTGCATCTTTTTACTCGTAGATGTCTAGTGTGGATAACTCAGAACCTTGTATATTGAGTAGACAACTACAACTCTTTCTTAGAAACTTATATATGTATCTTTATGTCTTCTCTCAGTTAGTTTATACTTTATGATAGATAAAGTCAATACGGTTCGGCGGACAGGTCTAGGAAAGGATGTCCGGTGCCTGCACGACCTAGCTGAAAATCCATATCGGGTGTATTTGTGATGTAGGGAAAATCGAGCCAAAGCACCAACCATCAAAGAGCCAAGCTTGAAGGACACAAAGGTTGCAAGGACAAGCACTTCGGAGAAGTGCTCGAGAGCGAATTGTAGATTGGCCGCTTGAGCACAGCCTTGGACGGACCACCCCATGGACGAGGAGGACCGCCCCAACACATTTCAACCATCCTTGGACCAAGCCAGGAGTGGGCGGACCGCCTCAGAAAGAAGGCGGACTGCCTCACAGCTTTTGGGGTCGAAATGCGGCTAAGTGTCAGATGTGGAACTCTCTGTATCTCCATCCAGGCAGAGCTCCTCACTAAAAGGTGGACCGCCTGAAAACCTACATAGCAGAGCGTCTAGGGGGTGGCCGGACCGCCTCCCCCTATTGAAGTCAATGCGGGATTCCTTTTAAGCTTTGTGTTGTTGACTATTGACCCTGCATGGTCTTCTATGTTTTGAGCCAACTTGTGGGCTTTTATGTCATTTATTCCTTTGTGAGGTGAACCTATAAATTCATACTAGGTCATTTTATTTCATTACCTTACCTTGAATATTGTAGAATGAATATCGGAGAAGAATTTCTCAATAGAAACCCTTGATGGGCTTGAATTCACATGGTGAATCCATTGAACTTCAATCCTTTTTTATCAAACTTGTTGGAAGAGCCAAGTGTCTCTTGAGGTTTGTTTGTATAACGTAGGTGTTTCTTGACTTAATCCGAGGGTGTTTCGAAACTAGTTCTTCGAAGCTACCTTGGTGGTTGATCTAGCTACGTCTCGTTCCTATCCTTTTCTATCTCTTCTCCCTCTTTATTTCTATCGTATCTTGTTTCCGCATTTTTATCCCGCATCAGTTTAGTATCAGAGCACGGCTTGGATTTGTTCCTACAAATCCCCATCCTGTTCATCTATCTTGTATTTTTAATTTATTGTAGTTGTTATTGTTCTTGAGAAAAGAAAAAGAAGAAAAAAGTAGAAAAAGTTGAAAACTCACAAAAAAATCCATGAAGTTCGATTGATTTGATGACCCATTCGATGATATGTATTGGGGATTGTTATTTAATGATTACCCATTGATTTGGTACCATTTTTACATGATTTGGAGTTGTGGATTGAAAATTAGAGGATTGAAACCCCAACTTTGAAACCCTAGCTTGAATAGCTTTTGATCTTGATTGTGAACTTGTTATTGGATGTTTGATGCTAAAAATCATTGGGTATTGTTGGGAATAGTTCAATAAAACTTTGGGTACCTTTGATTTTGAGAAACAAGTTGAAATCATTGAACATTTTGGGTTGGAATTTGATAAAACACCTTGCTGAAGAAGCTGTAGAACAGCTAGGCGGACCACCTCATTGCTAGGCGGAGCGCCCCACCAGAAACCAACTCCCTGGACTTTGCTCTGGGCGGAACGCCTCAAGGTCTGGGCGGAGCCCCCAGTGCTCAGGCGGAGTGCCCCTGAGTCAGGGCGGGGCACCTCACACTTGAAGCTTGTTTCGGGTAGTTTTTTCGTAGGTTTTCGTGTTTCTTTTGCTTGCATTACCTCAGGCTAGTACTCTTTGAGTAATTGTCCTACTCTTCTAGTACTAGTCCATTGAGCTTATAGGACATTCGTGCGTAAAGGTGATTAGAATTCAAAGAAAATTGGTAAAACACTTTTGCTTCAAGGGCTCACTCGTATAGACGTCCGTTCAAAGAGTCACATCAATTCCACTCTACCCGAAGAGTGCTTTGCTTCTTGTGAACATAAGAGGTCATTGAGGATTGTTGTTCAACATGAGGAGCCTTGTTGAATCAAGCTCGAGTGATTCTACCCCACTATGTTGAGTGTACCCGAGTGACATTCAAAAGTGAGAGAGTGTGTGAGGTTTTTTTTCTAATATCTTCTTTGTCTTTAATGCTATTAGGTACATGGCCGTGGAAGGAGCTAGGACCAATTCAGTCCCGGAAAGCACTTTGGCTACCATATTGGTCTAGGTGAAAGCCATAAGTTTGAGGCTTGAGAATCTTGAAAGGGAAAGGACCCCGAGTGTTCAAAAGGAAGCCGGTGAAGGCACAAGTGAAGGCTCAACCGTGAGACCCAAACAATTTGCCAAGATGGCGAAACAACAAAGGTTGAGAGATGAATCTCTTCGACGAGAAGGTATGTTGGGCATTCCTCAACCATTGGGCATTCCTCATCAAGTGGGCATTCCCCACAACTTGGGCAATCCCCAAGTCAACGTTCCACTCACTAGACCCTATAGAAATCTAGCATCTCTTGAGCATGATGTTGAGGCTTAAGAAGGGGAGGTACCCGTGCTTGGTGATGGTTTTGATTACTTTGATGCTGTTATACTTTATGCACCTCCTAAGGACACTAGAAGGGGGGGGGGGGTTGAATAGTGTCTCCTGATTTTCGCAAGAACTGTGTTCTTCTACTGTAGAACAAGGTTCTTAGAATTTTCTTCTACCTGCGTCTAACAAGAACATACACAGAGTAGCACACCAAACACACAAGGATTTTTACGTGGAAAACTCCTTGCTCAAGGGAGAAAAACCACGACCCACACTCTGGGATTTTTTCACTGAATCCACTAACACAAGAGCAATGTTTTAGATTACAAACTCTGTAACCAAGGGGCTACACTCTAGACCCTAATCACTAACCAAAGCTACACTCTAGCTTTTCTAGTAATTCACAAAAGAGTTTACCTAATACATAAGCTTCTAGAATAAGCAGATAGGTAACACAATGAATGCTCGATATTATGACAACTTACAACTCGACAAGCCTAGACAAGAAATCTAGACTCAATACTCTGCATGCAGTTTAGTTGTCTTCTTCAGCTTATCCACGTAGAAAGTTATTGAATAGCCTTTGCTTGTGCTTGACTCTCTGTACGTGAATGATCAGAAAAACGTCGGTTGTCTCTACTACTGGCTTTTATATCAGTCGTGTACCCCTAGTTGAGTTCTACTAGGAATCCCCTTAATTAAGGTAAGTTGAGATTCGCAGCAACTCTTTTCCATGTTAACGTCTGACTCTTTTCATACTTCGTAGACACAGCTGGGACACCGCCTCTTTTAGTCCGACTAGGATACGTATACAACCACGCGCCACTATTCCTAGTTCCACAGAGATTTGCAACCCACAATCTTTTCGATCAACCGTGCCCTTCCCTTCAAGGACCGGGTTCTTCAGGTTCCTTGCATGAACCTCGGTGTCCTTCCTGTTTGTCATACTTCAAAATCAGCTTTCAACAAATTCCCCCTTTTTGATGATGACAAACAACCGTTGCCCAATAACCTGAATAGACATAAACCAAAAAACCAAAACAAGAGAACAGAATAAAAAACAAACAGATGAGTTAGGTCACAAACACCCCAAATTCCTTCTTCCCCCTTTTGGCATCATCGAAAAGATTCGAAGACCTGCAGGAACTTGTCAAGTTAGTTCAGTCTACTGCACAGGGCAACTCGTTAGTAATAAGAACACAAGCATACACAAATAAGGGCCCATCCAAGAACCTGATTACTTAAGCAAAAAACAGATAAGAACAGAAAAAGTTTAAAAACATTATCCAGATTGTGACATCAGCACAACCCTGTTAATAGTTACAGAACCAAATTAAAAATTGTCTTAAACATCCATAACATGCAATCACAGGAGAATGAGAAGGAGGAAAGATCAGATAGGGGTAGGAGGACAGCACTGGAAGGATCAAAGCTGAAGGTTGAAGTGTCTGACAAGTGCCTCAAGCTGCTTCGTATTTTTGGCCCTCTCCATCACCAGCTCGGCCTCATACTTGTGGCAATCAATCTTCAGACGATCAATCTCTTGATCCTTCACCTTCAACTGTCTCTGGAGCTCAGCATTTTCAGCATTAATCTCAAGAACAATCTTCTCCAGTTCCTTTACTGCATCAATGGCCTCATCAGGACCAAAGTCTTCACTGTCCTCTGCCTGCTCTTGTTTCACCTGCATTGGCCTTTTGGAAGCTCTGCTTTCTCTGAAAAAATCACAATTCTTAAGCATATTTATCCCAAACATCTGATGAATTGTGGGCTTCTTTCCTGCTTCCAAAGGAACCCCAAAATGCTTAAAAATCTTGTGAAGAATGTAAGAGTGCACAAGAGAGTGGGGCTTCTGATCAGTGTCAGAGATCCTCTTTATGTGCCTAATGATCAGCCCAGGCAGATTTATCTTCACCCCCCTGTCCATCAGATCCATATAGGTCAAATCCAGAGCACTTGCCTCACAATTCCTTTCACCCCTAGGCAGAAGAAACCTGTGCACAAATTCAAACAGTAGTTGATGGGCAGGTTCCATCTCCTTTTTCTCTACTTTCCTCTCCTTCCTCAGTCTTGGCTTCCCTGAAAACTTTCTCACAACATCCAAAGAGGCGACTCCATCTGTTCTTTTTGGCCATTTTAGCTTAACATACCTGCAGTAACCTTCAACAGGTACATCCAGAATCACCCCCAGTTCAGGTCTTCCAAATTCTATCTCAATTCCTTTAACAGTAGAAAACACTCTCCAGGCAGTTACTCTACAATTAGTATAGAATTCTCTCACTTCATCCACAAACAACTTCCTGTCCTTGTTGGAAAACACAGCAAGCCACCCCTGATCACCAATCATCCTCAGCAATGGTCTCATATGGAACTCCTTTTCATCATGCAAAATACTGCCTGGCAGTACCTGATGCCTAGAGAAAAATGGTTCCCTATCCACTTCCTCTTCATTGTCCCCTCTTCTTCTTCTCTTATTCTCCACCTCACTATCAGTATCTGAATCACTGGGTTCTACATAGCTCCCATTCTCACTATCCTGCTCAGCCTCACCAGCTTCCCTTCTTTCTTCTTCCAGCTTCTTTTCTTCTCTTTCTTTGACATTGGTTACTGTTCTTCCCAACTTGTCAAGCTTTTCTAACTGCATTTTTAATGAGGATCTGGTACCAACTCTCCTGAGAATAGGCTCAGCAGCTGCCTTGTCATCACCATCTACACTATCTTCATCAACCAGTCTAGATTTCAGCACTGGCTTCCCATCTCTCACCAACCTTCTTCTTTTTTCTGGCTCTACTAGATTCTCTCTCACAAACACTACTTCCTCGTCTTCTTCCTCAACTAATTTTTCATCTTCTTCCCCAAACTTTCTCTTCCTCTTTGTTTCTTCAACTTTCTTGGTTATCTCCTCTTGTTCTAAAACAACTTCTTTGTTCCTTTCCTCTTCAGAATCAGTCCAACTAAAATCTGCCTCATTAGTCTCAGTAGGATTTGGACAAACAACAGACTTTTGACCCAAATCCCCTGAGGCTTCAGCACTAACAAGTCCATCACCTGCAGGACTTTTAGACACAGATTCTTTCACAACTTCAATGGTTTCACTCACTCCTTTACTCAGTTCTACTGTATCTTCCCTCAATATTTCCATATTATCTTGTTCTTTAAACTGTTCTACTATTCTTTCCGCAATGTTCAACTTATCCCCAGACTCACAAACTACAGGACCTAGCACATCTTCCCTAAAATCAATCTTTTTACTATCTTGTTCCCCCTCACATGAATTCCCCCTATCTGTTCTATCCTTTTCATGATCACCCATTATCTTGTCTAGTTCAACAAATAGGGTTTCACTTTCTACAATTCCAGGGCTCTTTATATTAACAGGCTCAACAGGCGTAGATGCAATAGGTTCAGGAATTACCTCTTGTGACGATAGTGATGAACTTTGTCCGGTAGGTGTTGAGAGAACAGTTCTTGATTTCATCTTCTTTACCAGTTTCCTATCCCCCTTTTGCAGAAATTTTGTGCGTGCTCTTGTAATTCTTTGAGCCAGAGTGGACGGAGGTGGTCTATCAGACATCTTGAAAGATTTATGAGTTATTTCTGAGGTTTCTAAGGAGATTTTTGTTTTAGGGTTTGAGAGAATTTTGGTGTTTTAGCAGAAGAAGTAGGTGAAGTGTGAGGGATTGAGAGAGTGTGGTCGAAGTGAAGAGGCTTTAGTGATTTGACACTGTCTAGGGAAGGCAAGAAGTAATGAGTAGAGTAGAAAGGCAGTTTTTTAAATTTTTCGAGAACCGGGAGAAGTTACACATTTGACGGTTATGAACTTAATTAAATAAGCCCTTTTTCAAGAAGTGGGGTCCAAGCTATTCAAAAAGAGATCTATCCTAAAAAGGAAAATGTTCCTATAATTTAGGACAGTTGCGAGAGTATGGTAGACCCCTGTGACACACGTATGAATGACAATTTTCATTTCAGTTATGAATACTATCATACAGAGTAAGATGAATGTACCTGGACATGATTCCTCGTGTTCAAACTGGTTCCTTCTCAGTACATAGTAGGTCCTTTATGGGATCACATTATTTGTGCCTTGTGATCAAAACATCAACACGAGTGTACTTTTACAAGCACGAGATTAGACTAAACATCTATAACAAGTTTCAAGCAACCACATCAAATACTTAACTAGCCAAATACAAAGGAATTACCTGCTGGGTCATCCGTGTATTCTGGTCATCCCTAACTCCAACCTGTTCCTTTCAAACTGTACCTTGTTCAAAGCTTTGGTAAACATGTCAGCTATTTGATCTTCAGTCCTGCATGAATTCATAGTAATCAGACCTTTTTCTACATTGTCTCTCAAGAAATGGTGTCTGATATCAATGTGCTTGGTTCTTTTATGTTGGACTGGGTTCTTGGCAATGTTCACTGCACTGGTGTTGTCACAGAAAATTGGCACTGCCCCACACTTGATACCAAAGTCCTCCAGTTGTTGCTTGATCCACAGCAATTGTGAGCAACATGAAGCAGCTGCCACATACTCAGCTTCAGCTGTTGATAGGGCAACTGAGTTTTGTTTCTTTGTAGCCCACGAGACCAAGCAGGGACCTAAAAAGTGTGCCATCCCTGAAGTGCTTTTCCTGTCCACCAAATGACCTGCATAATCTGCATCAGCAAAACCAATGAGTTCAAAAGTCCCACCTTTGGGATACCAAAGACCTAAATCCTGAGTCCCTTTCAAGTATCTCATAATTCTCTTCACAGCTGTCAAGTGTGATTCCTTGGGCTTTGACTGAAATCTGGCACACAGTCCTACACTGTATACTATATCTGGTCGACTAGCTGTGAGATATAGGAGTGAACCAATGATTCCTCTATATTTCGTTTCATTTGTCGAAGGACCAAGTTCATCCATGTCTAACTTTGTTCTAGGTGCAATAGGGGTAGTCATTTCCTTTGCTCCTTCCATGTCAAATTTCTTCAATAGTTCCTTGACATACTTTTGCTGATGAATCATGGTTCCTTCAGAAGTCTGCTTTATCTGCAACCCAAGAAAGAAGTTCAGTTCACCCATCATGCTCATTTCAAATTCACTTCCCATCAATTCTGCAAAACCTTTGCTCAGTTCTTCATCAGTAGCTCCAAAGATGATATCATCAACATACACTTGAACTACCAGCAAATCCTTTCCTTTCTTCATGAGAAATAGTGTGTTGTCAATTTTGCCTCTTGAAAAACCATTTTTCATCAGGAACCCTGAGAGTCTTTCATACCAGGCTCTAGGAGCTTGCTTCAAACCATACAGAGCCTTGTCCAGTTTGTAAACATGATCAGGAAATTCATTGCTCACAAAGCCTGGAGGCTGCACCACATAGACTTCTTCATTCAGATAACCATTCAGAAAAGCACTCTTCACGTCCATCTGATACAGTGTGAATTCCATGTACGTGGCAAAAGCAATCAGCATCCTGATGGCTTCCATCCTTGCAACTGGAGCAAAAGTTTCATCATAATCTATTCCTTCTTCTTGACTGTATCCTTGAACCACTAGTCTTGCCTTGTTCCTTGTCACTATCCCATGTTCATCCAGCTTGTTCCTGAATACCCATTTTGTTCCAATTATAGATCTGTCCTTCGGCTTAGGAACTAGATGCCACACCTTGCTTCGTTCAAATTGGTGAAGTTCCTCCTGCATAGCTAGAATCCAGTCTGGATCTTCTAGGGCTTCCTTTACATTCTTTGGTTCCAAGGATGAGAGAAACACAAAGAATGCACAGAAGTTCTTCAATGCTGATCTAGTCATAATTCCAGTGTCCAACTCAGATAGGACATTCTCCAGTGGATGAGAACTTTGATACTTCCATGGCTTGATTTGAATCTGACTTGAAAGACCTGCAGCATTCTCTGGGTTAGGTTCTTCTTGACTTTCTGGATTATCAGCCTCATCTGAAGTTCCCCCTGTCAAGTTGACTCCTTCATCTGAATTGTTCAGATTCTCCTTTTCATCTGAGTCCTCCAGTTCATCTATGGTTTCTTCTCTCCTTAAACCAATTTCTTGATCATCTGCTTCAGTTTCTCCCAGTGTCTTATCTGATTCATCGAATACAACATGCATACTTTCTTCTACAGTTTGTGTTCTTTTGTTAAGCACTTTGTATGCCTTACTTTGAGTGGAATATCCCAAAAATATCGCCTCATCACTCCTGGCATCAAACTTTCCCAAAGGTTCCTTCCCATTGTTGTGAACGAAACACTTACAACCAAAAGGTTTTAGATGAGCAATGCTTGGCTTTCTACCTCTGAGCAACTCATACGGAGTCTTGTCAAGAATTGCTCTAATGGAACACCTGTTCAACAAGTAACATGCAGTGTTTACAGCTTCAGCCCAAAAATTTCTTGCCAGCCCACTTGCTAATAGCATAGTTCTAGCCATATCTTCCAACGACCTGTTCTTCCTTTCAACCACACCGTTTTGTTGGGGAGTTCTTGGTGCAGAGAAGTTGTGATCTATGCCATTCCTTGCACAATAATCAGAAAATTTTGAGTTTTCAAACTCAGTACCATGATCAGATCTCATACTGATGATCTCAAGGCTTAGTCTTTTCTGAACCACACCAGCCCAATCATTGAAACTTTCGAAGGCTTCATCCTTAGAGACCAAGAACAGGGTCCAAGTATATCTTGAGTAGTCATCCACGATAAAAAACACATATCTTTTTCCTCCACGGCTCCTGACTCTCATAGGTCCACATAGATCCATATGTATCAGCTCCAGTGGCTTAGTTGTGCTGACCACTTTCTTTGGTTTGAATGATGTTCTCACATGCTTTCCCTTTACACAGGCGTCACATATTTTTATGTTTTCAAATTTCTTGCTTGGCAATCCGCGAACCAGTTCCTTCGAGGCCAGCTTGTTTACCTGAGAAAGACTTGCATGACCCAATCTTTTATGCCACAGCTGAGAGTCGCTTTCTTGCACATTCAAGCATGTCAAATTGTTCTCAGGTAAGGACTTCAGTGATGCCTTATATACATTGTTCACCCTTTTTCCTTCCATCACCACTTCTCCACTCTGTAGGTTCTTTACGATGCAATCAACATATGAGAAGCTCACTTCGTTTCCTCTGTCACACAGTTGGGAGATACTTAGTAAATTATGTCTTAGACCATCCACACAATAGACATTTTCAATTGCATGTTCTAGAGATCTCCCAATCTTTCCAATGCCTACTATCTGACCACTTTTTCCTCCTCTGAAGGCTACACTGCCCCCTTGAAATGCTGCGAGTGAGAGAAAGTTTCTTCTATCTCCTGTCATGTGCCTAGAACAACCGCTATCCAGAATCCAGCTTGAGTTGTTCTCCCTCACTCCAGCCTGCAAGACAAATCAGAGGTTAGTCTTAGGAACCCAGACAAGCTTGAGTCCCTTCTTATGAGAAAATGGATAAATCAGATCTTGTTTGGCCCATTTGGGTAAACCACATCTTTTATTTTTAGCCTTTGCCTTGCTGATATTAACACACTTTTGCTTAACATGACCAGTTTTACCACAAAAAGTGCATAACATGTTACAAGGTAGACCTACATATTTGCTTTTAGGATTATATGGAGGCAGGGGTTTCTTGAATCCTAATCCTTTTTTTTCCTTTGTTTTGATTTTCAAGAACCCAATTCATAGCTTCAGAAGATTTATTCCATTTTGTCAGTCTGGCAAGTTCAAGTTTTGAGTTTTCAACCTTTTGGCTTAAAATCCTGTTTTTTTCAGTTTCCTGATACAGAATTTTATTTGCTCTTTTCAGTTCATCTTCCAGAAAGGATTGAACTTCACTCATAACTTGCTTACCATTCTTACTTTCTCTTAACTGATTACATTCCAATTCAAGTTCAGTAATCTTAGAGTTTGACACAAGAGTCTGCCCTTTCAAGATGGCATTAGTTTCTTCAAGTTCAATATTCTGTTCCAGGAGACTCTTGTGCTTAGTTCTAAGATTGCTTAGTTCTTCAGTTAAGTTATCCTTTTCAAGTTTTTCTTTTTCATATCCTTCAATCAGGGTGGCTGTGATTAGAATTAAATTTTCAGAAGAGTATGTATGTAAAGTTTCCTTTAGATCAGATAGACATACCTCTGCTGAATTTCCTGCTTCCTCTCCATCAGTTGCCATAAGAGCAGAGTCCTTTTTGATGTTGTCAGCAATATACAATTCCTTCAGTTTCTTCCATATTCCCTTGGCAGATTTACACTCCAGTATCCGTTCCAGAACATCCTCAGTGAGTCCTCTTCTTAGATACCCCACAGCCTTGGAGTTTGCTTGTAACCAGTCCAGATCTTGAGGATCTAGTTCTTCCACTTTCTTTGGCACTAGGACACCATTTACAGCTCTCTTCACAGGAACATGAGGTCCTCTTTTCACTATCAGCCACAAGCTGTAATCAGTTGCCTGTAGATAATTTTTCATCTGCTTCTTCCAGTGATTGTAATGAGTCCCATTGAACACTGGTGGTTTTGATGGATCTCTTCCTCCTCTAAATTCTCGAGGATCTTCTTCATCACAGCTGACGTCTGTCATACCTGTTAGTGCTAGTGGTGAGTCATCCTCAGCCTCTTTTTCATGATCAGACTCACTATCAGTTGGTCCCCATGTGGCATAGAAAGCTTCCTTCTTTTTCCTTCGCTCTGCTCTGAAGTTTGGGGGCCGTCTTGTCTTCTTTTTGTCTGTATCATATTCCTTAGTGGTTTCCTTTTCCTTTTCCTTAGCAGCTCTGTTCTTCCTCCATTCTATTTCCCACATCGGGCAGTCCATGACAGCATGATCTTTCTTGAAGCATTTGAAGCACCCAGAGTAGTCAGGACTGTCAACTATGTTCTTCCTACTAGAGCTCTCCTTGTTTCCTCGTTTGAACCCTTTAAACCTTCCCAGATTGAGTTTTTTTTCTTAAAGCACTCACCATTGCAGCTTCTACTGATTGAAGATCAACATATTCATCAGTTTCCTCTGTTGCTTCCAGCGCAAGAGTCTTTTCCTTCTTTGCCGATGGTTTAGCCTTTGAGTCCTTCATCATCTCATGAGTCTTCAGGCTTCCAACCAATTCTTCAAGCTTGATGGATTTTAAAGGTTTGGATTCTATGATGGCAGTCATCTTTGGTTCCCATGCTTCAGGCAACACATTCAGGATTTTATCGACCATCTCTATTTCAGGCAGTTCCATCTCAAGGGATCTCATTTCATTTGTGATCATGGTCAACCTGGTCATCATGTCCTGAATCGACTCCTTCTCACCCATAGTAAACAACTCAAATTGTCTCTTCAACATTCTCCTTTTTGAGTCTTTTACTTCTGTAGTTCCTTCATGTGCAACCTGTAAAGCATCCCATATTTCCTTAGCCGTCTTATATGATTATACTCGATTGAACTCTTCCGGACCAAGACCACATATGACCAACCGCTTGGCCTTGTGATTCTTTTCGATCATCTTAAAGTCCGTCTCATCAAACTCTTCTTTCAGTTTAGGTTCTTTTGAGGCAGTGGTTCCTTCGCCAACAATTTTGGTGGGAATCAGATTTCTTTTAGAAACTATCAGCCAAAGTTGATAGTCTTCAGCACATATGTAATTCTCCATCCTATTTTTCCACCATGCGTAGTATTGCCCATTAAACTGTGGGGGCCTCAGAACCGATTGTCCTTCAGTAATGGTAGGTGGTGCACTCATTCTGATCCTTCTCAAGGTGTTAACCTTACAAGAGAAGACCTGCTCTGATACCACTTGTTATACTTTATGCACCTCCTAAGGACGCTAGAAGGGGGGGGGGGGGTTGAATAGTGTCTCCTGATTTTCGCAAGAACTGTGTTCTTCTACTGTAGAACAAGGTTCTTAGAATTTTCTTCTACCTGCGTCTAACAAGAACATACACAGACTAGCACACCAAACACACAAGGATTTTTACGTGGAAAACTCCTTGCTCAAGGGAGAAAAACCACGACCCACACTCTGGGATTTTTGCACTGAATCCACTAACACAAGAGCAATGTTTTAGATTACAAACTCTGTAACCAAGGGGCTACACTCTAGACCCTAATCACTAACCAAAGCTACACTCTAGCTTTTCTAGCAATTTACAAAAGAGTTTACCTAATACATAAGCTTCTAGAATAAGCAGATAGGTAACACAATGAATGCTCAATATTATGACAACTTACAACTCGACAAGCCTAGACAAGAAATCTAGACTCAATACTCTGCATGCAGTTTAGTTGTCTTCTTCAGCTTATCCACGTAGAAAGTTATTGAATCGCCTTTGCTTGTGCTTGACTCTCTGTACGTGAATGATCAGAAAAACGTCGGCTGTCTCTACTACTGGCTTTTATATCAGTCGTGTACCCCTAGTTGAGTTCTACTAGGAATCCCCTTAATTAAGGTAAGTTGAGATTCGCAGTAACGCTTTTCCATGTTAACGTCTGACTCTTTTCATACTTCGTAGACACAGCTGGGACACCGCCTCTTTTAGTCCGACTAGGATACGTATACAACCACGCGCCACTATTCCTAGTTCCACAGGGATTTGCAACCCACAATCTTTTCGATCAACCGTGCCCTTCCCTTCAAGGACTGGGTTCTTCAGGTTCCTTGCATGAACCTCGGTGTCCTTCCTGTTTGTCATACTTCAAAACCAGCTTTCAACAGATGCACCCTATCTGAATAAGAGAGTAATGCATCGAGGGCGGGGAATGAATAGAGGTCAAGGGCAAGGTCGTTGACCTCAAGGGGGGTATGTTAGGAGGAATTTGAGACGTTAATATAATGGTTATGATGACTACTATAGGGGTCAACCGGAACCAACCCGTGGAGGTCATGAAACCAATTTGAATATTGTAAAGATCACTACCCCATCTCTCAAATGGACTAGTGATCTGAAATTATTTTTGACTTGGATGGTGAGTTTGGAAAGGGTCTTTGATAGTAATGATTTGTCGGGTGAAAAGAAAGCTACCTATGCTATTTCTTCATTCGAAGCCTATGCTTCTATATGGTGGGAGTCGGTTAAAAGGTCTAGACGAAGAGTTTAGTTGCCCAAGCGCATTACTTGGGATGAATTGAAGAAAGTGATGAGTGACAAGTATGTTACCCCAAAGCACCGCCATGAACAAGTTAAGAAACTCTATGAAATGAAATAAGGCCTCAAATCGGTTGAGGAATACTTTGATGAGTTTGAAAAGAACCGGATGTCCCTTGACATGGAGAGGGAAGATGAGGAGCAAGCTATCATTCGTTTCAAGCAAGGCTTAAACCGAGACTTGGCTTCTCAATTGAGATTGCATGTTTTCCATTCACTCCAAGATGCATTTTATGCCGCTATTGAAGCCGAAAGGTGGAGTAAAGAAGATAAAGCTACTCGCTCTAGAGGTAACATTACATCTACTCCTATGCACAGACCCATGGATTGGAATAGCCCAAGTACCGGTGTTGCTATTGGAAACGGGGAAGTGAAGAAGTCTTTTGAGAAGATAACACCAAGGAGTGACTCTAAGGAGTCGGGAGGCAACTCTAAACTCATTTACATACTCCTAGAGCTTCTTGTTTTAAATATCACAAGTGCAAGGACTACAGGCACTTAAGATCGTCCCACCTGTAGAACTATGATGATCATGGATGATGGGAGAGTGTGTGAGCAAGAAAGTGAGCCCAAAAATGAGGGAGTTGGAGGAGGTGAGCGAGTTTATTGTGAAGAGAAAGTGGCGGAGGATGATGAGCTTAACATGACATTTGTGGTCTATAGGAGTTTGAGTGCCATGAGTCTTGAGGAGGAGGAGAATGTGAAAAAGGAGAACTTGTTCCACGCTAGGTGTAGAATGGAGGGATAAGTATGTTCTTTGATTGTTGATTCTAGCAGTTGCACTAATGTGGTGAGCAAAATGATGGTGTCACAATTGAAGTTTCCTACTCTTAAACATCCACAATTGTATCGTTTGCAATGGTTGAGTGAGTATGGGGAGTTGAGGGTTGCTAAGCAAGTTTTGATTAAGTTCAAGATAGGAAACTATCTGTTGACACCCAATTTTGTCCCGAAATTTTCGAATTAATGTCTTATTATTCTTAAACAAGACTAATTTTAAAAATCCAAAGATAATCGATTAATTTCGAAGAAAAGAGGTCAAGATTGCAAGAGATAACCTAAATCCTAGCCTACTCCGTACAAAACCCTCCCATTTCTTAATTTATGATTAAAAGTGGCTAAAATAGTTATCAACCTAAATTCCAGCCCATTTTTGCAACAATTCATATATACACACACATCATTATTTCCCCAAAATATCAGAACACCCCCCCTAATTCCTCTTTACCCATTTTCAAATTTTTCCTGATCCGATTTCCCCCTAATCCGCATAAATTTCAAACCCTGGTCCCTCTCTCTCTCTCTCTCTCTCTCTCTCTCTCTCTCTCTCTCTCTCTCTCTCTCTCTCTCTCTCCAGATCATCAATCGTACGACCTTATCCATTTGTGAACGTTAGAGGGCCATTTTGGTATTTTTTCCACTCCTAAAAATCCTAAATGTGGAGGTATATAATTTCAAGTTTCGGTTCAGTAGAAGGGGTCTGGCAGCAACAGTAGAGGGTGAGTCTTTAGGGAAAGAAGGGGGAAGTTTATTAGTTCCAGGTTTATGATTAAAAACGGCAGCATATATTTTAGAAGGAGAAGTTCATGGAGCAGCAGCAGCAGCTAGCAAATAAAGAAAAGAAAAACCTACCACATTTGTGGGATTTCTAATCATAACAGATTTTTCAGTTTAATATTAAAGTCTTTGTTTACTGATTCTTGAAAATTCTGGTATCGTCGCTTCGCCTTTCAAGTCATCGTCGACTTTGTTCGAGTCATCGCTCTTATTCGAGTTGCTTTTTCTTCGGATCCCTCGCCTTTGTTCATTGCACTGCAGCAGGTAAACCCCCTCGACCTCATTTATATCTGTCCTGTTAATGTGGCCTCATTTTCTTTTGGCTCTTAAAAAATGTTTCTGGTTAACATATGAACTAGAGTACATTTGTTTGCTGAATCATTGTTTGAAGATACAAATGCTCTGCTGAAAAATAAAGAATGCTCATTGTTTTCTGCTGTTGTTTAATTAATCTTCATAAGATCTTGATCGCTGTCAATTTTCGCAAAAAGTGTGATTTTTAGATCATCGATCAGATAAATAGTATTTGAATATATGATTAAATAGCTGCCTGGTTCCTTTTCTGTTATTGTAAGTCTTTGGTATTTCTTTGTCGAACCATGGTATGAGGTGAGTTTCTGGTTTCAATCTATGTGAATGATCATGTATTTAAATAGGTTGAAGTTGAGTTGTTCTTGGTTGTTGAAGGATCCAAATTGAAGTTATTCCAGGTAAGGGAAGAGAGTTCAAGGGTGAAGCTGTTCTGGTTCCTATTTAGTTTGTTTATGTTTTGTTTTCTGGTTATGAGGAAGAAGTAGAGAGTGTAGGTCTATTGTGTGAAGGTGTTTAGTAGGTAATGTGGGAGTGTGTGCAGGTAGGAGATGAGTGAGGGAGGTCTGGTATGTGTATAGATGTTAGCATGGTGCAGGTTTGTTTTTTAGAGGCAATGAGGATCCAGGGAGTTTAGGGAGGGCATGGCTGTTTGCAGATTCATTTGTAGGATAGTTTTTGTTTCCTGGTAGTTGTTTAAGTAGTGTAAGGAGTTTGAACTGGTTTCTAGTGCTGCAGTTGGTGAGAGGAGTAGAAGGGATTTCAAGATTATGGTTTTTGGTTGCTTGGAGAGTTTTTATTTGTTTGTGCAAGTTCTTGTTCTTTGTTTTTGTGAGAATGAGGGAACATGGTGGAGTAGCTTGCAAGTAGAGTGAGGGAGTCTGCAGTTTCTAGTTTAGGTAGTGAGGAATCTGTAAGTCTCAGTGTGTATGTGCTATGGTTTAAGCTGGCATAGTATGTATGTATTTCCACGCTGTGTTGTGTATGCAAGTTGTAATGTTGAAGTTGGTAGTGATTTGGGGTGCTAGCAGATTGGTCTATGAGCTGTCTAAGTTCCTTATGGTCTGTTCTGCAGCTTGAGTTTACTTAGCATTCATCAGTTGAAAGTTGTTAAAGAAAGTTGAATTTAATGTGAAGATTGCACCATATCTTTGAAGGGTTGTTTAATTTGATTAAAGTTGAACTTGCCGTTTGTTTCCCTCAGTTCTAGAGCCAGGCTTTAATCTTTGTTAATCCATGCTAGTCTCAGAAATTGGCTTTGATCAAGATAAAATTCATAACTTCGAATGTTGGTATAAAAGTTCAAAAAGGAGGGTCAATGTTTCAGATCTTATTTTCCTTTCTAGTTGATTGTTTATTAGTAAAGGAAAGTAAAAGTTGTATAAAAGCCCATATAAGCTGCTTCTGTTGCACAGGAACTCGTTCAGCATTCTTCGTTGAATTGTTGTCTTAAAGACAAAGCTTAGTCTAGATTTAAACCTTGCCATGTTCCAATAATTATGACATAAGTTCGACGTTAGACTTATTAAGTTGTAAGCTTCATTTTTTTTAGTTCACTAATCTGCCTGCATTTCTTTAAAGGGTGAGTTGTCTGAATTTTCTTCTTTATCATGGAAAGTTATTTTGTGAAGAAATGGTCTATTTTGATAGTTCAATCAAAAGCCTTCTTTGTCTTCTTTAAAATTACAATATCTAGTGTTTCTTTCTTAATTAAGTGTGGCTGTTGTATTAGCTTCACCTTGGTTTAGTTTGTAAATCATTTTATGAATTATACTTGATCAGTTACTAATCTTTATCTTATTTTTTTTTCTCTTCGCATAAACACTCCTTGGGATCGAGTTGGCTAAACTCACCAATTGGGATTGGCTCATTGGCTTTAAGTTGTATTTGGGGTCAATATTCGGGCTCAAGTTCTCAAGATTATAGGAAAGTTTAGGATTTCAAGGCTCCCGCGAGTTTGTCAAATTCCCGGGTTCTTCTTCTTTATCTCTTGATCTTCCTTTCTCCTTAGGATATTTACATAAATTGTTGTAAAAATAAATTATTTATTGATGAATAAATTGTGATTATAGTATATTCCTTTACTTTTATGTTCATTTCCTTTTATTTTGAAGTCGTTATTCAATTTATTGCAAATCAGACCATTTAAGTAAATGCAAGCAAAATTCATAAATTTTTTTTTAAAAAAACCACGCCTATTAATGACTATAAGAAATGACTTCTATCTTATTGATATGAAGTAGTTTCTTTAAAAAGTCAAAATTTATAAAAGAAGTTTTAATTAACTTCTAAATGTCCCGAAACAATTTGCAAAAAGCGACTTGAAACCTAAAGTTCCATCTTATGGTGAGAAACTTGGGTTTTAAAGTTGAAATTAAGCAAATGCCATTTATGTGCTACCACATAGGAGTTGGCAAAGAAATTAGGACGATCAAATCGTTCCTTTTCAAAAGAAAAATACGCTTTTATTTTATTTTATTTTGAAAATAATTAAAGCTTCTAAATTTATTGTAAATCTTTTGAAAACTTGCTAAATTTAATTAGTTGAATTAATTAATGGTTCAATTAATTATTTTTAGAAAAGCGCATAAATAGAACTTGCAAATACTTTGGAAACCTGTTGGATTAACCGTTTTAACGGAATTTCGAAAGTGCCTTAAAAACCTTCTTTCGAAATTAACAAAACCTCTTACTTAGAATCTCTGAAAGAAAAGCCTGCCTTTTTCCAAAAAATTGGAGTTTTGCACGCATTTGCTTATTTGGTTCCCTGTTTTTCTTAAATTGGGTGGCGACTCCAAAACTCCAAAAGAGATAGTCCATTCAGTTGATATTCCTAAATTTAGCCCTTCGGTGTTATTTTTTTTTTGGGTTCAACACTATCAAGATGAGCTTATATTTGATGTTGTGGCTATGCAAGCATGCCATATCTTGTTGGGTAAGCCTTGGCAATATGATAGACATGTTATTCATAATGGCCGAGCCAATACTTACACGGCTAAGCATGAGGGCAAGAGTTTCATACCTAAGCCTTTTTCATCCAAGCAAGTGAGTGATTATAGGCACATGAGAGAGCTTAAAGAGGCGGCTAAAGCTAAGTCTCCCATGGAGATTGAGCCCGAAGTCTCAAATCTTGTTGTTATGCCCTTACGGGTTGAAGTAAAAGGTACACCTACTCCGGGTGAAGGCATTCTTGGGCCTCATCCCAATACTCATAAAAATGAGAGACAAAAGATAGAGAGAAGTAAGGGAGTGACCGGTGAAAATCCTATAGTGGAAAAAAATAGAGGATGTGTGGAGTGATGTGAGTAGATTGTCACCCGAATCTATACTTTACCTTGAGAAAAAATGAGAAAAAGGAGTGGATAGGAAAAATAAATTGAGTATGAGGACACCCTTTGGTCTAACCATGTTCTATCTTCTACTTCTTCTTATTTTAGCTTTTGTATAGGTACTCTTAAAGGCAAGCAATTGGAGCTTAGGTGATGAAGATCTTCATTGTGAGCTTCATAAAGAAGGAGTTGAACATGACACTTCAAGTGCTATGAGCGCTCAAGGAAGTAACTCAAGTGTAAGTGGTTCTTCACCATTTCATGAGCATACTAGTTTCTTGTCTTGTGATGAGTCAATGCTAGTTGGTGCTTGTAATGCATCTATTGAACTTGCAACTAGTGAAGAGTCTAATGGTCAACTTATGTGTGCATGTGAACCACTAGTTAAGAGGATTGATAAGCCACATCATGATGTGAGCCCGATATTCAATGAACTTGTCTATAGAGAAAAAGTGCTAGTTGACCTTGCTTGTGAACCTTGTTATGGCATACCACCAATTTCTGATAAAGGGCAAGATGAGTTGTTTCATCATAGCCTTATTGATATAATTGCCTTTGGTCGACCTATGTGTTGTAGTGAGGGAGGTAGTGACCTTGAGGAGTCTCTATTGTATGCGATAGATAGGGTTATCTATGATGAATCCTCACGTGTGCGTGATGAACTTAGTTTTGATACTTCACATTTGCTTGACCATGAGAATGAGATGCATACTTTTACTAATCCCTTGTTTGAAGGCATCTTTATTTGTGGTGGTCATTTGTATCGAACTAGAGTTGAAAATGAGTTAGAACCTCCATAGTATGAAGGATTTGACTCCTTAGACAACTCTTTGTTTGAGACTTTGAGTAAGGTAAATGTTTCTTCTAGTGACCCGACCCTTGGTTGTTTGGGTTATGATGATGAATAAGCCATTATTAATGCCTTTCTTGAGAGTTTGCCTTGTGAGGGAGGTCGTCTTGAGGATGAATTTAGAGGTGAGGAGGTATCTCTTGGTGTGAGTATGAGTGCTTTTAAGAAGGGAAGTGAAGTAATTGATGCTAGTTGTAGGTTTAGCTATTGTGCTTACTCCATTCCATATGTTGATCACACTTTGAGAGTTGAGCATGCCAAAACCAATTTGCTACACTGTGAAGATATTGAATTGAAGGTTTGGTGTGTTAGTAATAAACTTAGGGATCACAGGATTTTTAATGGTTTGATCTTGCATTTCCCATGCCCTATTGATCTCTTTGTTTGTCCTTGTGTTGAGTGCACTTATTTGTTTAGCCAAGTACTTGTTGTTTCCTTTGGAGACATGAACGTTTTTTTGCTATTGATACTTGGTTATACCATAAGAGTGCGTTTTCCACACGGTTTGCACTAACCTACTTTCGTAGTAGGAAGTTTTACTTGTGTCTGTCTTTGCTTGTAGGCCTTGATGGTTTGATTTCGAGGACGAAATCCTTTCAAGATCGGGAGGATGATGCAGGACAAATCAAGCCAAAGCACCAACCATCAAAGAGCCAAGATTGAAGGACACAAAGGTTGCAAGGACAAGCACTTCGGAGAAGAGTTTTGGAGCGAATAGAAGATTGGCCACTTGAGCACAGCCTTGGACAGACCACCCCATGGACGAGGAGGACCACCCCAACATATTTCAACCGTCCTTGGACAAAGCCAGGAGTGGGCGGACCGCCCTAGAAAGCAGGCGGACCGCCTCACAACTTTTTGGTTTGAAATGCGGCTAAGTGTCAAATGTGGAACTCTCTGTATCTCCATCCAGGCGGAGCGCCTCACGGCAGGGCGGACCGCCTGAAAACTTGCAGGGCAAAGCGCCTAGGGTGGTTGGCAGACTGCCTCCCCCTATTCAAGTCAATGCAGGATTCCTTTTAAGCTTAGTGTTACTGACTATTTTGACCCTGCATGGTTTTCTATGTTTTGAGCCAACTTGTGGGCTTTTATGTCACTATTCCTATATGAGGTGTACCTATAAATATCTCCTAGGTCATTTTATTTCATAGAATGAATATTTGAGAAAAATCTCTCAATAGAAATCCTTGATACGCTTGAATTCACATGGTGAATCCATTGAACTTCAATCCTTTTTTATCATACTTGTTGCAAGAGCCAAGTGTCTCTTGAGGTTTGTTTGCATAGCGTAGGTGTTTCTTGACTCGATTTGCAGGTGTTTCAAAATTAGTTCTTCGAAGCTACCTTGGTGGTTGTTCGAGCTACGTCTCTTTCCTATCCTTTTCTTTCTCTTCTCCCTCTTTATTTCTACAGTATCTTGTTTCCGCGTTTTTACACCGCATCAATTTGGTATCAAACCACAGTTTAGAATCTTTCCAGAACATGATAGTGCCTAACAGAGTCTTATTGATATTGAGGCCCAGCCAGGGGCCCTTGCAATACCAGTTCCTGAGAGGCAAAGTGACCTGCAATTTATGGTCACTCCAGCCCTCCAGGAAGCCTTCATGAGTTTTATAGAAACTCAGTTGCCCTAGGGACCTTCTTTGCCTGTGGCAGCTCCTTAGGTTGCAGCTGAGGCTGGTGTTTAGACTCAGGGAAATCCTATCGCAGCTCAGAGTATCGCTCCAACTGTTCGTGTTCCAGAGGCAGTGGGTGTTAGCCTCAGGTTATTCAGGCCGATCTGTCGGGCCAAGTGGTTTCATCTATGAACTCTGAGAGGTTATTATCGTACCCCCTTTTTTCCCTAACTCAGAGTGAGTCAAGGTTCGATTTTGACTAGATAACTCGGTTGAGTTGGTTTTGGAGTCGTCACCTAATAAAGTATTCTAAGGTATATTAGGTCACCAAAATGTCTAAGGGTCTTGAGTTAACTCCAGGAGTCACACTTATAGAGATTATAAGGGTAAGAAGTCCAAATGATTTAAGGAAGAAGGTATTAGGCACTTCCCCAAGTCCCACGAAAGATGGTTCCAGCCAGAGTTTTAATTTTGGGATATAACAAGACAAGAAGCAACTAATTTCTGAAAGGTAAGTTCAATTTTAAGGTCATCTTTATAGATTGAAGGCTAAAATCAAAATCAGTCATGCAAAAAAGGGTATTTGCACAAATGATTTAACATAGGCAGTTATATATAAAGCTAAATCAGATTTGGGCCTTTCTGGATTTGCAAAGATTACCTAAGCCCTATGCCTAATCCCATGTTTAGCCATAAATTTAATATTTTATTTTCAACAAAGGGCTAAATCCGCAAGAAGCATTTAAAATAGTTTACTTGTGCTAATTTGGTACTTGGGCCAATTGCAGAAATAGGTAGGTTTTCAAAATAGTTTTCAAATGACACAAAAACCAACTTGTGGCTAATATGCCAAAAAATGTTAGCCATTCCGGGTTGGCGTATTGTGACATTAATTGTCAAATACTAACCTTAATGGCCATTTGCTTTTGGGGTCAGTTTTTGAAAGATATATATGTAGGCTGTTTTTGAAATTAGGGGACACAAGCACATAAATACAAACAAAGGCTTTCATACATAGATGTATACATATAAAGGCATGCAATAACATGTTAGACGATAAGAAAAAGTTTTTGAAAATATATTTGTAGTGTATAATTGATCCCTAAACTTATACTCCCTTATAAACAATTAGATTAGTGTATAAGAAATGTAAGTTTTGAAAAGAATGAGTTTGACATATAAAACAGACCAGGTTTTAAAGAGGGTATTGGGACTGCATGTGAATGTAAAGAGGGGCAATTTAGTTTTGCGAAAACAGTTTCAGCTTAGAAAAGTAAGTTTCTGTTTCCCTTTTGTATGAAGATGAAAAGATGTGGAGCAAAGTTTAGAGAAAGGCCACTGCATAGCCATGGCATAACCGCCAAACACACATAAATAGAGGCAGGAATCCTAGCAGATACATAAATAAAATAGGGGAAGTCCATATTATAACAGAATCCAAAGGAACATGCTAATACATTGTATAGGTCCGTTGGCCTCTGCCCTGATTTTGGCCTTTCACATAAGCTATTAGGTTCATTTCCCTACACAAAATTGGTTAGCAATACAAGGCCTTTCATGCCCTTTTTTTTTCAGAACTTGGGATCCCTGCAATAGAAATTAGGGTATAGTTCCTAGAACTATCCCAAGAGGAGCCTGCAGACAGTGTTTATAACCAAAGAAAGGCCCAAAAAGACAGCACACAATATGGCATAACATATTTACCAGATACAGAAGAGAAAGGCTACCTCTGATAGTTACAAGCAAAGCAGAATAACAGTAGTGGTGATGCATCAAATTAGCGGCCTTCCACAGGATGTATCAAGGCTTCTTATTTCAGTAGCTAAGCTAAAAGAGAACAGTGAGAGATTTTCAGAGTGATTAGGAGAAGAAGAGAGTGTTTACAGCCGTGTGTATATGTATTTCAATGTGTCCTTGTGTGTCTTAGAATGAAAAATAAGTAGATTTATGTAGGTGTCAAGGGTAGGGGTTTCTATATAAACAAGTAAAGTAAAGAAAGCAAGGTGATATAGTTTTTCATAATATAAATGATTCACTTAGGTACTCTTTCAAGATATGGATCAATTAGACACTTGAACCTAAGGCAACACGATCCTAAAACAGGTATGATTCCCTCCCTTTAACAATAACATAGTCCAAGTTCAAGAATAAGTGTACTAAAGTGTTCCAAACTAATTTAGGCTTGAAATCTCTTGATCAACTTAACAGGTTTCAAACAGACCCTAATTGATACTATATCTATCACTAGAACAAACTTCCATTTAAGTATCAATCAAGGAGTTCAAATTGAACCAAATCAGGATCCCTTAAATCGTGTAAATCAAATCATCATCCTAATCTCAAGCTAGACCAAACACGTAATTATGAGAATCATGTATGTTCACAAAATTAGAGGCTAAATACATTGTAAAACAAGAATGAGCGCATTGACATGGATGCTAACACTAAATGACATGGAACATAAGCCACGAATGCATCAAATCCAGGCGTACAAGCTGTTCACATCAACGTTCAACTTTAATTAGTGAATCAAAATAGGAATTGCTAATAATGTGGATTTTCAGCTTAACTAATTAATGAGTAACAAACAAACATACTAATGCACAGAAAATTAGGCAAATTTTGGCGTAGATATCACATAGGTTCAAGAATAGTAAAAGAGAGAGGGTTACCTATATTTGGATTGGAATATGGTCAATCTTGACCCGCTTCAATTATGTATACACAAATGTTCACAGAAAAATTAGGCAAATTTAGGCGTAGATATCACATAGGTTCAAGAACAGTGAAAGAGAGAGGGTTACCAATTTTTGGATTGGAATCAGGTCAATCTTGACCCGCTTCGATCATGTATACATAAATGTTTTTCCCTCCTCTAAAATAGTAACGCTCATAGTTTTGTAGACATACCGCCGAAGTTTCTTTTCCGGCGACAGAGATGAAAGTCGAGGAATAGCACAAAAACGTAAACTTTTTTTCTCTCTTTTCTCCCTAGGTGATTTGGGGCGAATTCAAGGAGAAAAACCGCGCCAAACTTTTGCACGGCCTCCATGGCCACGCCAAACATTGGGAAGCCCCCTCCCGGGGTTGCTCAGCCCGTACCCGCTCCACCCATTACTACAACAACCATAAACACCAATCCAAATAGCTCTTATGCCCATATTTTTAAACCCCAGGTCCAAAAACTTGATTTTGATCAACGTCTTTATTGTACTGTTTATTACAGTCAAGGACAAGCCACATTTAAATGGAAGACTTCAGAGGTAAAGAAATCACTTGTAAAAGAGCAGTTACATAATGCAGTGCTTGGAAAATTTTCATATCGAAGACTAGACTTGGAGAATTTACGTAAATTTATCTCAGGCCAATATAATATTAAAGGTGACTGTACTATTGGTTATCTTGATCATCGTTACGTGTTGATTAGATTGACTTTTTTGGAAGATTATGTTAATTTTCTATCAATGCCTACTTATTGGATTAAATTTAGAGGGAGGTCTTACCCTATGAGATCGTTGAAATGAACTAGATACTGGAAACCTAACGAAGAAACCTCAATGGCTCTTGCATCGATAAGTTTCCCTAACCTTCCTCCGAATTTCTTTGCTTTGGAATTTATTTTTTCAATAGCATCAGCAGTTAAAACTCCTTTGAAAGTTGATACGGCTACTTTGAATAAAACTACACCCAATTGTGCTAGAGTGAGAGTTGAGCTTGATTTGGCGGCTAAGTACCCTACGAGTGTTTTGATCAACGAGGAGGATGTTATACGGGGAAAATTACATCTTTTTGGGCTGAAATTGAATATGATTATTTTCCTTTGTATTGCAGAACTTGTAAGCTTTAGGGTCACAGTGAAACTTCATGCAAAGTTGTGCACCCTGAGTTGTGGGAAGAACCAAAAAATAGTGGAAATAAGGATGAAAGTGTAGTTCGTGACAAGCCTGCACCGGCTCTACCGGCACCCCCCAGTGCGTATTTTGTTAAGTGGAAAAGTGGTTGGCAATGCTAGGATTGAGGAAGAGTATTGAAGCAAATAATAAGAAAGTAAGGGAAGGGAATGCCAATGCTCAGGTAAAAAACACTATTGCGAAGCCAAGTGAAACTTTAGCTTTAGTGCAGGCTGGGAACAATCAGTTTGCAGCTCAGCAGGAAGATGATATCTAGGAAGTTGGTGACGTGGGGGTCACTGAAATAGTTGTATCAAGAATAGAGTGCAGCCTAATACTGTTCAAAGAGGAGATGCCGCAGGTCCAAGTAATGTTGTAGCAAAAAAAGGGTGCCGCAAATCAGAAATCAGCCAAGAAAGTTGCATATATGCCTAAGTCGACTAAGGAATGGGTGAATAATGGATGGCCCAAAGATGGAAAGCAGCCTGCTAAGCCTCATCAATAGAAGAAGGGTGAAACAGTTGGTGAAACAGCTCCATAGGGAGGTCTTGTTACTGATGCAGAGCCTATTTCTGCGGTCCAGGTGCCTAAGAATACTGCTCAATAGGAGGTACCCTCTAATTCCTTGGTGGCCAAAGTCATTTCAGATGATGTTGATGATAATGACCAGCTGGAGGTAGTAGATTCGGAGAACGACGAAGAATTGGTTGATTAAGGGGATAATAGTGGAAATGATGATGCTGATCCACAAAATTATGAAGATGATCCTGCTGATGATTACATGGGGTTGGAGGGTGAATTTTCAAGGGATAGTAGTGGCAAATATGGGAAGAATGAGAAATAAGAAGGAGTTTCAAGTCCTAAAAATTCTAGTGCTGAAAAGTTACAGGGCAATGCTGATAAGTCGCGGGGAGGTCCTGACAAGCAACTTAATGTGGTTAATGCTAGTCCGGGGCTGTCAGGGGGTAGTCCAGTCACTGTTAAGGAGCTGAAGGAGTTGAAAGCAGCCTATGATAGTGCAAAAAAGAAGAATTCACAGTTGGTTGCCAAGAATTTTGAGCCTGCACCAGCTTTAGCGCATGTTCTTTACAAACCGGTTGAAAAACAAGTGGAAATTGGGGATGATGAAGAGCTTGATACCGAGTCTATGGCTAAGAATTATGTTAATGCAGCTGAGAAGGGTGATATATCACCTAAACAAGTGGCAGCACAGAAGAAGAAGAAGAAGGCCAAGCAGGTTCGAGCAAAAAGGGAAAAAAGCGCACCTCCGACAGTTGGAGGGGTGCCAATGCGGAGGACGGTTTCCAAAGCCTTTGGTCACCAATGAATAGCTCACTCATATGGAATATAAGGTTTGTAAACACTCAACAGGCCTTTGATAGAGTGGTAACAATGCATTGGCAGAATCACTTTTCATTTATTGTATTAATAGAGTCGTTTCAGTACTACAGGCATATTGACAAATATCGTCTGTGGTTAGTTATGGGTTCTTCCTGGCATAATTTTAATGGTAAAATTTGAGTGTTTGTAGAGGATGATTATCAATTGGAATTGGTGTATGATACATCACAAATGCTTTCTTTGAAGCTTACACATTTAGATGGTTTGTTCGAATTTATGGTATCTTTGGTCTATTCTAGTACGGATCATACTACTTGAGTGAAACTGTGGGATTTGTTGTATGCTCCTAGTGACATGACATCTCCTTGGCTGGTTGGGGGAGATTTTAATGTCATTATAGATGAGTTTGAGAAGTTTGGGGGCCTGCCAGTTTACTACCCCGAGGTGGAAGATTTTGTGCATTGCATTAACACTTGTCAGTTGATTGACATGGGTTTCAAGGGCAGCATGTACACTTGGTGCAATGGTAGATCATATGATGAATGCATATTTAAAAGGGCTTGATAGGTGTCTTGTGAATCAAGCTTTTCAGGCACTTTTTCCTCAGTTTGAAGTGGAGCATTTGATTAGGCAGAGTCAGACCATGCTCCGTTGTTGCTCATTCCGAATATGGATAGTCCCATTATGAAGAAGTCGTTCAGATTTCTAAATTTTTGGGTGCAGCATGAGTCATTCCAGGGTGTTGTCAGAGAGAACTGGGCAGAAAACTTCAGTGTTGTTCCTTTTTATAATTTTAACTACAAGCTCAAAAAATTGAAAAAGGCATTGTCTGTTTGGAGCAGGGAGACCTATGGTGATATATTCAGGAAGATTGCTACACTGGAGGAGGTGGTCTGGGTCTATGAACAGGAATTCGAGGAGCATCCTACTGGGTACAACAGAGAGAGACTACTGAGGGTGAATGCAGAGTTGATTAGATTCTATACTCTGGAGGAACAGTTTTGGAAGTAGAAAGCTGGTATGCAGTGGTTCAAATACGGGGATAGGAATACAAAATTCTTTCATGCTCATGTAAATGGAAAAAAGAAAGGTGTTGCAGATTAGTAGAATTCAGGATGCTGCTGGTTCTTGGCTGGAGAGCGAAGCAGACATAGCCCAAGAGGTAATCAGATTTTACCAGGCTCAGTTTACTAGTGATGCGGCGCCAGATGATTTGTCCATATTTGATCACCTGCGTAGTTGCGTAGGATCAGAATACTACTCTTATTGTTGTACCAGATGAACAAGAGGTGAAGAAGGAAGTGTTGACACCTAATTTTGTCCCTCATGTCTCCATAGCCATGATTCAGACAAATTACACTGATAGCCACATAATTACCCTACACTTACTCCTATCTTGAGTCATTATCTCATGCACGTACACCAATTAGGCTATTTCAGAGGCATTTGCACGAATGATCGCATTTTAACAAAAACTTGCATATCTCGTCATAATTTTTCACAATTACTGTTGGTTTTTAACAAGGATACCTAAATCATTTTTAAAACCTAAAATAATAGATTTTCTTAACTATTTAGCCTTGGTAATTATTTTTCTTGATTTTATAATTTTTCATAAACATTTTACACAGTTTATACGCATTTATACTTAGTTTATAAGCTTTTATACACATTATATACACTATATATACGCACATACACACACACACACACACACACACACACACACACATTACACATTAGGTTTATACACATTAGCTCCAATTTTAACACCTCAGCACCTACGTAACAACATCCTGGCCGTCCACACAACTGATCCAACGGCCAGGATGATGGTTTCTTTTTTAATTACACAATGACCCCCCAAAACCCTATTTCCCCTTTCATTTTCCTCACAATCAGCCGTCTCCCTTCTTATTTTTCTCTCTGTGACAAAACCTAATCGTCGCGGTTCATGGCGATTTCCGGCCGTTCCCGCCGGTGGAACTTGAAGAGAATTATATCATCGTACTCCTCTCACCATCCGTTGTAAAACCCCTAGATTTATGACCTCGTTTGGCAAAGGTCGAGAGATCGACTCTCATCTCAACTTTGCCTCTGTCGCCAGAAAAGAGATGACGACGGCGACTAAGCGAAGCCTGTGCGTAAGCCATCTTGACAAAAGGAAAAAAATCCTTGTGCATGCTTGGCTAAAGTCGGATTCAATTTTAATCCGAATCTGAAGCCTAAAATGGGTAATCCCTAACTTGATTTTCCTTTTTCTCTTACTGTTTCTAGAGCTGTGTGACGCTGAACCTAAAACTTGCCTAAATCCTTATGTGAATAATCCTAATTTGTTGTTTGCTTGGCGGTTAGTTTAAAAGTCCACATGATTGTTAGTTCTTGCTTAACATTGTCAAAATTTGCGTCTGCCTAAACTTCAATGTAGCCTAAATCCTGTGTTTCATTGGTCAAATCTCTAATCTTTAGAACCTATAACAGTTTGAGGCAACCCTATTTGTCCCACATGTTTGCGATGTACTTAGTCACTTATCCTGTTAAAATTACACAGTTCCATGGTTATACGACTTCCACTCAGACTAAAATATTGTTTATATGATTTTAAGATCCTGATTTTGTTCACTTTACACTCTTTGACTGATATCGAAAGGAATTTGTTTGGCAAATTGACATAGTATCCCATTAAGAGTCTGATTGGAATCTATTAGGTTGGTACAGGATATTGGGAACCTAAATTAACTTAGAAAATCCCTGTTAATTGATTCTTGAATTTAAACCTTATTACTGATAAAAGGAGGGAATCCAATTTGGTTCAGGACTGATTTTGCTTTGATTTTGGGGTTGACTGGTTTATTTTTCGAAAATACACCTAGCAGTGCCTTTTTTATCTCTTCAAGACAATATTCCCTTACCTTGTATAGCATACCCGTTTGAACTAGAAGTCCTTCACCTCACACCTATATAAGCTGGTCTTCCCCTTTCACTTGGACACATACTCCACTGCTATACACAGCTTTACATATTGATACACTTCAAAACCACACTCTTTTCTTACAAAAAGAAAATTGAAAAGCAAGGCATTGTGCTTTCGTCTCTTGAATACTCTCTCATCTTTTATGGGTATTTATCTGGGAATGAGACTCTATCTTACCTGTACTGCTGCTATCGATTTGTTCCTAATCTGTTAAAAAGGTAAAAACATGTCCTGCTCCTTCACTGGTTATTGTGCTTGATTGTCTATGAGTAGAACGTCTTGGCATGACCCATATCTCTGTCTGTATCTATTTGGGGGCCTATACTTGCCCCTTTTGCTAACCTCTCTATGCCGCATATGTGTGGATAGCCTATGGCTATACCAAGCTTAGTTTACAGGTTCTTTAAGGCGATCGAAGGAGCCCAATGAAGGCTCCTCTTATTCTGAAAGTTAAAGCCTAAACAGGCCATGTTTAAGTGCACACAGGGCACTACCCTCACCTCTTTTTCTGATCTTTTTTAGTTTTCCCCTATGTGTTTGTATTTGCTAAGTTCTTCCCTGTTTGTATTGAGTTCTTAACACAGGGTGTACAGTCATAGACTGTGTACAGGGCTATCCAGGGGACCTTTTTTCTAAACCCTTGCCTTATTATGTGCCTGCATCACTCATCACTGATATTTTAAACTCGTCTGACCATGGTTGGATAAGACCATATCTCGATTTTAAAGTTTAGATTTGAATCTACTTGTCTAGACTAAAATCTGGGTAACGGCCTTAACAGAATAAGTCTTAAGAGAATTTAGAATCGGCGATGTCTAAAGTATGCCATTTGATGAAAATCTGAATTTTAATTACAGGGCTAAACGTGCAAAACTTCTTAATCTGTGACTATTTCTACGAATAGAATCTGCCCCTCTTTACATGAATAATACAGGCCCAAAAATTTTTAAATATGGCCTCTTATGTGTTAAACTGATTTTCGACCTACTTTAAGCTCTTATACACTAATCCAATAGTGTATAGGGGTGTATAAGTAGCAGGGTCACTTGTACAAACTCCTACATATATTTTTCTAAAGTACACTATCACTTAGTCATATACTTGCATACTTATATATATACACTCTACGTGTGACAGCCCCCTTTGTTTGCATTTGTGTACTTTCGTAAAATTCATTTTTTTAAAACAGCCCACTCACCTATATGTATTTTCAAAATTGACCCCTACACCAAAAATAGCCATTAATGTTAGGGCTCGACAATTAATAACGAGTCACACCGACACTAAATGGCTAATATTTTATTTTAAAAATAACACCCATTTGGTTTTAACCAAAATCTGAAATGATTTATGAAGTGTCTATTTTGCAAAACTGCCTATTTGTGCAAAATTGATTAAAAGGCTGAAATTGCATAACTAAGCTGAATTGTTACACCTTTTGCAGATTTAACCCTACTTACGATTAGGCATTTGAATTAGAGGCGTTGAAACACGATTAGGCGTAAAATATAGGTCGTATGTGTAAAATTTGAAACCCATTTGTGTATGTGTTGTTTAAACTTGCATAGATAGATTTAATTTCACGAAATTCACCTTTCCAAGTTAGTATTGCATATAATAATGTTCACTACTTTACACAACATCCCAAAATATAGGTTCGGGCGGGAACCACTTTTCGTGGGACTTGGGGAAGTGCCTAACACCTTCTTCCCCGAGACATTTGGGCTTCTTACCTTTTGAATCTCTGAAACCAGACTAGTATGATAATTACCTCGACTTTAGATGCTTAAGTGGCCTAATACACATTAGAAAACTATATTAGGTGGCGCATCCAACTCTTGAACTCAAACGAGTTACCCAGTCAAATCCGAAACCCGACTCGCTCCGAGTTGAGTCTAAAATCGGGTATGACGGAATGGCGACTCCACTGGGGATATTCAAAGTCCTAACCACAACGAGTCTTTGATTTTGATATTTATTTGATTATTATTTCGTTATTCATATTATTATGATTTTACTAACTTGGTTTTTTTTCCCTTTATTTATTTATTTGTATGAATTTGATTTCGATGTAACATGACATATTTCACTCATACTCCCCCACTCCTACAAAACGACACTTTGCACACGCACGGGCGATTACGCGGATCCCACGGTTGCTTCACCACAAAAAAACCTTTTAGGAGGGATATTTTGGAATATAGTTGGTCCGTGGTACAACCAACAATGTCAAATGGTCCCACTCCTTGGTTGTCCGCCTTAGGTAACCGTGTCTTGAATTACACCAACTCTTTGATTGTAATGAGAATGCATCATGCCATAGGAAGGGCTCCCCGTGAGCCGGCTAGTTTTCAACTTGTTCAAATTACTTGATGGGTTCTTGACCTCGAAGGGACGTTTAGACATGCTTATGTGAATTTTAGAGAAAAGAAAAGAAAAAAGGAATGAAAAGAAAGTGAGACGAGAATAAAAACGCATTTTGATTTGCCCAGTTATTCTCAAAAAAAGGAGGGGGTTTTAATCCTTTACTTTTTCTGTTTTCTTAGGTCACAATGAGTCAAAAGTTTCATCGTTTTGGAATGACTGTGGGCGGTGTTAACTAGTTGGTGGAACAATTTGTCATTAGGTGAGCAAACCGAAGTTCGTCAGCATTTGGGTCATTTGGTTTCACTATTAGATATGGTGTCATGTGTTGACACCCAATTTTGTTCCTCCTTTTTCTAAAATCGGCTATAATTTAACTTAAAGGTACACTTTGACTATTTGTGCAAAATATGCATTAGAGAGCATGCATTTACGTGTGTTATCCCCTACTTATATATTATATATTTAAATGTGGCTATATCACATAATTGCATCATTTAGGCTACATGTCAAATTTGTATCGATTTGTGATCATTTGTGCAAATTAGTAATTATCTGTGATTATTTATGCTTAAATAATTTTATTTGAGTTTTATTTAATAATTATTTGTGCATTTTATAAAATATGTATATCTATATTTTTATTTACACCTTTAAGTTGAATATTGGACAATTTAAAAGTAAGTATCCATTTTTCTATTTATTTATTTTCCTTCTCTTTTTGTTAAAATTTCCTACGAACCTGGACAAGAGTCCGTCTAGGTACATCTATTCTATTAGAAATCAATTGCGATTTTCTTCCAATCATTTAGTTCAAATTCTCTTGAATATTCATATAATTATTTTATTCCAAAAAATTTCTTTTTTCATTATTTTAAAATCCTCCTTTATCTTGAACCTAGACAAATGTTCGTCTAGATACGTTCACAATTGTATTTAAAATTTCATTATCTTCCCACTTTATTTTTGAATAAAGTCATTCCTAAATTCCTAATTATTTTCTTATCGAACCTAAACAGGATTTTTAACCAAATACATTCCCTCATTTAAAATTTTGAGTGGGAATATTCTTTTAGCCAAAATCCCTCAAATCTTCTCCTAAATCCCTAAATCACTCTCATAATCTCACACTCCTAAAACTAATTTCCAAAATCCCCTCAACAACTGTTTTTTAAAAAGGGCTTATACACACTCTACATTAGACAATACACGCAGAAATATATCAACACACACGGTGAAAAAAACACGGCATACATAGCACATCTTCCAACTCCAAGCCGACCCCACTTCTTTGGTCTTCTTCCCCAAAGAACCAGCAGCTTCACCCTCACCCCCCACCTCAATCTGGCCATTTTTTTTCAACAAATCAATACACCCCTCTCCTTCCATTACAGTACCAAGAACACCCACACATACTTCACACATACACAGAATACAAACACCCATACCCCCTTTATCGCTCTCCTTCTTTACGCTTCTCACACATACAAACCATATACATAGTTCCAAACATGTACACCGACACTACAAAAACGAGATCTAAAATAAAGCAAAAAGGGAAAGAAAGGGGAAGTTAAAAAAAACATCAGAAAAGGAGAGCAGCAACAATGCCGCGAGGTTCGCCGGAGTTTCATCGGGAAACTTTGCCGGTGATCGTTCATCTGCTTCTGCTTGTTGTTACGCATAATTTGATTACGTCGACATCATTTGCACTTCATATGTTTGTGTTTGTCTGTTTAATTTTTGCAGATCGTGGGACTACGGTTTGAATCATCGTATACCATCGTTTGGTTCCACTGGGAAAAAATCGTCTCCGGCATACCCTTGTCCTCTCCGTTGCTGTTGCCGTTAATTAGGCAAAGTCACCTGAACTTGTGTGGTTCTCTGATCGGCAATGGTTTTGGCATTTACTTCACTGGGATTTGTTGTCTTTGATCCCTATTACTGCTTTTGCTGCTGTGATTCCATCGGCTATCAGTGTTGACTTACATGCTTCTTTGGTTATTTCACTTCGTTAATTGCTCGATAATATCATTCATTGAATGTTGATTGCTGATGTTTGACTATTGAGTTTCAAGGAAAAACTATCCTTCGGATTATTGAATTGGATTGACTGATTTTTCTGAGGTTTTGCAGATTTGAACATTACACAGTATACATCGAATTAAGCAAATGAAAATAATTCAATAATTAATTTGAATTTGAGGCTTATTTGGACTGATTTGAACATGATACTACACTTGAGCCAATGACGGTTGGAGGCCTACAATCAGTCCCAATGCACTCCCATCGTCCCTTAAAAAAAATAGGCGATGGCGATGCATATCACTTTGCAAAGTAAGCGATAGTGCAGTAGTGGGATTGGAGGTGCTTGGCATGGCAACACGACCGGCTCCGTATTTGTAGCCGTAACGACATCTCTAACCTCTGCTTGATGCAATACATATTCTGAGCCTACATTTTTATAAAAACCATTTCTCCTTTATTTTATTATTTTATATTTATTGCTATTATTTACATTTTATTATTAATATTATTTTTATTAATACTAACTTATTTTCTTTATGATTTTGCGAGGAAAAATATGATAAAAGATAACGGCCTATCTTTACAACGAGAAGAAAATCCCTTTTATAATTATTATTATTATTTTCATTATTAATATCTATTAATATTATTATTATTATTATTATTATTATTATTATTATTATTATTATTATTATTATTATTATTTTTACTAACTCATTTTCTTATATTCTTGCGAGGTAAAATTTGTTGATAGACGACAATTCATTTGGAAAAGAACCATTTGAAGAAAAACCTTTAATTATTATTAGTTATTATTATTATTCTTATTATTATTATTTATTTAGTATTACCTTATTATGATTTACTAACTTGACTTCATTTGTTTTTGCGAGGTGAAATTCTTTAAGGAGGAAGCCTATTAGTGGATCGGAGTTTTTTGTCTAATCATAATTATTATATGCGTATCATAATAGTCGTTTAATTATTTATCTAGTCCACTTGCTTAGTTACTTATTTTGAATCCCAATTATAAAGTCCGGCCGGTAACCACATTTGGTGGAGCTTGAGAGGTGCCTAACCCCTTCCTCTCGAGTTAGCTTGAACCTCTTACCTAGAATTTTTGGCTCGTAGACTAAGTTTTCGGAGTTAATTATAAAATTAGCTAGAAAAAATATAGGTGCCCTCATACGCCTAGTTAAAAAATATGTTAGGTATCGACTCCAACTCTTTACCCGTGAGTTACCCAATAAGTCGAGCCCTATTTCGAACTTTAACCGGTTCGGGTAAAAATAGGATGCGACAGAATGGCGACTCCGCTGGGGATGTCAAGGTTCAAACCATAACGAACATTTAATTGGGATTCTTTACTTGCTTTATTTTCTTTTCATTTATTTCGATACTAACTTTTTTTCTTCTTTTTCGTTTTTGCAGGATTAAGGTTTATTTTTGAATTTTCAAATTTATGTGTTTTATTCTTGAATTGTTTGATTATATTTTACTATTGTTCATATCACTCACATTTCCTCCACTCCTATAAAATTTACACTTTCACACACCAGAAACAGTTACGTGGATCTCACAGCCGTTTCACCCTCAGAACCCCCTTTGGGGAGTGTTTGGAATATAGTTGGTCCTGGTACAACCAACAATTCCAAACGTTCCCACCCCTTGGTTGTCCGCCTAGGGGAACCATGTCCTTGTCTAGATTAGCCAACTCTTAGTGAAGACTCTTTTTAGGGATCATGCATCATGTCATATCTAGGACCATTTTGACTTCGGCTCATGTCTATGTCTACTAGTTCACCATATTTGAATGAACCGAACGGGTTTTCGATCCTAAGAGACATTTAAATATGTTATGTGTGCATTTATTTAGGGTTGAACGTGTCTAATGTAGACCATTTGTTCACAAAAAAGTGGATTCTCACAACTAAAATCAATTATTTATTTCTATTTACCTAAAATCGTTATTTCTACATTTATACAAACAAAACCAATTATTTTATAAAATTATTTTTTTGGTCATGAACGAAGTTAATTTTTCTACTTTTTATGTAAACAAAATCATAGACTTAAAATTAATTTCTTTTACTTTTAATGTAAGAAGATAACTTATTTGTTCCTATTTACCTAGAAAGAGAAAATGTGGTATTTCTATATTTATTTAATAAAATTATTTTCCATTCATTTTTTTGGATTATGAGAACAAATGGGATGACGCAAAATACTCGGTCAATTTTAAATACCACAATCAAAATTAGGAAGGCTTAACATCCTTTGTATGTTAAAGTCCAGTAGCCAACTTCGTCCAAAAGCATCATCATATGACGCCTATTATGCATATTATGTGTATTGATCTTGTTAGATCTGCCTCCACACAAAAGAGGTTCCTTGCATTACAAAACATGATATGCTTTGTATATGAAAATTATTATCTCAATACTAACTTGTTGTTTCATGTGTTAGTTTTACTCCCATTCCCGAGGTTGACTTGTGTATTTATTTCAAAACTTGTACATTTTTAAACTTGTGCATATCATGCATATGTTCCGCCACTCCTTTCAACTTTCTAAATTGTGCATTGAAAACACGGTGGTTACCACATCTTCCCTCAAATAAAAATTCCTTTAGGGGGAATGACTTGGAATCTATTTGGTCCGAGACGTTCCCGCTCCCGAGCCGTCCGCTTGGGAGGATAATAAAACCCGGTCTAGCTAACTCAATTCCTTATTAACGGCATTAGGAATCATGTATCATGACCTGTCATTAATCGACTTGTTCTCAAGTCCGATAGGTCAACTTGTTCAAATAATCCGAACGGGCTTTTAACCCCCAAAGAGCGTTGAACATGATTTATTTGCATTTGTTTAAAGGGATAAACCTGCAAAATGTGGACTATTTATTGGCATTGTTCTGCATTCAGTGCTATTCAAAGGCACAAAGGTTGCCCTAAAAGGCGTTAAAAGCCCAAATTGAATCAGAAATGATTGTTCATCCATAAACAGTTGGCATTATTCTGTATTCAATGCCATCCAAAGGCAAAAAGGCTACCTAAGAGGCATTAAAAGCCTAATTGAATTAGAAACGACTGTTTAATCCTAAAGGATTGGAGTCATTCTGTATTCAATGCTATTCAAAGGCTTAAAAGGTAACCGGAAAGGCATTAAAAGCCCATTTCAAAGCAGAAATGGCCGTTCGATAGACAGGATGACACATAACGCACGTTTATCCTTACAGCATTATATAAAGACTTGACGTCCTTGGCATGTCACAAGTCCATTAGCAATATCCTTCTAAAGTGTCTAAAGGGTTCTCGACTCATAACGACACATCTCCTCATATTCTCTATTGCATTGTTTTCAAAAGCTTGTGCCACACGTTGATCATTTTTGCTCACAATAAAGCGAATCTTAGACATTTCCTTCTCCCTTTTTCCTATCATCCTTCACCTTTTCCAAAGATCATGGACACTAGAACATTTGACATGGTTGTTGAAATCCCTCAGTTGCTCAGAGATTGGTGGGGAAACCTAAGCATAGATCAAAAAGACCGAGTCAAAATGATGTTGGAAAATATGATTTCACTAATGGAGCACACTGCAGTAAAAGGGATGATAGAAGCAGCAGTACATTATTGGGATGTAGAACGAGTAGTTTTCAACTTTAGGAGTGTAGAGTTGACACCACTACTAGAGGAAATAGACGGGTTAACTCAATTGCCGTTTGAAAATGAAGAAGTCCTGATGCCTAAGAACACTACAGCCGAGGAGTTCTTCGAAACGGTATGATTTAAGCCCGAATTATACACAGACAGTATACAAAAATTGAGAATTTCTCTAACTTCCCTCTACACCAAATTTGGGTATGGAGAAGCATTTCAAGAATCTAAAGGCTATTTCAACATTGACCAGGCATATTGGCAAAAGCGAAGGGTACTTGCTCTTGTCACCAGCTTTTTAGGGACTGTCATCGTTCCACTACACAAAGGACGAGTTGACATTTGCATGGTCTCAATTGTTGATGTGTTACTCAAATAAATTAACAAGAAATACACTTTGGTAGCGATGATTGTTGCGGAGATATACCGAGCTTTAGAAAGATGCAAGAAGGGCGCTGGTTTCTTTGATGGTTGCAATTTGCTTTTACAAATTTGGCTGATGGAGAATTTGCAAAAGATGGCTAACACATACCAAGCTTTCTGTTCCATACCAAAAGAAAACAACATCTTGACTCATACCGGCCGCATGGACAATGCTTTTGGGAAATAGGACCGACCAACAACTACCAATGGTTGGCACCACATGTTTTGTCAAGTGACACCTGAAAACATTCAATGGACGTTTGATTACTTTTCCAACACAACAATAATCACACGGTCCGAAAAAGACTCATTTCTCATCTTAGTGGGCTTTAGAGGAGTTTATCGATACACTCCTTTAAGGGCACTTAGACAAGCAGGGAGAAAGCAGACTGTACCCCAAATTGCAAACATTAGAAGTTTCAAAGCAAATATTCTCGAAGGAGTGATCCCGTTTAAAGACAAGATAATGGAACTTTGGAAAGAAAGACAATGAATGGGAATAGAGACCATTGGACGAGACAGGTTTGACGCTGGCTATGATGAAGATTATCCAGACTGGCTTAGGAAAGACATAGCAAGGGCAATTCAACCAAGTGCAACAACTAAAAGGAAAAAAATGCTGATGAGTTAGAATCTAAGTACAAAAAGTTACGTTAACAACTGGCAAGGGCACAAGGGAAAATAGCAAAGAAGCAAAGTTTGGTCGAAGCAAAGAACGAAGAAAAAGGCAAATGGCGCAGTAAGGCGGAATTCCTGACAAAACGCATAGAGTCTATCGGCGTATGTGCTAGCGAAGGAATGAACTCTGTGGCAAACAAAGGAATAGAAGAGAAAGGAAGAAAGGATTGGGAAGTGTTGAAGAACTTCACATTTGACATATCCCGGCTCTTGACTGATGCAAACAATATCATCTTCCAAGGATACTCATCGGAGGCCAGCTTGTCCGAGGAAGACTCGTCCGAAGAAGAAGAAGAAGAAGTTTCTTCTGGAGATGGATCAACCTGGAAGATGTTTGTTGACACCCAGTGTTGTCCCTCCTATTTTTAAAGCTACAGTTTTCAAATTTTACACACTATTGTTGATGCAGGGAAAAACGAGCGGAAGCTAAAGACGATATGAAAATGCGGAAGCTAAAACAAGATAGGCGATATCGATGAAGATATCGAGATAAAGAGCAAGATGAGGCTTGAACGTTTACCTAAGTAGCACCGACGAACTCGTCTCGATACACCCCAGGTGAAGTCAAGGATCACCTATACTATGCAACTACCCTCAAGAGGCACCCGGCTCTTGCAAATAGAATGATCAAAGAGGTTTCGATGTTCAACTTGGAATCCACCAAGTGAAATCATGCCCGCTCACGGGTTCTTCATTGAGATTCACTCAAGAAATTCATCATTCTACATTCAAGATTTGCTAAAAAGAAATGAAGACCTAAGGGCTCTATTTATAGGCCCTTTCTAAGACTAAAGTAAATGTCTAAAACACCCCCAAAGTGGGTTATAACATTACAAGCCACTTAAGGGCAAAAATGGAACTTTACACAAAATCCCGTCCAAGCTTACAGGGGGAGGCGCTCCGCCTCATTGGGGGAGGCGCTCCGCCTCAGGGCCCTTCAGTGAGGGGCGGTCCGCCTCAGTGGGGGAGGCGCTCCGCCTCTTGCTGTGCAGCCTTCTGGACTTTGGCAGGCGGTCCGCCTCTTTGGGGAGGCGCTCCGCCTCTTCCTGGGAGGTATGGATACGGCTCAAAATGGACTCTAAGTGTTCCTCCTTGGCCCGTAGTCGGTCCTCCCTCAAGCGTGCTCAAGTCCATGGCTTCAATTCGCTCTCGAACCCTCATCCGAAGGCCTTGACTTGCAACCTTTGTGCTCTTCAAGCTTGGTTCTTGATGGTTGTCGTTTAGGCCAATTTGCCCGGCATCATCCTCCCCTTCTTGAAAGGATTTCGTCCTCGAAATCAAACCATCAAGTCCTACAATCAAACACAAGCACAAACAAAAAAAAAAAAAAAAAACAAAAACAAAACTCCTACTACAATAGTAGGTTAGTGCGCCAAGTGTGGGAAAACACACTCTTATGGTACAACCAAGTATCAATGGCAACAAAGAAGCTCATGTTCCCAAAGGAACTAGCAAGTACTTGGTTCAACAAAGAAGTGCACTCAACACAAGAACAAACAAAGGGATTAATTGGGCATGGCATATGCAAGATCAAGTTATCAAATTCCCTACGACCCCTAAGTTGATTAGTGCACCAAGATTCCCCACTATGCGAGTAGGCAAGTCTAACAAGAGTGAAGGAAAGTGGTGTGGAAAATACACTCTTGTGATAGAGCCAAGTATCAATACAAATCAAAAAGCTTATGTCGCCAAAGGAGACAACAAGCTCTTGGCTCCATAGTGACAAGCACTCACCCACATGACAAGAAAAGAGACCATTAGGACATGAAACATTCAAGATTAAGCAATCAAAGTTCCTATGACCCCTAAGCTCATGATCAACATACCAAACCTTCAATGCAATGCTTTCACAATGCGGCACAAGGGGTTCGACATGCTCAATTCTCAAAGTGTGGTTAATATGCGGGATGGGATAGGCAAAGTAAGTCAATTCACAATTAGAATCAATCACCCCACTCCCCCTCTTAAGAGCTCTCATACTCACACTAAGAGATACCTCCTCACTTCTAATTTCATCCTCAAGACAACCCCCTTCACAAGGTAAACTCTCAAGGAAGGCATTATTAATGGCCTCTTCATCATCGTAACCCGAACCAACAAGAGTAGGGTCACTAGAAGAATCATCTACCTCACTCGAAGTTTCAAATAAAGAGTTGTCTATGGGATCAAATCCCTCACACCATGGAGGTTCCAACTCATTCCTAACTCTAGCTCGATACAACTCACCACCACCAATAAGGATGCCCTCAAACAAAGGATTAGTAAAAGTACGCATCCCATTCTCAAGGTCAAGCAAAGGTGAAGTATCATAGCTAGGTTCATCACTCGCACTTGAGGAGTCATCGAATATAATTCGATCCATTTCACCCACTAGGGACTCCTCAAGGTCACTACTTTCCCCACTACAACACATAGGTCCACCAAAGGAAATTAAATCAATAAGGGTGTGATCACACATTTCATCTTCCCCTTTATCAAAAATTGGTGGTGTGTCATAACAAGGCTCACAAGTATAGTCAACTACCATTTTCTCACTAAAGAGAGGTTCATTGAATATCGAGCCCACATCATGATGTGGCTTATCAATCCTCTCAACTAGTGGTTCACATGCACACACAAGTTGACTAATCGACTCTACGCTAGTTGCAAGTTCATCACATGCATTACAAGTACTAACTAGCATTGAGTCTTCGCAAGACAAGGAATGACCATGTCCATAAGAAGGTGAAGAAACACTTACACTGGAGTAGCTCCCGTGAGTACTCACATCGCTTGAAGTGTTACGTTCAAGTCCTCCCTCATGAAACTCACAATGAAGATCTTCATCCTCTTGTCTTTCTTCCAAGGCAATTGGTTGAGGCTCCAATAACTCGCCTCTAAGAGTACCTACACAAAAGCTATAGCAAGAAGAAGAAGATAACATATGGTTAGGACAAAGGGTGCCCTTACTCTCAATTTGTTTTTCCTCTCCTCTTCTTTCTTTCAATTCGCTCTCATGTGCAAGTGTATGGGGATGAGGTCCAAGAATGTCATCACTACGCTCACCTTCCCCAACTCCCTCATTTGCCATTGGTTGGCTCATAGGAGTAGTAGAATTACTCCTAGAGTGAGTAGTTACATCTACTTGGGGAATGCCCAAGTTGTGGGGAATGCCCACTTGTTGGGGAGTGCCCAACGGTTGGGGATTGCCCAACACTTCATCACTAGTACCCCCTTCGGTACCATTTTGGACACTCGGGGTCCATTCCTCTTCGAGGCGATCAAACCTCGCGCTTATGGATCTCACCTCGGCCAAGAGGTTGACCAAAGTGCTTACCGGTACCTTAATGGTATCGTATACGTCTCCGGCCATGTACCTACAAAATTTAAAGATAAGAGAAAGAGGTTAGAGTAAAAAAACCTCACTCGCTCCCTCACCTTTTGAATGTCTCTCGGGTACACTCAATTTAGTGGGTGGTAGGATCACTCAAGCTTGATTTCAAAGGCTTCCTCGTAGTTGAACAACCACCTCAATAACCACTCAAGTCACACGAACCAAATACTCTTCGGGGTGAGTGGAATCGATGGGACTCGATGGACGAACGGCTATATGAGTGAGCACTTGAAGCAAAAATGTTCTACGAGGCTTCTTTGAGTTCTACTCTCCTCTAGGCACGAATGTCCTAATACGCTCAAGAGTTAGTGTCTTTCGAGTAGGCCAATTACCCTAGAAACACTAACCAAGAAGCCCGGAGGCAAACAACAAGTGAAAACCTACAAAAAAACTACCCGGAAACAAGTAACAGGGGGAGGCGCTCCGCCCAGAGGGGGAGGCGCTCCGCCTACCAAAGTCCAGAGGAGGACTTTTGCTGAGGCGGTCCACCTAAATCGTGAGGCGGTCCGCCTAAAGCTGAAGCTGCAGCTTTTCAACTACGGGTTTTTGGCTTTTTGCACCCAAATTTTCCAACGATTTCAACCCGTTACTCAATTTCAATGATACCCAATGGTGTATTCAACTATGATAAAAAAATCCCCAATAGTTTTTAACTTCAAACAACCAACAACAAGATTGATTCAAGTTTTGAAGCAAAATTTTCAAAGTTTTCAAGAATTTGGGATTTCAAGAATTTCGATTCTCAATCCGTAACACCAAAACATGTTATGAGGGTATCAAATCAACGGGTTAACAATATAGAACAATCCCCAATACATTTAAACGCTTGGGGAATCAAATCCAACCCGATCTACTAAAATTTTTCAACTTTTCAACTTTTTCAATTTTTTTGTTTATTCTTCAAATCTTCAAGAAAAAAAACATAAACACAACAACAATAAGAACAAGACCGAGGATTCGTAAGAACGAAGCCTTGCCGTGCTCTGATACCAACTGATGCAGGGAAAAACGAGCAGAAGCTAAAGACGATATGAAAATGCGGAAGCTAAAATAAGATAGGCGATATCGATGAAGATATCGAGATAAAGAGCAAGACGAGGCTTGAACGTTTACCTAAGTAGCACCGAGGAACTCGTCTCGATACATCCCGGGTGAAGTCAAGGATCACCTATACTATGCAACTACCCTCAAGAGGCACCCGGCTCTTGCAAATAGAATGATCAAAGAGGTTTCGATGTTCAACTTTGAATCCACCAAGTGAAATCGTGCCCGCTCACGGGTTCTTCATTGAGATTCACTCAAGAAATTCATCATTCTACATTCAAGGTTTGCTAAAAAGAAATGAAGACCTAAGGGCTCTATTTATAGGCCCTTTCTAAGACTAAAGTAAATGTCTAAAACACCCCCAAAGTGGGTTATAACATTACAAGCCACTTAAGGGCAAAAATGGAACTTTACACAAAATCCCGTCCAAGCTTACAGGGGGAGGCGCTCCGCCTCATTGGGGGAGGCGCTCCGCCTCAGGGCCCTTCAGTGAGGGGCGGTCCGCCTCAGTGGGGGAGGCGCTCCGCCTCTTGCTGTGCAGCCTTCTGGACTTTGGCAGGCGGTCTGCCTCTTTGGGGAGGCGCTCCGCCTCTTCCTGGGAGGTATGGATACGGCTCAAAATGGACTCTAAGTGTTCCTCCTTGGCCCGTAGTCGGTCCTCCCTCAAGCGTGCTCAAGTCCATGGCTTCAATTCGCTCTCGAACCCTCATCCGAAGGCCTTGACTTGCAACCTTTGTGCTCTTCAAGCTTGGTTCTTGATGGTTGTCGTTTAGGCCAATTTGCCCGGCATCAATTGTGCATTTATTCTTGCCCCGTCTGTTCTTTGGAACTATCTTCTCGTAATAGCCTGACAATCAAGGCCATTCTTTAAAAACATCGTCTCAAACCATAGCCATTTTTATAAGATGTACGCTTCCATTTTAAATTTCTGCTATAACCTCTATTTTTGATAAAATTAACCAATTCATTTTAAATTCTAAAATGCATTTTTATACGCTTCTCTAGCCATTTTTATTGCTTTACAATTAATTCCCTAATTTTCCTATGGTTTTATACCTATTTTATACCATTTCTATACATATTTTATATCAAATTATGCTAATTACATACTATTTATACACGATATATACACAAATGAATATATACACACTACACCTCACGTTTTATACACATCATCACTCATATTTTACACTTCAGCGCTGGTGCAAGCAAACCCGAAGGAGATGCTAAACACGAAACACGGAAGAAAATGACAATAAAATAACAGATAGGAGCAAGACAAATCTTGCTTCGATTCAAAAGAACAGTGAGGAACCTGTCTAAAAGCTCGATTGAAGGGAAATCAAGATGCACCTATACTATGCAACAATCCTCAAGAAAGACCCGCTTCTTGCAAATTGAATGATAGAAAAGAAATTGTTCAAACGAATAACACCGGTTGACACAAGTTCTTTAAAAGTCCACGTCGGGGTTCGGCTCCATCGGAGACACTCAATAGCACTTGCTAAATTTTCATATACTCAAAACTGTATCCTTCCAATGAAATGGAAATGGACTATTTATAGGCTATACTAAGGATAAAGTAGTAAATAGTCACAAATGACTAATAAAAATAAGCCACGCATGGCTGAGCTAAATTGTGTGTTCGGTAGCCTTGACCTCGGTGTATGGTTGCTTGCTCGAACTCATTTTCCTCAGACGCTCACTTGTCTTCGAGCTCATTGTCCTCGGTCACTTTGTCTTTGGGCTCAAATCTGAAGATAACGCCTTCGGTTCTTGAGCCCGGCCAATTGCTTTCCTTTGGCCAAGCTAAGTGAATGTGCACATCGTGCAGCAGCTTGGCTTGGCTTCGTGTCATTGGTCTCATCGGTGGATCGAATACTTGATCAGCACGTGTTCGGGCTGCATCATCCTCCCCTTCTTGAGAAGATTTCCTCCTCAAAATCGAGCCCTCCTCGTCTGCCGAAGTTTGACCTACAACACAAGGGACTAAGTCAGTAACATTAAAGGTGTTGCACACGTTATACTCACCAGGGAGGTCGATCACGTAAGCATTGTTGTTGATCTTGGTCAACACTTGAAATTGAGCATCCCCTCGAGGAGCCAACTTTCCTTTCCTTTAGTTCGGGAAGCGTTCCTTTCGGAAGTGAACCCAAACCCAATCTCCCCTTTTTAATTCCAACTTTTTACGCCCCTTGTTTTTCTTCAAGGCAACCTTTGCATAAGCTTCCTCGAGGTTCTTCTTCACCTTTGCATGCAATTCGATCAAAGCAGCTGCTCGTCGAGTACCTTCAAAATCAAGAACAGAATCTCGAGGCAATGGGGTTAGATCAAGTGGAATCAAAGGATTAAAACCATACACACATTCAAACGGGGTCATATTGATCATTCTATGCACCGTTCGATTGTATGCAAAATCCATCATGGGCAAACGATCAGCCCAGTTCCCATCCTTGCCTTTGGTCATTTCCCGAAGCAAAGATCCCAAGGTTCGGTTAACTACCTCGGTCTGTCCATCAGTCTGAGGATGGTGAGACGTCGAGAATAGTAGTTTGGTGCCGAGAGCACCCCATAAACACTTCCAAAAATGACTCAAGAACTTTGAGTCTCCATCACTCACAATAGTACGAGGCACGCCATGCAATTTCAACACATTAGAAACAAACAAAGTAGCTACATGTTGTGCATCATCACACTTTTTTGCAAGGAATAAAGTGAGCCATTTTTGAAAAACGATCAACCACAACAAAGATGCTATCATATCCTCCCCCCGACCTCGGTAATCCCAACACAAAATCCATAGATATATCAACCCGAGGTCGATCAGGCACTGGCAATGGTGTGTACAAACCATGAGGGTTGGACTTCGATTTAGCTTTCTTGCAAACGAGACAAGCGTTGCAAAGCTTTTCCACATCTCGTCGCATTTTGGGCCAATGGAACTGCTCGGTCAAGATACCAAGAGTTTTTTCGACACCGAAGTGTCCCATCAGTCCACCGGAGTGAGCTTCTCGAACTAAGAGATCTCTCCACGATGACACTGGAACACAAACCCTCCCATTCTTGAAGAGGTAGCCATCGTGCCACTGATATTTCTCAACCCTTCGGCCACTCAGGATTGCGTCACGAACGCATTTCAGCTTAGGATCATCATCGTACATCGACTTGATGCTTTCAAATCCCATGAGCCTAGAGGCGAGAGTGGTCACTAAGGCAAATTTCCTTGATAGCGCATCGGCCACAACATTATCTTTAGCCTTTTTGTAATGATTTACATAGAGAAAGCTTTCAATGAATTCAACCCACTTGGCATGTCTTCAGTTCAATTTCTCCTGTCCTCGGAGATGCTTCAAGGACTCATGATCACTTTTGATCACAAACTCTCGAGGCCACAAATAATGCTGCCAATGGGCAAGTGCTCGAACGAGGGCATACAACTCCTTGTCATACGTTGAGTAGTTCAAGGTTGCACCCTTAAGCTTTTCGCTAAAGTAAGCGATTGGCTTCGATTCTCGCATCAGCACTCCTCCGATCCCAACTCCAGATGCATCACACTCGACTTCGAATGCTTTGCCGAAGTCAGGGAGTTGCAACAATGGGGCAGAGCAAAGCCTCCGTTTCAACTCTTGGAAAGCCCTTTCTTGGGACTCTCCCCACACAAATGGATGGTCTTTCTTAACCAGCTCGATTAAAGGAGCTGCCACGGTGCTAAAGTCACGAACAAACCTCCGGTAAAAGCTAGCTAAGCCATGGAAGCTACGAACTTATGATACCGAGGTTGGAGTTGGCCAATCTTTGATGGCTTCCACTTTTGACTCGTTGACTTCAACACCATTAGCACTGACAACGAATCCTAGAGAGACTACACGCTCGACACAAAAGGCACATTTCTTGAAGTGAGCATATAACTTCTCTTCTCTCAGTTTATCAAGCACTAGCCTTAGGTGTTCAACATGTTCATCCACAGATTTGCTATAAAAAAGTATGTCATCGAAGTAAACGACAACAAACTTATTTATGAACGGTTTGAGCACATGGTTCATCAGTCGCATGAATGTGCTTGGTGCATTGGATAAGCCAAAAGGCATCACCAACCATTCATAGAGACCGAACTTGGTCTTGAATGCGGTTTTCCACTCGTCTCCAGGTTTCATTCGGATTTGGTGGTAACCGGACCTGAGGTCTATCTTCGTATAGCATGAAGAACCACTTAACTCATCTAGCATGTCATCTAATCGTGGGATAGGATGACGATACTTTACCTTTATTTTGTTGACTGCTCGGCAATCAACACACATTCGCCATGTTCCATCTTTCTTTGGGACAAGTATAACAGGAACGGCGCAAGGACTTAAGCTCTCTCGAACAAGACCCTTGTTACAACTCATCAACCTGCCTTTGGAGCTCTTTGGTGTCTTCGAGATTACACCGGTATGCAGGTTTGTTGGGGATTTGAGACCCCAGTATGAAGTCAATTTGGTGCTCGATTCCTCTCAACGGAGGTAATCCACCTGGCATTTCTTCAGGAAACATGTCTCCGAAGTCCTGCAATACACTTTGTACAGTACTAGGCAAAGGGTTATTATTAGAAAAATCATCATTAGAGTTTAGAAAGATACCCTTGTGCACGAGGAAAATCATCATCTGACCGTTGTCATTGCCTCGTAGAAACTCACCCGGTTGCATGATTGCACAGATTCCTTTTACTTTGGGCAGTGAATTTGTGTCTTCGGCCCCCAATTTTGCTCCCATCGGAAGCTTAGCTTTGGCCGCTTCTTTCAATTCTTTCATCCATTTATAGTCCTCGGTGACTTGTTTTGGAGACAAGGGCTTGAGTATGAAGCTCTTCCCTTCGAGCCTTGCAGTGTAAGTGTTGGATCTTCCATTGTGAATGACCGACCGGTCATACTGCCACGGTCGTCCCAACAGCAAATGACAAGCTTGCATCGGCACCACATCGATATCATTTCATCTTGATACTCTCCAATTCTGAACTTGATCCACACTTGTTTGACAACCCTCAATTCTCCACATTCATTCAGCCATTGTAATTTGTAAGGGTGGGGATGCTTCAAAGTAGTTAGTCCCATTTGTGAAACCAAGGTTTGGCTCACCACATTTGCACAACTACCAGAATCAATGATCATCAAACACACCTTTCCCCTTACTCGACATCGGGCATGAAAGAGGTTTTCTCTTTGGTTGTCCTCTTCTTCAAGAGTCATGCAGCTCAAATTCCTTCGAACCACAAGAAACATTTCCGGATGATCAGCTTCGGCAGCTTCATGATCATCATCACCTTCAGCTCGGTCAGTCTCCTCGATAAATTCCTCCTCGGTGTCACTCGCTTGCTCTTGGATGGTTCCATCTTCGAGCAGAAGCATAACTTTGCCAGTTGGACACTCTTTTGCCATGTGACCATAACCCTTGCATTTGTGACACTGAATATTTGAAGCACTAGGAGAGTTGAGTTGAACTTTACCTCCCACTTCTCTTGATTGATTAACGGTCACACCCCTCTCGAAGGGTTTCTTCGAATCTCGAACAGTGTTGGCACTTGTTTGGTTAGGACTCTTCCATTCTTTACCTCGGTTCAAAGGAGTAGAAGTAGTGACTCTTCGATACCGGTTTACCTTATCGTCCTTCACTAATTTTTCAGCTTCGGTGGCAGCATCGAACAGATCTTCCAACGTGTGATACATGTGTAGCCTCAATTGAGATGACATATCCCGAGCCAAGCCATTTTTGAATCGGATAATGGCTTGTTCTTCGTCCTCGGTCAGATCAAGATTCAATCAAACTTTTTCGAACTCATCATGATACTCTTGTACTGACTTGGACCCTTGCTTTAGCTCATAGAGCTTTTGAATCTGAGTTTGCCGTTACTTGGCACTCAAATACTTAGCATCCATTGCTCTCATCAACTATGGCCAAGTATTGACTATGGGATAGTCATTCCTTTGTCTATGCCTTTTGTCAGATTCCCACCACGTAGATGCATAAGCTTCGAACGAAGCAATGACATGTCCAGCTTTTCTCTAATCGGTCATCTCATTGGTTTCAAAGATGCGCTCCATTTTAAGCTTCCATTCAAGATATTCGTCTGGATCACTAGTTCCTTTAAAAGGTGGGATAGTGATCTTGACACTGTTCAAGTTTGACTCTCGAACACCACGAACCTGTTCGGGATACTCATCATAACGATCATCAGCCTCACGCTCAATATGTCGTTCAACATTTGCGCCTCGGCCTCGACCTCGAAAATTTCCACGACCTCGGTGAGCCTGCCTTCGCTGAGAGAATGGCGGCTCATGCTCATATTCGTCCTCGGGAAATTCCTCTTCATCAACCTCTTCGACAACGCCTCCAAGATCTCTTCGGGCCTTTGGAAGTGGTATCCTCTCTCCTCGGGGAATGCCCAAGTTTTGATAACATGCTTGGGGATTGCCCAAGTTTTGTTGCAATTGGGGATTGCCCAAGTTTTGTTGTGCTTGGGGATTGCCCAAGTTGAGTTCTCTTCGAATTGCTTGACTCGTCAACTGATGTTGTCGAACAAGCTCAGCATACAGCTGAGGTTTCATTGGAGTGGAGTTGCTAGTTCCAGCGCCGGACCCATTCATGGCCACGGACGCGCTTCCTTGCTCGAGTTGAGCTACTCGAGCACTCACTCCTCTTACTTCAGCACTGACGCCTTGTATCGCAGCCATGAGATCTGCTAACGACACTTCGGGCTTCTCAATGCCTTTGCCATCGCCTCCATTCCCAGCCATGGTACCTGCACAAATCAAAGACCAAATAAATGTTAAGGTTAGAAATCACCTCACACACTCCCTCACCTTTGATGGGTGGCACTCGGTTCCACTCAATTTATAGGTTCGGTTTTTGGTCACTCAAGAACTTGTAGCCAATGGCTTCCTCGGTTGATCAATTTCTCTCAATTCCTTCGAATTTGACAAGTTACGATGTCTTACTTCGGGAAGAGTGAGTTGATTTGACTCGATCGGAACGGACATCTATTTACTTTTGCGCTTTGGGAAGTCAAAAGAATTTTTCTACGAAGTTGGACTTCGGTCACCCACGCACGAGTTCCTATCAGCTCAAATGAGTTAGTACGACCTCGAGTAGGAAAATTACTCAAAAGACCCACTAACTAGAATTTCGAACAAAAGAAAAGTGAAAACCTAGGAGAATCTACCCTTTAATTCCCTTTAGGAATCTTTTTTTTTTTGTTCGAACTCACCAACTCTTGTCCGTACAAGAGTGGACCCTCCTTGGTACGGATAGGGTTTTACCTTATCCACTTCCTCCTTTCAGCCGACAATTTTCACCTGGGGGTTTTGATCTTTACACTTTATCCCTTTCTTCTTCAATGGAGCAGTGAAGCTTTGCTCCGGCGTACGGATAAATTTAACTTCGTTCACTGACCACGAAGTTTCAATAGACCTGGGTTGCTTCTTCAACTCCGGTTCCAACAACAACGGCGGAAATCAATTCATGTTCTTCGAGCTAAGAACCAGCTCATTCGTGTCGTGCACTGTTACGATTTTGTAACAATTTTCGGCGTACGGACAACAAGTTAAACACAGAACCTCGAATTTAAGTACAAAAAAAACCCAAATCACTCAAGAACTACCAATCTTCATCGGTTTCAACCAACACACGATGGGGTTCGAATTCCAGTCACCAACAATACTCAAAACAGACAAAATTTCACCAAGAAACCCTAGTCACGAAATTTGTACGTCGGGTACTCGTTGGAATCAGGAAACAATGGTGAACAAGAATCAATGGTTGTTTAATCTAAACAACCAACAATCAAACACAAATTTGAATTTTTTTGTTTTTCTACTTTTTTTTTTTTGAAACGCTCAGCAACAACAATCAAACACACGGAAGAAAGCTGAAACTGAAGACAAAAGCACGATTTAAGTGAACATGATTTGAGGTTGTAAGAACAAACTCAAACCTTGCTCTGATACCAAGATGGTGCAAGCAAACCCGAAGGAGATGCTAAACACGAAACGCGGAAGAAAATGGCAATAAAATAACAGATAGGAGCAAGACAAATCTTGCTTCGATTCAAAAGAACAGTGAGGAACCTGTCTCAAAGCTCGATTGAAGGGAAACCAAGACGCACCTATACTATACAACAATCCTCAAGAAAGACCTGCTTCTTGCAAATTGAATGATCGAGAAGAAATTATTCAAACGAATAACACCGGTTGACACAAGTTCTTTAAAAGCCCACATCGGGGTTCGGCTCCATCGGAGACACTCAATAGCACTTGCTATGTTTTCATATACTCAAAACTGGATCCTTCCAATGAAATGGAAATGGACTATTTATAGGCTATACTAAGGATAAAGTAGTAAATAGTCACAAGTGACTAATAAAAACAAGCCACGTAGGGCTGAGCTAAATTGTGTGTTCGGCAGCCTTCGCTTCGGTGGGTGGTTGCTTGCTCGAACTCATTGTCCTCGGACGCTCACTTGTCTTTGAGCTCATTGTCCTAAGTCACTTTGTCTTCGGGCTCAAATCTGAAGATAACGCCTTCGGTTCTTGAGCCCGGCCAATTTCTTTCCTTCGGCTAAGCTAAGTGAATGTGCACATCGTGCATCAGCTTGGCTTGGCTTCGTGTCATTGGTCACCTCGGTGGATCGAATACTTGATCAGCACATGTTCGGGCTGCATCAAGTGCCTACGTGGATTAATCTCAGCCGTCCACGTGTGCCATCCGACGGCTGAGATCAAATCTTCTATTATATTCCCTAAACAACCCCTAAACCCCACCAACCCTCATTTCCTCCTCACTTCACCGATATATACTCTCTCTTCTCTCTCTTTGGCAAAATGAAACGCCGTCACTGTTGCGGCATTTTTCGGTCGATTTGGCCGGTGAAAATTGGGGAAAATGGTGTCACTAAACTCCCGTCGTCATCCGCTACAAAACCTATGTACTGTTACCAATATTTGGACGAGGGCAAATCTTTACCCTTGTTAACTGATCCACCACCGCCGGAAAACACCTTCGACGGGGTTCAGGATATGTTGAACAGTGTTGTTGCCTAAAGGTGTAAGTAACTTTTCATGCCAAGTCGATTTGAGACGGGTCGATTTGATCCGACCCGGTTCGAACCGGGTAACCTTTGTCTTTGTTAAACATTGCTGAATCTATGTGTTGCTACTCCTAAAATTGTCTAATTTTCTATGCGCCAACGTCTTTGTATGTTACTTAACAATTTAATTAGTTAAAATCCGTATGATTAATAATTCTTACATGATTCACTGATTTAAGTTAAACTTGGCCTTGAATTCTCGCATGTCTGGTTGAAATATACTCATAATCAGTGCCTTAGGCCATTTTTTTGTTAAGTTCCTAAATGTAAAAGGTTCCTACTCATCCATGTTCCTAATGTATGTGCCTTTGGTTCTGTCAAGACACATGATTTCTGCGATTAAATGCTTAAAATTGGAATGATAATTTGACTGGCATAATTAAGGGATCCTTTTTGACTTGATTTGAAATGCTTGATTAATATTTGATTGGAAAATGGTTATAGTAATTGATGGGTACTAATCTGAGTATCCGTGAAAATTTAAGAAGATGATCATGATACTTTCGAGCCTAGAATATGCTTTCATTGACTGATTTTGAACCTAGACCTCATTGTGTTCAAGAGATGGGAACCCTAGTGATTAGGGATTTAATTTGCCTTAATTTAAGGATTTCTGATTAATCTATATATGGAAAAGGTACTAGGCTGACTTTCCTAACTATGGGAAGTAATATTCCATTGCCTTCTTTAATTTTTTGACCCGTTAGAATTAGGACTACCCCTCACAGCTATTTAAACTGGTACTATTCTTCACAGACAGACAGTTTTCTACACAAAAACAAAAGCTACAGAACACTTTTATGAAGCTTTACACATCTCCTTCTCTGATTTTCTTCTTTCTGAAAAACAATTGCTATGTTTGGCTATTTGGCTCTGTCGTGCAAGCCCTGATCAATATACATACTGCTTCTTTGCTCTTTTACTGTCTAAAGGTATTTCTTCTTCTTCTTCACTACCTACTGCACATGTCTTTCTATTTGTCTATGCCTAGATAGTTTGTTTGTTTCATCCCATCTATGTTAGCTTAGTTTAAACTGCCTATGCTTGAACGTTGCATGCTTAGACTCTGTTTTTTTGTTAGTCCATGTTAACCAGTCCAGTTGACTAGGATGATCCAATAGGATCATACCAGTTTTTGCTAAAGTGCAGGGGCACTGGTTGCATGATGCAATTGAAAATACGAAAGCGATAAAGAGATAAAAGTGAGACGAGACTTAGACTAAAGTCGAGTAGCAACGGAGAACTTGTTCCGTTACACCCCGAACGATTGGAAAGAATCACCTAGCACTATGCAACTATCCTCAAGAATCACGTGGTCCTTGCAAATAGAATGGTCGGGGAGGTTTGAGGTTCAACTTGGAGTCGTCCAATTGAAATTCAAGCCAAGAATCAAAGGTTTCAATAGAGAGTATTTCTCTTGTGTTTTGCATTCAAGATAGGTTCAAATGAGTTCAAGACCTAATGAAGGCTTTTATAGCCTTCTACAAACTTGTAATGAAGTGTCTAAAATACCCCTAAGTGGGTTTAAACAATAGAAGCCACTTAGGGCCAAAGTTGGAATTATACACACAAAATAGTCAAAATTCGGATGGGCTCACAACAGGGGTAGGCGGTCCGCCCACCCCTAGTAGGCGCTCCGCCTGCTCAAGCTTCCTGAGGCCACCAGTCAAGGAGGCGGTCCGCCTCTGTGAGGTAGGCGGTCCGCCCCTCCTAAATCAAAAGAGTGTGCAATTTGTAGGCGGTCCGCCTCTTTAGGTAGGCGGTCCGCCTCTTCCTGAAGCTTCTTGGGGTGCCTCCTTTTGTGTCTCTTGAGCCTCTCCAAGTGTCCTAGTTGGTTCCCCGTCCATGGTGCTCCAATGCATGATCTTCAAGGTTGTTCCGGAGCTCTCAACATCCATGCCTTTCCAAACCAAGTGTAGGTGAGTGTCTTGTATCTCCTTAGCTTGACTTCGAGTGAATGGTCTCGATGCAATTTGGGTTGCATCATCCTCCCCTTCTTGAGAAGATTTCGTCCTCGAAATTAAGGCGTCCTCCTCCAAGGTATGATTACCTACATCAAAAGAAGTCAAGTCACTAACATTGAAAGTGGTGGAAACATTATACTCACCGGGCAAATCGATCACATATGCATTGTTGTTGATCTTGGACAACACTTGGAAAGGGCCATCGCCTCTTGGTGCCAACTTCCCCTTCCTATGATTTGGAAATCTTTCCTTGCGGAAGTGCACCCATACCCAATCTCCCTTCTTGAAATCCACCTTCTTTCTTCCTTTGTTTTTCTTGGTTGCTATCTTCTCATAGGCCTCCTCCAAAGTCTTCCGCGCCTTGGCATGAAGTTCAAGCAATGCCTTGGCCCGAGCTTTACCTTCAAAATCAACAACCACATCCCTTGGCAAAGGGGTAAGATCAAGGGGAATCAAGGGATTAAAACCATAAACACACTCAAAAGGAGTCATGCCAATCATACGGTGCAAAGTTCGGTTATATGCGAACTCCATGAGTGGTAGCTTATCAATCCAAGTCCCGGCCTTTCCTTTGGTCATAGCTCTAAGTAGAGCTCCCAAAGTCCGGTTCACCACCTCGGTTTGCCCATCGGTTTGAGGGTGGTGGGACGTGGAGAAAAGTAACTTGGTGCCAAGGGCACCCCACAAACACTTCCAAAAATGGCTAAGGAACTTGGAGTCCCTATCACTAACAATGGTGCGAGGCACCCCATGCAATTTCAAGACATTATCAATGAACAAGGAAGCTACATGTTGTGCATCATTAGTTTTTTTGCACGGAATGAAGTGAGCCATCTTGGAGAACCTATCAACGACAACATAAATGCTATCGTGTCCTCCTCTAGTCCGGGGTAAAGCCATCACAAAATCCATAGAGATATCAACCCACGGACTAGTAGGTACGGGCAAAGGAGTGTACAAGCCATGGTTGTTGGACTTAGACTTGGCCTTCTTGCAATCCAAGCAAGCATTGCAAAAACGTTCCACAAGAGGCCTCATTTTCGGCCAATGGAATTGTTCCTTAAGTATGGCCATAGTCTTGTCCACCCCAAAGTGACCCATCAAGCCCCCGCAATGTGCCTCTTGCACTAGCACATCCCTCCAAGAGGACTCGGGGACACACACTCTCCCATTCTTGAAGATGTAGCCATCCACCCATTGATATTTTTCCACCCTTTCCCCACTCACTAGAGCATCATGAATGCTCTTAAGCTTTGGGTCATGCTCATACAAAGATTTTAGACTCTCAAAACCCATGAGCCTAGAAGCTAGAGTGGTAGCAAGGGCGAACTTCCTAGAAAGCGCATCGGCTACAACATTGTCCTTACCCCGTTTGTAATGAATTACATAAGGGAAGGACTCAATGAACTCCACCCACTTGGCATGTCTTTTGTTTAACTTCTCTTGACCTCTTAGATGCTTGAGTGACTCATGGTCACTCTTGATCACGAATTCCCGAGGCCATAGATAGTGTTGCCAATGGGCCAAAGCTCTCACTAGGGCATACAACTCCTTGTTATACGTGGAGTAATTCAAGGTTGCGCCCTTCAACTTCTCACTAAAGTAGGCAACGGGTTTCCCTTCTTGCATGAGAACACCCCCAATACCCACCCCCGAGGCATCACATTCTACCTCAAAAGCCTTCCCGAAGTCGGGCAATTGCAACAATGGGGCGGTACTTAACCTACTTTTCAATTCTTGGAAAGCCTTCTCTTGCGGCTCTCCCCAAACAAAGGACTTGTCCTTTTTCACCAACTCGGTGAGTGGTGCGGCAATGGTGCTAAAGTCTCGAACAAAGCGCCGATAGAAACTAGCAAGGCCATGAAAACTCCGCACATGAGAAACGGTGGTGGGAGTAGGCCAATCTCTAATGGCTTCAACTTTGGACTCATCAACTTCTACACCATTGACACTAACAACAAAGCCCAAAAAGACAACCTTTTCAACACAAAAGGCGCACTTCTTAAAGTTGGCATAGAGCTTTTTGGCTCGTAGCACTTCAAGTACTTGACTCAAGTGGCCAACGTGGTCGTCTATAGACTTGCTATAGATCAATATGTCATCAAAGTAGACGACCACGAATTTGTTGATGAAGGGTTTTAGCACATGGTTCATCAATCTCATGAAAGTACTAGGCGCGTTGGAGAGGCCAAAGGGCATCACCAACCATTCGTATAGACCAAACTTGGTCTTGAATGCGGTTTTCCATTCATCTCCGGGTTTCATTCGGATTTGATGGTAACCGGACCTAAGATCTATTTTTGAAAAGATGCTAGAACCACTAAGCTCATCTAACATATCATCCAAACGAGGTATGGGATGTCGATACTTTACCGTGATCTTGTTGACCGCTCGACAATCCACACACATCCTCCAAGTGCCATCCTTCTTCGGAACAAGGATCACGGGCACGGCACAAGGGCTCAAGCTCTCCCTCACCAAGCCTTTGGTGAGCAACTCATCAATTTGCTTTTGTAGCTCCCTTGTGTCCTCGGGATTGCTTCTATATGCCGGCTTGTTGGGAATTTGAGATCCCGGGACAAAGTCAATTTGATGTTCAATACCCCTCAAAGGAGGCAATCCATCCGGCATCTCATCCGGGAACATGTCCTCATAGACCTTCAAAACATTTTCAATGGCACTAGGCAAAGGGTTAGGGTTAGATAAATAATCACTTTCGGAATTTAAAACCATACCTTTGTGCACTAGGCATATGAGCATTTTGGTGCCATCATTACCTTTCAAAACCTCACCCGGTTGCATCATGGCACACATGCGACCGGTGGAAGATGGTGGAATCTCGGCCAAAGGTTTGGCCACAACCGGGGACTTGGCCTTAGCCGCTTCCCTCAACTCTTTCATGCGCCGATACTCTTCACTTACTTGCTTTGGGGACAAGGGTGTGAGCACAAACTTCTTCCCCTCATGTCTAACCGTGTAAGTGTTGGCCCGGCCATCATGAACCACTTGTTTGTCGTATTGCCACGGCCTACCAAATAAAAGGTGGCATGCTTGCATTGGCACCACGTCAAACATGTGTTCATCTTGATAGTTCCCAATCTTGAACCTAATCAAGACTTGCTTCAAGACCCTCAATTCCCCACACTCACTCAACCATTGCAAACGGTAGGGATTAGGGTGCTTTTTGGTAGTCAATTTCAATTGTGAGACCAAGGATTGGCTCACCACATTCGCACAACTACCCGAGTCTATGATCATGGAACACACTTGCCCCTTCACTCTACACCGAGCATGGAACAAGTTTTCCCTTTGTTCATCTTCCCTCTCTTCACTCACCATGGTTCCCAAAATGCGGCGTACCACAAGGAACATATTAGGATCATCCCCCTCCGTCACTCTCTCTTCACCCTCACCCTCAACTTCCTCACTCTCCTCCTCAACCTCTCCCTCGGACTCACTTTCCCCCTCATAGACCAACCCATCATCCATCACAATCATTGTTTTCCGGGTAGGGCACTCTTTGGCAAAGTGGCCGTAACCCTTACATTGGCATTGGAAAGAAGAAGAAGAAGGAGTATTTAAAGTAGTTTTAGAATTACCTCCAACCTCTTTGTGGTCGCTTCTCGGGGTAGCCTTCTCAAAAGGCTTCTTCACATCTCGACTCCCACTTGCACCACTTGTGTATGGGGTCTTCCATTCTTTGGGGCGAGTTGTTGGAGTGGTAGTGGTGGTACTCCTATAGCGAGGACCCTTCTCTTCTTTGAACCACTTCTCGGCCTCAACCGCGGCATCACACACATCTTGTAGAGAGTGGAAGGTGTGTAGCCTCAATTGGGAAGCAATCTCCCTACTCAAGCCACTTTTGAAACGGATGATAGCTTGTTCCTCATCCTCCGTTTCCATATCAAGAACCATCCGGTTCTTCTCAAAGTCATTGAAATACTCATCAACGGATTTGGAGCCTTGTTTCAATTCATAGAGCCGTTTGAGTTGCTCTTGTCGATACTTGGGAGTCACATACTTGTTGCTCATTATTTCTTTCAACTCTTCCCAAGTGATGTTCATCCGCAACCCAAGTCGTCTCCTCGAACGCTTCATGGATTCCCACCATGTAGAGGCATAAGATTCAAAGGAAGCAATGCCATATGTAGCCTTCTTCTCCTCGGACATATCATTCGTGTCAAAGACCCGCTCCAATTGAATCTTCCATTCTAGGAAAGCCTCCGGATCACTAGTCCCCTTGAAGGGTGGGATAGTGATCTTTACACTATTGAGGTTAGTGTCACGACCCCCACGATGTGGTCCCGGTTGACCCCCGTAGTAGTCTTCAACCTCATCATACTCCCTTCTCAAGTCCCTTCCCATGAAAGCCCTTGGAGGTCCTCGACCTCGCCCACGACCTCCATCTACTCCTCGGCCTCCGTTCATCGCTCTCCTAGGTGGATAGTGAGCATCAAAATCATCATCTAATCCGAGACCCTCCCCTTCTTGAGCTTCATCAACTTGCTCAAGAGGAATCACATTTCTCCGGGGCCTTAAGAGTGGGACATCTCCTTGGGGATTGCCCAAGGGTTGGGGAGTGCCCAACGATCTTTCTCTAGCAAGAGCCTCGTCCCTCAACCGTTGTCGACGAACTAACTCCGCATATTGATCCGGTTTCATGATTGAATCATCACTTGTGCCTTCATTGGCATCCTTTTGGACACTCGGGGTCCTTTCCTTCTCAAAGACTTCCATTCTAAGGTTCAATGTTTTCACCTCGGCCAATAGACTAGCCAAGACGTCAACGGGAACCTCAATAGTTGATTTGGCCTTCTCATCCGCCATTGTACCTACAACAATCAAAAACAAGTAAAGAGATTAGAGTAAAAGTCCTCACTCGCTCCTTTACCTTTGATTGTCCCTCGGGTTCACTCTTGTTTTTGGGGTAGGTTCACTCAAGCTCGAATTCAAAAGTCTTCCTCGGAGTTGAACAACTACCTCAACAACCAAACAATCCAACAAGTTCCCAATGCTCTTCGGGAAGAGTGGAGTTAATGGGACTCTATGGGCGTTCGGCTTTTAAGTGAGCACTTGAGCCAAAGAAATTCTACGAGTCTTCTTTGAAATTATAAACACCAACACGCACGAATATCCTAAGCGCTCAAAGAATTAGTACTAGTTGAGTAGGAGAATTACTCGCAAAGTACTAACCGGAAGTAATGGAAGCAAAGAAAACACGAAAACTTACGAAACAAACTACCCGGACACCTTCCCAGTGGGAGGCGGTCCGCCTATGGACTGAGGCGGAGGGCCTCACAAAGTCCAGAGACCAAGGAGTGGAGAGGCGGTCCGCCTAGGCCTGTTCTCTGCGCAATTTCAAGTTCGTTTCTTAGTTTTTGGCAACCGATTTTCCAATGTTTTCAAGGAGTTTTTATATGTAATGGTACCCAAAGTTGTTTTGGACTATAACAAGCAAACCCCAATGGTTTAATCCAACAAACAACCAACAAACAACTTGATTCGAAGATTTGGAGCAAATTCTTCAAAAACTTCAAGAACACCAAGATTTCAAAAATTCGATTTTCAATCCGCTACTCCAAATGATGTTATAGTGGTATCAAAATGACGGGGTAACTATAAGGAATAATCCCCGATACCAAACAACCACAAAATCATAACATCAAACAAGTTTTGGCAAATTTTGCAAAATACCCAACCTAGGGTTCAAATTTTCCAACTTTTGATTTTCAACTCCAAAACGTGTTTTGTTGGTACCCAATTGTCGGGTTCACGTAAACAAACAATCCCCGATAATCAAAACTAACAAAATCGAACAACCAACGATTTCTAGCAAATTTTTGGGTTTTCTAGTTTTTGACTTTTTTTCTTCTTTTTCAATGAAACAAGAACAAGAACAAGAACACGAAAATAAACACGGAACATAAAAGACAAGCACGAAGAGTAGGACGAGGGCTCGTAAGAACGCAACCCTAGCCTTGCTCTGATACCAACTGATGCAATCGAAAATACGAAAGCGATAAAGAGATAAAAGTGAGACGAGACTTACACTAAAGTCGAGTAGCAACGGAGAACTTGTTCCGTTACACCCCGAACGATTGGAAAGAATCACCTAGCACTATGCAACTATCCTCAAGAATCACGTGGTCCTTGCAAATAGAATGGTCGGGGAGGTTTGAGGTTCAACTTGGAGTCGTCCAATTGAAATTCAAGCCAAGAATCAAAGGTTTCAATAGAGAGTATTTCTCTTGTGTTTTGCATTCAAGATAGGTTCAAATGAGTTCAAGACCTAATGAAGGCTTTTATAGCCTTCTAAAAACTTGTAATGAAGTGCCTAAAATACCCCTAAGTGGGTTTAAACAATAGAAGCCACTTAGGGCCAAAGTTGGAATTATACACACAAAATAGTCAAAATTCGGATGGGCTCACAACAGGGGTAGGCGGTCCGCCCACCCCTAGTAGGCGCTCCGCCTGCTCAAGCTTCCTGAGGCCACCAGTCAAGGAGGCGGTCCGCCTCTGTGAGGTAGGCGGTCCGCCCCTCCTAAATCAAAAGAGTGTGCAATTTGTAGGCGGTCCGCCTCTTCAGGTAGGCGGTCCGCCTCTTCCTGAAGCTTCTTGGGGTGCCTCCTTTTGTGTCTCTTGAGCCTCTCCAAGTGTCCTAGTTGGTTCCCCGTCCATGGTGCTCCAATGCATGATCTTCAAGGTTGTTCCGGAGCTCTCAACATCCATGCCTTTCCAAACCAAGTGTAGGTGAGCGTCTTGTATCTCCTTAGCTTGACTTCGAGTGAATGGTCTCGATGCAATTTGGGTTGCATCATTGCACCTTATTGATAAGGTTCTCTGCAGCCTATCATAGCAATCCCTCTTAATTTGGACAAAGCCCCAATTCAGCTTCCCTTTTCCTCTTATTCCCCTGCTAACCTTGTGTTTGCAGCTTGTTTGGATGGTCTCAGACAGACCATGCCATGTTTCATTGGCTACAGGAGAATCCCAAAGCTTAATAGGGTTAATGGTGAAGCCCTCTAAGTTGGTTCTGGTACTGAGGTTCTAGAATGGAAAACCTATGATTGTTATAATGGCGGTCTTGATCTTAATTCTTAAAGAACAGGGCACCCCCTCTGACCATTGCTTGTCTCTGTGATTGTCCCCTAGAATCTGTCCCCAATTTGTGTATATTTTAGGATTCCCTGTCTGTATTCTTTAAAACAAGGTTACACAGTTATTATACTGTGTGTGTAGCCACCCAGAGGCTCTTCTCTTGACCCTTTCACTCTTATGTATTGTATTATCTGGCCAAGCATGACATCCTTGAAACCTGTATAGCATCCTTTAATGAGAATTGGAGTTCTAGGGTATTTTTTCTGAAATCTGCATGTTCTGGGTGGGATCTGTGAACTATAACAGTGTTTTGGCTATTTCACGCAGGTCCTAGACTTAAAATGCTATAGAGCATACTTTCTGAATGTTTAAAATCCGGAATTTCATTGAATAGGGGCTATTTGTGTTATAGTTGTTTACACTGGACTGTTTTCTGAAAACTAAGTTTGCCCCTCTTTGCGTAAACAGCCTAGGCCCAAAACTATTTTCAAAAAAGGGCCACTACATGCATTTAACTAATTTTCAACTACTCAAATGCTCCTATACACTAATCTAATAGTGTATAGGAGTGTATAAAGTATTTAGGGTCACTTATACAATTTATATGTATTTTCCTAAAGCTAAAACTATCATTGGGTCATATACTTGCATGCTTATACACATATATGTGTGTGTGTGTGTGTGTGTGTCTATATATATATATTTTACGTGCGACAGCCCTTGTTTGCATTTGCGTGCTTATGTGAAACCTATTTTTCAAAAACAGTCTCTTCGCCTATATATCTTCCAAAAACTGACCATAAATAAAAAAGGCCATTAAAGTTAGGGCTTGACAACTAATGATGAGTCACGCCGACCCTAAATGGCCAACATTTCGTTTTAAAACTAGCACCCATTTGGTTTTGGTACAAAATCTGCTATTTATTTGCAAAACTGCCCATTTGCGTAAATTACTTTAAATGCTAAATTGCATAGATAAGATGAAATTAAACACTCTTGCATGTTTGAATCATACTTACAATTAGGCGTTTGCATTAGAGGCCATAAAATGCGATTAGGCTTAAGTATAGGTCGCATATAAAACTTGTTTGCATATGTGTGAGTTGAATTGCATAGATATATTGCCTTCTTGAATTAAATGCTAACATGACCTTCCAAGTTAGTATTGTATGATAATATTCACCATCTTATCCCAAAATATAGACTCGGACGGGAACCACCTTTCATGGGACTCGGGGTAGTGCCTAACACTTTCTCCCCAGATTCATTTGGACTTCTTACCCTTTCGAATCTCTAAAAACTAGACTAGTGTAATAAACTTCACTTTAGACACTTAGGTGGCCTAATGTACCTTAGAACACTATATTAGGTGGCGACTCCAACACTTGAACTCAAACGAGTTACCCAGTCAAATCCGAAACCCGACTCGCTCCGAGTTGATTCTAAAATTAGGTATGACAGAATGGCGACTCCCTGGGATAACCAAAGACCTAACCTCAACGAGTCTTTAATTTTGAGATTTATTTGATTATTATCTTGATATTCATATTATTATTATCTTACTAACTTGGTTTCCTTTTTGTTTTTCTTTTTTTCCCTTTATTCATTTATTTGTATTAAATTTGAAATTTGATGTAACAGTTGGCATATTTCACTCATACTCTCCCACTCCTGGGAACGACACTTTGCACACACATGGGCGTTTACGTGGATCCCACGATCGCTTCACCGCCAAAACACCTTTTAGGAGGGACATTTTGAAATATAGTTGGTCCGTGGTACAACCAACAATTTCAGATGATCCCACATCTCGGCCGTCTGTCTTGGGGAACCGTGTCTAGAATTACACCACTCTTTGAATGTAATGAGCATGCATCATGCCGTAGGAAGGGCTCCCCGTGAGCCGGCTAGTCTTCAACTTGTCCAAAATACCTAATGGGTTTCTAACCCCGAAGGAATGTTTGGACATGCTTATGTGCATTTGAAAAAATAAAAAGAGAGTGAAAAGAAAGTGAGACGAGAATAAAAATGCATTTTGATTTATCCAATTATTCTCAAAGGGGAGGGGTTTTAATCCTTTATTTTTCTTTATAGGTCACAATGAGTAAAAAAATTTACCGTTTTTGAATGACTATGGGCGCACCCCTTTGTTAACTAGTTGGTGGAGTTACTTGTCACTAGGTGAGCAAACCGAAGTACGTCAACATTTGGGTCATTTGATTTCACTATTAGAAATGGAACCGTGTAAGGAGATGATTGAAGCATGAGTGACATTTTGGGATGAAGAATTGAACGTATTTAGATTTAGGGATGTCGAATTAACACCTTTGTTGGAAGAAATAAGGGTGTTCGTGTCACACTCGGGGTTAGACAAACATCGTTGGCAAGGAGGCCGCCTACTAGCACCTAGCTTCCCCACAGCTGAAGAGTCTCGTAAAAAGTTAGGGATGGCAGCAAGTGTGAATGTGGAATTTTTACAACAAAAGAAGATACCCTTTTCTTACTTCTACACTCGATTTGGGTATTTGAGCGCGTTCGACAACCATAAGAAAGAGTTTGAGTCCTACAGTAATTGGAGGAGAGTTAGACTTTTCACATTTGCTATTTGTTTCTTTGGAGTAATGGTGTTCCCCAAAATTTTGAGTCACGACATATGTTCAAGACTCGTCATGGTCACCAATGCGGTATTCAATGGAATTGATGGTTACTGTTACACCATAGTTCCTATGATAGTAGCAGACATTTATCGGGCTTTAAGTGGTTGCAAGAGGGGAGCAAAATATTTCCAAGGTTGCAATCTTCTACTACAAGCATGGTTCAAAGAGCATTTGAGGAAATGAAGGGAGTACAAGAACTGTCTAAACCAACTGGTTCCAACTATTTGGTTGGAGAGAGATATGGGGTTCCAAAATGTAAGCAGCCAAGCAGCACGGAGAAATGGGTAAGATTGTTTGAAAACATAACGGAGGGCTCAATTCAGTGGATGTTCGCTTGGTTTCCTTCATCATATTTCATCATTAGCTCTGAGAAGGCATCCTTTGTGATACTTATGGGATTAAGAAGTCTCCAACCTTACCAACCATTAAGAGTGATGAGGCAAGCGGGGAGGAAAAAAATCATACCATTGATACCTGACACGTAAGACTATCAGTTTGACTACACTGAGGTTGTTCTGAGGGTCAAGAGCATTAGAAAATTTTGGGTGGGAAGACAAGTCATTGGAGAAGTATCGCTAGCGCCAGATAGATACAATGCTGGATGCGAACCAAACTATAAAAGCTGGTTACGCTCTAGTATAAAGGAAAATGTGGTAGTGGGGCCAGGTCGAGGGATTGACATAAGAGATCGTGAGGCGGAAGCTCAAATCCGATACCGAGAATTCATGTTGAAAGCTGTCAAAATGGATAAGGAAAACAAATAAGAGATCGAAGTATGGAAGAAACGTACATTAAAGCTAGAGGAAAAGATAGAGGCGTTAGAGACAAAACTTGAACAATGGAACTCGGCTCGTGCAGAGATAGACATTTTACACTTAGTGGTGGCTAAAGGATACTTAACCAAAGCTATTGAAGAAGTTAAGGAGATTACACGAGAAGCAAAGAGAGCCAAGATGGAGAAAGAGCATGCTGCCTAGTCAAAGTGTCATTTTCATTTTTTCTTTTGTATTATACTTTTTCGAAAGACATCATGTTCTGATTTTCAAATATTGGGGAATTTATGAGAATAATTGGCAACAAAATGTGTACATTTTTTTCTTTGCATAACGACAAACTTAGGAAGGCTATACGTCCTTGGTGCGTAATAGTGCATTAGTAAGCCTACGTCCAAATATCGAGAGGGTTTTTACCCGAAAATGAAAAATTGCATCTCTGCATTGATTCGAAAAAACGTTTGTACAAAATATTGATCGTCTATTTATACATGATCAAAACTATAATAATATTTTTGTGTTTACCTTTTCTTGTTTTGTTTTCAGACTATGGCTACAAGAGGTACACTCCAATTTGAGATTGTTTCCCAACCTCCTCACTTGATCAGACTCTGGTGGGAAGACTTAGCCATGGTCAGCAAGGCTCATGTTCAAAATGTGTTGGGAGAATTGTTGGCTCTCAAGGCCTACACTGCCATGCCTGGTTTGGTAGAAGCTGCCACGCACTTCTGGGACTACAAAAGGGCGGTCTTTCACTTCAATGGTTTGGATCTGGCACCAATGTTGGATGAATTTGGAGGACTAGCAGGGTTAGAGCCTGGACCCGAGACTATGATTTATCCCCAAGACGTGGACCCTAAGGAGTTCATTGAACTATTGGGTGCTCCTTATGATCCATATGTCGAAGGGGTGCATGATGGAAAAGTCACGTTGGAGTACTTGCATTCTAAGTTTGGAGATCCAACACTTAGGCATGATTGGACTGGGGCATGGGAGATTCAAGACTGGGAGGGGACTGAATCCAACGCTTTCATCGTTGCTTTTCTAGGAAGCATGGTTTTCCCCGAGAAGGAAGGAAATATCGACATTAGGTTGGGAAGAGTGGTAGAGGAATTACGTAGAGGTGCTTTCAAGCATCAAGTAAGCTAGGTAGAAGAGGAGGAGACTTCTTCGAGGGTGCAATCTGTTGCTGCAAATATGGTCGATAGAACATTTGCATAGCGTCCCTGTCAGACCGGTAGCACCAAAACCATCTTGGAAAGGAGGGATCCGCTCACATAGCACCCACATGGCTGGAACATAGGCATGGGAAGACCCAACAAACATAGAAGGATGGTACACCAAGTTCGAAGAGTTGCAAGAGGTGCAATGGGTAATTAAGAACTGTGCCGGTTTCGTTGTTTCCATACAAGGTCAAGACATCACTTTCTTGAAATTGATTGGATTCCGAGGAACTCATCACTATATTCCTCTAAGAGTACTTCGGCAAGTGGGAATGACACAACAAACTCCATAGTTGACTGAGGGGAGAAGCTTCAACGTTGATATAAAGGACATCGAGCACCCGATGGTTGGCACCATATTGACTATGTGGGAGAAAAGGCTCACTATGCAATTTTGTCGTGGTCGAGACAGTAGGGTGAAACCCCGCAGCTACTATGGCTTATCCTCAATGGCTCAGCGAAGATAAGGCAGGATTTCGATCCAAGACTACACTGAAAAGGAAGACCAAAGCCCCGAGTGCAGCTGAAAATACAAGAAGATGAGACATGAGTTTGATCAAGGAAAGAAGGAGTTAAGGGTGACACAAGAGAGGGAAATGTGGAGACAATACAAGGATAAGATCAAAGGGGATGAACTCAAGTATTGGACCGGCAAGGTCATGGCTGCAAAGCAAGCTGCTGGGAATTTGTAAGATCGGCTCAAGGGATGGGGAGAGTATTTTAAGTCAATACCACTAGAGGAGAAGGAAGCAAAGGGAATAGTAACCTGCGAGTTCTTTACGAAAGCTCTGGGTGACATGGAAGCTGGGAATGACCTGATGGAGACATTTGCTGATCCTCCACTCATGAGTTTGGTTCACATGCCCAAAGAAGAGTTCAAAGAGAAGAAGAAAAAAGAGGACGCTTGAACTAATGCTTGATCTGAAGCCTCTTTGCTTGGCAAGTAGTCTGGTCGTATTGAGTCGAGTTGTCTTGTCCTTTCTGTGTTTGTTTTTCATTTTAATCGAGTCGTTGTCTCAAATTAGTGGTTGTAATAAAGCCAAGCAAATTAAATAAAGTTTCATTATTTTTTGGGATTTTAGGCTGTGATGATTATGCTTATGCAAATGAAATGATGCGTTTGCTGCAAACATTACTTCAAATCTTCGATAAGTCTACCTCTGGCACAAAAGAGGTCTCATGCACGATAGGACGCGATTTTATTTAAACTAACGTATACTCACAGCCTCTTTCTTTGTTTTTGATGTATCAGTCCCCCAGCCCTTGATAGTTTGGTTTGTGCATTCTGGCCGCGCCACAATACCTGTTGAGATCTAAAGCATCAATCCTGGAACCTCCCCCATGTACCTACAAGGTCAAGGACGAGATGAAACATCATGGCTGAGTTTGAAAAAGTTGGAAATGGAACTCCTGAGAAGCAAGGTGTGGTTGCTTACGAAGACTATGCCAAGATAGAATAGAGGCTGTTCGAGTTGGAGAATAGGATCCCTCTTGCCCGCACCGATGAGATCATTGAACCAAATAAGACTACCCGCCCTCACGGCAAAGATCCACTATACCCCGAAAAGGACCTCCCTTATCCTACCTACACTGCACCACCAAAAGCACTGCAAAACAACCTACCCTCCTTCACCTTTGAAACAAAAACCATCACATCACCCACCAAAGATCATGAAATGTATGCATGGACTAAGTAAGACCCAGAAAACACCAAGGAGCAAGTCCAGTGGCTGGTAGAGAAGTTCAAGCAACCCCAAGACACTAAAGGAACCCGAGGGCTAGCCTATGAGGACCTCTGCTTGTATCCTGACTTGAAGCTGCCCGAAGGTTACAAGACACCCAAGTTCAACATGTTCGAGGGTAGTGGAGACCCAATGGCTCATTTAAGATCCTACTGTTACAAGTTGATTGGAGTTGGACATGGCGAAAAAGATCTCCATGCAATTGTTTAACCGCAGTCTGACCGGATATGCGCTAGTGTGGTACTCTAAGCAACAAACAAAGAAGTGGATGAACTGGGAAGCAATGGCTGGAGACTTCGTCGACAGTTTTGGGCACAACACTGATGCTATGCCCGATCGGTTCTACTTAGAGAAACTGAAGAAGAAGCCCACTGAGACTTTTAGAGAATTTGCAACTAGATGGAGGGCTGAACCCGCCAAGGTCCAACCTCCCATGAAAGAGACCGAGATAGTGGCAACCTTCATCCGCATACAAGAAGACGTCTACTTCGACAAGATGCTGAATCTGCAAGATAAGAAGTTTGGAGATTTGACCAAGATCGGAGATATGGTCGAAGATGGATTGAAGACTGGAAGGATCATTAGCTTGGCTACACTACAAGCCACTAACAAAGCCCTACAAGCTACCACATCAAGAAAGAAAAAGAATGATGTTTCCTTCGTGGCCGCGTCACTTGATCACTCTCCTACCCATAACCACTACAACCAAACACCTCCTCCATCCTACCCATACATACCACCTACATCCACCTACCCAGTCTACAACACTCAGCCCATGTACCAAAACCCACCACCACAAAGACCGACATACCCACAAAGTCCCAACTACCAAAATACTAATACCTATTCACCAAGGCTTCACGCCAATAACAACCCAAGACCCAAAAGAAACTACACCCTATTGGCTGAATCTCGCACTCAGTTGTTGGAGAGACTCAAAGCAACCGGCCATATACAACCCGTGCTATTCAAGATGCCTGATAGGATGACACCCTATTTTGATCAAACCAAAACCTGTGCCTATCACTCTGGAAGACCAGGTCGCGATACTGAAAAGTGCTACGCCTTGAGGGACAATATACAAGAGTTGATCGATTAAAAGGTGATACACTTGAAGACTCCAAACGTGCACAACAATCCCCTACCTTATCATCGAGACAATAGGGTGAATCTGATCGAGTTGGATGAGGAATGCAACTTGGAAGGGCCCATTGTTAAGGCAAAGGAATACGTACCCGCAACTGCTTCAGTTGCTCAAGCCGCTACAACACCGGAGCCCATTGAGGTAGAAGTGGCTCCAAGGTTCTATGTCGATGTGGTTCCCCCATACAACAACAAGGCGGTACCATGGGATTACGGAATGGAGAAGAAGAATAAGTCCACAGTTGAGACTGTTGCTGCACAAGAGATGACTAGAAGTGGGAGGATTTATACTCCCGAGCATCTTGTTCTAGAAAGACGAGGTATCAGCGAGAAGGAGTCCGAAGAATTGTGGAAGAAGGTACAAGCAAAGGAATACTCCATGGTTGAACACTTGGGCAAGACTCCAGCACAAATCTCTATTTTAGCCTTACTCCTCAAGTCGGAGAGCCACCGAAATACTTTAATGAAGGTGTTAGACGAAGCACATGTTCTGGTAGATACCTCGGTTAAAAACCTGGCTAGGATGGTTGGACAAGTTATGGAAGCCAACCAAATTGCTTTTCACGAAGACGAGCTGCCACCTGAAGGGTTGGGCCACAACAAGACCTTGTACATTACTGTCAAATGCAAAGACTGGTTCGTAGGGAGGGTCTTGATCGACGGAGGTTCGGTCTGAATATATGCCCATTCATCACTCTGAAAATAATAGGAATTAATCAAATCAAGATAAGTGAGAGCGACACGAAGGTGAAGGCATTCGATGGGTCGCAAAGAAGCACCATTGGGAGATTGACCTAACTATCATGATCGGTCCTGTGGAGCTCACTACTGAATTTCATGTCATGGACATCTCTGCTTCCCATAATCTGTTGTTGGAGATGCCTTGGATCCATACGGTTGGAGCTGTGCCTTCTACATTGCACCAAACCGTGAAGTTCGAGTGGGACCACAAAGAGGTAGTAGTGTTCGGATGGCCTTCACAGGAAACAGGCTCCCCGCCTAGTGGAAAGAGGTGCCCCGCCTGAACATGGAACAAGGAAAGAGGCGCCCCACCATGACTGAGTAGGCGGTCCGCCCAGTGTACAGAGGCGGTCCGTCCACTCCAAACTCCAGAGAGTGGTGCAAGCTTTAGGCGGTCCGCCCTAAATAGAGGTGCCCCGCCTCTTCCTGAGGCTTCTTGAATTGGCTCAAAATGTGTCTTCTGAGCTTCTCCTTTGTCGCCTAAGTAGTCCTCCTTCCATGGCGCTCCAATGCATGATCTTCAAGGTATTTCCGGAGCCCTCGACATGTGCTCTTCAAGCTTGGCTCTCGATGGTTGGGAACTAAGCCAATTTGGGCTGCATCATAGAGTCATGACAAAATTGGCCGTACTGTCAACGTCTTTGCCCGAAGACCATTTCATCCTCCCCGGGCAAAGAGGGGTGGAGGGCTTTTGTGCATTATAGCACAGGCCGTTCAAATTTTACGCACGATTGTGCATTTATTCTTGCCCCGTCTGTTCTTTCAAATTATCTTCTCATAATAGCCTGACAATCAAGGCCATTCTTTGAAAGCATCGTCTCAAACTATAGACATTTTTACAAGATGTATGCTTCCATTATAAATTTCTGCAATTACCTCTATTTTAGATAAAATTATCCAATTCATTTTAAATCCTAAAATGCATTTTTATACGCTTCCCTAGCCATTTTTATTGCTTTAAAATTAATTCCTAACTTTCCTGTGGTTTTATACCTATTTTATACTATTTCTATACCTATTTTATATCAAATTATGCTAATTACGTACTATTTATACTCCATATATACACAAATGCATATATACACATTACACCTAACGTTTTATACATATCATCACACATATTTTACACTTCAGCACCTACGTGGATTAATCTCAGCCGTCCACGTGTGCCATCCGATGGCTGAGATCAAATCTTCTATTTTTTTCCCTAAACAACCCCTACCAATAATCATTTCCTCCTCACCTCACCGATAATCACTGTCTCTTCTCTCTCTTCGGCGAAATGAAACGTCGTCACTGTCGCGGCATTTTTCGGTCGATTTGGCCAGTGAAAATTGGGTAAAATGGTGTCAGTGAACTCCCCTCGTCATCCGCTACAAAACCTATGTAATTTTGACAATATTTGGACGAGGCAAATCTTGACCCTTGTTAACTGAGCCACCACCACCGGGAAACGCCTCCGACGGGGTTCAAGTTATGTTGAACAGTGTTGTCGCCTAAAAGGGGTAAGAAACTTTTCATGACGAGTCAATTTGAGACGGGTCGATTTGACCCGCCCCGGTTCGAACCGGGTAACCTTTGTCTTTGTTAAATATTGTTGAACCTATGTGATGCTACTCCTAAAATTGCCTAATTTTCTATGCGCCAACATGTTTGTATGTTACCTGACAATTTAATTAGTTAAAATCCGTGTGATTAATAATTCTTGCATGATTCACTGATTTAAGTTAAACTTGGCCTTGAATTCTCGCATGTCTGGTTAAACTATACTCATAATCTGTGCCTTAGGCCATTTTTTGTTAAGTTCCTAAATGTAAAAAGGTCCTACTCATCCATGTTCCCAATGTACATGCCTTTGGTTCTGTCAAGACACATGATTTCTGCGATTAAATGCTTAAAAATGAAATGATAATTTGACTGGCATAATTAAGGGATCCTGTTTGACTTGATTTGAAATCCATGATTAATATTTCATTGGAAAATGGTTATACTAATTGATGGGTACTAATCTGAGAATCTGTGAAAATTTGAGAAGATGCTCATGATATTTTCGAGCCTAGAATATGCTTTCATTGACTGATTTTGAACCTAGACCTCATTGTGTTCAAGAGATGGGAACCTTAGGTTTAGGGATTTAATTTGCCTTAATTTGAGGATTTCTGATTAGTCTATATATCGAAGAGGTACTAGGCTGACTTTCCTAACTATGGGAAGTAATATTTCCTTGCATTCTTTAATTATTTTACCCGTTAGAATTAGGACTACCCCTCATAGCTATTTAAATTGGTACTACTCTTCACAGACAGACAGTTTTCTACACAAAAACAAAAGCTACAGAACACTTTTCTGAAGCTTTACACATCTCCTTCTCTGATTTTCTTCTTTCTGAAAAACAATTGCTCTGTTTGGCTATTTGGCTCTGTCGTGCAAGCCCTGATCAATATACATACTGCTTCTTTGCTCTTTTACTGTCTAAAGGTATTTCTTCTTCTTCTTGACTACCTACTGCACATGTCTTTCTATTTGTCTATGCCTAGATAGTTTGTTTGTTTCATCCCATCTATGTTAGCTTAGTTTAAACTGCCTATGCTTGAACGTTGCATGCTTAGACTCGGTTTTTTTGTTAGTCCATGTTAACCAGTCCAGTTGATTAGGATGATCCAATAGGATCATACCAGTTTTTGCTAAAGTGCAGGGGCACTGGTTGCACCTTATTGATAAGGTTCTCTGCAGCCTATCATAGCAATCCCTCTTAATTTGGACAAAGCCCCAATTCAGCTTCCCTTTTCCTCTTATTTCCCTGCTAACCTTGTGTTTGCAGCTTGTTTGGATGGTCTCAGACAGACCATGCCATGTTTCATTGGCTACAGGAGAATCCCAAAGCTTAATAGGGTTAATGGTGAAGCCCTTGTTGGTTCTGGTACTAAGGTTCTAGAATGGCAAACCTCTGATTGTTATAATGGCAGTCTTGATCTTAATCCTTAAGGATCAAGGCACTCCCTCTGACCATAGCTTGTCTCTATGATTGTCCCCTAGAAACTGTCCCTAATTTGTGTATATTTTAGGATTCCCTGTCTGTATCCTTTAAAACAGGGGTACACAGTTATTACACTGTGTGTGCAGCCACCCAGGGGCTCTTCTCTTGACCCTTTCACTCTTATGTATTGCATTATCTGGCCAAGCATGACATCCTTGAAACCTGCATAGCACCCTTTAATGAGAATTGGAGTTCTAGGGTATTTTTTCTAAAATCTGCATGTTCTGGGTGGAATCTGTGAACTATAACAGTGCTTTGGAAATTTCACGCAGGTCCTAGACTTAAAAAGCTATAGAGCATACTTTCTGAATGTTTAAAATCCGGAATTTCATTGAATAGGGGCTATTTGTGTTATAGTTGTTTACACTGGACTGTTTTCTGAAAACTAAGTTTGCCCCTCTTTGCGTAAACAGACCATGCCCAAAACTATTTTCAAAAAAGGGCCACTACATGCATTTAACTAATTTTCAACTACTCAAATGCTCCTATACACTAATCTAATAGTGTATAGGAGTGTATAAAGTATTTAGGGTCAGTTATACAATATATATATATATATATATATATATATATATATATATATATATATATATATATATATATATATATATATATATATATATATATATATATATAATATATATATATTACATGCGACAGCCCTTGTTTGCATTTGCGTACTTATGTGAAACCCATTTTTCGAAAACAGCCTCTTCGCCTATATATCTTCCAAAAACTGACCCCTAAACAAAAAGGCTACTAAGGTTAGGGCTCGACAACTAATGAAGTGTCACACCGACTCTAAATGGCCAACATTTCGTTTTAAAACTAACAACCATTTGGTTTTGGCACAAAATCTTAAATTTGTTTGCAAATCTGCCCATTTGCGTAAATTGCTTTAAATGCTGAATTGCATAGATAGGCTGAAATTAAACACTATTGCATGTTTGAACCATACTTACGATTAGGCGTTTGCATTAGAGGCCATAAAATGCGATTAGGCTTAAGTATAGGCGTCATGACAAACAAATTGGCAAGAAAGGATGACAAATGCACTAAGGTCCTGGTATTCGACAAAAGCCAACATCCTTTTCGGTCACACAACATAATTTATTCCTTACACAACATCTTTACAATCATTCATTGACATTCAACTCCTCACCTCCCGCTTAAATAATGTCGGTCGTCTGGCCAAAATCCTTGTCTTGACTGCTACATAAGGCACTTAGGCAATCCCTTGTGATATCTATACGATCTATCACAACCTCTAAATTCAAGCGTTAATCCGTCATCCATGGTCTAGGCTTTCTCTTAAGCTCATGTATCATTTTTGCTTCAAATCTTTGCTAACATGCCCACACTCTTTTGTGCATTTCACCACGTTATTAGGGTTGCCTTGTGCTTGAACACTAAAATCGGTCAAGAATCGCCGAGCTGAAAATATTTTCTCTTGCAACAAGTCCTTAAACCATCAGCACCAAGATTATTTCAGACAATCCCAATACCGTACAACCTTGATCATTACACTCACACGAGAGTCACAACAAAGAAATCCGATCACTATATGACCGAGCTCACAAAACTCACACTACACTCCAACTTACACAATAAATAACCTCTTCTCTGTCAAGACTTTCAGCTATCCCCCCCTATCAGGCTCAACCCAATCATCGACATACAAAAACACAAAACCTCACGCCTTTGCTCCTTTAGCCCAATCAAAGGACATTGCAACCAGCAGACAAACTCTCCCTAAGAGACCCATTCCTAAATTCAATCCAATAAGATCTACACTCGTCACTCAAAAATTCCATACCATGACACCGCAAGACATCCAACACTAGAACACAAAATTCAAAGTCTGATCGGCCAAGGAAGTCAATGATACAACAAGGACCAACAAAGGGAAACTCCAACTCCCAAACAGCAAACACAGTTTCTACAAAGGCCTATCCATCGAAGTTAACTCCATTACTTTCGAAAGCACAACCTAAGACAAATACAATTTTGGGCAATCTCCAAATTTAGCAAAATCCGAATATCAAACCGCAGTCTGAGTATGCAAACATCCATATACTCATAGTCATCAATACACAACCCGATATCGATTAGCATTTAAATTAGCTGAGGGTACACAGCCCGAAGCGTCGATTGAGGATACACAGCCCGATATCGATTTGCATTTAAATTAGTTAAGGGTACACAGTCCAAAGCGTCGATTGAGGGTACACAGCTCAATATCGATTTGCATTTAAACTTGCTGAGGGTACACAGCCTGAAGCGTCGATTGAGGGTACACAGCCCGATATTGATTTGTCATTTAAATTTGCTGAGGGTACACAGCCCGAACCGTCGATTGAGAGTACACAGCCCAATATCGACTTGTCATTTAAATTTGCTGTGGGTACACAGCCCGAAGCGTCGGTTGAGGGTACACAGCCCGATATCGATTTGCATTTAAATTTTCTGAAGGTATACAACCCGAAGCGTCGGTTGAGGGTACACAGCCCGATCACGATATCGATTTGCGTTTAAATTTGCTGAAGGTACATAGTCCGATGCACCGACGGAGGGTACACAGCCCGATGTCGAAACTGACATCGTAGAGGGTACACAACCCGAAGCAAATTTTGACATTGTAATAGAAAGACAGCCTGGGAAGTAGACAGCCCGTTGAAAGGACAACCTGACAAAGGGTGTGCAACTAAACTAAATGAATGATAGGCAACCCTGTATGAAGAGATACACGACTCAATATGAAAGGAGTATACAGCCGACGTGACAAGCACACATTTAAAGGACAAAAAGCAATGGACATACAATCCGGCGTCACACTGGCAAGATGATCCAACAACAGTTCAGCACGACAAAGCAACTACCTCCTGACGAGAAGCACTTAGCAAATAGATATCCCCCCCGAGGAGAGGCACACATTCCCTAGCATTGAGCACCTGAAAGCGGACCAGACAAATGAGAGCTCAACTCAACAGGGAAGTTTACTTTATCTTTGTTTTATCTCAATTTGCATTTGTCTTGATTTTGCTATAGGGACTCTCCGATCTCTCGACAAACCCCTGCATCCCACTCTCACGCCTACTCCCAAAATTACTACTAATTGTGCAGCCACAAAGCCTCAAAACGTCATCCCAAAAGACCCAATTCGAGAACCCTAATCTTATAGACCGTGGCTCTACTACACCCACAAGCTACCTATTTCTCCGAGTTCCAAAACTCTCAAAGCTACGGTTCCATACTCGCACTAGTGGTCAATCTAATCCTTCCTTGCTGATTGGGTGCCAGCTTCGTATTCCTTCCTATTTGTGCCTATCTGTTTGAATCGTGCATATTTATCGTGCTTTATTCCTTAATGTTCCTCAGTTTATTAGAGACAATGTTGAGGCCAAGATGACTCATCTATCGAGTTATAGTGAAAAATATGACCATGTAAACCCCTTTTTATAGGTGTGTCGTGCACCACATCTTCATAACTAGGACGTTTACAAGCCTATTTCACCACACCCGATCTATCGATGTTAACTCGACTTCGATAACGCCTTCATCGTACCTGCAAACTACCTAACCTATCAAAATCCGACACGTCCGAAGCCAATCCTCTCATACTCTCACAAGTAATTTGCCTAATCTTTCATTGCAAATTAGGACGTCATTTTGCATTCCCTTCCCGCTAATGTCTACTTTACCTATTCAAGCCTATCTGCGTCAGTCGTGCTTAATCGTGCGTGTTCTTCGTGCTCAGTAGTGCCCATATATTTGAATCGTGTGCATTTATAAGAATCGCTCCTCAAATATTTCCCAGCTCCGTCAAGGCAATATTGAAGGCGAGATTACTCATTTGTCGAGATGCAGTGCAAACTATGTACATATAAACTCCTCTTTATGGGTGTGTAGCGCGCCACATCTTCATAATTAGGATGATTATAAGTCTCTTTTCCCAGGCTTGATCTACTGATATTATCTCATCTTTGATAGTACCTTTACTTTATTCTTCGTTTATCCCGACTAAAGGCAAAGCATACACAAACCTAAACTTTACATACCTGGATAAGTTTAGTCTTTATATATAAAATCGTGCGTCATAAATCTCTCACACAAACAAAATGTTATTCTAGAACTACACATGGCCTGATTCTCGTGAAACCTGAAATATGTAGGCAATTCAGAGACCGGGGTTCGGCCAAAAACACCCCAAAACTCACATTTTCCCTTTTCAATCATTTTGCATACCATTCGTGAAAAAATGGCTACTTCGTCAACTATCTTTGCCCGAACTCTTTTCATCATCCCCGGGCAAAGAGGGGCAGCTGTTGACACCCAATTTTATCCCTCCTTTTTTTTAAAATTGGCTATAATTTAACTTAAAAGTACAATTTGACTATTTGTGCAAAATGTGCATTAGAAAGAATGCATTTACGTGTGTTATCCCCTACTTATATATTACATATTTAAATGTGGCTATATCACATAATTGCATTATTTAGGCTAAAATTTGTATCGATTTGTGATCATTTGTGCAAATTAGCAATTATCTGTGATTATGTATATTTAAATAATTTTATTTGAGTATTATTTAATAATTATTTGTGTATTTTGTAAAATATGTATATCTATATTTTTATTTACACCTTTAGGTTGAATATTGGCCAATTTAAAAGAAAATGTCCATTTTTCTATTTACTTATTTTCCTTCTCTATTTGATAAAATTTCCTACGAATCTGGACAATAGTCCATCTAGGTACATCTATTCTATTAGAAATCAATTGCGATTTTCTTCCAATCATTTAGTTCAAATTCTCTTGAATATTCATATAATTATTTTATTCCAAAATATTTCTTTTTCTATAATTTTAAAATCCTCCTTTATCTTGAACCTAGGCAAATGTTCGTCTAGATACGTTCACAGTTGTATTTAAAATTTTATTATCTTCCTACTTTATTTTTGAATAAAGTCATTTCCAAATTTCTAATTATTTTCTTATCGAACCTAAACAGGAACTTTAACCAAATACATTCCCTCACTTTAATTTTTTAGACGGAATATTCTTTTTGGCAAAATCCCCCAAATCTTCTCCTAAATCCCTAAATCACTCTCATCGTTCCTACAATTATTCCAACCCCCCAAATCTCTCACTCCTATAACTAATTTCTAAAATACCCCCAACTATTTTTAAAAAATGGCTTATACACACTCTACATTAGACAATACACGCACAAATACATCAACACACATGGTGAAAAAACACGGCATACACAGCACATCTTCCAACTCCAAGCCGACCCCACTCCTTTGGTCTTCTTCTCCAAAGAACCAACAACTTCACCCTCACCCCCCCCCCCCTTCTCAATCTGGCCATTTTTTTCAACAAATCAATACACCCCTCTCCTTCCATCATAGTACCAAGAACACCCACACATACTTCACACATACACAGAATACAAACACCCATACCCCTTTATCCCTCTCCTTCTTTACGATTCTCACACATACAAACCATATACATAGATCCAAAAACGTACACCGTACACACCACTTCAAAAACGAGATTTGAAACAAAGCAAAAAGGGAAAGAAAGGGGAAAGAAAAAAAACATCAGAAAAGGAGAGTAGCAGCGATGCCGCGAGGTTCGCCGGAGTTTCATCGGGAAACCTTGCTGGCGATCGTTCCTCTGCTTCTGCTTGTTGTTACGCATAATTTGATTACGTCGACATCATTTGCACTTGATATGTTTGTGTTTGTCTGTTTAATTTTGCAGATTGTGGGACTATGGTTTGAATCATCGTATACCATTAATTGGTTTCACGGGGAAAAAACGTCTCCGGCGTACCCTTGTCCTCTCCGCTGTTGTTGCCGCTAATTTGGCAAAGTCACCTGAACTTGTCTGGTTCTCTGATCGGCAATGGTTTTGGCATTTGCTTCACTGGGATTTGTTGTCTTGGATCCCTACTACTGCTTTTGTTGTTGTGATTCCATCGGCTATCAGTGTTGACTTACATGCTTCTTTGGTTATTCAACTGCATTAATTGCTCGATAATATCATTCATTGACTGCTGATTTCTGATGTTTGACTATTGAGTTTCAGGGAAAAACTATTCTTCGGATTATTGAATTGGGTTGACTGATTTTTTTGAGTTTTTGCAGATTTAAACATTACACAGTATACATTGAATTAAGCCAATGAAAATAATTCAATAATTAATTTGAATTTGAGGCTTATTTGGACTGATTTGAACACGATACTACACTTAGGCCAATGACGTTTGGAGGCCTAAAATCAGTCCCGTTACACTCCCTATGTCCCTAAAAACAAATAGGCGATGACGGTGCATATCATTTTCCAAAGTAAGCGATAGTGGAGTAGTGTGATTGGAGGTGCTTGGCATGGCAACACGACAGGCTCCGTGTTTGCAGCCGTACCAACATCCCTAACCTCTGCTTGATGCAATACATATTCTGAGCCTATATTTTTATAAAAATCATTTTCCCTTTATTTCATTATTTTATATTTATTGCTATTATTTACATTTTATCATTAATATTATTTTTATTAATACGAACTTATTTTTTTTATTATTATTTTCATTATTAATATCTATTAATATTGTTATTATTATTATTATTATAATCATTATCATTACTATTATTTTTTTTTTTTTACTAACTCATTTTCTTATATTCTTGCGAGGTAAAATTGGTTGATCGACGAAAATTTCTTTTGGAAAAGAACCATTTGAAGAAAAACCTTTAATTATTATTAGTTATTATTATTATTATTAAAATTTATTTATTATTACCTTATTATTATTTACTAACTTGACTTCATTTGTTTTTGCGAGGTGAAATTCTTTAAGGAGAAAACCTATTAGTGGACCGGAGCATTTTATCTAATCTTAATTATTATATGCGTATCATAATAGTCGTTTAATTATTTGTCTAGTCCACTTGCTTAGTTACTTATTTTGAATCCCAATTATAAAGTCCAACCGGTAACCATATTTGGTGGAGCTTGAGAGGTGCCTAACCCCTTGCTCTCGAGTTAGCTTGAACCTCTTACATAGAATTTTTGGCTCGTAGACTAAGTTTTCGGAGTTAATTAAAATTAGCTAGAAACAAAATAGGTGCCCTAATACGCCAAGTTAAAAAAATATGTTAGGTGGCGACTCCAACTCTTTACCTGTGAGTTACCCAATAAGTCGATCCCTATTTCGAACTTTAACCGGTTCGGGTAAAATAGGATGCGACACCATGTAGAGAGATGATTGAAGCATCGGTGTCATATTGGGATGAAGAACTTAATGTGTTTTGATTTGAGGATATTGATCTAACACCTTTGTTGGAAGAAATAGGAGGGTTCGTGTCACACTCGGGGTTAGACAAACATCACTGTCAAGGGGGTCGCATGCTAGCACCTAGTGTCCCCACAGCTGAAGAGTTTCGTAAAAATTTAGGGATGGTGGCAAGCGTGAATGTGGAATTTTTACAACAAAAGAAAATACATTTTTCCTATTTCTACAACCGTTTTTGATATTTGAGTGCATTCGACGACCGCAAGAAAGAGTTCAAGTCCTACACTGATTAGAGGGGAGCTAGACCGCTTGCATTTACTATTTGTTTCTTAGGAGTAATGGTATTCCCCGAAAGGTCGAGTCACGACATATGTTCAAGGCTTGTCATGGTTGCCGATGCGGCATTCAATGGAATTGATGGTTACCGTTATACCATAGTTCCTGTGATAGTGGCAGACATTTATCGGGCTTTAGGTTGTTGCAAGAGAGGATCAAAATATTTCCAAGGGTGCAATCTTCTACTACAAGCATGGTTCAAAGAGCAATTGAGAAAAACGAGAGGTGTACAAGAATTATCTCAGCAAACTGCTTATAACTACTTGGTTGGAGAGCGATATGGGGTTCCAAAATTCAACCAGCTAAGCAGCACAGAGAAATGGGTAAAGTTATTTGAAAACATAATGGAGGACTCAATTAAATGGATGTTCACTTGGTTTCCTTCATCAGACTTTATCATTAGTTCTGAGAAGGCATCTTCGTGATACTTATGGGATTGAGAGGTCTCCAACCCTACCAACTATTGAGGGTGATGAGGCAAGCAGGGAGGAAGCAAATCATACCATTGATATCAGACACAAAGGACTATCAGTTTGATTATACTGGAGATGTCGTTCCAAGAGTTAAGAGCATTAGAAAATCCTAGGTAGGAAGACAAGTCATGGGAGAAGAATGGCTAGCATCAGACAGATACAACGCTGGATGCGAACCAAAATACAAAAACTGGTTACGCTCTAGCATAAAAGGAAATGTGGTAGTTGGGCCTAGTCGAGGGAATGACATAAGAGATCGTGAGGCAGAGGCTCAAATTCGATACCGAGAATTCATGCTGAAAGCTGTTAAGATAGACAAGGAAAACAAAGAAGAGATAGAAGTATGGAGAAAACGCACATTAGAGCTAGAGGAAAAGATAGAGGCATTGGAGGCGAAGCTTGAACGATGGAATTCAAAGTGTGCAGAGGTAGACATCTTACACTTAGTTGCGGCCAAGGGATACATAACCAAAGCTATGGAAGAAGTCAAGGAGATTACACGAGAAGCAAAGAGAGCTAGGCTGGAGTAGGAGCGTATTGCCTAGTAAAAGTGTCATTTTCATTTGAATTTCTATTTTTCAAAAGAGTCATCATGTACTGATTTTCAAATTTGATTTGGGAAATTTATGAGAATAATTGGCAACAAAATGCGCATTTATTTTCTTTGCATCATGACAAACTTAAGAAGGCTATACGTCCTTGGTGCGCAATAGTCCATTAGTAAGCCCACATCCAAATGTCGAAAGGGTTCTTAACCCGAAAAATAGAAAAATTACATCTCTGCATCGATTCGAAGAAAGTTTGCACAAAACATTGATCGCTTGCTTAAACATGTTCAAGACTATAAGAATGTTTTGGTCTTTACCGTTTCTTGTTTTGTTTTTAGACTATGGCTGCAAGAGGTACACTTCAATTCGAGATTGTTTCCCGACCTCCTCACTTGATCAGACTCTGGTGGGAAGATCTGGCTATTGTTAGTAAGGGTCACGTTCAAAAGATGTTGGGAGAACTGATGGCTCTCAATGCCTACACTGCCATGCCTGGTTTGGTCGAGGCTGCTGCGTATTTCTAGGACTACAAGAGGGTTGTGTTTCATTTCAATGGTTTGGAGTTGGGGCCGATGTTGGAGGAATTTGCAGGACTAGCAGGGTTGGAGCCTGGGCCCGAGACTATGATTTATCCCCGAGACGTGGATCCCAAGGAGTTCATTGAACTACTAGGTGCTCCTTATGATCCATACATCGAAGGAGTGCATGATGGAAAAGTCACGTTGAAGTACTTGCATTCTAGATTTGGAAATCCAACGCTTAGGCATGATTGAACTGAGGCATGGGAAATTCAAGACTGGGACTGGACTGAATCAAATTCTTTCATCGTTGCTTTTCTGGGAAGCATGGTTTTCCCCGAGAAGGAAGGAAAGATCGACATAAGGTTGGGAAGAGTAGTAGAGGGATTACGAAAGGGAGCTCACAACGTAAGCTTGGTTCAAATGATTCTGGGGGAAGTTTATAGGGCTCTAACCAAATGTAGAAGAGGATGAGACTTTTTCGAGAGGTGCAACCTGTTGCTGCAAATATGGCTGATAGAGCATTTGCACATCGTCCCTGTCACCGGTGGCACCAAAACCGTCATGGAAAGGAGGGATCCGCTCACATAGCACCCGCATGGCTGGAACAACAGCATGGGAGGACCCTGCAAACATGGAAGGATGGTACACCAAGCTTGAAGAATTACAAGAGGTACAATGGGTGATTGAGAACTGTGTTGGCTTCATTGTTTCCATACAAGGTCAAGACATCACTTTCTTGACATTGATTGGATTCCGAAGAACTCATCACTATGTCCCTCTAAGAATCCTTCGACAAGTGGGAATGACACAACAAAGTCCGCAGTTGACTAAAGGAAGAAGCTTCAACGTTGACATAAAGAACATTGAGCATCCGATGGTTGGTACTATATTGACAATGTGTGAAAAAAAGTCTTACTATGCAATTTTGTCGTGGACGAGACAGTAGTGTGAAACCCATGGCTACTCTATTGATGCGGGGCAAATTGGAGCCAAAATTCCAACCATCAAGAGCCAAGCGTGAGAGCACAAATGATCCAAGACAAGGGCACGGAGGAGGGTTCGAGAGTGATTTGGAGCCATGGACTTGAGCGCCATCGAGGGAGGACCGGCTACGGACCAAGGAGGAACACTTAGAGTCCATGTTGAGCCGTTTCTGAGCCTCCCAGGAAGGGGGCGGACCGCCCATTGGACTAGGCAGACCGCCTAGTTGACTGCGCACTCTCTAGACTTTGGGCCGCCCATAAAAAGGGTGAACCGCCTACTATTTGGGTGGACCGCCTACTTTCAAGGGTGGGGCGCCTACTCTGGGCGCCTACTCTGCTATGTGGGGCGCCTGTTTTGCCTAGTTTTGGACGGGATTTTGACATGTAATCCCTATTTAGCCCTACGAGGCTTGTATTGTTTTTATATCATTTGAGGGCTTTTTAGACATTACATTAGGAGTGTGGTGAACCTATAAATACCACACTTAGTCATTTTATTTCATTAACTAGCTAGATTTTGAGATGGTAGATTAGACTTTAGAAGAGACTAGGTCCTTCTTGTTGAAGCATTGGCTTCATATATCTCTTACTTGGAATCCATGGTGGATCACCGCTAGTGTGATCCCGTTAGTGGTTCGATTCTCTTCTCCCTTGAATAAATCTAATTTGGTTAGTTTGATTCTTTCTTTCTTCTATTTCTGTTCTTCCCCATCCCTTATTTCTTTGATCTCGTGTTTATCATTTGCTTCCGTTACTTGTTATTTGCTTCCGTAATTTGACTCGTATCATCTTGGTATCAGAGAAAAGCTCGGATTTCGTTCTTACGAATCCACGTTCCTTGTTCATCCTATCTTTACTTTATTGTTATTATTGTTTATGTTCTTATGAAAAGAAGAAAAATAAAAAAATTGAAAAAAAAAGTGAAAAAATACAAACAAAAAAAAATTGTTGTGGATTGTATTTGATAATCAGTTGGTTGTTTGATATCGGGGATTGATCTATGATGATTACCTATTGATTTGTTACCCTTGTTACACGATTTGGTGTTGAGAATCAAAAGTTGAAAAAAAATCAAAACCCCTGAATTTGATTGAAATTTCTTGATTTGGATTCGTTATGGATTGGGTTTTGTTATAAATCATTTGGGATTGATTGGAGTAGTTGAAAACACCATTGGGTATCTTCGGATTGGAAAAACACCTTGAAAACATCGGGATTTGGGTGTCAAAAGACCAAAAAACACATTTTCGGACTGTGCTGAAAGCACCAGTAGGCGGGGCGCCCAAATAGTAGGCGGGCGCCTAGTGAACTCTCTGATTCTCGGGGGGCGGACTGCCCCTGTGACCAAGCAGACCGCACACTCCTGGAGTGAGTCCGTTTGGCTTCGTTTCGTGTGTTTTTGTGTTCCGTTTGTTTCCGTACCTCTTGGTTAGTGTTCCTAAGACATTTGTCCTACTTTATTAACAGTATCTTTGATTCTTTAAGGTGTTGTGTGTCTTGGAGTCTTTACTTAAAGTCGTAGAATTCTCTTGCTTCAAGTGCGCATTAAAATAGCTTCCGTACATCGAGTCACTTAAACTCCATTCCGAACCATTATTTGGGTGCATTAGTTGATTGATCCTGCCATTGTGATTACTAAGAGACAAGAAGGTCTTGAGTGAAAAAAGGCTTGAGTGGTAAGAACAATAGAGTAAGGTCACAAAAGCCAACGACCTTGAGTGTATACACGAGCGGAAAGAAAATTGAGTGACATCTTTTGAGTGATACACGTGAGGGAGTGAATTTGTGAGGTCCTATACTCTTTGGTTACAACTATGGCTTCGGATGACGATTGTGGAGGATATGACTCATGCAGAGATGATGGAGACTATGGTTCCTATGGTGATGATGATGGGTATTGCTATGACGATTCGGGGAACCAAGGCTCGTATGATGATGAAGCGGGTCACTATGTTGATTATGAAGATAAAGAAGAATATGAGGCTTGGGAAGATGAATGTGAAGAATCTTATGCTCCTAGTCAAGAATTCGAAGATAGTGACGCTTCAAGGTATGATGATCCTACTTACTCTTCTTGTGGTGAATTTGAATATGATGATAGTGGCATAGAGAGAATGGATGATGAGGTTGATTATACGAATTGTGCATATACATCTTCTCTTGGTGTTGCATGTGGTGTGCAAGGGAGTAGTAGAGGTCCTTCCATTAGTATGGGAGGAGGTGGTGGTTTTTCCATGGGAAGGGAGAATCTTTCCTATCCTACTTATTCTAAACGGCTTGATGCTTCTAACTATCATGTGAAGGGTGGAATGAGAAATGGTGTTGCTCATACCGTGGTTTGACTACATTGCTCTAATAGTAGTGGTAGGAGTGGTGCTATGGGCTATGGGCTATGGAACCAAGGCGAGAGGCAATTATGGGTTTCATAGTGGTACTCCTTCCTCGACTTTCAACAACACTTCTAATGTTGGAAGAGTGACGGGAAGTGGAGGCTATTCTAGTAGTGGTGCCGCTAGTGGAGGGATGAGGAAGACCCAAGTTGTTGGTATTGCTAGTCATGGGCATTCAAGTTCTTCCTTGGATGCATCTCTACAAAGCTTGGGTAGACGTAGGTTCGTTGTTGAGGTAGATGGTATTTGGGGATACTTGCTCAAGATTGGTGGCACCGATATCAATTGCATTAGCACTTCATTGGTCACTAAGCTAAGGATGCCATGCGACACTTTAGAGTATCCGTATGAGTATAATGGAATTTGGGTTTCTAAGGGAGCCTTAGTGTCCATATCTCATGGGAGTTATGAGAAGTTTGTTTGGTGTCAGGTGTATCCCATGCGGGATATTGATGTATGGCTAAGTGACCCATGGTTGCGAAACAAGAGTGTGCAATATGATGTTTTGAAGGATGCGTATCTTGTGGGCATAGGGCAAAGGGTTTATGACTTTGTGCCTTATCGGGCAAGAGGCCAATTGCCTACTAGTGCACCTTCTTTGGCTATGCAAAGGAACAAGGAGCAACAACCTCATTCCATGATTAAAATTGGGCAATCAAGAAGTCCTACGAACATGAGAAATAGTGGGACACCATTGGGGAGAAGTCCTACAATCACAAGAAATAGTGGGACTAGTGCAAGAAAAGAGTTGGCAAGTGTCAACAAGGTGAACCCCAAACCACAAGCTCCAAAGCCAAGTGGTTCACCAATGAAGAAGAAGGAGATGTCAAGTGATGAGTCTCCAAGTCCTAGATTCCGGGTCGATGTAAAAAGTCCACCTACTCCGGCTATGGGTATTCTTAGGCCTCGTCCCAACTCACCCGAATTTGAGAGACAAAAGATTGAGAGAGGAGTAAGGAAGTGACCGGTGACATTCCTCGTGTGCAAAAATGAGAGGATGTGTTGAGTGATGTGAGTGGGATGTCACCACCCGAATCTACACCAAACCTTGAAAAGAAAATGAGGGAAAAGATAGAGGGAAAAAGAAAAATTGAGAGTGAGGACACCCCTTATTCTAACCTTAACCCTTTATCTTTTTCTTCTACTTGTGTGAATACTTGTGTAGGTACTCTTGGAAGCAAACCAATGGAGCTTCAATCATGTCTCAAGAAAGATGGACAAGGTGAAGAAAATCTTCAATGCAAACTTCAAGGTGAAGAGCCAATTCAAGACACTTCAAGTGCATTGAGTGAGCTAGATGGCCACTCAAAGGAATGTGAAAGTTATTCCCTTGAACATGATACTTCCCTGTCTTATGATAGCATTCGTGAAAACTCAACACTAGTTGATGATTTGTATGATTACAATGTGTTTGCAACTAGTGTATAGTCGAGTGGTCAACTTGTGTGTGATTGTGAACCATTAGTTGAGAGGAATGATAAGCCACATCATGATGTGAGTTCAATTTTCATTGAACCTCTCTCTAGTGAAGATTGTGTAGTTGACCCTATATGTGTCCCTTGTTATGATGCCCCACCTATATTTGATAAAGAGGAAGATGAGTTGAATGAATATCCTATTCTTTCCCTTGATGAATTTCTTGATAATGGTGGACCTATGTGTCGTAGTGGGGATGGTTATGACCTTTAGGGGTCTCTAGAGTATGAGATGGATCGAATTGTCTTCAATGACTCCTCGGGTGACAGTGAAGAACCTAGTCTTGATACAATGTTTTTGGGTGACCATGAATTTGAGGTGCATGGTTTTACATTTTCATTGTGTGAAGATAATCTCATTTGTGGAAGCGAATTGTATCGGACTAGGGTTGGTAGTAAACAAGAACCTCCATGGCATGTAACGTTAGACTCTTTGAATGATCCATTGTTTGGAACTCCAAGTGGGATGAGTAGTCTTGATATTGGTTGTGTTGAACCATTATTCTTACTCAATTCTTTACGAGCCTCACTTGGCAGGTTCAAATTCACATTTATTTTTGGCTTGTCCATAGCAGTTGACAGCAATCCACAGCTGTCCAAGACTGATTCATCTGTCCATATTACTTGACCTGTCAAGTCATCAGTTTATCTCAGTTGATTTACCAAATTTGTAGTCGATCAGTTGATTTGACAAGTTAGCCATCAAGTTTTGCAGATTCGAATTATCTCGAATGTTAGTGGTTTTCCCGCTGCAAATCTTATGGTATCTGGATCTGAAACTAACATTCAAAGCTTTAATGTCATAACAGTTACAAAAAAAAAAAGCCTGGAATTCTAATAATTTTGTCTTTGAGTTGGGGTTTATGATACTAAGCTAAGTTGCTCGGTATCCGACACGGGTGCGAATCTAGAGGTCAGATCCTTTATGATCTAAATTTTAAGATTCGAAGTTATGGACCCACGTATGGATACGGGTGTGGGGATTCGGCTAAAAATATATCAAATATAAAAAAATAGAGCTATAAAAATATGCCTAAATTACGATTAAGTTGAAAACTTACATGTATTTTTTTAGAGTGTAGAAAGTTTCTCTTTTATTCACAAGTTTGTAGGCTGACATCTAGACACTTTCCAGGATGACACGATCTTAGACTTCGGGAACAAAAATATAGAAGGCTTATGGCCTGATTCTGTCTATCTACTCTTATTTTTTAGTCAAAGTACCGAATTTGGTTTGACCAATCCGGTATGGATCCCATACCTACACCCATGTCGTGTTGATACAGGTGCGACACTAAAAGTGAAGTGGTCGAGCAAGTCAGACGCTAAGGAAAAATATCTTAAATGAGCTGTTATCGATATTCAATGGAAAGACTAACATAGGCATGTTACTCTAACTCAAGGACTGGAGCGGTTTGCTGTATTAAAATTGAATTCCTTGGTTGTAACCTCTTCGAAAGCATGTCTGATGCAACGTTGACTTCTTAGTGTGGATTTTGCTTATGTCATTAATACTTTTTGCTCTTTCAATTAAGTGCCACTTCTGTGCTGATTAGGCTTCATTGATGTGTGGTACTTTATTACACATGATTGGTGAGACATGCTCTCCTCCATCAGGGGAAAATCTTCATCTGATTTTGATATTTGTTGAACATTTACTTTTTAGAGTTGTCGACTTTCTGGATGTTTTGATTTTTATGATCTCAAAAAGCTGTGACATATTCAAATGTTATAAGTCGGTCTAGCATTTGAAATATTTGCTCCTATGGCAAGCCTTGGCTATGTTTCACCACAGCTCACTTGACTTTTGACCAACTCAACAGCGACTGAGGTTTTGACTCTGTCATGGGCCTAACCAAATAAGGAGGTGTTGCCATACTCCTTGGAAATTTCATTCCAAGAATTTTGACCTACCATATGCATTTTTATGGACAACTCGATTTTGTTAAAAATAAGTAAAATTTTAGAACTGCTAAAGTACCTGTTACAATTAAGAGTTTTGTTTCTCTCGATTTTAAGATTGTTTACCTTGGTTATATTTAGTTTGTGTCATTATTTTCTATACCATTGTTTTATTTTTCTTTTTTTCAAATATGTTTTTTTTAAAAAAAATTCCTCTAGCCAAGGGTCTATTGGAAACAGTTCGGAAACAACCTCTCCACCCTGGTGGGAGATAAGCTCTACGTACATCTCACATTTCCGATACTCCACTTGTGGGGTTACACTAGGTATATTGTTATTGTTGGCTTCAAGATTATGCTTAATGGTTACTTGGATAATGTGCAAGCTAGGCTTTTAATTCTAGTGGCACATGGGTAGTAATTTTTTACTTTTTTTGTGAAAATGCTTGTGCCAGACGCCAATTTTTTTGGGATTGAGGCGCCATTGTCCTGATAATGCTCATAGGAGCTTTTATTTTGCACTTTTTTATCCCTTTAGACCGGTGTAGTCAGTAGTTACTGACATCTCTTAGTCTGAGCAACTGTGATGTAGTTTTGTGCTTACAAAACAATGATCTTTTTGGGAAATTGTTCTTTATGTTGCCTTTCCTAACTATCAAAACCATATTCTGGGAGGAGTAATCGGGGAACTTCTTCCTTTTCCGCACACCCACCACGACCTACGCCTTCCCAGAAAAAGGGAAGGTGGGGGTGGTTGGGGGACAAGACCAGATGTTCTAATCTAAACATGTTCTGCCAATGGTTAGTATAGTCATAGTGTGGGCAGGGTGACAACCACTTGAAGACTGTCAATCTATTTCTACATTCTGAGTGGATTATTTGCTTATGAATGATTGGAACTGACGTTGATTATTTTTCTTTGCTGGTCTTGTTTATCTGGAAACACAACACAATATAGATACTTAATATATGCTGCTATATGGTTCCAAAGATTCTGAAGGTTTTAAAAGGTGTGGCTAAATTTGGCAGCTAAACAGGGGTTGAGTGAAAAATGGATCGAGTCACAACCATACTTTGCTTGGGTCAAGATGGATGAAACATTTTACACTAAATAATGGGTCATAATCCACCTGTACAACTTAACTTGATTTTTTATTTATTTGCTTGCTCTTGTAATTTAGTTAATTATCAACCAAGGCTAATAAAACTTTATTTCTTAATTATGGCTATATCTAACATGCCAAACCAAATTATTGTTTTCTCACTAATTTGACAAGTTTTTCTTACGGGTCACCAATTTAGACTACGTCCCTAGCTTCTAGATGGGAGAACATGGGTTGTACCCGTGTTTGACCCACCGTGAACATATGTCCACCCCAATTTATAAAAATTTGGGCGGCTATATTTTTTTATGAGCTAGATTTTGACACTACTAGCTTTTATCTGGCTCAATTGGCTAGTTAAATTGGAGAACAATTTATGTTGGCCATAGTTGTGGCCATGTGGAGACAAATATTTTTCTCCAATCTGCTATGAGCTTAGTGCTTTCATCTTTAGATTCTCCAGCTAGTCTTCTTGAAGGACAATTTTAAGTCCACGTCTACGTCCACTGCAAGTTTTGTTGTCAAATTCAAGAATTAGTCCAAGTTTGTATAGAGTTGGTTATACGATGCGCTTGTGGGGTTATCACTCTTTAAATTTTGATATGTTTGTGCAGGGCGTTTGTGGGTGTGATAGATTTACAAGTGGGTCAATTAGGGATGTCTTTCGAGTGATAGTGAAGAAAGATGGTTATAGAGGTCTCACGAGGGGGTGGATGCCAAGGATGCTCTTCCATACTCCTACCGCTGCAATACGCTGGTCTACGTATGAGGCTGGCAAGTCCTTCTTTCAAGAACTAAATACGTCCAGCAATAATGTGACCTGAGAACCCTTTAGAGAGGAGTATCATTTCTCTACTGTTGTATTCTGCATACATCTTTAAAGACAGAATTTTTACCTGTTGGGTGAGTGAAGATGACAGAAGAAAAGAGAGCAAACTCGTGTAGCAGTAACTTGGCATGTATAATAGGCGCCGTGCTAGACCATTCATTTAGTCTTGTAACTTATCCAATTCCAATAAATTGGTAGTATAATCTACTCTCCCCTTATAGCAGTGTTTAACTGAATTTTGTCGCATGAAATTCCATTGCACTTGTTGTAACGATTCTGTCATAAATAGTAGGGTATGCTAGATTGGAAAATTGATGAAAATTTTGATTATTCATTGATCACCACAAAAACATGGTGCTAGACTCCACACTGCTTACCTTTTGCGCGCAAACACAAACACAGAGGTGGAAAACAGTTACTATGTAAGCTACAACATCACAAAACTTATCCAGGACAACAGAAGAAATCTGCACCGCCACCCTGTGCAGTTACTACTATATGCTTTGGCATCTACAGTTCCTCCTATGTCCATATTTTGTAAATTTTTGTATGTTACCGAGATCTTTGGTAAAATAACACCAATATCTTTTTATATAATTGTTTGCAACTATCAAAAGTTTAAATTTATATTAGGGGACAACTTTTGTTTTCTTTCCATTTTTTTCTTTAGATTTCATGTCACCTAATTTTTATCTGTCTATTTCTATTGCTTGGCTCTGTAAGATAGGCATACAATAGAGATAATGCATTTCTTTTGGGTACTAGAATAGGCAATACCACTTGGACTCCTTTAGTATAAAAGTAGGATATCCTAAAATTTCAATCCTTGAGATTATAATTTTATATGCTATATGATTTTATCCTAGAATACCTCATATTATCGCTTCAAGCAAACGACCTTGAAAATATATATAAGACCATTAAAAGTCGATAATTGCGGCACCAGTGGTCTAGTGGTAGAATAGTACCCTGCCACGGTACAGACCCGGGTTAGATTCCCGGCTGGTGCATGTATTTTTATAATTCTCTTTTCTGACCCAATCCTTATGGTGTGTTTTATTTTCCTTGCCTACTAATATATAAGAAGCAGTTAAGCAGGTCTTGGTTATGCTGTCTACTTATTGCGAGGGGTAAATAAGGAAATTTCAGTATTGCCTGCTGTGGCTACTTTGTACTTGGTGAACTGAATGCTGTACCTAATAAGGAAATTCCAGTATTGCCTGCTGTGGCTACTTTGTACTTGGTGAACGGAACGTTTTACCTTTTCTATTTTAAAGGATATTCATGAATTTAAACCCATAACACCCTCGCCGTCTTTTAATAAATGAGGGGTATATTTGGTATTTCACAACACTTTGCCAAGCTTTTCCACATTACTCTCATTCTTTCTCTAAAATTCCCGCCGCCACTGCTTCCCTGTTGCGTCACCAGCTTCACCAAACATTACCCCAAAAAAAAAAAAAAAACAGTAAGGAATTCAATTGTGGTCGAGTAAATTTGAAGAACGAATTATAAATAACCCATTATTGTGGAACGACCTCGGTCAGTCGTTTCGGAAGTTAGGACTCCGATTGGCGTGCCGATAATTTTAAAATATTCGTAATATCCATTAGAACCTGTCTGTAAAATTTGAGCTAAATCAGACCTCGTTTGGTAGGCATCGGAAGAAGGTTTCAGTTTTTATTGGCGATAAATATTAAAAAGAGATTTTCGAGCTCGGTTTTTACCGAATGAGCTCCGATTTGAAATCCGAAAGTGCCATTGGGTTTGTATGATTATTTATAACCTTTGTAAACTTTCGAAAGTGAATTTCGATGTTGTTCGGCTAGTTTCCGCTAAAATGCCGAAAGTTTAATAATTTGACATTTTCCATTTAAATTCGCATCTTGAGTTTCGGGAGTCTGATTCGAGATCCGCCTTCGCGAGTATGTTACATATATTTTGTATAACTCGTATGAAAATGTTGGAATTATTTCAAATATCATAGGGTATTATTTTAATTTTCGTTAAGAAAAGAAAATAAAATAAAATAAAACAAAAAAAAAAGAAAAAGACAAAAATTACAAAGAATGAAAGAAAAGGAAACATGATGGCGGTTAAGGTGAGCTTTATAAGCTCATCTTCTGTAGAAATAGAAAAACGAAACAGAATCAGAGAAAGTGAGAAACAAAGAAAATTATCACAAAAAATACAAGAAAATGAGAAAAGGGGCCGGAGAAAAATAGTATTTTTACCCCAGAACATTCAGGTAATGATCTTAATATATTATTTGAGTTTATTACGTATGTTTGAATATACTTTTACGGTATAAATAGGGATATTAGACATCGCCCTAATGACGTAAATTGATAGTTTAAAGGGTCAAATGGACCCCGATTATGAAATTGATTATATATTCGTACTCAGTGAGTCATGGGCAACATATAAATGTAATTTATTTGGGGTTTGCTTACGTGACCTTAAACCATGTACTTAGGCCTGGCCTGCGTATTGCGTATGCGAATAGGGTATCAGGTTCTTAACCGGATTGCCCTAAGATGTGAGGAATGAAGCCATTAGCCTAATTTGATATATTTTTCTGCTTATTGAATAGAGTGGGATCGTTTGGCAATGAAACCAAAGGACAAGCGGTTATTGAATGAATGTACTAACTTCGTAACAAGGTAAGTGTTTATATCTATTTCTTTGGAGGCACCTGGCCTCGTGGATTTTCTACCACGTGTTCCTTACGTGTGTAGCTGCCGATAGGCGTACTCATTACGCCTTAGCTTTGGATTTATATTTTATATTATATATTATGTCCTGTTATTGGTATTGCATTGAGAATCTGAGTATTTTACTTTGGCTGTGAGTTGGTATATACTTTCCAGCTGTCGATGAGAGTCCCGCGCTGGTGATGGGTTATTATTGCATCATGTTGCATTCGTATGCACATTGCATCATATTGAGGGTAGGAGGATTCCGCCCTCGGAGCAGGAGGATTCCGCTCCATTGCATCATATTGAGGGTAGGAGGATTCCGCCCTCGGAGCAAGAGGATTCCGCTCCATTGCATCATATTGAGGGTAGGAGGATTCCGCCCTCGGAGCAGGAGGATTCCGCTCTAGTGCATCATATTGACGGTAGGAGGATTCCGCCCCCGGAGCAGGAGGATTCCGCTCCATCTATTTGGCACATGTGACACCATTGCATCATACTGCATTCATCCCATTTCATTGCACCGCGTGCTGACTATTGTGTGACTATCGTGCTGTGTTTTATATATGCGGTATGTATACCGTATCTCAGTTTGCCTATATATTTCTGGCTCGTATTCCGGATTGCACGTCGCGAAAATATAAATACATGGATCGGATCGGGCTGCACGCCGCAACAGTATAAATGCACGGATCGGGTTGCACGCTGCAACAGTATAAATGCACGGATCGGGTTGCACGCCGCAACAGTATGAATATATGGATCGGGTTGCACGCCGTAACAGGATGTATTTCTGATTGTCGACATGTTCAGGATATCTATATGTTCTGTCTACCATATGTCCCTGGCTGTTTATGATTCCATATGTGTTTTCAGTTATTATTTGGCTATGCCTGTTTATAGTTCAAATAAGATGGATTTAGTTTATCTGTTTTTCTTCTCCCTGGCTAGCTATCCTATTCTTTGAGGTGGCTAGTCTGCCCCACTTATTGAGTCCTTTTGACTCACCCTTGTTTGTTGTTTGTTTCTTGTCTATCTATTTCGTTTCGGCAGGTTCGCTCCAGGATTGAGTTCGCCACGTTGTGAAGGAGCGAAGATGACTTCAGCTGTCAAGGTGAGCCAGCTTTTATTCCGGATGGCCACAAGTTAATTGGTTATTATTTCATTTTCATTTTGCTCCCTTCAGGAGGTATTTGTCTTCTTTTGTACTCTTAGATGTCTAGCCTGGATAGCCCTAAACCTAGCATGTTGGGTAGTCAGTTGTAATTTCTTTTGTACAGCTTAGAGGTATCAGTATGTCTGTAAATTTTTTTTAAGTCTTGTCCTTATTTATGAATTATTATGTTTATTTTCCTAATTTAATTGGTAAGGGTTCGCCCGACGGGTCTAGGGGAGGATGTCGGGTGCCTGCACGGCCTAACCGGATTTCGGGTCGTGTCAGTTAGTATCAGAGCCTGGTTTAGAGTCTATCTAGACTAAGACAGTGTCTAGTCGAGTCTCGCTGATGGGTACGTAGACGTCCGTACTTATCTACGAGAGGCTATGATGGCATTTAGGAAGTTTCACTTCCTTCATTTCTGATCGTGCGTCGGTCTAGGATTTAAAAGTATTTTCGTTAATTCATTAATTCATTCGTGGTAATTGTGAACCCTCGTGCGACAAATCAGCAAACGGAAGGAGTTCAGGACGAAGCAGTCTAGCCTGGGGCTAGCACTGACGAAACCCCGAGAGTTTTGATCGTGCTGACGATCTAGTTACGGAGGTCCGAACTGTACGAGGTCGCGATGGGCAAGGGAGCAAGGCCTTGTAGTTCCCTTGGCTCTCTACAATGCTTTACGAGAATCTTGGCGATGTAGATACCGCAAGAACTTATTATTCGCTAGGCTGCTTATCAAGTTGCCGCATGTGCAGACCTTCGATCTCTGGGAGCTCCTTTTCTGGTTCTTAATATTGCTGCAGTAAATTATATTCTGGAGGTAGTATGTGTTGTACCTCTAATTGTTCTGGCTGGTTAGCCAGCCGAGGTATCAGTTCGGTCCGAGTGTCCGAAGAGGTTGTATTATTTTACGCGGTTTAACCTTCCGATATTCTTAAGTAATACATCAGATAAACTTTGTGATTCTTTTTTTTAAAAAAATAATAAATAAAAGGATGTCAGCATATCCTTCACGCTGTTGGTTATCTCGAGCAATATGCTGTGTATTATTCTGCTTTCCAGTTTCAGGGTCCAGCCTTGAATTGGTGGGCCGTTCTCTTATTAGCTAACTTGGTTCGGTTTTTCTTCTAGATTCTTGGAAAGTTCCTTCCGAGTAGCGAGCAAGATGAAAAGTGTTGCCAGTTCGAGTGGATTGGACAGGGTAGCCTGTCGGTTAGCCTGTTGGTTTCAGAATATTAGATTGAATTCTATAGAATGGCTGAATATGCATTAGAACTAGTCCATGAGCCTTTCGAGAGATTCAAATATTTATTGGTGACCTTTCCCCTTCCTTGAAATCCCAGATGGCTCGAGAAATTGAGGTTCGGATTTTATTTGATATTGTTATTAATATTGCCCGAAGGTTCGAGGCATGCCATAAGTTAGAGCGGGAAGAGTTAGAGCAGGAAAATAAGAGATCCTGTGGCCCTAGTGGGTTACCATGGTACCTCATTTGGAGGTAAAAGTTATGATTATTTTGGGAGGTCACCTTCCAGGTTATCTCAGCTTGTGTCACTTGATTCTTAAAGTGCGCTAGTAGCTCATCAAGATCAGATTCAGTCTTCTCTTTATAGCTTTCAACAATCTGTCCAGCTTCCATTCTCAGCAAAAAGGTGTTATCATTGTCGTGAGTCTGGTTATCCTTTGAGGAGTTTTTCCTTATTCCGGCAAGTAGGCCGTCGTCCTTTCTCTCGTCATCAGGCACCTGCACAGTCGTAGGAAATTTTATTTAAATCTTAATCAATCAGAGAAATGCCACCATCCAATAGAGTTCGAGAGCGTGGTGGTTGTGGTTCGTATGGAAATAATTATCAGGGTAGCGGCTCAGCTTAGCTGCAGAGGCAGTTCTATTAACTGCTAGTCTGGAAGGATGCTGAGGCATCTGATGTAGTAGATCCATGTATTTCTTCTTCTCTTAAATGTGAGTAAGATTTGATTCTTTCGATCGATCCGGAAATAGTGTGTCTTATCATGTTTCGATGGTTTCCTTGGATGTCGTTTCTATTAAGAATCAGTTGCGGTAGAGGGGTGAGCTTCTTGTATGATTTATTCCTGGCATTTCTGAGATCCTCCTAGTTGATCTGGTTTAAATGTGAGAAATTTGGGAGTGAGTGTTGCTATTGTCTGTCTAGCATCTTGTCGCGCCACCTTCTATTATTATATCAAATTAGTATACCTCTCTTTTCGGAATTCCGTTTTTGGTAAGATTATAGGATTCTTGTTCATCACCATCAGAAAGTGTCATTGTTTCTTCCGGTATAAAGTGATTAGTAAATAATACTCGATCTACGTGTCTCCTCTTGATTCGAAATGTTAGTGACGTCATTTTATTTTATGAGCTTCTCTCAGTTATAAAAGAGTTTACCGATAAATTGTTGGAGTTCTCTTCTTATGAGAAGGCTAAATTGGCATGGGTGTTGTTCCATAAAGCTTATTTAATGTCTATTTCTTCAATTGCGGTTCTTTGGCTAGCTTAACTCGGAAGTAATCTAGCTCTGGTGGCCAAGTAAATAAGAAGATGAACTTCCTGAAGCTCTAATTATTTCTATCCTCGATCTATTTCCATTTCTTCTTCGTCCGGCACTAGTGAGCTTGGGCGATTGGTAGCCGCTTGTGACGTTCCCTGTGTTGAGCCAGAGTACGTGTTATTGTAGCCGGGTAAGCATATTATTATTTTGGATATCAGTTTATCCAGGTATCCATTCCCATGTATAGTATAGTGCTTGTTCTGTTTTTGCGGATCATCCAGTGTCAGGGGAAACTCCGCCGAAATTTTTATATAGAAGTACCATCCATCGGGCGGTGGTGTTTACGGCAAAGGTATGGAGTTGTGAACTTGAGAGTTGCAGCTAGTTGGCAACTCGAAAGGGTAGTTTGGTAGTTTAGGTCTGCATATGTTCAGCTTTTAGCTAGGTCTTCTTTAATCCAGCAGGTTGTGCGAGGATGACTATTTCTGTTCAAATTATTTGTATGAGTTTATGCTTTAAGTGGAGGAGTTTCCCTCCAATTGATACCGAATCATAATATTAAATCTCTAAGGCGTTGCTGAAGCGTAAGCTAATTCGTAGTTCCATCGACCTGTTCTATATCGAAAGGTATATCGAAGAGGTAATTATCGGCTGAATCATGTTAACCCATTCAAAGTTTCGTGTATCTTTGTTTCGAAAATATAAAAATCCTCTCTCATGATTGAGAAAGGATCGGCTTAGTCCGAATAAGTTGGGCAATGATGTTATCATATTATCCAAATATGTTTTATCCAAGAGTTTGATGTACGTGTTATAACGCTGATTCTGTAATTATGAGATAACGTCCGTGGAGTAGTTTATGAAGGTTGTGCAAGCTCTCTTGTTATCTGCGTAAATCTTGCTTTAGATTTAGGCTCGTTCGAGGACGAACGAGAGTTTAAGTGGAGGAGAATGAAACTACCTCAGTCAGTCATTTCGGAAGTTAAGACTCCGATTGGCGTGCCAATAATTTTAAAATATTCGTAACGTCCATTAGAACCTGTCTGTAAAATTTGAGCTAAATCAGACCTCGTTCGGTAGGTATCGGAAGAAGGTTTCAGTTTTTTATTGGCGATAAATATTAAAAAGAGATTTTCGAGCTCGGTTTTAGCCGAATGAGATCCGATTTGAAATCTGAAAGAGCCGTTGGGTTTGTATGATTATTTATGACCTTTGTGAACCTTCGAAAGTGAATTTCGATGTTGTTCGGCTAGTTTCCGCTAAAATGCCGAAAGTTAAATAATTTGACATTTTCCATTTAAATTCGCATCTTGAGTTTTGGGAGTCTGATTTGAGATCCGCCTTCGCGAGTATGTTACATATATTTTGTATAACTCGTATGCAAAAGTTGGAATTATTTCGAATATCGTAGGGTACTATTTTAATTTTCGTTAAGAAAAGAAAATAAAATAAAATAAAATAAAACAAAAAAGAGAAAAAGACAAAAATTACAAAGAATGAAAGAAAAGGAAACATGATGGCGGTTAAGGTGAGCTTTATAAGCTCATCTTCTGTAGAAATAGAAATACGAAACAGAATCAGAGAAAGTAAGAAACAGAGAAAATTATCAGAAAAAAATGCCAGAAAATGAGAAAAGTGGCCGGAGAAAAATAGTATTTTTACTCCAGAACATTCAGGTAATGATCTTAATATATTATTTGAGTTTATTACGTATGTTTGAATATATTTACGGTAAAAATAGGGATATTAGACATCGTCCTAATGACGTAAATTGATAGTTTAAAGGGTCAAATGGACCCCGATAATGAAATTGATTATATATTTGTACTCAGTGAGTTATGGGCAACATATAAATGTAATTTATTTGGGGTTTGGTTATGTGACCTTAAACCCTGTACTTAGGCCTGGCCTGCGTATTGCATATGCGAATAGGGTATCAGGTTCTTAACCGGATTGCCCTAAGATGTGAGGAATGAAGCCTTTAGCCTAATTTGATATATTTTTCTGCTTATTGAATAGAGTGGGATCGTTTGGCAATGAAACCAAAGGACAAGCGGTTATTGAATGGATGTACTAACTTTGTAACAAGGTAAGTGTTTATATCCATTTCTTTGGAGGTACCTGGCCTTGTGGATTTTCTACCACGTGTTCCTTACGTGTGTAGCTGCCGATAGGCGTACTCATTACGCCTTAGCTTTGGATTTATATTCTATATTATATATTATGTCTTGTTATTGGTATTGCATTGAGAATCTGAGTATTGTACTTTGGTTGTGAGTTGGTATATACTTTCCAGCTGTCGAAAAGAGTCCCGCGCTGGTGATTATTATTGTATCATGTTGCATTCGTATGCACATTGCATCATATTGAGGGTAGGAGGATTCCGCCCTCGGAGCAGGAGGATTCCGCTCCATTGCATCATATTGAGGGTAGAAGGATTCCGCCCTCGGAGCAGGAGGATTCCGCTCCATGCATCATATTGAGGGTAGGAGGATTCCGCTCTAGTGCATCATATTGACGGTAGGAGGATTTCGCCCCCGGAGCAGGAGGATTCCGCTCCATCTATTTGGCACATGTGACACCATTGCATCATACTGCATTCATCCCATTTCATTGCACCGCGTGCTGACTATTGTGTGACTATCGTGCTGTGTTTTATATATGCGGTATGTATACCGTATCTCAGTTTGCCTATATATTTCTGGCTCGTATTCCGGATTGCATGTCGGGAAAATATAAATACATGGATCGGATCGGGCTGCACGCCGCAACAGTATAAATGCACGGATCGGGTTGCACGCTGCAACAGTATAAATATACGAATCGGGTTGCACGCCGCAACAGTATGAATATATGGATCGGGTTGCACGCCGTAACAGGATGTATTTCTGATTGTCGACATGTTCAGGATATCTATATGTTCTGTCTATCATATGTCCCTGGCTGTTTATGATTCCATATGTGTTTTCAGTTATTATTTGGCTATGCCTGTTTATAGTTCAAATAAGATGGATTTAGTTTATTTGTTTTTCTTCTCCCTGGCTAGCTATCCTATTCTTTGAGGTGGCTAGTCTGCCCCACTTATTGAGTCCTTTTGACTCACCCTTGTTTGTTGTTTGTTTCTTGTCTATCTATTTCGTTTCGGCAGGTTCGCTCCAGGATTGAGTTCGCCACGTTGTGAAGGAGCGAAAACGACTTCAGCTGTCAGGGTGAGCCAGCTTTTATTACGGATGGCCACAAGTTAATTGGTTATTATTTCAGTTGCATTTTGCTCCCTTCAGGAGGTATTTGTCTTCTTTTATACTCTTAGATGTCTAGTCTGGATAGCCCAAAACCTAGCATGTTGGGTAGTCAGCTGTAATTTCTTTTGTACAGCTTAGAGGTATCAGTATGTCTGTAAATTTTTTTTAAGTCTTGTCCTTATTTATGAATTATTATATTTATTTTCTTAATTTAATTGGTAAGGGTTCGCCCGACGGGTCTAGGGGAGGATGTCGGGTGCCCGCACGGCCTAACCGGATTTCGGGTCGTGTCATATTTTCGTGAACCATATGAATTTTGGAGAATAAAATTTTAAAACTAAATAAACTCACGAAAATTGAACTTTGGACTCTTCAATAGCGAACAAAAAGTTTATGGATCTGAATATTCTAAGATTAAAAAAAATTAAATAAACCCTAAATATTAGGAAAATCCATAAAATACAACATTTAAATAACTAAATATACAGAAACTAAGTAAAGAAACAGAGTAAAGATATGTGTCTCATGTAATTTCAGTAGCTACTGCTTTTTATAAATATTTATCCATCATTTGCTTTGATTCCAGTTATATAAAGGTAGAGATATAGTCTGGAGCTTGGTGTGTTGTTGCATGTAAGATTTCCTCTTTGTAATTTTATATATCACAGAGAAATAAAGAAAACATTAAAGACACACTTTTGAAAATGATGTGGGAAGTGATGAGCTTTCCGCCAATGGATCTGGAGTAGCCGGCGGGGAAAATGGAGGTAATTCTAAAAGAAACAGACGAAGGGATTGTGGGAGTATAGAGTTAAATGGTAAAGTAATAGAGTAAAAGTCACTTGGGTAAGTTAAAAAAGAGGTCCTAAGAAAGTTACATAATAATGAAAAGGGCCTCAAGTTTTAAATAATAGGTATAGGGTCCTCCATTAGGATTAGTGCTAATGGTGTAAAAGATGTATAAAAACTTAATCCTCAAGTTTTTAATTTTACACTTTGCACCCTCTAATAAACCCTCATTTTACCCCCCCCCCCCTAAATGGCAAAAAATAATTCCCCCCCTCCCTCCAATAGCTCCCCCTGCCGTCCCCCACCACCTTCATCACTGCTCCGCCGATTCCGGCGCATTTCTGGCCGTTTTTTTTTAATTTTTGGGTTCACTATTCGCTCCCAAAGTAGATTCAACAACCATTTCCAAGTATATTGTGTTTTTGCAAAAGATTTGTTATAAAAAAATTTGAGAATTTTCAAATTTTGCTCAACCATTTACAACACGAATCTCAGCTAATCGTCTTGGATTTTCAGCCACATTTGGTCTCTGGTAAGTGTTCTTTAACTTTATAGTCGAGAAATTTGATTTGAAGCTAAAAGCTACCGGATTGACAATTTTGAGAAAATGGGTTTGGTTTCTGGTCAAACATCTGTCGACGAGATGATTGATGTGTAAACATCTCGTTGATGTTTTTGTGCACATCGTATCATATGTTTAAACATATGTGGCTACTGAGCGTATGTTTAAACTATCAAACATTTGGACTTATGTTTAAACATCATTCATGATGTCTGAATATCAATCAGGATTACTAAACATCATTGAGGATGTTTTAACATAAATGCAAATGTTTAAACATATGAGCGTATGTTTAAACATTCTCAATGATGTTTAGTAATCCTGCCAAATATTCAAACATCATGCATGATGTTTAAACATAAGTCCAAATGTTTAAACATTTTAATTTATGTTAACATCCTCAATGATGTTTAGTAATCCTGAATGATATTCAAATAATATTAAAAAATATTTAAACATACATAAATATATTTTTAAACATTTGTATCGATGTTTTGACAATCTTGAATGATATTTACACATCACTCAGGATGTTTAAACATTATTCCAAATGTTTAAACATCTGTATCGATGTGCAAACACTGTAAAAAAATTTACAGAATGTTTGAAGCAGTACCTTTCATTTTTTTTGAATATGGCTTCTATAAACAACTGTATTATGAAATTTATGCTATAAGGATATAATTTAGACCCTCTTTGTATCTTAAGGACAGATAATGGGGCCCGTATTATTGGTAGTTGATTATCTCGGCGAATGGGTGGAGAAAGCTAAAAGTTTTGTTTCGGTTCCCGTTGTGAAAGAGAGTAGACCTATTCTTGTTAGTAAGCAGGTTACTTATAATGAGCTGGTTGAAAAAATCATTCAAAGTGGGGAATTCTTGATGATCCGAGGGATCTTTCTATTACGTACTTGTTGAGCATTGCAAAGCAAAAGACTGCACCCTCTCACATTAGGAATGACATTGATGTCTCTCTTTTTATGGCTAATGTGGATGCATCTGGTTCTAGGCCCACTCTACATGTAAATGTGGCTCCTCGGACTGAAAATTCTTATAAACAAAATCATGGGTTGGATGACATTGGGGAGCAGGCTTCATTAAATATGAATGTGGCTGAGAATGAAGAAGATGAAGAAGCAAAAGAAATCCAAGAAGATAATGAGGTACAGTTTCCTGATTCAACACCATCACAAGGCAGCCACACTCGGCTGGACGGCACTGGTTTCTACACAGGGCAAACATTCACGAACAAGCACGAGTTGGTTGTGTTGTTGAAGTTTGCTGCAGTGAGAGTGCCTTTCTATTTTCAGTATGTGAAGAATAAGAAGAATATATTTTGTGCTAGATGTGTGGACAAGAATTGCCACTGGTGGATTCGAGCCATGAAGTACAAAAGTTGTGACATGTTTTATATCACTGTCTACAACAGCCAGCACACTTGTGGTTCTGAGCATTCTAAAAGCCATCATCCACACGCCACGTGCAATGTTGTTGGAGAGTACATGAAGAACAGATTTCATGATGGAAAAGCACCATCCACCAAAGAAATCAAGGATGAAGTTCTAGCAGAGTTGGGTTCCAAAATAAGCTATTGGAAGTGTCTCAAAGGCAGCAACATTGTAAAGTGTTTGGCAAGGGGGTCACCCGAACATGGCTATGCCATTCTTGGTATATACAGCAATATGATTCGGCAGTCAAATGAAGGAAGCAAGACAGCGTTATAGGTTTATGAACAAGAGAGGTTTCTGCATTTTTTTGTTTCTTACGGTTCATGGATCAGGGGGTTTAAGACTATTATAGAAGTGCTGGCTGTTGATGGCACTTTTTTTATGGGTCCATATGTGGAGTGTTGTTGTCCGCTGTCGGTCAGGATGCTCAAAATCACATCTTTCCTCTTGCATTTTGTGTAGTTGACAAAGAGTGCGATACTGCCTACGAATTTTTTTTTGAGCAATTGGTCGGAATAGTCCCTGACGATGATGAGTTGTGCATTATCTCCGACAGGCACAGAAGCATTGAAAATGCTGTTTCTAAGGTTTTTCCATTTGCTAACTATGGTTATTGCATGAGGCACCTTGGTGACAACCTCCGCACGACTTTTCATTGTGGAGATTTAATTGGTAAATACATTACCGCAACGGAGGCGTATACGGTTTCTCAGTTTGATAAGCATTTGAAAGAAATTGAAGAAATTGACCCGAGGGTATCCAACGATCTAGTTGATCTTAGGGTTGAGAAGTGGAGCAGAGCACACTTCCCTGGAAACAGGTACCTGAATTACACCAAACATATATTTAGATGTTTGAAACATTATTGTTGATGTTTGAAACATAGTGTTGCATATTTAAACATATTAACGAATGTTTTAGTACGTGTGACTGCATTTCTAAACATTTTAATATATGTTTGAAACATATCACTAATTTTTGATATGTTTTCACAACAATTTAGCAGATGTTTGAAACATTATGGTTGATGTTTGAAACATTTTGGTTTATGTTTAAACATATATATTGATGTTTCTGTCTATTCAGTGCATTGTTATTGCTTGTGACATAATTTATTGTTTAGGTTTCAGATTCAGGTTCATATCAACTTTATTGTTGTTAATATTGTAGGTTCAATATGATGATCAAAAACATTGCCGAGTCCGTTAACTCAATGTTCAGGAATCACAAAGAATTTCCAATTGATGCGCTTTTCAATGCTATAAGCGAGAACTATGCTGAAAAGTTTCTTCAGAGGCGCATGGAATTTTTTACAGTTCGAACACTTGTGTCCCCTTAATTGAGGAGGTGATATCAGCCATCAATTCATTGGGCAGCAAGCTTTTGGTGCATCGAGTGAATACCAGTTTTTTCATATTCAAAGGAGGAGGTCCAACAAATATGACTTATGAGGTGGACCTACACAACAGGACATGTACTTGCAAGTTGTTTGATTTGGATATGATACCTTGTCCACATGTTATGACAGCTATGAGGTTGAAGTATCCAGATGAGTTTGGGAGGAAAATCTAAGAATACACGTCGCCATATTATTATGTAGATTCCTACTTGCTTGCATATTGCCGAAGCAATCTATCCAGTTCCGGACGAACAATCTTGGCATGACTGTCCTCATGAACTGAAGGAATGGAAATTACATTGCCCTTACTTGAAACTTGGCCGTGGAAGAAGGAGGATGAAGAGAATTCCATCCGTTGGGGAGCGATTCAAAAAGAAGAGAAACAAATGCGGGATTTGGAAAAAGCTTGGCCACAAAAAAACTACCTGCCCAACAGTTACAAGACAAAGTCAGAATGATCCCAGAAGTGTTTAGCTGCTGCTTTGAACAATCCTTTTCTTTGGGTGTTTGTTGTTGAATTTCTGAACTTCTTTTTAGACAATCCTTTAATATGTAATCTCTATTTAGACAATCCTTTATTTGTGTTCGTATTAAGTTATTAAGTTGTGTCTTGTTTTCTCATACTTTGTCTGCTTCTTTGTTCCATATAAAATGTTTGATCGCACTTGAGTCTGTTCCAAACATCTTGCACAATGTTTAAACATATAACAACATGTTTAAACATCTTGAATAATGTTTACACATCAGTGGAGATGTATACATATTAGATCAAATGTTTAAACATAAGTTAATATGTTTAAACATCACGTGTAATGTGTAAACATATCATGAAATGTTTCAGATTCCACCGAACATATTAAACATCCAACTCGATGTTTAAACATCACGACAGATGTTTCACAGTAACTGTGAAAAACTGCATGTCTACACTAAAAATACGAGTTCTCCTGAAAAGACACATTTCAAAACTGCACGACTGCACTGAAAAGACACATTCACTCCACAAGGTGCCTCTTAAAGTATAAACGGTGACTTTTAAAAACCACATTGACATCCTATAAATATCCAACACTATATGCACCAATAGTATATGCAAATTTTCCATCACCAACAACTTCAACAGCATAAATATGTCTGAAGCAGGATCAAACGACCCCTTGCAGGTTGGCAATAGTGATCAGGCATCACGTCAAAACCAACCAATACAGAATGCGCCACAAAGAGAACGACGAGGCGATATAAATTGGGAAGTTGCAACTCTAAAGGACGACATGGCAGAGATGAACCGAGCCATGGAAACAGTACGAGCAGATTTATGGCGTTTAAGGTACAGGCACGCGAGGGATCACTGAAGGGTCATGCAAATAATTACACAAATTTTGGATGAACTGGACCTGGAGATTGAAGGCGTATGAAGTTTATGATATATTTTAAGTTGTTATATATAATCTAGTTTCCATATTTAACGTATTATTATGTTGTAAATTTATATCATGTAAACTTTATATCATGTAACGTATTATTATGTTGTAAACTTTATATCCGTATGTTGTAACTTTATTATTATTTAATTTAGTCGATTTGTCTCTTTTTTACAACTGCTTCTTTTCATTTTAGTATAGTAATTGCAATGTTTAACAAGCGGGCGGGATCTTAAACATTTAACACGATGTTTAAACATATGTCGTTATGTTTAAGATCTCACTAATTTACTTAAACACTGTTTAAACATAACACATTATGTTAAAACATCTCATGTGATGTTTAAACATAATATGATATGTTTAAACATCACACATGATGTTTAAACATCATGACAAATGTTTAAGATTCTGCCAAATATTCTAAACATCAGCTGCTGATGTTTAACATTCGTAAGATGTTGCACATCGTACGAGATGTTTCAAACATCTTATGGTATGTTTAAACATCATAGCAGATGTTTGAAACATATGACTATATGTTTGAATATTTCATCAAATGTTTAAACATATCATGCTAGCAATCTATTTTTTGCAAGTATGCAACCATATGTTGAGTTATGAGACGTATAATTACACATTTTGAATGATAAACTTAATGATTAAGTATACAAAGTATAATTCCATCGATATTGAAGGTGTTTGAAATGATAACACTGATGATTTGTGTTTCTATCAATCAAGATGGAGGTGTTTGAGTGAAAGATGTTAGTGTTATGAGTGATAACACCAACAACTAAGCGTTTACATGTCTTTTTATGGAAAGGTGAATATATTGGTAGTTTAAACACCAATAATTAGTCGTTCCTATCTGCATGTGAATGATTTTGAACAAAATTGGAGTGAGAACTCTATTTTAACTTGTTCACTCATGTAGATGAACATTAATAAAAGAGTTTGGAGTGACCTATCAAGTTATTAGAGTTAATCTAAGTTTTCATCAAAAATTGAAGGGTTTAGGAGTCAAAACGATAAAAAAAAAAAAAAACAGTATAAAGTAAGTATATATTGATAATTGAACTCATTCTTATTGAAAACTCAAGCTTAAGCTTAAACATCGCACAAGATGTTTCAAACATCTTATGGTATGTTTAAACATCATAGCAGATGTTTGAAACATATGACTATATGTTTGAACATTTCATCAAATGTTTAAATGTTCAAACATATCATGCTATGTTTGGATGAAGCAATCTATTTTTTGCAAGTATGCAATCATATGTTGAGTTATGAGACGTATAATTACACATTTTGAATGATAAACTTAATGATTAAGTATACAAAGTATAATTCCATCGATATTGAAGGTGTTTGAAATGATAACACTGATGATTGGTGTTTCTATCAATCAAGATGGAGGTGTTTGAGTGAAAGATGTTAGTGTTATGAGTGACAACACCAACAACTAAGCATTTACATGTATTTTGATTGAAAGGTGAACATATTGGTAGTTTAAACTCCAATAATTAGTCGTTCCTATGTACATGTGAATGATTTTGAACATAATTGGAGTGAGAACTCTATTTTAACTTGTTCACTCATGTAGATGAATATTAATAAAAGAGTTTGGAGTGACCTATCAAGTGACTAAAGTTAATCTAAGTTTTCATCGAAAATTGAAGGGTTTAGGAGTCAAAACGGTAAAAAAAATACTTTAAAGTAAGTATATATTGATAATTGAACTCATTCTTATTGAAAACTCAAGCTTAAGCTTAAACATCGTACGTCTTATGGTATGTTTAAACATCATAGAAGATGTTTGAAACATATGACTATATGTTTGAACATTTCATCAAATATTTAAACATATCATGATATGTTTGGATGAAGCAATCTATTTTTTGCAAGTTTGCAACCATATGTTGAGTTATGAGACGTATAATTACACATTTTGAATGATAAACTTAATGATTAAGTATACAAAGTATAATTCCATCGATATTGAAGGTGTTTGAAATGATAACGCTGATGATTGGTGTTTCTATCAATCAAGATGGAGGTGTTTGAGTGAAAGATGTTAGTGTTATGAGTGATAACACCAACAACTAAGTGTTTACATGTATTTTGATTGAAAGGTGAACATATTGGTAGTTTAAACTACAATAATTAGTCGTTTCTATGTGCATGTGGATGATTTTGAACAAAATTGGAGTGAGAACTCTATTTTAACTTGTTCACTCATGTAGATGAACATTACTAAAAGAGTTTGGAGTGACCTATCAAGTGATTAGAGTTAATCTAAGTTTTCATCAAAAATTAAAGGGTTTAGGAGTCAAAACGGTAAAAAAAAAAACACTTTAAAGTAAGTATATAGATAATTGAACTCATTCTTATTGAAAACTCAAGCTTAAGCTTAAACATCGTACGAGATGTTTCAAACATCTTATGGTATGTTTAAACATCATAGAAGATGTTTGAAACATATGACTATATGTTCGCACATTTCATCAAATGTTTAAACATAGTGAAAATATGTTTAAACATCGATATTCATGTTTGCACATCGACCAAGATGTTAGAAACATACCCACATGATGTTTAACATTCTTTCGAGATGTTTAAACATTTCGTGAGATGTTTAAACATGCGTAATGATGTTTTTATAAACCGCATTGATGCCAAAAACTATTATTAGGAGCGAATGTGTAGTATTTTTTGTGACAATGAGTTGCCGTATTTAATGTGAATGTGCAGTTATTCTAATGTGACAAAGGGAGTAGATGAAGGGGTGTACGTGGGGTTATGAAGGGGTGTGTGTGGGGTTATGAAGGGGTGGATGTGAATAGGCACATACACAACTACATATGAATAGGCACCTCATGTAACCATCACATATGCAACCGAAAAGGTACCAAATTTAGCCTCTATATATATGTCATAATTACTTCCATCCAACCCAAAAAAAATCTGAAGAAAACAACACAAACCAACACTATTAGAAAGCATTTGAATCTGCAGCAAGCAACAACATTAACAAAAACAAAGATGCCTCGCCGAGGAACGCACCCAAGAGCACCGGAACGTGATCGTAGAGGGCCAAGGACCACCAAAATCGAATATATCCGTGAAGATATTGTAACCTTGAGCGCAGATGTGGATCAATTACCAGCATATATTAGAAATATTGAGGATCAAGTGACGCAATTAACGACTAGGTTCGACGAATTCCTTGAGGATTATAAGATAAATATACATCTTATCAAGCGTATGCTCCGTGGTATTCAAGTTGAACTCAAGATTGACCCGCAGAACTACTCTACACCACCACGTCCTCCAGTGGCACACATGTGAAGTGAAGATATAATGTAGTTTGAATTGTCTTCTTTTAAGTCTAGTCATTTAATTTTCAGTTTGTTTACAATGTCGTGTTTTGTAGTCTTATATTTTCATTTTCCGTTTCATTGTTTTGAATAATTATTAAGTGGTATTAAATTTTTCTATATGATTTGAATTAAGTTATTTACAAATTTCTTTGATCAAACACCATATGCAGTTAGAAACTTCATTCAACACCTTCATCCACCAATCATAGGGGATAGCAAGGAGTGTGTGGGTGTATTGTTAAAGGAAAGGAATTAATGCATTTTCATTAAAAGGTTCAAAACTGAAAAGGTAGAAAACTTATCAAAAAGAAAAACAAAAAGGAAAGAAAGAAAGAAAAGAGAGCTTGCAGCGCATTAAACTAACCTTTTAAACATAAATGTGATGTTGAAAACATATTTCGAGATGCTGTAACTTCTGTTTAAATGTTTCAAATGTTTAAACATTTAGATAAGATGTTTACACATATATTGACATGTTTAAACATTTGGATGATGTTTCAGCATATTCTAATTAATATTTTAAACATCTGAATTATGTTTCAACATAGTCAAGTATGTTTACACATATGATGAGATGTTTAAACATCCACACGATGTTTCTTAAATCAGTGAGATCTATACGGTACACACAACTAAAGTATTTACATAAAATATATAATTATCCTTACATGACGACCAACAAAACATAACATAACATAAAATTAGGAAAACAAGCCAAAACAAATACTTAATTATCCTTACATGCCAACAAATACTTAATTGTCAAACCATAACTTATCAAACTATGGTACCATCTTCCCACGAAATATGTCCACATCTCATTTCACCCTAAAATCCACCATGGTGTTGTCACAGAGCTTGTCCCAGGGAGTCTTTGTAAGAAGGTTCTCAATGAAGGCAAGGGCATAACCACCTGATGCAGTACGAGTGTTGTTTGCCGGGAGGTCTTTCACACGCTCATATGGCCACAATTTTTTGTTCAGGATATCCTCCGGCAAACTTTGGAACATCTCGCACTGTCTGATGAAAATGGGGAAAGGGAAGTGATAGGCTTGATCAGTATGTCAAATTCATCATCAGTGTTGTCATTGTATAGGGAGTCATATACCCTTATCTTACCTTCCTCCACAAGGAACTCCACAGTGACAAAATGAACACCTTTCAATTACAACACACAGAAAATCCTCTTCACCCCAGCCCACTTCTCACCCCCTGGGTTCGGCTACTTACCTTGTGCATAGTCCAGCATATCATCCTTGAATTAAACAGTCTCAAGCTGTACTTCCAGGGGCGCAGCCAAGGCATCAGCGAGTACACGATGCTTCTTGTAAAGCTCACACAATTTCTTAGAGAAATTCAAATCCAAAATGACATCGGATTTGAGATAGAACTGGGAGTGGAAATTCTTTTTAAGTCTCATCAGGCTCGTGATTTCCTCAACATGCTGCAGAAAAGGAAAAAAAAGGAAAAAGAAAGCACATAAACACCAGGCAGAACATGTCAATATCAGTGGAAATGTTTAAACACCAGACATAATGTTTAAACATCTTGTGATATGTTGCAACATCGTATAGATGTTTAACATTATATAAACATATATGCGTAATGTTTAAACACTAACTAATATGTTTATACATTATGTATTATGTTTACACATATCATAAGTTATTTGTGATGTTTAGACACTGCTTGTGATGTTTTCACATCCCAATCCATGTTTAAATATCTGCTCTAATATATGCACTAAGAAAAAAGAATTACGGTGAATTGCGTGTACCTTTCCTCCAAATTGCTTTCCATTCTAATGATCTCTTCCAGATCCTTGTAACTGTACTCATGTCCAAGAAAAAGTAGACTTTTTTCCTCTTTCTTATCTTCCAAGAAGGCATCAAATGCATCTTTGCTCTTCTTACCCACTGCCTTATAAAGATCAATCTTTCCCCTCACTATTTTCTTCTTCCCCTTTCTTCATGAAGCAGTAAATGGGGATTTCAAACTCTATTAGGGAACACTGTTCTCAAACCTGTTCTCTTAGGCGCCTGGGTTTTCATCATTTCCTTCAACTGTTCTAACAATGTTTCAATCCCACCAACCTTCAACATCAATTTATCAGTGTTCTCCTTGCACTTTAAGCATTTGCAAGTGCACTCTCTAGTCGACGTACCCACAACTGCTTCTTCTCTCCTCACAACTCCTCCTCTAGTACTGCCACCATCTTCTTTTCTTCTAGCAGGTCCTCTACTGCTGCCATCTTCTTCTCTTCCAATAACTCCTCATCTACCCTCATCCTGCCTTCTAGCATATCCAAAAAGATCCCCAGCAATTCCAGTGTGCTCTCTTCCACTTACTCCAAAAAGATCAGCACCCTTGCCCCCACTGTATCCCGTCAACATTGCACCATGGCTTAGCACAACATGTTCTAGAGGGGTGCTAGGAACAACAGCTTGTTTTCTCAATATTGTCACCCCATCCAACTGCCGCATCAAGCCATCAATCACCACGTTCTCTACATCCTCAAATGGCACAAAATCATAGAGCACATCCCTCAACTCTTTGGGTGTGGGTACGAGGTAAGGGTACACCTCCTGCAATAAAATAACCACAAATGTTAAAACTATGTATATATGTTAAATGTCTGTATATATGCTCCTAGAACATTTAATGTGATGTTTAAACATTACACAAAATGTTTAAACATTTCATGGATGTTGAAACATCACGACTAATGTTTAAACATTTTGTGTGATGTTTAAACATCACTACTAATGTTTAAGCATTTAGTGTAATATTTAAACATCAGTACCAGTGTTTAAACATTTAATGTAATGTTTAAACATTTTGTGAATGTTTAAACATCACCACTAATGTTTACACAAATAATGCAGTGTTGAATGTGAAAGATCTGGGGAGTAAAAGAAATCCTTACCTGGGTGTCAACATGCTGGAACACTGTATCTGGGTCCTTTTCTACCTTCTCCCCCAACCAACGCTTCATCCGTGGTATTGTCTTCTCCTTAGGGTATGCCCTTAGCCTAAGTGCCGGAATAGCCTCTACAGTGTATAGCTATTCTCAGGAGCCTTCCAGCTTGTAAAATCCTTCAGGATGAAAAACACAGTCAAGTCAAAGCTTTTTCTTGCCCATGGGTACTTGTAAAAGTATTCAGGGGCGCTCGCGAGACAAACCACCCATTCCTCAATACCACTGTTAGTGTCCTTTGAACACAACACTTAGTGCTCGAACCAACACGAACATAAACTAAACCTTATGTCATCATCCTTCACCAGGTCTTCACTCTCTATCAGTTCCAGAATATAATCACTACTTGGCCTTCTTTCCCTTCCTTGACACTAAATCCCACAAATCTTTCCCCTTGCTACGGGCTTCATCCAAGAAATCATCAGGGGGAGGTAGGGGACAACTCAATCTTGTCATCAAGGCAAACTTCTGCATCCCAAAAAGAAGAGGCAGATCATGGAATTTAAACCACGCCTCAAACTTCTTCTAACAAATAACCCGGCGAAGTAAAATGTTGTGAACCAGCTTTGGAGCAAACACACACTTGGGCAAATCAATTAGGTGCCCGAAACAGCTTTCCTTGAATCTTTCCATTAGATTAAAATAATTTAAAGCTTTACGAAATTTTTTCAACTTTGAGTGCATTGATGATCTGACCGTCACCTTCTTTGTTGCGAACGCATTATTATACTCCATCCACGTCTTCATTTGACTCAAATCTGGCATGTCAGTCTTTATGCATGGGGTAACCTCATCAGCCAACTCCACCTGAAATTGATACAAAAAAAACAATCAGTACACAGTCACATTACTAATGAAGAAAACACTTTCATGGTTTAAACATCGTTCACCCAACATGTTTCAAACATCTTATAATATATTTGGAACATAATCTATAATGTTTTAAATAAATCCAAACATCATTTATTATGTTTGAAACATAATACAAAATGTTTGAAATATTTGGACTGATGTTTGAACATATTCGTATATGTTTGAAACATCATACAAGATGTGTAAACATAAGCATCGATGTTATCTCCTGTTCTGTTGCCTCTACAAATTGATCCTCTGTTGTTGCTTGTGTTGTTGCTTCTGTTGTTTCTTCTGTTGTTGCAGGCAAATCATGAACGGCTTTTCTTCTTCCTTCCCTTGCCTCACTAACTCTAACTTGAGGCATAGCACTACTTTCTCCTCTTTGTTCATTACTTGGCTTTGGTTCTGCATCCTATGTACCGTCTTCACTACTTCTTGATCTTTGTTGTTCCTCTTCCTCTTCGTGTTGATTTTTGCTAAGATCCCGGCTAGCACGACTAGCGCTTGGGCTCTCGAAAGGGACCTGTAAACGATCTTGTACTGCCCTGCTTCTTTGTCTTTTTGCACGAGGAGATTCACTTTTAGATTCCATGCGAATTTGCCTCTTTGTGGCATTGGTTGTGGTCTTCTGGACCTTCTTAGCAGCAGCAGCCGTAGCCTTTACCAGTTGCATTTTTTTGGGGGGCATGTTGCCTACATACACAAATAACAAATAAGTTTCTTTACACGTATTTCCCATATTTATAAGAACAAAACATGGTGCAAAAAGTTTGAGGCCTATTTCCTATTCAACATATACAACTATCATGATTGTGTACATTAGGCTTGTTATTACCACTCTTCACAAGTTTTAAGAATATTCTAAATGCCTTATCCATACGTGTTACTGAAAAATGCAGTTCAAACACTCGGAGACAAACATAACTCATAATGTTTAAAACACCATACATACAGGGAACAAACATCACGAGTAATGTTTAAACATCACGCTTAATGTTTGTATTCTACAGGGGATGATGTTTAAACATCTCTATTGATGTTTAAATCTTCTCCGGCTAAACATCTGGTGATATGGCCAAACACATTACAGATGTTTCAAACATCTTACGGGATGCTTGAAACAAACGGATTTTGTTTAACCATATCACCGGCAACTACACATAAATTTCAGTCAAAACTTCATCATTTCCTCGTCCCAAACCAACCCAGACAGAATCATAAACAACCATAACTTTTAAAATAAAATTTTAATCTTAACAACAAAAATGAATCAAAAAATTGGTAAAATAATGAAAACATATGAAGAAAACTACAATGTTGGTGTCGGAGAAGACTTACAATAGAGATTCGGTGACAATCGATGAATTTTGACAGTCTCATTTCGAGAAAAAAAGCCGGGTCGAAAACGGGTCGAGTTTGATGAGAGAGATGCTTGGGATTCTTTGGGAAATATTTGGGGATGTTTGGGTTTTTGATTTTTGAAAAATCAATAGTTAGGGCAGTGGGTAGGTAGTGGAGTAATGGGTAAGTTTGTAAGTTTTTGGGTGTTTTAATTGTGCCCCACTATTTTTAAAAAGTTCTAATCACACCCCCACTTAACTTTAAACACCCACTTGAGAGAAAAGAAAAGGAAAAATAAATAAAAGGACCTTTTTTTTTTTCATTTCACACTTGAGAGACCCTTTTTGTGTCATTTTCTCAAGTCACTTTGAGATTTAATGGTAAATACAGCCAGGTCTCAACACAGACACACATGGACGGTGAAGAACAAATTTGGAGAGACATAGGCCGGACCCACCACTATCCTACGAAAGAGCTAATAATACTTCTTTATTACTTCTATTTCACTCAATCTACTTTAATTTTACTCATTAGCTAGGCATTCCTCTTACCCCACTAACAACTCTGATCTATTCATATTTGTTTTTCCGTTTTGTGTTCTTTCTTTACATTTTTTAATCTTTCACCAAAAATATATATAATTTTTCAGATATACTGCATAAAAGTTGCAATACGAAGAAGGCTAATAAAGTTTCAAAATAAAGATCTATAAATAATAAGAAATATTTCTACTAACCATCAATCTTAAATTTCACTGCTAAACTTCAAAATATTGTTTTGGATTTCCATTTTCTTCTTAAAAAGTTAGTGTTTACGTCAAAAGCTATAAAATAATTAACATATCATGACATTGAGAGGCAAAGGCCTTTACGTTTTTTAAATTTTGAAGTTCAAAAAAGTGAGTTAAATTTGATAATATATAAAAAACTTTTGAACTTATAAGAAAGTGAGGTACTTTTGCGAAAAAAGTTTGGAATATATCAAAATTTACGAAAAACTCATATCTATAAATTCATATTTTTCATAATTTTGAAAACTCTTAGATATTCAAATTATCAGACTATAAATTCCTAGCAAAATTTTCCTACTGTAGACATCAACGAAGTACTTTTCTAACCAAATACATATGCTCAAAGAGATGAAGATTAATACTATAATGAAATAAATTTGAAATTAAAATTATGTCGATTTGGTAAAAGGTAATGGTAAAAAGATTGATTACTCAATGTCACAACTCTGTTTCGGGGCTGTGACCGGCTTTCAGGAACTAAGTCCCTAAACAAGCCTTATCCTAAATTTTAAAGAAAATCGGACAGAGTTTCCCCTGTTTTAGGACTATCCAAAAATGTACCTACTCAACCAGAATACCAAAACACACCAGTAATAATAATAATAACTCAAAAACTATGTCTTTAGAGCATTAACAAAGCAAAGTGATTCATCTAACTCCCAGTAAACAAGAAACGTCTGACAAGAAGTACTAAGTTCATAAAGGCCTAAAATACTCGCAAGAGCAACTTATTAATTGAATAACCCACTCAAATATAAGAAAACTGACTAACAAATGACTAAATGGAGCGACTCTAAGAGTTTCAAAGAAGGACAATAATAAATAACTGAAGATCTTGCCCACGCGCACTAATGCGGGGCTCACCAGAATTATCAACTCGCAGCTCTAAGAATGAAGATCCTCGGCTACGGCACCTGATGTATCTGGAAGGAAAAATATAGCAAGGAGTGAGTCGCAACTCAATGAGTAACAACACTTATCCACAACCATTTTAAGTAGGGACAAGTCAGAAAATATGCCAGTTCCAGTATATCATATGTAGCAATATATCTAGTAAAGAAAATGTCACTTTCAGAAATAGTAAACAGTAATCAGTCTTTCAAGTATTTCTTGTAAATGAAATTCAACATCAATCATTAATAAATTCAGTATTTCCTTATTGAATATCAAGTATATAGGTTAGGGAGATTTCCAAGATCAAACCATGCAAAGTATAAATTCCTCCCTGAGGAAATCAGTAACGGTAAGCTAGTTCTACCTTCCCACTAGCAAAGACTGTAACGGTAATCCAGAGTATACAAGGTGCACCAGGTTTAACATACCCGTCGTTAGCTACGGGGTCTGTCAAGGCTCATCCCAAAAATATATATATATTCCCTATACCAAGTACAGGGTATTTCGAGTAACAATTCAATATCTCACATAGCGGTAAAACATGTCAAGTAGCGGCAAAAATCAAATATTGTAATGGTAAAATAATTCAAATAATTATTTCGGTATATATCTTGTAAAAGGACTTGTCCCACATGTAGTTTAAACATTCAGTAAGACATTTACTTCAAAATCAAGTAGAAACCATGAATGTTATAGAAACATAAATTGTGGTAAGGTCATCACTCACAGTACAAACGCGTGTAGCTCTACCGTATCCGAGCAATCCAACACTTCTTCAATCAATCTATAATCACATCATATCAATCTTGTGTTAATTTTCTTGTTTAAACTAGTTCATAATTAACTCAGTATATACAACCCTCGATTTTCATAATTGACTTTTTTGTCAATTTATATTTACTCTAACTCTGTAATTCTTCCATTTACAGATATTTCCTACAACTCGTTATGTGGTATTTTGTACCATTTTGATCAAGTTTAAACCAATTAGTATCAATGCCCACTACCCCTATTACAGTAGAATTTAGTTCTCAATACTCAATAGCGTTCATGTGAAACTAATTTACCAAATCAGAGAACGGAATTTACTTACTGTATTTAGATGAAATTCTCTCTTCTACCTCCCTTTTAGTGTTGTGTAAGCTTCTCTTCCTTCCCTAAACTCTCTTATGATCTTCTCAAGTTGCAAAGAAACCTCCTCTTTGTAATTTTTCCTATTTCGTTTTGCTGCTGCTGTGCAAAATTCCCTTTCCCCTAAATCCCTTTGTTCTCTCGTGCGTATGCCTTGGTTCTGCCAGACTTTTGAGGGCTTTGGCCCTTTATATTTTTTTTTGTTTTGTATTTATTTTTTTAGGGAATGACTAATTTGCCCTTATTTTAAATAAGGTTTTACATTCTCTCCCTCTTAAAAAATTCGGTCTTCGAATTTAAACTAAGAGCATACCTGTCGAGTGAAATAAGTGAGGATATTTGGCTCGCATATCATCTTCTATTTCCCAAGTAGCTTCCCTAGCAGTATGATTTTTCCACAAAACTTTCACAAACAAAATTTCTTTTCTCCGTAGGTTCCTTATTTGGCTCTCGAGTATGGCTATGGGTACCTCCTCATAAGATAATTTCTCATTAAGCTGTATAGTCGGTGTCTCAAGCACATGAGAATCGTCCGGTACATACTTTCGTAGCATAGACACGTTAAACACATGATAACTAAAAGATAACTCTGGAGGAAGAGCCAAACTGTAAGCAACGGCTCCAACTCGTTCAAGTATCTCATAGGGTCCTATAAATCTCGAGCTCAACTTCCCTCTTTTCATGAATCGTGTCATGCCTTTCATAGGGGAAACTCATAAGAACACACGATCACCAACTGCAAACTCCCAGTCCCTTTTCCTTTTATCTGCATAAGACTTTTGCCTACTTTGAGTTGTGAGCAATCTCTGCCTAATCAACTGGACCTTATCAATAGCTTCTTGTATCAGGTCTGGTCCTAATACCTTAACTTCACCGACTTCAAACCATCAATTGGAGAACGACAATGCCTACCATATAAAGCCTCGTAAGGAGCCATCTGAATGCTTGCCTGATAGCTGTTGTTACAAGCAAACTCAGCTAAAGGCAAGTAAGCATCCCAACTACTACCAAAATCAATAATGAAAGTTTTCAACATGTCCTCCAATGTCTGTATAGTACGTTCAGACTGACCGTCGGTCTGAGGATGGAATGCGGTGCTAAGGTCGACTCTAGTACCCAATTCTCTTTGAAAGAACCTCCAAAAGTGAGAAGTGAATTGTGATCCTCTGTCAGAGATAATAGACAGTGGACCTCCATGGAGTCGGACAATTTCATTCATGTATAACTGTGCATATCTCGCACCACTGTAAGTAGTTTTAACCGACAAAAAGTGTGCTGACTTTGTAAGCCGATCAACAATAACCCATACTGAATCATAACCTTTAAGTGTACGAGGTAGCCCAGTCACAAAATCCATGGTAACTCTTTCCCACTTCCACTCCGAAATCTCAAGCCGCTGTAGTAGTCCTGTGGGTCGCTGGTGCTCAGCTTTAACCTGTTGACAAGTCAAACAACTAGTAACAAAGTTAGCAATATCTTTCTTCATACCTTCCCACCAATAGAATTGCTTCAGGTCACTGTACATCTTAGTGGATCCAGGATGTATAGTGTATCTAGAATGGTGAGCTTCCTTGAGAATAACTCGTCTTAGCCCATCAATTTCTGGTACACATAACCGGTTACCTAGTCGGAGAACCCCATTATCATCAACAATCATATTCTTGCTTTTACCAGCTAGGACTTCATCTCGATATTTTCACAATCGTTCATCCTCGTACTGAGCGGCTTTAACACTTTCTACTAATGAAGATTTGGCTGGAACATAAGACAATAATGCCCCTGATTTAGATAGGCCGAACCTAATACCTGTACCTTCGACCCTGTGGATATCCTTGGCCAACTGTCTCTTTACGGGAGCTATATGTGCCAAACTACCCATGGACTTTCTGCTCAGTACATCAGCTACAACATTGGCCTTTCCCGGGTGATATAAAATAGTGCAATCATGGTCCTTGAGAAGTTCCATCCAGCGACGCTGCCGAATGTTCAGATAACTCTGCTGAAAAATATATTTTAGACTCTTGTGATCTGTATAAATTTCACATGTTTCTCTATATAAGTAGTGCCTCCAAATTTTCAGAGCAAATACAACTGCAGCCATCTCCAGATCATGAGTGGGATAGTTCTGTTCATTCTTCTTCAATTGTCTCGAAGCATAAGCTATCACACAACTATTTTCCATGAGAACACACCATAATCCCACTATCAAAGCATCACAAAATACCGTGAATCCTCCATAACCAGATGGTAAGGCTAGAACTGGTGCTGTGGTCAAACATGTCTTGAGCTTCTGAAAACTCTGCTCACATTCATCTGTCCGCTGAAACTTTGCATCTTTCTGTGTTAGCTTGGTCAATAGTGCTGCTATTCTGGAAAAATCTTGCACAAAAACGCCTGTAGCAACCTGCTAAACCCAGAAAGCTGCGAATCTCTGTGTGGAATGGTGGGTCTAGGCCATTTCTGCACTACTTCCGTCTTTCTAGGATCTACCAGTATTCCATCCTTGGATCCAACATGCCCAAGGAATGCTACGGAGTCTAGCCAAAATTCACACTAAGAGAACTTCGCAAAAAGCCCGCAAGGTCTGTAGTACAACCCTCAGATGATCCTCGTGTTCTTCTTGGCTACGAGAATACACCAACATATCGTCAATAAATACAATGACAAATATGTCCAGAAATGGCTTGAACACCCTATTCATTAAATCCATGAATGCAGCTGGAGAATTAGTCAACCCAAATGGCATCACCAGAAATTCATAATGCCCGTATCGAGTTTTGAAAGCTGTCTTAGGAATATCTTTGACACTAACTCTGAGCTGATGAAAACCAGATCGAAGATCAATCTTTGAAAAATGGCCAGCTCCCTGCAACTGATCAAACAGATCATCAATGCAAGGCAAAGGGTATTTATTACGTACCATTACCTTGTTCAGCTGTCTGTAGTCAATGCACATTCTTAGGGACCCATCTTTCTTCTTCACAAATAGCACTGGTGCACCCCAGGGGAATACACTTGGTATGATAAATCCCTTGTTCAATAACTCCTGCAATTGTTCTTTTATCTCCCTCAACTCCGCTGGTGCCATACGACATGGAGGAATTGATATGGGTTGTGTGTTAGGTGCCACATCAATGCTGAAATCTATGTCCCGCACTGGAGGTAGTCCCGGTAAATCCTCAGGAAATACATCGGTGAACTCTTGCACCACTGGAACCATTTCCAAGCTAGGAGTCACATCTCTTTTGTCTCTCACCATAGCTAAGTATGCCCAACAACCTTTCTTCACTAACTGCTTAGCTTTTACAAATGATATGACATTACACATCTCTGGAATTTGATCCCCTTTCAGAACAAAACTGAATTCATTAGGCATCTGGAACTTAACTACCTTCGCATGACAATCGAGGGTAGCATGGAAAGAAGATAACCAATCCATACCCATCAACACGTCAAAATCAACCATATCCAGTACAATTAGATCATCTAAGGTATCCCTACCCTCAACTCGAATCTGACAAGCACGATACACATATTCAATAAGTAAAGAATTTCCCACAGGATTAGCAACTAGAAAAGGATCATTCAATATTTCTGGTTGTCTATCAAACCTCAAAGCAAAGAATGAGGACACATAGGAGTGGGTAGATGCTGGATCAAACAATGCAAGTGCATCAAGTGAGCAAACAGAAAGAATACCTATAACCACAGCATTTGAGGCCTGAGTATCCTGCCTAGTAAGTGTAAAAACTTTCGACTGGCCTCTACCTGCAGTCCCCTGTCCTCGATTACCCATGGCACGATCTCCGGCACCTCTACCTCTGTTACCCCTACCAGCAGTACCTGTATTATTACGAGCAGTCTGCGTAAGTGTCGCTGCCTGCACAGAAGCCTGGCTAAACTCTCTCTGAGGATGAGGGCAATCCTATATGTGATGTTCCAACTTGCCACACCGGAAGCACCCTCCAGTCAGAACACGACACGGACCCCAATGCAATCTACCACAAGTCTGACATGTTGAATCAGTAGCATATATCTGCCCAGATCTATGATGTCCAGATGATGATGGTAGTCCCTTAGCGTTATCTTTGTGAGGAGGTGCTCTAACGGATTGCTGGAAAACCAAGTCTGTCCCTGTCTAAAAACCCTGTCGCTGTACCGGATTCCCGGCTCTACGGTCTGTAATAACTCCCCGAGTGAAAGATCCCCCAGTCTTAACCTTCTTATATGAATCTTTGGCTGCCCGTGATTCACGACCCCTGTTTTCAATCTTTCTGGCAAGATCGAGTGCATCAGAGTAATTCAGATTCTTCATCTGCGGAGCAACTGCATTGAATAAACGGTCAACCAACCCATCAACAAACCTCTGAACCCGAGATGTTTCATTAGGCACTAAGTTAGGTGCATACCTAGCCAGCTTAGTAAACTTAGTGTTATATGTCGATACATCCATATCTGGATTCTGAACTAATCTCTCAAACTGCCTAGCATATTCCTTCCTCAGACTTTCAGGGAGAAAGCGATCCATGAATAACTTAGTAAACTCGTCCCATGTCAATTGTGCTGCTTCTGCGGGCCTTTCTAAAAGTACAGTTTCATACCAGGTATTAGCTGTATCCTCCAATTTGTATGTTGCAAGTTCCACGGATCTCTCACTAGAACATCCAAGATCACACAACGCCTTAAGTATACCATCCAAGAAACTCTGAGGATCCTCTGTAGTGTCAGAACCCGTGAACCTTGGTGGTTTCAGTTTCAAGAACTCTGGTAAGGACACTTCTCTGTTACCAAAAATCTGAGCCTGTCTAGATGCCTGAGCCTGTGCCTGAGCCTGAGCCTGAGCCTGAGCCTGAGCCTGAGCCTGAGCCTGAGGTTGCGTCGGAGCAATGTTCTGTTGTCTAGCCCTTTCCTGTCTATCTATTCTGGCATTCAGGAGATCAATGGACCTTTGCATAGCATTAAGTGCCTCAATAGTACCATCCTCATATGACGGTGGAGGTGGATCATCCTCAATTTCTGGAGTAGGCTCTCTTGTAGCTCTTGTGGTAGCACCAGCCCTTGTGGTAGCAGTTTGGCCTCGTCCCTGAGTATTACCTCCTTTCCTAGCTGAGGTAGATGACGGCCCAGCAGTGGAGGAATTCTGAGCAGCTCGGACTGCCTTTTTAGATCTTGTCTTACCAGCCATTTGAGTAATATAATAACTAACGTTAGATTCATCTATTTAGCAGCAGTCATCTCACACGTACGGAAGGAAAAAGAAAGAGGGAAAGACACGAAACATCCTATCACGCCCTCGCAGAATAACGATTATGGGAATGGCCAGCAACATAACCATAATAGAGATTCTACTAATGACGTGTGCTCCATTAGTCACAGGAATAACCTAGGGCTCTGATACAAACTTTGTCACGACCCTGTTTCAGGGCCGTGACTGGCGCTCAGGAACTAAGTCCCTAAACAAGCCTTATCCTAAATTCTACAGAAAATCGGGCAGAGTTTCCCCTGTTTTAGGACTATCCAAAAATGTACCTGCTCAACCAGAATACCAAAACACACCAGTAATAATAATAATTACACAAAAACTATGTCTTTAGAGTATTAACAAAGCAAAGTGCTTCATCTAACTCCCAATAAACAAGAAACGTCTGACAAGAAGTACTAAGTTCATAAAGGCCTAAATACTCGTAAGAGCAACTTATTAACTGAATGACCCACTCAAATATAAGACAACTGACTAACAAATGACTAAATGGAGCGACTCTAAGAGTTTCAAAGAAGGACAATAATAAATAACTGAAGATCTTGCCCACGCAAACTAATGCGGGGCTCACCGGAATTATCAACTCGCAGTTCTAAGAATGAAAATCTCGGCTACGGCACCTGCTGTATCTGGAAGGAAAAATATAGCGAGGAGTGAGTCGCAACTCAGTGAGTAACAACACTTATCCATGATGCCGGGTAAACCACGAGACCCTTCACTTGGAACCACGAGACCCTTCACTTGGTGAGGAAGGGGCTAGAAGAAAGAAGCGATTGGAAGCCGTTCCGAGTGCTCAAAGTGCAAGGGGAGCAGCCCAGTAATCTAGGCGCTCCGCCTGAGGATCTAGGCGCTCCGCCTGAAGATGCCTAGGCCTGGGCGCTCCGCCAAAAATCTAGGCGCCCCGCCTAGGCCACCCCACTGTTGGTTTTCACGGGCGCTCCGCCCAAAGCTTGGGCGCTCCGCCCAGAATGCTGAAGCACGTGTTTCCTAGCTATGTTAAGACTATTTTGACCCTACGTGGTCCTTTATTCCTAAGCCTAAGTGTGGGCATTCTAGACCTTTCAAAGGGTGTCTAAAAACACCTATAAATAGCTAGATGATAGTTTATTTCATTAGCTTACCTTGAATATTAAAAATACACTTGTGTTGAAGAGTTGAACTCTTATTGAATGAAACATTGAATGGGACTTGTTCTTCCTCTAGCGGATCTAGATGAATTCCAATCCCCCCCCCCCCCCCGACTATTCTACTTGCGTGCTCACATTAGCTCGAGGGTAGTTGCCTAGTGTAGGTGTTCTTGACCTTCTCTCGGGGTGTAACGGAACGGGTTCTCCGTTGCTACTTGAGATTTGTGATCGAGATACGTCTCGTTCCTATCTTTTACTTTCCGCGTTTGATTTCCTACATCATTTGGTATCAGAGCAAGGCTCGGGTATCGTTTCTGCGAACCCCCGACACTTGATTCTTCGTGCTTAGGTTAGTTTGTTTAGATTTCTTTTTGTTGAAGTTATTGCAAAAAGAAAAATTACAAAAAAATTGAAAATTCAAAAATTCAAAAATTTGGTGTAACTTTTTGATATGTTTGATTCTTGAAGTGGGTGTTATAGATTCTTAATCCTTGTTGAAAACTTGACGATTGGGTACCAAAATTGTTTGGATTGGATTGAATTGAAAATTGAAAACCCCAATTGTTGATAAACCCTACCAAACCCTTGTTCTTGATGAATTTGATTGATTTTGGGTTGTGTGATTGTGGGGTTTTGGAATTGATTGTTGGGGATTGATCTTTATTGAAAACCGAACAAATTGTAACAAGAATCGTGTGATTCGGAGTTCGGTAACATAGTTTTTGAAGAATCAAAACCCACACTTGAACCTTGAAACCCATGTTGAAACCCCAAACTTGAAAACTTTGAAACTTGATTGAGCATTATTTGTTGGTTGTTTGGGTGTGAAATTGATTGGGGATTGAAGGTTGTATCAAGGAACAACTTTGGGTACCTTGGATTTGGCCAAAACACCTTGGAATCGGCCTAGAAATTGGATTGAAAACGAAGAACACGGAGTAGAAAACCCAGGTGTTCTTCGTCCAGGCGCTCCGCCTAGACTTTGGGCGCCCCGCCTGACTTGTTCTTGCCCCAGGCGCTCCGCCTAATCCCCAGGCGCTCCGCCTGCCCAACCCCACTGCACCAATTTTCAGGCGCTCCGCCTGAACCTCTGAAGGGTTGATTTGGGTAGTTTCTTCGAGGTTTGCTTGTTCTTTGTTGCCTAATCTCTTATTAGTGCCTATCTAAGTAATCTTTCTACTTAATTAGCACAAATCTTTCATTGCTTTTAGGTTAATTCGTGCATTAGTTGGAGAGTAGAATTCCAAGAAGATTCCTAGATTCTTTTTTATTCAAGTCCTCACTTCAAAGTGCCTAGCTTTCATTGAGTCCTATTAACTCCACTCACCCCGGAGTGTGCTTGACTCGTGAATAGTTTGGTTGAGTTGAGGAATTGCTACTCATCTACGTGAAGCTTTGGAACTACAAGTCGAGTGAAATATCCACCACCACTAAATGAGAGAACCGAGTGATCTCAAGTGAGGGAGTGTGTGAGGTTGTTTTGCTAACGTTTGTTACTTGTGTAGGTACAATGTCTACCGAAGGCGAAGATTTTGCTAAGAGTGCCCTTGCTACTATCCTTGCCAAATTGGATAGTATGAACTTGAGGATTGAAAGCCTCGAGAGGGTGAACTCAAGTGCTCTAGTTGAGCAAGGGACTTCCAATGTCCAATCGGAGAAAGGGACCCCGAGTGTCCAAGTTGAGAAAGGGACCCCGAGTGTCCAAGTTGAAGTCTCAAGTACTCCTAACTTTACCCCGGAGCAAGTTAGCCATGTCATTGAATTGCTCAATCAACAACGGGTAAAGGAGGATCGAGAGAGAATTGATCAAATGTTGGGCAATCCCCAACGAACAGGCATTCCTCGTATCTTGGATAACCCCCCCCCCCCCCCCAGAAACATTCCACTACCAAGACCCATCCGAAATGTGCAACCTCTTGAGCAAGTAGATGAAGCTCAAGAAGGGGAGGAAGCCGATTATGGAGATGACATGTATGGGTTTGATGATCACTTTCAACCAAGGCGAGGTATGAATTGGGGTCGAAATGTGGATAGAGGTAGGGGCCGAGGTCGAGGGCTACCTATGGGGTATGTTGGAGGGAATGCCAGAAGGGAGTATGGTGTGAATGAAGATCACTATGGGGGCCAACCGGAGCCTTTCCGTGGGGGTTGTGACAACACCAGCCTCAATAGTGTGAAGCTTAATCTCTCAACCTTTAAAGGGAATTGTGATCCGGCGGCTTACATTGAATGGGTGCTACACATGGAGAGATTGTTTGACATAAATGAGATGACCGATGAGAAGAAAGGTACTTATGTTATCTCATCCTTTGAATCCTATGCATCTACTTGGTGGGTATCCGTCAAGAGATCAAGGAGGAGAGCGGGAGTTCCCGTGAATGTGAGATGGAATGACTTGAAGGGTATCATGAGTATCAAGTACATCACTCCAAGATATCGGCAAGAGCAACTAAAGAAACTTTATGAGTTGAAGCAAGGTGTCAAGACGGTGCATGAATATTATGATGAGTTTGAGAGAACTCGAATGGCCTTGGATATGGACACCGAAGATAAAGAGCAAGCCGTGATCCGTTTCATGAATGGTTTGAGCTATGGCATAGCTTCACAATTGAGATTGCATGCTTATCTTTCACTTCAAGAAGTCCTTGATGTCGCTATTCAAGCCGAGCAATGGCTTGAGAAAGAGAAGTCCAACCGTTACAAGAGCAACACTTCTACTTCCATGAACAAATCAAAGGATTGGAAAAATCCTACTCCCAATGCAAGATTCACAAATGCAAGTGGCCCTAGTGGAGCAAGTGCTAGCAAAGATGTGAAGAAGCCATTTGACAAGTACACACCTAATGTGGGAGGTAATTCTAAAACCCAATTGAATACTCCTACTTCTTCTTCCATTCAATGTCACAAATGCAAGGGATATGGACACTTTGCTAAGGAGTGTCCTACGAAGAGGACCATGGTTCTTGTTGGTGAAAATGCATATGAAGAAGAGAGTGAACATGAGGATGATGAGGGAGTAGAGGGAGATGAGGGAGTAGAGGAGGATGATCAAGATGACACGGTGGAGGATGAGGAACCTCATACTTTTCTAGTTGTGAGGAGGAGCTTAGGAGCTATGATTGTGGAGGATGGTGAAACCTTACAAAGAGAAAACCTTTTCCATGCTAGATGTCGTGTCAAGGGTGTTGTATGCTCTATGATCATTGACTCCTGGAGTTGTGCTAATGTTGTGAGTCAATCTCTTATAACCCAATTGAAATTGCCTACCGTGAAACACCCCAAGCCATATCGATTGCAATGGCTTAGTGAATGTGGGGAGTTAAAAGTAGTGAAGCAAGCAATGATCAAGTTCAAAATGGGTAGTTATGTTGATGAACACTTGTTCGACGTGGTGCCCATGCAAGCTTGCCACCTTCTCTTTGGAAGGCCTTGGCAATTTAATCGACAAGCGGTTCATGACGGGCGTGTCAACACTTACACGCTCCAACATGAATAAAGGAAATTTGTGTTGAAGCCCCTAACTCCCAAACAAGTGAGTGATGACTACAATCGGATGAGGGAGTTGAGGGAGGTGGCAAAGGCCAAGTCAATCATTGAGACTAGCCCTTTGTCCAAAAGCATGGTGGCAATCCCACCTTCTTCTTCTACCGGTGGCATATGTGCCATGATGCAACCGGGCGAGATCCTAAAAGGAAATGATGGCACCAAGTTTGTCCTATGCCTAGTGCACAAAGGTATGATCCTTAACTCTAATTGTGATTTTTCTTCTAACCCTTTGCCTAGTGTGTTTGAGAATGTCTTGAAGGATTTTGGGGACATGTTCCCGGATGAGATGCCGGATGGATTACCTCCTTTGAGGGGTATTGAACACCAAATAGACTTTGTCCCGGGATCTCAAATCCCAAACAAGCCAGCCTATAGGAGCAATCTGGAGGATACAAGAGAATTGCAAAGGCAAGTTGATGAATTGCTCACAAAGGGCTTGGTGAGGGAGAGCTTGAGTCCTTGTGCCGTACCCGTGATCCTTGTTCCCAAAAGGGATGGCACTTGGAGGATGTGTGTTGATTGTCGGGCCGTGAACAAAATAACGGTAAAGTACCGTCATCCCATTCCCCGACTTGATGATATGTTAGATGAAATGAGTGGTTCATGTGTGTTTAGCAAAATTGACCTTAGGTCCGGCTACCATCAAATCCGGATGAAACCCGGGGATGAATGGAAAACCGCATTCAAGACCAAGTTTGATCTCTATGAATGGTTGGTGATGCCCTTTGGGCTCTCCAATGCACCTAGCACCTTTATGAGGCTAATGAACCATGTTCTAAAGCCATTCATCAACAAGTTTGTGGTCGTCTACTTTGACGATATATTGATCTATAGCAAATCAATAGACGACCATGTTGATCACCTTAGGCAAGTGCTTGAAAAGTTGAGAGCTGAAAAGCTCTATGCTAATTTTAAAAAGTGTGCCTTTGGTGTTGAGAATGTAGTCTTCCTTGGGTTTGTTGTGAGTGCCCAAGGAGTGGAGGTGGATGAGTCTAAGGTAGAGGCCATACGTGATTGGCCTACTCCTACTACCGTGACTCAAGTGAGGAGCTTTCATGGTCTTGCTAGCTTTTATAGGCGATTTGTGAAAGACTTTAGCTCCATTGCCGCTCCACTCACCGAATTGGTGAAGAAGGACCAACCTTTTGTTTGGGGAGAGCCTCAAGAGAAGGCCTTCCAAGAATTGAAAAGTAGGTTGAGTACCGCCCCTCTATTGCAATTGCCCGACTTCGGAAAGGCATTTGAGGTTGAGTGTGATGCCTCGGGGGTGGGAATTGGTGGTGTTTTAATGCAAGATAGCAAACCCATCGCCTACTTTAGTGAGAAATTGAAAGGGGCCTCCTTGAACTATTCCACATATGACAAGGAGATGTATGCCCTTGTGAGAGCCCTTGCCCATTGGCAATACTTCCTTTGGCCTCGTGAATTTGTAATCAAGAGTGACCATGAGTCACTCAAGCATTTAAGAGGCCAAGAGAAGCTCAATAAGAGATATGCCAAGTGGGTTGAATTCATTGAGTCTTTTCCCTATGTTATCCAATACAAGAAAGGGAAAGACAATGTTGTGGCGAATGCGCTTTCTAAAAAGTTCGCTCTAGCCACCACTCTCACCTCTAAGCTTATGGGTTTTGAGAGCATTAAATTGATGTATGCTCATGACCCGAAGCTCAAGAGCATCCATGAAGCTCTAGAAAAGGGGGAGAGAATTGAGAAATACCAATGGGTTAATGGATATATCTTTAAGAATTGTAAAGTGTGCATACCCGAGTCCTCATGGAGGGAATTGCTTGTGCAAGAGGCACATTGTCGAGGACTCATGGGTCACTTTGGTAGGGACAAAACCTTGGCCATCCTTCGGGAACAATTCCATTGGCCTAAAATGGGGACCCATGTTGAGAGACTTTTCTTGTCTTGAGTGCAAGGTTGCTAAGTCCAAGTCGAACCCCCATGGTTTGTATACCCCACTCCCCGTACCTACTAGTCCGTGGTTGGATATATCAATGGACTTTGTCATGGGTTTACCAAGGACTGGGGGAGCCATGATAGCATTTATGTTGTTGTGGATAGGTTCTCCAAAATGGCTCATTTCATTCCATGTAGAAAATGTGATGATGCACAACATGTTGCTACCTTGTTGATTGATAATGTCTTGAAATTGCATGGTGTGCCTCAAACCATAGTGAGTGATAGGGACACTAAGTTCCTAAGCCATTTTGGAGGAGTTTATGGGGTGCTTTAGGCACCAAGCTCTTGTTCTCCATGTCCCACCACCCACAAACGGATTGGCAAACCGAAGTGGTAAACCGAACCTTGGGTGCTCTTCTTAGAGCCATGACCCGAGGTAAGGTCGGGACTTGGATTGATTGTCTACCTCTTATGGAGTTTGCCTACAATCGAACCGTGCATAGAATGATTGGCACGACTCCATTCGAGTGTGTGTATGGTTTTAATCCCTTGATTCCCCTTGATCTAACCCTTTTGCCCAGGGAAATGGTTGTTAATTTTGAAGGTAAAGCTAGAGCCAAGGCTTTGATGGAGCTACATGCTAAGGCAAAGAAGAATTTGGAAGAAGCTTATGCAAAGGTAGCCTCCAAGAAAAACAAGGGACGCAAGAAGGTGGAACTCAAGAAGGGTGACTATGTGTGGATGCACTTCCGGAAAGAAAGGTTTCCAAACCTTAGGAAAGGAAAGTTGGCACCCCGTGGAGATGGCCCATTCCAAGTGCTCTCAAAGATAAACAACAACGCCTATGTGGTCGACTTACCAAGTGAGTATCAAGTGTCTAATACTTTCAATGTTTGTAACTTGGTTCCTATGGATGTAGGTGATGAAGAGGTCGTGGATGATAATGCTTCAATTTTGAGGACGAAATCTTCTCAAGAAGGGGAGGATGATGCCGGGCAAACCACGAGACACTTCACTCGGATCCAAGCTAGGGAGATCTAAGGAGTACACCTACACTTAGTGAGGAAGGGGCTAGAAGAAGGAAGCGATTGGAAGCCGTTCCGAGTGCTCAAAGTGCAAGGGGAGCAGCCCAGTCATCCAGGCGCTCCGCCTGAAGATGCCTAGGCCTGGGCGCTCCGCCCAAAATCTGGCGCCCTGCCTAGGCCACCCCACTGTTGGTTTTCACGGGCGCTCCGCCCGGAATGCTGAAGCACGTGATTCCTAGCTATGTTAAGACTATTTTGACCCTACGTGGTCCTTTATTGCTAAGCCTAAGTGTGGGCATTCTAGACCTTTCAAAGGGTGTCTAAAAACACCTATAAATAGCTAGATTGATAGTTTATTTCATTAGCTTACCTTGAATATTAAAAATACACTTGTGTTGAAGAGTTAAGTCTTATTGAATGAAACCTTGAATGGGACTTGTTCTTCCTCTAGCGGATCTAGATGAATTCCAATCCCCCCTCCCCCCCCCCCCCCCCGACCATTCTACTTGCGTGCTCACGTTAGCTCGAGGGTAGTTGCCTAGCGTAGGTGTTCTTGACTTTCTCTTGGGGTGTAACGGAACGGGTTCTCCATTGCTACTTGAGATTTGTGATCGAGATACGTCTCGTTCCTATCTTTTACTTTCCGCGTTTGATTTCCTACATCAATCCACAACCGTTTTAAAAGGGGACAAGCCAAAAAACATACCAGTTCCAGTATATCATATGTAGCAATATATCTAGTAAAGAAAATGTCACTTTCAGAAACAGTAATCAGTCTTTCAAGTATTTCTTGTAAATGAAAATCAACATCAATCAGTAGTAAATTCAGTATTTCCTTATATTATATCAAGTATATAGGTTAGGGAGATTTTCAAGATCAAACCATGGAATTAGTACAAATTCCTCCCTGAGGAAATCAGTAATGGTAAACTAGTTCTATCTTCCCACTAGATAGGACTGTAACGGTAATCCGGAGTATACAAGGTGCACCAGGTTTAACGTACCCGTCGTTAGCTACGGGGTCTGTCAAGGCTCATCCCAAAAATATATATATTCCCTATACCAAGTACAGGGTATTTCGAGTAACAATTCAATATTTCACATAGCGGTAAAACATGTGAAGTAGCGGTAAAAATCAAATCTTATAATGGTAAAATAATTCAAATAATTATTTCGGTATATATCTTGTAAAAGGACTTGTCCCACATGTAGTTTAAACATTCAGTAAGACATTTACTTCAAAATCAAGTAGAAACCATGCAGGTTATGGAAACATAAATTGTGGTAAGGTCATCACTCAGAGTACAAACGCGTGTAGCTCTACCGTATCCGAGCAATCTAACACTTCTTCAATCAATCTATAATCACATCATATCAATCTTGTGTTAATTTTCTCGTTTAAACTAGTTCATAATTAACTCAGTATATACAACCCGCGATTTCATAATTGACTGTTTTGTCAATTTATATTTACTCTAACTCTGTAATTCTTCCATTTACAAATATTTCCTACAACTCGTTATGTGGTATTTTGTACCATTTTGATCAAGTTTAAGCCAATTAGTATCAATGCCCACTACCCCTATTACAGTAGAATTTAGTTCTCAATACTCAATAGCGTTCATGTGAAACTAATTTACCAAATCAGAGAATGGAATTTACTTACTGTATTTAGATGAAATTCTCTCTTCTACCTTCCTTTTAGTGTTGTGTAAGCTTCTCTTCCTTCCCTAAACTCTCATATGATCTTCTCAAGTTGCAAAGAAACCTCCTCTCTGTAATTTTTCCTATTTCGTTTTGCTGCTGCTGTGCAAAATTCCCTTTCCCCTAAATCCCTTTGTTCTCTCATGCGTATGCCTTGGTTCTGCCAGACTTTTGAGGGCTTTGGCCCTTTATATTTTTTTTTTGTTTTGTTTTTATTTTTTTATGGAATGACTAATTTTCCCTTATTTTAAATAAGGTATTACATTCTCTCCCTCTTAAAAAATTCGGTCTCCGAATTTAAACTAAGAGCATACCTGTCTAGTGAAATAAGTGAGGATATTTGGCTCGCATATCATCTTCTATTTCCCAAGTAGCTTCCCTAGCAGTATGATTTTTCCACAAAACTTTCACAAACAAAATTTCTTTTCTCCGTAGGTTCCTTATTTGGCTCTCGAGTATGGCTATGGGTTCCTCCTCATAAGATAATTTCTCATTAAGCTGTATAGTCGGTGTCTCAAGCACATGAGAATCGTCCGGTACATACTTTCGTAGCATAGACACGTTAAACACAGGATGAATAAAAGATAACTCTGGAAGAAGAGCCAAACTGTAAGCAACGGCTCCAACTCATTCAAGTATCTCATAGGGTCCTATAAATCTCGAGATCAACTTCCCTCTTTTCCTTAATCGTGTCACGCCTTTCATCGGGGAAACTCTTAAGAACACACGATCACCAACTGCAAACTCCCAGTCCCTTTTCCTTTTATCTGCATAAGACTTTTGCCTGCTTTGAGTTGTGAGCAATCTCTGCCTAATCAACTGGACCTTATCAATAGCTTCTTGTATCAGGTCTGGTCCTAATACCTTAACTTCACCGGCTTCAGACCATCAATTGGAGAACGATAATGCCTACCATATAAAGCCTCGTAAGGAGCCATCTGAATGCTTGCCGGATAGCTGTTGTTATAAGCAAACTCAGCTAAAGGCAAGTAAGCATCCCAACTACCACCAAAATCAATAATGCAAGCTCTCAACATGTCCTCCAATGTCTGTATAGTACGTTCAGACTGACCGTCGGTCTGAGGATGGAATGCGGTGCTAAGGTCGACTCTAGTACCCAATTCTCTTTGAAAGGACCTCCAAAAGTGAGAAGTGAATTGTGATCCTCTGTCAGAGATAATGGACAGTGGACCTCCATGGAGTCGGACAATTTCATTCATGTATAACTGGCATATCTCGCACCACTGTAAGTAGTTTTAACCGGAAAAAAGTGTGCTGACTTTGTAAGCCGATCAACAATAACCCATACTGAATCATAACCTTTAAGTGTACGAGGTAGCCCAGTCACAAAATCCATGGTAACTCTTTCCCACTTCCACTCCGAAATCTCAAGCCGCTGTAGTAGTCCTGTGGGTCGCTGGTGCTCAGCTTTAACCTGTTGACAAGTCAAACAACTAGTAACAAAGTTAGCAATATCTTTCTTCATACCTTCCCACCAATAGAATTGCTTCAGGTCACTGTACATCTTAGTGGATCCAGGATGTATAGTGTATCTAGAATGGTGAGCTTCCTTGAGAATAACTCGTCTTAGCCCATCAATTTCTGGTACACATAACCGGTTACCTAGTCGGAGAACCCCATTATCATCAACAATCATATTCTTGCTTTTACCAGCTAGGACTTCATCTCGATATTTGCACAATCGTTCATCCTCGTACTGAGCGGCTTTAACACTTTCTACTAATGAAGATTTGGCTGGAGCATAAGACAATAATGCCCCTGATTTAGATAGGCCGAACCTAATACCTGTACCTTCGACCCTGTGGATATCCTTGGCCAACTGTCTCTTTACGGGAGCTATATGTGCCAAACTACCCATGGACTTTCTGCTCAGTACATCAGCCACAACATTGGCCTTTCCTGGGTGATATAGAATAGTGCAATCATGGTCCTTGAGAAGTTCCATCCAGCGACGCTGCCGAATGTTCAGATAACTCTGCTGAAAAATATATTTTAGACTCTTGTGATCTGTATAAATTTCACATGTTTCTCCATATAAGTAGTGCCTCCAAATTTTCAGAGCAAATACAACTGCAGCCATCTCCAGATCATGAGTGGGATAGTTCTGTTCATTCTTCTTCAATTGTCTCGAAGCATAAACTATCACACAACTATTTTCCATGAGAACACACCCTATCCCACTATCGAAGCATCACAAAATACCGTGAATCCTCCATAACAGGATGGTAAGGCTAGAACTGGTGCTGTGGTCAAACATGTCTTGAGCTTCTGAAAACTCTGCTCACATTCATCTGTCCACTGAAACTTTGCATTTTTCTGTGTTAGCTTGGTCAATAGTGCTGCTATTCTGGAAAAATCCTGCACAAAACGCCTGTAGTAACCTGCTAAACCCAGAAAGCTGCAAATCTCTGTAGGAATGGTGGGTCTGGGCCATTTCTGCACTGCTTCCGTCTTTCTAGGATCTACCAGTATTCCATCCTTGGATACAACATGCCCAAGGAATGCTACGGAGTCTAGCCAAAATTCACACTAAGAGAACTTCGCATAAAGCTTATGTTCCCGCAAGGTCTATAGTACAACCCTCAGATGATCCTCGTGTTCTTCTTGGCTACGAGAATACACCAACATATCGTCAATAAATACAATGACAAATATGTCCAGAAATGGCTTGAACACCCTATTCATTAAATACATGAATGCAGCTGGAGCATTAGTCAACCAGAATGGCATCACAAGAAATTCATAATGCCCGTATCGAGTTCTGAAAGCTGTCTTAGGAATATCTTTGACACTAACTCTGAGCTGATGAAAACCAGATCGAAGATCAATCTTTGAAAAATGGGCAGCTCCCTGCAACTGATCAAACAGATCATCAATGCAAGGCAAAGGGTATTTATTACGTACCGTTACCTTGTTCAGCTGTCTGTAGTCAATGCACATTCTTAGGGACCCATCTTTCTTCTTCACAAATAGCACTGGTGCACCCCAGGGGAATACACTTGGTATGATAAATCCCTTGTTCAATAACTCCTGCAATTGTTCTTTTATCTCCCTCAACTCCGCTGGTGCCATACGACATGGAGGAATTGATATGGGTTGTGTGTTAGGTGCCACATCAATGCTGAAATCTATGTCCCGCACTGGAGGTAGTCCCGGTAAATCCTCAGGAAATACATCGGTGAACTCTTGCACCACTGGAACCATTTCCAAGCTAGGAGTCACATCTCTTTTGTCTCTCACCATAGCTAAGTATGCCCAACAACCTTTCTTCACTAACTGCTTAGCTTTTACAAATGATATGACATTACACATCTCTGGAATTTGATCCCCTTTCAGAACAAAACTGGGTTCATGAGGCATCTCGAACTTAACTACCTTCGCATGACAATCGAGGGTAGCATGGAAAGAAGATAACCAATCCATACCCATCAACACGTCAAAATCAATCATATCCAGTACAATTAGATCATCTAAGGTATCCCTATCCTCAACTCGAATCTGACAAGCACGATACACATATTCAATAAGTAAAGAATCTCCCACAGGATTAGCAACTAGAAAAGGATCATTCAATATTTATGGTTGTCTATCAAACCTCAAAGCAAAGAATGAGGACACATAGGAGTGGGTAGATCCTGGATCAAACAATGCAAGTGCATCAAGTGAGCAAACAGAAAGAATACATATAACCACAACATTTGAGGCCTGAGTATCCTGCCTAGTAAGTGCAAAAACTTTCGACTGGCCTCTACCTGCAGTCCCCTGTCCTCGATTACCCATGGCACGATCTCCGGCACCTCTACCTCTGTTACCCCTACCAGCAGTACCTGTATTATTACGAGCAGTCTGCGTAAGTGCCGCTGCCTGCACAGAAGCCTGGCTAAACTCTCTCTGAGGATGAGGGCAATCCTATATGTGATGTTCCAACTTGCCACACCGGAAGCACCCTCCAGTCAGAACACGACACGGACCCCAATGCAATCTACCACAAGTCTGACATGCTGAATCAGTAGCATATATCTGCCCAGATCTATGATGTCCAGATGATGATGGTAGTCCCTTAGCGTTATCTTTATGAGGAGGTGCTCTAACGGATGGCTGGAAAACCAAGTCTGTCCCTGTCTGAAAACCCTGTCGCTGTACCGGATTCCCGGCTCTACGGTCTGTAATAACTCCCCCAGTGAAAGATCCCCCAGTCTTAACCTTCTTATATGAATCTTTGGCTGCCCGTGATTCACGACCCCTGTTTTCAATCTTTCTGGCAAGATCGAGTGCATCAGAGTAATTCAGATTCTTCATCTGCGGAGCAACTGCATTGAATAAACGGTCAACCAACCCATCAAAAAACCTCTGAACCCGAGATGTTTCATTAGGCACTAAGTTAGGTGCATACCTAGCCAGCTTAGTAAACTTAGTGTTATATGTCGATACATCAATATCTGGATTCTGAACTAATCTCTCAACTGCCTAGCATATTCCTTCCTCAGACTTTTAGGGAGAAAGCGATCATGAATAACTTAGTAAACTCGTCCCATGTCAATTGTGCTGCTTCTGCGGGCCTTTCTAAAAGTACAGTTTCATACCAGGTATTAGCTGTATCTCCCAATTTGTATGTTGCAAGTTCCACGGATCTCTCACTAGAACATCCAAGAGCACGCAACGCCTTAAGTGTACCATCCAAGAAACTCTAAGGATCCTCTGTAGTGTCAGAACCCGTGAACCTTGGTGGTTTCAGTTTCAAGAACTCTGGTAAGGACACTTCTCTGTTACCAAATATCTGAGCCTGTCTAGATGCCTGAGCCCTGTGCCTGAGCCTGTGCCTGAGCCTAAGCCTGAGCCTAGTCTGTGTCTGAGGCCTGTTGTAGGTGCCTGAGGTTGCGTGGGAGCAATGTTCTGTTGTCTAGCCCTTTCCTGTCTATCTATTCTGGCATTCAGGAGATCAATGGACCTTTGCATAGCATTAAGTGCCTCAATAGTACCATCCTCATATGACGGTGGAGGTGGATTATCCTCAATTTCTGGAGTAGGCTCTCTTGTAGCTCTTGTGGTAGCACCAGCCCTTGTGGTAGCAGTTTGGCCTCGTCCCTGAGTATTACCTCCTTTCCTAGCTGAGGTAGATGACGGCCCAGCAGTGGAGGAATTCGGAGCAGCTCGGGCTGCCTTTTTAGATCTTGTCTTACCAGCCATCTGAGTAATATAATAACTAATGTTAGATTCATCTATGTAGCAGCAGTCATCTCACACGTACGGAAGGAAAAAGACAGAGGGAAAGACACGAAACATCCTATCACGCCCTCGCAGAATAACTATTATGGGAATGGCCTGCAACATAACCATAATAGAGATTCTACTACTGACGTGTGCTCCATTAGTCATAGGAATAACCTATGGCTCTGATACCAACTTTGTCACGACCCTGTTTTGGGGCCGGTGACTGGCGCTCAGGAACTAAGTCCCTAAACAAGCCTTATCCTAAATTCTACAGAAAATCGGACAGAGTTTCCCCCTGTTTTAGGACTATCCAAAATGTACCTGCTCAACCAGAATACCAAAACACACCAGTAATAATAATAATTACACAAAAACTATGTCTTAGAGCATGAACAAAGCAAAGTGCTTCATCTAACTCCCAATAAACAAGAAACGTCTGACAAGAAGTACTAAGTTCATAAAGGCCTAAATACTCGCAAGAGCAACTTATACTGAATAACCCACTTAAATATAAGACAACTGACTAATAAATGACTAAATGGAGCGACTCTAAGAGTTTCAAAGAAGGACAATAATAAAAAACTGAAGATCTTGCCCACGCGAACTAATGCGGGGCTCACCGGAATTATCAACTCGCAGTTCTAAGAATGATGATCCTCGGCTACGGCCACCTGCTGTATCTGGAAGGAAAAATATAGCGAGGAGTGAGTCGCAACTCGATGAGTAACAACACTTATCCACAACCGTTTTAAGTGGGGACAAGTCAAAAAACATACCAGTTCCAGTATATCATATGTAGCAATAATCTAGTAAAGAAAATGTCACTTTCAGAAACAGTAAACAGTAATCAGTCTTTCAAGTATTTCTTGTAAATGAAAATCAACATCAATCAGTAGTAAATTCAGTATTTCTTTATATTATATCAAGTATATAGGTTAGGGAGATTTCCAAGATCAAACCATGTAATCAGTATAAATTCCTCCCTGAGGAAATCAGTAACGGTAAACTAGTTTTATCTTCCCACTAGCAAGGACTATAACGGTAATCCGGAGTATACAAGGTGCACCAGGTCTAACGTACCCGTCGTTAGCTACGGGGTCTGTCAAGGCTCATCCCAAAAATATATATATTTTCTATACCAAGTATAGGGCATTTCGAGTAACAATTCAATATTTCACATAGCGGTAAAACATGTCAAATAGCGGTAAAAATTAAATCTTGTAACGGTAAAATAATTCAAATAATTATTTCGGTACATATCTTGTAAAAAGACTTGTCCCACATGCAGTTTAAACATTCAGTAAGACATTTACTTCAAAATCAAGTAGAAACTATGCAGGTTATGGAAACACAAATTGTGGTAAAGTCATCACTCACAGTACAAACGCGTGTAGCTCAACCGTATCCGAGCAATCCAACACTTCTTCAATCAATCTATAATCAAATCATATCAATCTTGTGTTAATTTTCTCGTTTAAACTAGTTCATAATTAAATCAGTATACACAACCCTCGGTTTTGATAATTGACTGTTTTGTCAATTTATATTTACTCTAACTCTGTAATTCTTCCATTTACAAATATTTTCTACAACTCTTTATGTGGTATTTTGTACCATTTTGATCAAGTTTAAGCCAACTAGTATCAATGCCCACTACCCATATTACAGTAGAATTTAGTTCTCAATACTCAATAGCGTTCATGTGAAACTAATTTATCGAATCAGAGAATGGAATTTACTTACTGTATTTAGATGAAATTCCTCTTGTACCTCCCTTTTAGTGTTGTGTAAGCTTCTCTTCCTTCCCTAAACTCTCTTATGATCTTCTCAAGTTGCAAAGAAACCTCCTCTCTGTAATTTTCCCTATTTTGTTTTGCTGCTGCTGTGCAAAATTCCCTTTCCCCTAAATCCCTTTGTTCTCTCGTGCGTATGCCTTGGTTCTACCAGACTTTTGAGAGCTTTGGCCCTTTATATTTTTTTTTTTTTTGTTTTGTTTTTATTTTTTTATGGAATGACGAATTTGCCCTTATTTTTAATAAGGTATTACACTCAATCAGACAACATCAAATATTAGCAATAGCAATCTTTAATAGACATTGGCACGTGGTGAGATGTTTTATCTGACATCGGGAGTGGCACAAACATCGAAGTACTGAGTGTATGCCCCCAGAGATTTTTAATATTTACTAATATTTATAATTTGTATAATTTGAAATAAATATTTTTTAAAAGACATAAATCATATAAAAAAGATAAAATACGTAAAACTTCCAAAGACTGACACTGGGTCAGTTTATCAAGCATGTGAAAGAAAGTGTCCACATCATGATATTCCTAAACATATGCAATTGTAGGTCACCCCAGTATATTTATGCCTCACCCGGATACTCACCTCAGAACGCCTTTAAAGCACTAATTAATAGCGTATTAGATTATGATTAGCACACATCCATTAAACTTTAAAATAAAGGCATGATAAAAATGAAATTAGTACTCACTAAAATACAACTAACATAACCTATCAAACAAAGATGAAGCTCAATAAAATTAACACAATTGATGACATATATATCAAAAGATAAGCTCAATAATATTAGAAATGATAAAAGGAAGCTTGATAGATACTTACATTTCTTTCTATAGTGATGACTCTTATATATAGTTATCAATATCAAAACTATTTAAAATTAAATTCTCAAACCACTAATTTGTCTAACTGTGGTCAATTTACAAATAGTCATTTTCATAGGGATTATTCCAATAAATAAGTATTTAAAGGAGTAACTAATACATACATACAATACATACGATACACCTAATAACCTTTTTAAAGAATATCCATAACTCTTGGACCCGGGCATTCCTCACCTAGTCTATCTATAAATAGACGAAGAATGAATGGAACCATTTTAACTCTGGAATATTCTTCTCAAAGTTTGTAAAGGAAATGAACACCCAGTTGAATTCCACACCGAATGATATCATCCACGGTCAGTAGATTAGACATATTTAACCTTTTCCTGGCTTACCTTTATGGTTTGTTTGTATCTCTTAATCAATTGGTTAGCTTTTGTTTTGCAGAGAACGCCGTTGGTAGTGATTCGGACACGGACCTTGACGATTCGCCCGAATATTACCAGCCAATCTCTTCCACAGCTGAGGACGATGACGATTTACAGATCTCCGATCAAATCCCAAATCATGTTCACAACTCTGATGATGAAGCGTCCGACGATTTCCATGGGTTGCCGAATGGCTATGCACATAATTGCGTAGAGAACGGAATGTCATCGCTGGATCTCAGTGACGGGGAAGAAGAGGAGATAATGAGAGATTCTACTGTACAGAGACCATTCGGAGAGAAGGAGAGCCGTCGCAACGCTCCGTTGACAGCGGAGAATGCAACGAGAGTGATGGAAGCCATGTGTGGCGTCTCTTTTGGTGGAATGGCTCCAGAATGGACCACCCAAGTTCCTGAGGATCAGTGGATTCAACATCTACGAACATCACCACCTACTGCCTCCACCAACTGAATCTTTGGAATTTTCAATTTGAGTGTCATATTAACCCCAGCTCTACAGTTCTAATACTTTTGTTAAAGCTCAAGTTATTCATGGGATGTACTAGTAGTATTATGGTTCAAAGTTCAAACTGCTTCTGCTTTTTAGTGAATGAACCAATGAATTGTTTATCCAGGCTTGCTTGCTCCTTTTTTTTTTTTTTTTTTTTGCTGGATAAATTGCTACTTGAAGCAATAATTGCCTAATTTATTGGATTTTTTATGCAAGTTGCAACTATCACTGTACAACTTGCATTCAAATTTGTTATATTGGCCTAAGAAAAGGTTGACGAATGAATTACGGAAGACATTCACTAAAAAGAATGTCCATCTTTTGTAAAAAGAATGACTGAAGACAATTTTCTTTGCAGTACCAATTTGTTCTTTATCAATTTGTCTCAGCTAGAGCAGTGTTGCTATACTTTTTGCTAGCAATCTCATGTATTTGTCCTCCTTGCCGAGCTGGCACAGTGAATTTAAGTTTTTGTTAACGAACATGAGAGAAAAGAGGGGAAAAGACCCGCCAAGTCTTTAAATAAAAATAAGGGACAAGACCAAGGCAACCTTTAATTAATTTAAGTGAGGACTGAAGTATAGTCATTAAAAATTTGTGGGCAAAATAAATATTTTTCGAATTTACAAAAATACCCCAATTTTCAAATTTTCAATCTCTCTCCTTCACACCTACTTTTACACTCTCTCTCATATTTCAAATTATTTCAAACTTAATTCTCCCACTTCTCTTCTTTCTCTCTCTTTTTTTCTTCTTCCTTCTTCTTATTTCTTCTAGATTTCTTTTCAAATTTTATTTCATCACCATCCACGTTATTTTTTCTTTCTTGTTCTTCGTATCAATTTTATTTTTTCTTTGTTCTTCTCCGTTTTCTTCCTCTTCATCCCCGTTTCATTCTTTTTTAAGTTTTTTTTTTTAATTCTAGTCGTTTTACACATCTTTTCGGATGTGTAAACATATTTTCCGTATATTTATATAATTTTGGAGATGTTTTCACGACTGGAAAAGATGTGTACGCATCTCGTCTGATGTGTAATATGTATAGACATATAATAATATGTGTACAAATCTCGTACACATATAATAATATGCGTACACATCAGACGAGATGTGTACACATATAATAATATGCGTACACATCAGACGAGATGTGTACACATATTATTATATGTGTACACATCAGACGAGATGTGTACAAATTTTAATTATATGTGTACACATCTCGACTGATGTGTACACATCCTTGTATTGGAGTGGTGGTGGGGTGGTGGTGGAGGGTAAGAGAAGGTGGTGGTGTGTAGTGGAGGATGGTAGGAGGTGGCGGTGAGTGGCGGTGGAATAGTGGATGGGCGGGGGAGGGGGTGATGGGGATGGGGCCGGATGGGGGTAAGGGTCGATGGGGGTGGGTGATGAGAGGTGGGGTCTTTGGGTAAATAAAAAAACTTGAGGGGCTTTTAAAATGTTAGTAATTAGTAGTACTAATCTTAAAAGTGTCCCTTTTACCTATGTTTTGAGACTTGAGTCCTAAAAAACTATTTAAAGACTTAGGAGTCTCTCCCACCCAAAAATCCCAACTAACATATCATCAGCACAAGCACAATTTAACATAATTATTCTATTCTCAATCAGAAAAGCCAACAGTATGTTGTGGTTTGCTGAGCTTATTTCTGTTCAGCTTTGCATTAAGTGAAAGAAAAGTTAACACTGATCTAACAATAACACTCGTGCAGAGTATGTTTGGTCTCATTGCATTAGTATCTATGGAGTTCTAGAAGTTCGTTCTAGTTCGAGTTCATTATGCTACTGAAACAAAATCGGTACTGCTGTTAAACATTCAATAACTGAAGCTCGAAGTCCTCAAAGCATAAGCACCGATGATGTCCTCAATGCAAAGCTCAAGCACCAATGTTCTCAATTTCAGAACCTTTGTCCACCCTCTTGACAATACCAGCAATAACCTGAAATATTGGCGTCCAAATCAAGTACTAGCTGAAGTGATAAGATCATTGAATATAAGGCATATACTGTCTCTCTCCAGTCCATATTCTTATATCAGATTGGCCTAATAAGGTATTTTAGCTAAAAGATTTCTTGTTTACCTTTCCAGGTCCTAATTCATAGCTCTTCTTCAGCCCTTTTGTTAGGAGAGTTTTGACTGTGGTCTCCCATTGAACTGGTGAAGTAACCTGTGGAGGTCAACACGATAAATGAATAGTTCCCACATTATGTCCATCCATACTTGATTAACTTGGTGCTGTGGATGGTACTATCTGCTTTGTACCTGGCGAGCTAATATTTTCTTGATTGTGTCTGGATCTGCATGTGGCTGTGCATCAACATTTGATATTACTGGTATTCTGGGAGTTCTGATCTCTGTGGCAGCCAGAGCAGCTTCTAATCTCGAGACAGCTGGATTCATAAAACTTGTGTGAAAAGCACCGGCAACAGCTAGACGTACCTGGAACAATTAACTCCAATGTGAAGATGCAAATACTAAGCAGTTGGCACCCAAAACTATCATTTGGAGAGTTAAAGGAGATACCGCCATTCGAGCTTTGAACGATTTTGCTTTTGCTTCTACTGCTTCCACTCCTTTAAGACCTCCAGAGACTGCATAATTTCCCTTTAAAAATATAGGGCTTTAATGTCAATGGCAAACTGAGAAAGTGCTTAGCCAGGTGTACTACTGTAATGTACAATGAATATCGAGTTAATCCTGGCTAGAGGTTTTGGAAAAACTTACAGGGCATAAGAAATTTGCAATCTGAACTTTGTCGGCTTCATCAACTTCCTCATTAGCTGCATCGCACAGTTTCTGAACCTTCTCGGCGTCCAGCCCGATTATACTAACCATTGCACTTTTTGCAGCATCAGCAGCATCCTGAAGGTAATGGAGAGAGTAGATATTGTCAAAGTTCTATGCATGATACATAATTATGATTCATACTTGAACATTACCTGCATAGCTTCTCCTCTTAGCTTGACCAGCTTAAGCCCATCCTCAAAACTGGCAAAGACAATCAGTTCAGTGGGGACAATGATGAAATCCAAGTCCTTGCATCTTGGCAACACTGAAGGATAGAAAAGTAACATCTAGACATAAACTACTCCTAGAGTCTGCCTTTCAATAATAATAATATGTAGGATAGCAACCTGAACGCTCCTGCAAATCCCAGAGCAGTGTATTCGCCCAAGCTCAGACCACATGTGACGTCAACAGAATCAATTATTTGCTGACCCCCTTCACGAGCACGGAGTATCTCTACTGCAGCTAAGCTAGTAACATAGATAGCAGGCTGGGAAAAAGTAATTTATGAGCTAGTCGAAAACAACAGTAGAAGTTATATCCTATCGCTGTCATCCAAAATGCTGTAGTTATTGGGAGGTCATTGTAGAAAACCTCGCTACCAAACAGGAGAGCTGAAGCAAACGAATATGATGAAATGAACAATACCTGGCTTAGGACGGTGGAGTCTAGCTTTTGTTTTGGACCATTAATGCACACATCCAAAAGGTCAAACCTGTAAGCAAATGAGGAGATATTAACATAAAATGCTTGACGTCAACCAATCACCTAAGCCTTGATCCGAAAAGATAGAAAAACACAATATGTTGAATTTTTTTCTTCTAAGCTAAGCTGTTTGGTCTCTCCAAAAATGCATTAGTTTGACACACAACTTGCAGCATTTTTGGAGAGTCCGAGCAGAATAATCTTAAAACAAAGAAAAGTTAAACTGACAGATGCAACATGCATTTATGCAAATAAAGCAATTGTCTAAGAATGTTAACTATAGCATTTACAAGTTGCGATCCATCATATTTACCCCATAATTTCATTTGCTCTCTTGTATAATTCAGCTGCAGCAGGCACCTTCTGAGCCTCTGCACCCATTCCAACAGCTTGTGCCCCCTGAAGAAGTATAGTGCGTACAAAATAGATTGCTATGAAATTTTCTGAAAGCTCCACAAACTGGACATCTTTTGATCGTAACGAGTTGACGGTTCTAGGAATTAGTCATCTACAGTGATGATCAAGACCCACTTAACCTAAGACCAGATATTTACTAAATTAACAATCAACTGATAGGTTCGAAAATAACCGTCTCAAGGAAAAGAAATTGAACCTGGTGAAAGTCTAAGCATGATGACAGTAAATTTTGGCCTTTCTCTGATTAGTTACATTTTGTTGAAGAAAACAGTATTCGAGTATTCTTTTGCACAAGTGCTTATCAAGTAATTAGACAAAAGAACAACTGAATTAGCATAAATCCCACATACATGAACACAAAGCTAGCAACTTTTCCAACTGACATTTGAACCAATTGATGCAATAAAGCAATCACTCTTTAACATATTAAACTTTCAATAAGAAAAATATATTATGAAGAAGAGACAATAAACTTATATTTAATAAACATCATTTCTACTCAGCGAGAAATACTAATCAAGTAATTAGACAATAGAATATTGAATTAGTAAATGGCACATAAAATCATCAGAAAGCTAGCTAATTTTGGATCAATCAAATCAGTAGATGATATGTACGCAATTCTACAACATAAACTTCATTTTTCTTTCTTCTTACAAGAAATAATCCGAAATGTAAGACAAAGAAGAGATAAAAAGAAAAAGATAGAGACCTGGCCAGGAAACAGAAAAGCATTAGTGGGCTTATAGTCAGCGAACAAGGCATCATTGACGGCAGTCTGAGATCCAACGGAAACGCCCATGAAAACCCTACACTTATCCAAATTCTTTGGGCTAAATCTTGGAATACCATTCTTGGGGAGAGAAACGGAAGGAAGAAGCAAGGAGGTTGAGCTCATATTGAAAGAAGGGGTTGATAGTCGACTCAGTGGGTGTTGGTAGCGGAACAAAACATGCATTTGACAGATTGATTTATACAAACTTATATTGGGAGCATCGTGCTGTAATGGCGGAGTTAACAATGTGCTTTACTCTGGAGCTTGTGAGTAGGCAAGGGTAAGCTAAGCTCAAAATCCCAATCTAACGGACCCACCAATCATGAATTAAATAATTTATTTACTTCAATTTTTATATTTTAAAGATTATTTCAGTTTAAGAAATTTTTAATAAATTCTCAAATAAAAAAACATGAGCATCCTTTTAGATCAGACTTGAGAGACAGCCTAATTTACGTTTAATCTAATCCTAATGCTATCTTATATGGCTATAAAATATGGAGAAAGGTTATATTTGCCCCTCTAGTAATTATTATCAGTTGACGGCGCCCTTCGTTTTACTTTCCGCTATATGCTACGCCTGTCGTTTCCCTTTTTCATTTTTATACCCTCAAAATTTAACAATGGTTGGGAGCCAGCTTTCCAATTGTGCGTGGCGTCCATCTATGTCCTTATTCTATTTACCCCAACTCTAATTAGATAATCTAATCCCCCAACTTGGACTACTATCTAACCATACCCATTTTTACCCTAAATCTTCCTCCTCAAGTCAACTTCCAAAAGAAATCAAGATTTAACTTCCACAAAAATTAGGATATAAACAAAAGTAATGATAGAGAATGTATTGGTCAAAATTCGAACGCACATTCATCACACGTGATTGATGACATGAAAGACGTAGCATAAATATTGGAGTCGAGCCGACAGTTACTTTATCATCAAGAGTTGAGTAATTACAGACGCTTAAAGGGATCAGCGAATCAAAGATTCGGACAAGCGACCGATTGACAGCGGAAGATAAACCTTATTTCTAACTGATTTCGCTATTTTTGGTAGGTTGTTAGACGTAGATAAGAGCACTATCTGATGATGGAGAAATGTGTATAGCAAAAAGTTTAGCTGGGTTTAGGATTCTACTGTTATAAATATAACCTTTATCCCCCCTCCCCCCAAATGTATTTTACACTATTGAATACAAACTTCTTGATGCAATCGAAACTACGAAAGCGATAAAAGATAAGAAACGAGACGAAGACTCACACGATTGTTCGTGTAGCAACGAAGAACAATGTTTCGTTACACCCCAAACGATGGCAAGGATCACCTACGCTATGCAACTATCCTCAAGAGACACTAGGCTCGAGCAAATAGAATGATCAAATAGGATTGAAAAACAACTTAGATTCATCCAATTGATTTCAAGCCAAAAGAGTTACAAGGTTCAAGAGCATTGCTCATATAATGTTTTGTGTTCAAAGTAAGGTAAAAATGCAATAAATGAAGAAGGGGTATATTTATAGCACCCCTTTACAAGGTTTGTTAAGTTTCTGGTCCGCTGCTCATCAAACAGTCATCGCGATCGCGTGAAGGGAATAGCGATCGCGCAGGGAACATTTCTTCAGAAGCTCGCGATCGCGCGAGAGATGGCACGACAGCGAAGAGCAAACTTTTCCTCTTCGCGATCGCGCAGGTGTGGTCGCGATCGCGAAGAACAAAAGTTCTTCATCAGGCAGTAAGCTCAGAAGGTGCTCCCCTGTTTTGCCTTGTTTTGCTCCCCTGCTTCCTGCACTGTTTCCTGCCCTGTTTCCTCTTTGATTGAGCTCCAATGCATTGTCTTCAAGTCATCCCCCGAGCTCATATCATCCATGCATTTCCAAACCAAGTGTAAGTGAGCGTCTTGTATATCCTTGGCTTGACTTCGAGTGAATGGCCTCGATGCAATTTGGGTTGCATCATCCTCCCCTTCTTGAGAAGATTTCGTCCTCGAAATTAAGGAGTCCTCCTCCAAGGTATCATCACCTACATCAAAAGAAGTCAAGTTACTAACATTGAAAGTAGTCGACACATTATACTCACCGGGCAAATCTATCACATATGCACTATTGTTGATCTTGGACAACACTTGGAATGGGCCATCGCCCCTTGGTGCCAACTTCCTCTTCCTTTGGTTGGGAAAGCTTTCCTTGCGGAAATGCACCCACACCCAATCTCCCTTCTTGAAATCCACCTTCTTTCTTCCTTTGTTTTTCTTGGTTGCTATCTTCTCATAGGCCTCCTCCAAAGTCTTCTTCACCTTGGCATGAAGTTCAAGCAACGCCTTGGCCCGAGCTTTACCTTCAAAATCAACAACCACATCCCTTGGCAAAGGGGTAAGATCAAGAGGATTCAAAGGGTTAAAACCATAAACACACTTAAATGGAGTCATGCCAATCATACGATGCAAAGTGCGGTTATATGAAAACTCCATGAGTGGTAGCTTATCAATCCAAGTCCCGGCCTTACCTTTGGTCATAGCCCTAAGTAGAGCTCCCAAAGTCCGGTTCACCACCTCGGTTTGTCCATCGGTTTGAGGGTGGTGGGACGTAGAGAATAGCAACTTGGTGCCAAGAGCACCCCACAAACACTTCCAAAAATGGCTAAGGAACTTGGTGTCCCTATCACTAACAATGGTGCGAGGCATCCCATGCAACTTCAAGACATTATCAATAAACAAGGAAGCTACATGTTGTGCATCATTAGTCTTTTTGCACGGAATAAAGTGAGCCATTTTGGAGAAACGATCAACGACAACATAAATGATATCGTGTCCTCCTCTAGTCCGGGGCAAAGCCATAATAAAATCCATAGAGATATCAACCCACGGACTAGTAGGTATGGGCAAATGAGTGTATAAGCCATGGTTGTTGGATCTAGACTTGGCCTTCTTGCAATCCAAGCAAGCATTGCAAAACCGTTCCACAAGAGGCCTCATTTTTTGCCAATGGAATTGTTCTTTAAGTATGGCCATAGTCTTGTCCACCCCAGAGTGACCCATCAAGCCCCCACAATGTGCTTCTTGCACTAGCACATCTCTCCAAGAGGACTCGGGGACACACACTCTCCCATTCTTGAAAATGTAGCCATCTACCCATTGGCATTTTTCCACCATCTCCCCCACTCACTAGAGCATCATGAATGCTCTTGAGCTTTGGGTCATGTTCATACAATGATTTTATGCTTTCAAAACCCATAAGTCTAGAAGCAAGAGTGGTAGCAAGGGCAAACTTCCTAGAAAGCGCATCAGCTACACATTGTCCTTACCCTTTTTGTAATGAATTACATAAGGGAAGGACTCAATGAACTCCACCCCCTTGGCATGTCTCTTGTTCAACTTCTCTTGGCCTCGTAGATGCTTGAGTGACTCGTGGTCACTCTTGATCACAAATTCCCGAGGCCATAGATAGTGTTGCCAATGGGCTAGGGCTCTCACGAGGGCATACAACTCCTTGTCATACGTGGAGTAATTCAAGGCTGCGCCCTTTAACTTCTCACTAAAGTATGCAACGGGTTTCCCTTCTTGCATGAGAATACCCCCAATACCCACCCTCGAGGCATCACATTCAACCTCAAAAGCCTTTCCGAAGTCGGGCAATTGCAACAATGGGGCGGTACTTAACCTACTTTTCAATTCTTGGAAAGCCTTCTCTTGCGGCTCTCCCCACACAAAGGATTTGTCCTTTTTCACCAACTCGGTGAGTGGTGCGGTGAGTGATGCGGCAATGGTGCTAAAGTCCCTAACAAAGCGCCTATAGAAACTAGCAAGGCCATGGAAATTCCTCACATGAGAGACGGTGGTGGGAGTAGGCCAATCTCTAATGGCTTCAACTTTGGACTCATCAACTTCCACACCATTGACACTAACAACAAAGCCCAAAAAGACAACTTTTTCAACACAAAAGGCACACTTCTTAAAGTTGGCATAGATCTTTTCGGCTCGTAGCACTTCAAGGACTTGACTCAAGTGGCCAACATGATCATCTATTGACTTGCTATAAATCAATATGTCATCAAAGTAGACGACCACAAACTTGTTGATGAATGGTTTTAGCACGTGGTTCATTAGCCTCTTGAAAGTACTAGGTGCGTTGGAGAGGCCAAAGGGCATCACCAACCATTCATATAGACCACACTTGGTCTTGAATGCGGTTTTCCATTCATCCCCGGGTTTCATCCGGATTTGATGGTAACCGGACCTAAGGTCTATTTTTGAAAAGATGCTAGAACCACTAAGCTCATCTAACATATCATCCAAATGAGGTATGGGATGTCGATACTTTACCGTGATCTTGTTGACCGCTCGACAATCCACACACATCCTCCAAGTGCCATCCTTCTTTGGAACAAGGATCACGGGCACGGCACAAGGACTCAAGCTCTCCCTCACCAAGCCTTTGGTAAGCAATTCATCAATTTGCTTTTGTAACTCCCTTGTGTCCTCGGGATTACTTCTATATGCCGGCTTGTTTGGAATTTGAGATCCCGGGACAAAGTTAATTTGATGTTCAATACCCCCTCAAGGGAGGTAATCCATCCGGCATCTCTTCCGGGAACATGTCCTCATAGACCTTCAAAACATTGTCAATGTCACCAGGCAAAGGGTTAGGGTTGGATAAATAATCACTTTCGAAATTTAAAACCATACCTTTGTGCACTAGGCATATGAGCATCTTGGTGCCATCATTACCTTTTAAATACTCACCCGGTTACATCATGGCACACATGCGACCAGTGGGAGATGGTGGAGTCTCGGCCAAAGGTTTGGCAACAACCGAGGACTTGGCCTTAGCCGCTTCCCTCAACTCCTTCATGCGCCGATAGTCTTCACTTACTTGCTTTGGGATCAAGGGTGTAAGCACAAACTTCTTCCCCTCATGCCTAGGCGTGTAAGTGTTGGCCCGACCATCATGAACCACTTGTTTGTCGTATTGCCAAGGCCTACCAAACAAGAGGTGGCAAGCTTGCATTGGCACCACGTCAAACATGTGTTCATCTTGATAGTTCCCAATCTTGAACCTAATAAAGACTTGTTTCACTACCCTCAACTCCCCACACTCACTTAACCGTTGCAAACGGTAAGGACTTGGGTGTTTGATGGTAGGAAACTTCAATTGTGAGACCAAAGATTGGCTCACCATATTTGCACAACTACCCGAGTCAATGATCATGGAACACACTTGTCCCTTCACTCTACACCGGGCATGGAACAAGTTTTCCCTTTGTTCATCTTCCCTCTCCTCACTCACCATGGTTCCCAAAATACGACGCACCACAAGGAACATATTAGGATCATCCCCCTCTGTCACTCTCTCTTCACCCTCAACTTCCTCACTCTCCTCCTCAACTTCACCCTCGGACTCACTTTCTCCCTCATAGACCAACCCATCATCCATCACAATCATTGTTTTCCGGGTAGGACACTCTTATGCAAAGTGGCCATAACCCTTGCATTTGTGGCATTGGAAAGAAAAAGAAGAAGGAGTATTTAAAGTAGTTTTAGAATTACCTCCAACCTCTTTGTGGTCGCTTCTCGGGGTAGCCTTTTCAAAAGGCTTCTTTACATCTCGACTCCCACTTGCTCCACTTGTATATGGGCTCTTCCATTCTTTGGTGCGAGTTGATGGAGTGGTAGTGGTAGTAGCACTCCTATAGCGAGGAGCCTTTTCTTCTTTGAGCCACTTATCGGCTTCAACCGCGGCATCACAAACATCTTGTAGAGAGTGGAAGATGTGTAGCCTCAATTGGGAAGCAATCTCCTGACTCAAGCCACTCTTGAAACGGATGATAGCTTGTTCCTCATCCTCCGTTTCCATATCAAGAGCCATCTGGTTTTTCTCAAAGTCGTTGAAATATTCATTAACGGACTTGTAGCCTTGTTTCAATTCATAGAGCCTTTTGAGTTGCTCTTGTCGATACTTGGGAGTCACATATTTGTTGTTCATTACCTCTTTCAACTCTTCCCAAGTGATGTTCATCCGCAACCCAATTCGTCTCCTTGATCGCTTGACGGATTCCCACCATGTAGAAGCATAGGACTCAAATGAAGCTATAGCATAAGTGGCATTCTTCTCTTCGGTCATATCATTTGTGTCAAAGACCCGCTCCAATTGGACCTTCCATTCTAGAAATGCTTCCGGATCACTAGCCCCTTTGAAAGGCGGGATTGTGATCTTTACACTATTGAGATTAGTCTCACGACCCCCACGGTGTTGTCCCGGTTGACCCCCGTAGTAGTCTTCAACATCATCATACTCTCGTCTCAAGTCCCTTTCCACAAAAGCCCTTGGAGGCCCTCGACCTCTCCCACGACCTCCATTCATCGCTCTTCTATTTGGATAGAGAGCATCAAACTTATCATCAAGTTCGGGACCCTCCCCTTCTTGAACTTCATCAACTTGCTCAAGGGGCGCTATGTTTCTCCGGGGCCTTAGGAATGGAACATCTCCTTGGGGATTGCCCAAGGGTTGGGGATTGCCCAACATTCTTTCTCTAGCAAGAGCCTCGTCCCTCGACCGTTGTCAACGAGCTAGCTCCGCATATTGATCCGGTTTCATGATTGAATCATCACTAGTGCCTTCACCGGTATCTTTTGGGACACTCGGGGTCCTCTCCTTTTCAATAACTTCCATCTTGAGGCTTAAGGCCTTCACCTCGGCTAACAAACTAGCCAAGACGTCGGTTGGAACCTCAATGGTACTCTTTGCCTTCTCCTCCGCCATGCACCTACAACAATAAAAAACAAGAAAAAGAGATTAGAGTAAAAGTCCTCACTCACTCCCTCACTTTTGTTTGTCGCTCGGGTTCACTCAAGTTGGGGGTTAAGTTCACACAAACTTGAGATCAATGGCCTCCTCGTAGTTGCACAACCTCCTCAATGATCAATCCAAGTCACAAGAACCAAATGCTCTTCGGGAAGAGTGGATTCAATGGGACTCGATGAACGCTAAGCTATTTGGTGCGCACTTGAAGCAAACAATTAACTATGAATCTTCTTTGAAATCTACTCTCCTTCTAGGCACGAGTATCCTATTCGCACAATGGATTAGTACTAATTAGGTAGAAGTGTTACCCTCAAAGTACTAACCGGGAGTGACGCGATCAAATGTTCAAAGATCGAATCGTCACTAAATGGATTCGGAATCGGACGAATTTTTGTTTTTGATCTAGAAACTCACCATATTTGATGATACAATTGGAGTTTTGGTGATCGGAAACTGTTACGACGCATTTGCGAACGTTCTGTCCCGATTCAGGATTTTCTGGAAATTGGTACTCTTCGCGATCGCGTGAGGTTGGGCGCGACCGCGATGGGTTAAAATTGCAAGATGACGCGAACGCGTGGGACACTGCGCGATCGCGTAGGTCTGTGCAGCAGAATCAGAATCCCGACTGTAAACTTCAGTTTTGGCACACAAACAACCCCAATTCAACTTGTTTTTCATTTTTCAAGCTTTCAAATGGTGTTTTCAACTGTAGCAAACAATTCCCAATGGTTTGACCAAACAAACAACCAACAAACAACTTATTTCAATGATTTTGGACAAGTTCTTCAAAAAATTTCAAAACCTTCAAGATTCAAAATTTTGGTTTTCATTCCACTACTCCAAATGATGTTATGGGGGTATCAAAACGACGTGAAAACTATAAGGAGTAAACCCCAATACCAAACAATCAAGAATTCATAACATCAATCAAGTTCTAGCAAATTTTGTGAAATCTTCAACCTAGGGTTTAAATTTTCCAAACTTTCATTCTCAACTTGAAATGGTGTTTTGTTGGTACCCAATCAAAGAGAATACGTATTCAAACAATCCCCGATAGTTAACAACAACGAAATTGCAACAACAAACGATTTCTAGCAATTTTTTTGTGATTTTCTAAATTTTGAATTTTTTTCTTCTTTTTCAAATAACAAGAATAAGAACAAGAAAATAAACAAGAAACAAAGATGACAAGCACGAAGAGTAGGACGAGGGTTCGTAAGAACGTAACCCTAGCCTTGCTCTGATACCAACTGTTGCAATCGAAACTACGAAAGCGATAAAAGATAAGAAACGAGACGAAGACTCACACGATTGTTCGAGTAGCAACGAAGAACAATGTTTCGTTACACCCCAAACGATGGCAAGGATCACCTACACTATGCAACTATCCTCAAGAAACACTAGGCTCGAGCAAATAGAATGATCAAATAGGATTGAAGAACAACTTGGATTCATCTAAATGATTTCAAGCCAAAAGAGTTACCAGGTTCAAGAGCATTGCTCATATAATGTTTTGTGTTCAAAGTAAGGTAAAAATGCAATAAATGAAGAAGGGGTGTATTTATAGCACCCCTTTACAAGGTTTGTTAAGTTTCTGGTCCGCAGCTCATCAAAAAGTCATCGCGATCGCGTGAAGGGAATAGTAATCGCGCAGTGAACATTTCTTCAGAGGCTCACAATCGCGCGAGAGATGGCGCGACAGCGAAGAGCAAACTTTTCCTCTTCGCGATCGCGCAGTTTTGGGCGCGATCGCAAAGAACAAAAGTTCTTCGTCAGGCACTAAGCTCAGAAGGTGCTCCCCTGTTTTGCTCCCCTGCTTCCTACACTGTTTCCTGCCTTGTTTCCACTTTGATTGAGCTCCAATGCATTGTCTTCAAGTCATCCCCTGAGCTCATATCATCCATGCCTTCCCAAACCAAGTGTAAGTGAGCGTCTTGTATATCCTTGGCTAGACTTCGAGTGAATGGCCTCGATGCAATTTGGGTTGCATCATCTAACTTTAAGAGTGAACTGCAACCATTTCTACCAAAAGCCATAGCTGATGGTAGAGGCGCAACTCACATCTTATATCACCGGATCAACCCCAAATCGAGGTCCGTCCCCGACACCACCATGACCACCTCGAGCAACGCAACTCCTCCAGGGGCGGACCCTACAACGGGAGGCTCCCGAGGATGTGGGCCCCACACTGGGCGGCCCTATTGCATCATCCCCCCTTTCTTTAAAGCAAGTTCGTCCCCGAACTTCGCATGGTGTAGCCGGGAATCGAACCCGGGTTGGCTCTGATACCAAACTTTAAGAGTGAACTGCAACCATTTCTACCAAAAGTCATAGCTGATGGTAGAGGCGCAACTCACATCTTATATTGCCGGATCAACCCCAAATCGAGGTCCGTCCCCGACACCACCATGACCACCTCGAGCAAAGCAACTCCTCCAGGGGCGGACCCCACGACGGGCGGCTCCCGAGGATGTGGGTTCCACGCTGGGTGACTCTATTGCATCACTTCTCATTAAGCTCTCATCAATACACTTCTTTCACTTATTATTGCAGACTACAATTGCATCTTATTGTGCTGCTATATTATTTAAAGTTCAATCCTATTTTACTTTATTTCACTTGGAAGGAGACGAAGTCCATCCTTCGCACCGAAGCACGAGTGATAGACCGATTGAATAAGTTTTACTTTATTTCTTTCATAAATTACTTATTCTTTTTAATCATTGCTATCGTTTTGTGTGCTCGTTATTTATTGTCATTATCTTCTTCAATTGGTTTAGTCTAGACCATTAATCTCCAAATTAGTAATCTCAAACGTACTCACAGCTTTTAATCATAAAATTTAGTTGCTAGTTGGTATAATTGATAATCTTAAAGGGTCTCATCGTTTCTTTGATGAAATATCGTATTCATCTTCTGTATTTTTCATTGTTCAATTATTCATATAGTTTTCTTCATTTACGTATTCTGACTCCAACTTAATAAAGATATAATACATCAATCGCCCCTTCTACTTTTGATCACTTAGTCTAGTTTGCAATGTGAGTTCAGAAATAACCAACCGGATTTTTATATAAAATGATCGCATATGGCTCGACTAAATACAAATATAATTGTAAAATATAAAATTATATTGTAGAAAATATATTTGGCACCCACCGTGGTGCCCAGGCAATCGATTTATTCTGAGATTCGTTGTTGATTTTACTTACGGTTCTTGTTTTTGTGTGCAATGGCAGACGAACAGGGCAATACCACTGGTCGTGACGACGTGCCACAACCTAACCCCGCTGATGGGGTCTAGGTTCTAGTCGCCAAAGAAGAGACCGGTGAATCATCCAACCATGAACATGATCCGCCTCTGGACCACACAGTGGTCGGTTCGCAGTTGAACTTGCCCCACAGACTGAGGCCTGGTAAGGAAACGGCGGTCGAGACTACATTGATTGATACGAAAGCATTGTTGGTGGAATTTCTTAAGAAACAAGACATGCATATGGAGAAGATAAGTGAGCAGTTGGTATTTCTGCATGGCTCTACAAGTCACAGAGCACGCACTTTCCCGGTGACACCCCCCGCAGGCACTCCAACCTCTGTTCCTCAAGGCGTAGTAATAGGAGAACCTGAAGCGGGAGACGGATTTATATGGACAAGCCGAGATCATCTCACTTAGAAGCTGCTTTTCGGATTCTGCGATACATCAAAACCTCACCAGGAAGAGGTTGGGGTTGGGTACGGCCGCCGTGGCGGCGGGAGCTCCAGCCTCCATCATGACAGAACCAAGGATGATGGCTACATTGCAGACAATGTTGAACGATTCAGTGGCTAAAAGGTTTAGAGAGATGAAATTATTTATGGAAAAGTTGTCGGGGATTCCAAAGTTGACGGAAGATGCCGCCACGAAATCAATTTCAAAGCAGTCGTTCCTAGCGAGCACCGCTCCGTTGCCAATTCCAAAGAAGTTTAATTTACCGGAGAACTTACGTTATGATGGAACCACTGATCCGAGGGATCACGTGGACTTGTTTGCAATAGCAGTGCAGGCGAATGATCTAACAGCTGAAGAGATCAGTTCTATGAGTCTTAAGAAATTTTGTGAGACGCTTAGGGTGGAGCTTTAAAGTGGTACATGCAGCTGCCCGAAAATGAGAATACGATCTTCGATAAGATGGCAAGTTCATTAGGACGCATATGGGAGCTAAGAAAGTGGAAAGGAAGGTGGAGGGTATATTTAATATCAAGAGGCGACTGAATAAAACAATCAAGTAATTTATGGAACGATTTAACCAAGAGAAGATGTCCATCCCACAGGTCGAGGAAAGATGGGCTTATTTGGTTTTTATAAACAATTTGAGTATGCATGCATCAGAGACATGTAAGAAGTTGAGAGAATGATTGAGAGAGATCACCCCAACCACTTTTCATAACCTCTATCGCGAGTGCGACCCAAAAATCATAGCAGAGGAGGAAGAATTGCAGTTAGCTTTCTATAACAGATGCTATCATCAGTCGGCTCCCTCAAGGAGGGTGGATAATGACAGGCGAAACTCCAGGTTCAAAGATTCGAGCCCTATATTTTCCCTTGTCAAAATGAAAACGGACACAGAGCCATCAATTCAAGGAGTCAGCCAAAAAAGGAGACGTCGGATCCATCTTTGGTGTCAAAGGACCCACTTCCTCCTAAGATTTCAGAGTATAATTTTTTTCATTTCAATGGCTGGGTTGGTGTATTGAGAGAAAAGGGTGATTTTCCCGGACGAATGAAAACTAGTCCAAACAGTAGAGAGGAAAATTTATAGTGTGCATTCCATCACGGTCACCATCGAAGATTGTAAAATATTGCATTACGAGGTGGCGAATTTGCTTGAGAAAGGTGAATTGGCAAAATATCTAACTGAAAGGGGTAAGGAAAATTTTGCTAAGAATAGAGGTAGACTCAAGCCTCCAAATCCCCTGGCTTCAAGAATAATGGTTAATGTCATTTCTAGAGGAGCTGAGGTCCACAGAGTAACGTATATGGCCAAAAATTTTGCTAAAGTTCCGATTGTCACGACCCTTTTTTAACTCAAGAAAGTTAGTTTTAAAGGCTGTGACGGTGTTTAAAGGTACACAATTATTTAAGAGATTTCCAGGGTCGCCACTGGACAAGTTAAAGGTGTGTCAAGTCACTAAAGTGGTGTACCTAGAACACCTATGACTTGAAATGGTCTGCGTTAGAGTTCTGAGTAAGGATCTCGGTTGACTCTTGAGAAGGTGTTAGGCACCCTCGGGTCCTGTACGTAGCAAAATTACTTTTATTGACGCATTTCGACTCTTTGAAATTATTGTATTATATTTTGCCTTGATTTATTACGCTTTGATTAATTATTAAATTTTTACCGTTCGACAATTGAAAACTCAAATCTAATATAATCGCGCGAGAACTTCACTCGTTCGAAATCTTCTGACTTAAATCGATTAATTCGCGCAGGCACTTCACCCATTCGAAATCTCTCGAAATAAATTGAGTTTCAAGTGAATAATTATTCTTTAATCTTAAATTTCACCCTATAATTTTGCCAAGCCGTGTGAGATTTTCCTTGTTGTAAAATAAATTAGATTAGGTAAGCCTAGTACGTCTTGCCTAACTATTCATACACTTGTGCAACAACCCACTTATTTATAATAGAGTTCAAAATCATTAATGAGGTGAAATAATTTAATAAGGACCTTAAGTATGCCAAACTCATTCTAGCTTTGTACATATCCTTTTGCACGTCAACCTCATTTTAAAAATTGGCACCTTACGTTTTAGCTGCGTTCTGTAAAATCTTGATTTTAAATTTAGAGGCCAAGACCTCACACTGGCTTATCTTTGCAAATCTGGCACACTTCATTTTTCTGCCCGTTTTTCTTTTGAATTTTTGCAAGACAAGTCTCTTTGTTTTGCTCATTTCAGTTCTGGCCTATTTTATTTAGCATAATTGTTCAACTTTAACATATGTCTGATTTTTTCTTGTTGTCCTAAATTTTACACAAAAATTTGACGAGTCCAAAGTGTATAGGGGATTCCTACTCGTACTTGTCAAATTATAGTATAGTTTATGATATCGTCAAAAAGAGATTGAATATTCTATGCTACAGACTTGGAATATTTTATTTACTATTTGAGAGAATCAAGCTGATGAAAGTTGAGATTTTTAGGTTTAATTTACTTTAACTAAACAAGACAATTTTCGAAAAATTTTAAATTTAAAAAGAGTTGGGAATTATTGAATTCACTTGATAATATTTATAATAAAATCTCAATTTCGTAACACGTATTTCTCTAAAGAATAATTGCTTATTGTTAATTCAATTATGTTTTGCGCACTAAGAAATAATCAATTAATAAAACACTGCGTGAGGTTATGTAAAATCAATTGAGTTAAAACTAGTGACGATTAAACCGAAATAATTTCCTTGCTTGAATTGTGCTAAAAAGTAGTAAAAACTTCGTGAGAATATTTTCACTAAAAATCAATAATCTTTCTTACAACAATTCCTTCATGAGAATTAAAACTGAGGTAATCAAGATTACGGGTTTGGAATGATAAATTACTAAAAATTTCTTTCACACTATTATTTTGTTCATCGATTCTTTATATATTAATTTTGCTCCGTGAGAATTATAAAATAAATATATCAATAACTTAGAGATAAAATACATAGATGTGATAATACTTGTTAAGTAAAAAATATCATTCTAGCACAGTATGAGATCAAATTGAAAGTTTCAAGCCAAGTATGGTTTTAAAATTGAGATAATATTATAAATATATCAAGCTTTATCAACTATCCCAACAAAAGAGATTACTCCATTATGGAGTAACAAAAACTAAAAGGGAATTTAAAAAGACTAAAAATATTTTTACTACATAGAGAAGAAGAGAGAGACCAAGATTTATTCTTCTCTTGCTAGAGTGAAAAGATGAAAGGAATTACAATGGATAAAAGGGGGTTGTTCTTCTACATAAGAGGCAGTGGCTATTTATAGCCAAATATGGCTCCTCACTTATGGCAAAGTGAGATGTAAATTACCCAAATAATATCTCTTTTTCTTCAAATCTCATGTGCTCACTCACACTTAGGTCAATGTAGATGGGAATGTAGTTTTCTACCTTCAAATCTCATGTGCTAGCAATCTTTAATTTACTTTGGAAAAAGTGGAGAGCAAAGTAGTTTTTTCTTTATTCATATCCCATGTACATTCCCAATTTAGTTGCTACTTTGACAAATGTGACTTTTTCTTCATTCTTATCCATGTGCTAGCATTCTTCAATTTACTTTGGCAAAAGTGGAAGGCCAAAGTAACTTTTTCTTCTATTTTCTACATGCTAATTCCATATTTGCTATTTTGGAGTTTGTTTTCCCAAAGTGACTTTACTTCTTTCCTTGCTAGAAATCTCCCAAACAAATTACTTTGTCAAAAGTGGCTTCTCTTTTCTAGCTTCTTTATTTTTTTTTCTTTTCCAAGTATTTCTTTTTCCTTAAAGAATTGTTATAAAATATGCGAGAATATGATATAAATATTCATGTTTTATTTTAAAATATTTATTTTTATATTCAAAATACATGAATAATTTATATCCATAAAATTCTCTCATACTTGAACTTTTGCTCGTCCTCGAGAAAAAGGAAGATTTTTTTTTTTAAAAAAAAAGCTAATGACTTTTGTAGGATATAAAATGTGTTCAACTATAAATAACCTTCATTATGTTCAATGCAATTATCCTTTTTAAATTCACCAAATTCTTTACCTTGTTCTGAATTTTCATTTGATCAACAAAAGTTTGCATTCTTCTCCCCTTGAATTCTTCAGAATTGATTGTTTTATGACCACTTATTCATTAAGTATCGTAGTCTTGTCCATAGGTTTGTTCCTCATATTTATCTCCACTAATATAGATACAACAATGATTTTCAAAATCTTTTTAGGTCTTTTCTTGGCTTGTAATGTCAGACTTCAGGCTGGTAGGTTATAAGGATATATTTATAGTGACTTTTCTTCTTCCAGCTAGGAGAAAATATTTATTTCTTAGTACTTCCATCCTTTCTAAGTACTTTCTATTTGTATTTTCTCTTCTTTGCACTACCATACACAATCATATATTCACAATTTTTTTTTTCTCTTTTTGTTTTTTGTTTTTTTTTTTGTTTTTTTTCCCACAATATTTCTTCTCTTTTTATTTTATTTTATGTCAATCTATGCTTTTTCATAGCTGGAGGAAATGATAACTATGTCTATATATATACATAAGGGAATATAAATGGAGACTTTTTAAAAAAAAAGAAAAGTAAAGAGGGTGTTTGAAAAAAAATTAGGATCAAGGCTCAAAGAAGGGTTCTAAGTGATAAATTTTTACATTTGGATAGAAATAAAGATGCTTGAATTGTGCATCGAAGAAGGCTTAATTTTCTTTTCCAAAAAATCAGTGTCATCCATTATTTCGTCTCGAAACACATTTAGAGCAAGTTCTAGCCAAGTTTAGTGATTCTACCTATTTTTGTGATCATAACTTTTCTCAATTTCAATGATTTTCAGAATTTAAGATACATTCTCTTCTTTCACAAAATCAAAATTACTAACACGAAAAATTATATGGTGAAGATAAAAAGAAATAATATTGAATACAATGCAAAGAATTTATTTTTTCAATTAGTATACCTTCAAAAGATCATAAAAATATTTTATAAAACATATATAAATTAGAACAATCCTCCCCCATACTTGAATATTTCATTCTCCTGGATGAAAATGCATTTCAGGACGAGTTAAAAGGGAAGTAAAAGAAAGATTTTTTTAAAAAAAAATAAAAATAAAATAATTAAAGTAGAAAATACTGCTTAATAAGTAAAATGTAAATACTTTTTGCTTTCAAATTTACAATCACAGAAGAAAGCTTGAAAGAAACTGTGATCACACATATTCTATGTATAATAGACTGACTAATTTAATACCTTAACAGTCATGAGGTCCTAGTTTAAATATAAACCAGAAAATTACCTGTGCCATCATTAGATTTTCACAATTAAACGGTTAACCAACCAGTAACTTAGGCATACCGATCACCATGGAGTTGCTCCTGTATAGGTGACTCTGTTTTTGTAGAGCTTCATGAGATGTTCCGGTTGTACAATAATCTGGATATTAACCAGATCAATTGGTTAAGCATTTATTATCCAAATCTATGTTGGACTTATGAGGCTTCATTGCTTCACCCTCAATGGCTACGGGTAAGGAATCATAGTTCTGAGTTTAACGTCGCCATCTCGACGTAGTAATTTTCATTCACCAGACTATCATGATTTGATCAAAATGCCCTCCAAAGTACAATTTCAACCTACGACCATTTACCTCAAACTTGTTACCTCCATTGATCTGTTGAATTTCAATTGCTCCATAAAAGGGTAACATCTGTAACATTGTAAGGATCTGTCCACCTGGATTTTAGTTTTCCTCAAAATAGCCTAAGTCGGCTATTGTAAAGAAGTACTTGATCTCCAATTTTGAAACTTTTTTGTCGGATCAAGTTATCCTGCCATTTTTTTGTCTTTGTAAATCTTGGAATTTTTATAGGCTTCCAATCTCAGCTCTTCCAGTTCATTAATATGAAAAAATATATTTTTATTAGCAGAGTATACTTCAAAATTTAGTGCTTTAAATGCCCAATAAGCTTTGTGCTCTAATTCTACTGGCAAATCACAAGCTTTTCCAAAGACTAATCTGTATGGGGATATTCCAATAGGCATTTTGAATGTCGTTCGGTATGCCCATAGTACATCATCTAATTTTAAGGCCCAGTCTTTTCTTGAGATTCCAATCGTTTTTTCAAGTATTCTTTTTAATTCGCGGTTTGAAATCTCAACTTTCCCTTGAGTTTGAGCATGGTATGGTGTTCTTGTTTTGCGAGTCACACCATATTTTATCAGTAAAGTAGAGAATTGTCTATTCATGAAATGAGTCCCTTGGTCACTAATGATGACTCGAGGTGTGCCAAATCTGGTAAAAATATTTTTCTGAGAAAATTACACACAGTTCGAGCATCATTCTTTCTTGTGGGAATAGCTTCAACCCATTTTCAAACATAATCCACAGCCACCAGGATATATTCAAAAGATTGAGATGAAGGAAAAGGTCTCATAAAATCTATGCCCCAAACATCAAATATCTCACATACCTGTATTGATTGCAATGTTATTTCGTCCCTCTTGGTAATGTTACCTGTTCTTTGACACCTGTCACATTGTGCAACGTAAGCACGTGCATCCTTAAAAAGTGTTGGCCAATAGAATCCAGCTTCCAAAATATTAAAGGCAGTCCGATTTACAGCATTGTGTCCTCCAACTGCTCCATCATGGCAATGATACAAAATCTTGCTCATTTCTTCCTCAGGTACACATCTTCTGATAATATTATCTGCACAAAGTTTAAACAAGTAGGGATCATTCCACATATAATATTTAGCTTCATATATGAGTTTTTTCCTCTACTAGTAAGAGAAAACTCGGTGTGTCCAATTTCCAACCAAGTAATTTGCAATGTCTGCAAACCAGGGTGGTTGAGTCACAATTGAGCTGACAGAAAATATATGTTCATCAGGAAACTCTTCTTTTATTTCAAATGACTCATGAGGAGCGGTCTCTAATCTAGATAAATGGTCATCTACCTGATTCTCAGTTCCCTTTTTGTCTTTTATTTCAAGGTCAAACTCTTGAAGAAGTAAAATACATCTTAATAATCTAGGTCGGGCATCTTTCTTTGCTAAGAGGTATTTTAAAGCTGCATGATTAGTAAACTAGTGATCTTGGTTCCTATCAAATAGGAACAAAACTTATCGAAAGAAACTACTGCTGCCAGTAGTTCTTTTACCTTTGTGGCATAATTGAGCTGAGCCTCATTCAATGTCCTACTGGCATAGTAAATGAGATGAAAAATTTTATCTTTTCTTTGACCTAAAACAGCTCCAACTGTTGTATCACTAGCATCACACATGATCTCAAAAGGTTGGTTCCAGTCTGGGGATACAACTACAGGAGCAGTTGATAATTTCTCCTTAAGAGTGTCAAATGCTTTTAAACAATCACCTGAAAAATCAAACTTAGTATCTTTCATCAAAAGGTTAGTCAGAGGTTTTGAAATTTTTGACAAAACTTTTATGAATCTTCTGTAAAAACCTGCATGTCCAAGAAAACTTCTAATGCCTTTAATAGCTGTGGGAGGGGGTAATCCTTCTATAAGATCAATTTCAGCCTTATCAACTTCTATCCCTTTAGCAGTGATTTTATGTCCTAAAACTATTCCCTCAGTAACCATAAAATGACATTTCTCCCAATTAAGAATCAGATTTGTTTCTTCACATCTTTTAAGAACTAAGGTCAAGTGGTAAAGACAATCTTCAAATATTTTGCCAAAAAGTGTGAAATCATCCATAAAAAGCTCCAAAAATTTTCAGTCATATCTGAGAAAATTGCGGACATGCAACACTGAAATGTAGCAGGTGCATTGCATAAACCAAATGGCATTCTCCTATATGCATAGGTTCCATGAGGACATGTGAAAGTTGTTTTATCCTGATCTTCTGGTGCAATTGGTATCTGGCTATATCTTGAATATCCATCAAGAAAACAATAAAAACCATATCCTGCTACTCTTTCTAACATTTGATCAATAAATGGTAAAGAAAAATGGTCTTTTCTTGTGGCATCATTGAGACGTCTATAATCAATACAGACCCTCCATCCTGTAACTGTTATGGTAGGTATGAGTTCATTATTAACAACTGTCATACCTCCTTTCTTTAGTACCACTTGAACAGGACTTACCCAAGGACGGTAAGAAATGGGGTAAATGATACCTGCAGTCAAAATTTTAATTATTTTATTTTTAACAACTTCCTTCATTGCTGGATTCAATCTCCTTTGAGGTTAGACTATTGGCTTATAGCTATCCTCCATGAGGATTCTATGTGTGCAAATAGCTGGACTAATACCTTTGATTTCTGCTATAGTCCACCCTAGAGCTTCTTTATGTGCTCTCAGTACTTCGATCAACTTATGTTCCAGTTCTGCAGTCAGAGAAGATGAAATTATTACTGGAAATAATTTGGGCTCAAGATAAACATATTTTAAATAAGAGGGGAGAGTTTTAAGTTCAAATTTTGTTCAAACTTCTTTTGATTGTGTCTTTTACTCTTCCTCAAAATCATTTTCCAATAATTCAGCTTCACTTCTCATTGTGGCATCATCATCGTGTGTGGTGCCAGATTTAGCCAAGCATCTTTTCATTGAGTCTGAAATCAATTGGTCATCTTTGAATTCATATGCAAGATCACTAATCATGTCAATTGATAAATAAGAAGATAATGTCTCATCTCCTGAAAACTTTAGAATCTTGTGCATATAAAAAATGACTATTTCTTCATCAACTCTCAAAATTAGTTGTCCTTGATGGACATCTATGATTACTCTGCATGTAGCAAGAAAAGGTCTACCTAAAATTATTGGTTCATCAAGACACTCTTCCATTTCAAGTACAATGAAATCAACAGGGAAAACAAACTTATCTACTCACACAAGTTCATTTTCAATGATTCCCTTCGGTCTCTTAGTACTTTGGTCTGCAAACTGAAGAGAAACAACTGTGTTTTTCATCTCACCAAGATCCAATTTTCTATAAGTAGAAAATAGCATCAAATTTATTAAAGCTCCAGAATCACAAAGTGCTTTTTCAAAATATATTCCTCCTAAGGTACATGGAATCGTAAAACTTCCTGTATCACCAAGTTTTTGGGGCGGCTTATTTTGAAGTATAGCGCTGTATTTTTTAGTAAGCATTACCACAGAAACTTCTTCCAATTTCTTTTTGCTTGACTAAATTTCTTTAAAAAATTTAGCATATGAAGGCATTTGCAATAAAGCATCAGTGAATGGAATATTAATGTGAATCTGTTTTAAAATTTCCAAAAACTTTGCAAATTGACTATCAAGCTTTTCTCTTTTCATCTTTTGTGGAAAAGGGATCGTCACAGGGAGAGGAGTTATTTTTTCAATTTTTTTTCTTTTTCTACAGAGGGTGTTTCAACATTCTTACCCTTTTCGACCTGTTGTTTTAACTGATTCTTTTCTTGCCTGTCTGCATAAGGTTAATCAAGATTCTTACCTGACCGTAAAGTGATGGCCTTAAGGTGTTCTTTTGGATTTTTCTCTGTATTGCTTGGTAAGGGACCTTGAATTTTTTTCAGACACAAGAGTTGCCAGTTGGCTTACCTGAATTTTCAAATTTTTTAGGACAGAATTTCGGCTTTCCATTTTCTCGTCAGTGACCTTAATATCTTGTACAAAAGGTCATCAAGACTTGGATTGGCTTGTTGAGGCCTTTGTTGATATGGAAATGTCTGCTGATATGGCCTGAAATTTAATTGCTCGTGATTTTAATTCTGGTAACTTGGTGGGCTATATACCTATTGCTATTGAAAGTTTTGAGAGTTCTCAGTACCATTTGGATTGCTCCACTGGAATCCTGGAGGTTTTTGTGCCATTGGACTTCCAAAAGGGTACGACTTGTACCCAATGGAATTGGCTTGTTCATCATTCTGAATGGTTGCTTGGCACTCATAATTTTGGTGGTTTCCTCCGCACATGTCACAAGCCTCAGACTGGCTTGGTTGTTTCGCATTCACCTGAAAAGATTCAAACTTTTGTGCCAAAGTAGCAATCTGTTGTGTTAGTGTATTTAAAGCATCTTCCTGATTTACCGTAGCGACTTTTTTTGATAATTATACGATCAGTGGCCATTAAATGGGATATTCAGAAATCTCATTTAACAATTGCAATGCTTCAACTGTGGTTTTACCCATAATAGACCTCCTGCAGCTGCATCAATTAGATATCTAGAAGATGGTTTTAGCCCGTGATAGAAATGTACAACTGCATATGTTCAGGAATGTCATGGTGTGGATATTTTCTTAGCATTGATTTTAATCTTTCCCATGCTTGATAAACTGACTCAGTTTCAGTCTGCAAGAAATTAGATATATCTTGTCTTAACTTTGTTGTTTTAGCAGGGAAAAAATATTTGTTTAAAAAATTTTGAGTCATTTGATCCCATGTGGTAATAGATCCTTGAGGCAAACTTCACAACCAAGTCTTGGCATCACCTTTTAAAGAAAAAAGAAATAGTCTTAACTTGATTGCTTCAGCAGGTACTCCATTATATTTAGTCGTTTTAACTAGTTCTAAGAAATCAATTAAATGACTATGCGGATCTTCACTTGGATCACCAGTGAAAGTGCAAGATTGCTGAATTTTTTGAATCAGGCCGGTCCTGATTTCAAAATTGTTTGCTGCTACTGGTGGTTTTCTTACACTAGATTCACAATTGAAGCAGTCTGATCGAGCATAATCCCGTAGGATTCTATTTGCTGGTCTTGGTGCTAGTTCATCAAACCGCTCCTCTACGTGGACTGGTGGTGCGACTCCCAACGGATTAACGTCATCTCCAAGTTGGTGCTCCATTTGATCACGAGTTACGCTTTGAGAAGATGATGATTGTCCTTTCCTGTGCAACCACAAAGTTTTTTCAATTTTAGGATCATAATTAACCAACTCTTTGTTAGAGGAGCGGGTCATAAACTACTTGAAACTTTTAAAGTAAAAAATCAAAATCAAATCTAGGTCCTAAATAGTTGTAATGATAATACTACAAGAAAATACAAAAAGAGAAATACTAATAGTAGAAAATCATAAAAAGAACCGTAGATATAGTATGAGAAAATAACGATGATAAAAATAATAATTAGTAAACGTGTCGATGAAAGACAAGAGAACAATATGTGTTAATTTTTATAATAGATAGATCGGTGATAACTGTAGTAAAAAAAAAAGTAGTAGTAATTAGTAATAATAATAGTAGGTAGTGATATATACTTAACGATGAAAGAAAGAAAGAAAAAAATATGTATAACTATATAATATTAGGTAAACATAATATATTAAAGGATAAGAAATGTTAATACTAAAAAATAATTACTGATTCTTTTTTTTTTAATTTTTTAAAATAAGGATAACAATAATAAGAAAAATAATGACACTAATTGATAATAATGACTATAATGAAAAACACAAGAATGATCATAACAGTAAGCACTATCAATGATGGAAATTAGCGTACACTACTATAATATAGATAAAAGTAGTGGCTATATAAAAAATATTAAGAAAGGGAAAATTAAAAAAAGTAATACTACGTAAAAGATAGTATATTACTAATATAATAAAAATAAAAGTAGTAATACTTATAGCAATGTAAAAAAAATACGATGATGAGATAGATAATAGTATATGTAGTAATAATAAAGATTATAAAGAAAGTTAATAATAATAATAATAATAATAATACTAAAAGGAAAAATGTTAGAAGCAGAAAGGAAAATGTTAGAAGCAATAGTTAGTATAATACTGTTAGAGGTAACGGTTAGTTATAGATAGTTATAGTTATAGTAGTTCTTAGTAGATTATGTTAATTATTAGTTATATTAATAAGTTCTCAAATTAGTAACTAAATATTTAGTCCGAAGTAGATGTATTCTAATCCCCGGCAACGGCACCAAAAATTTGACGAGTCCAAAGTGTATAGGGTATTCCTGCTCGTGCTTGTCAAATTATAGTATAGTTTAAGATATCGTCCCACAGAGATTGGATATTCTATGCTACAGACTTGGAATATTTTATTTACTATTTGAGAGAATCAAGTTGATGAAAGTTGAGATTTTTAGGTTTAATTTACTTTAACTAAACAAGACAATTTCTGAAAAATTTTAAATTTAAAGAGAGTTGAAAATAATTGAATTGACTTGATAATATTTATAATAAAATCTCAATTTTGTAACACGTATTTCTCTAAAGAATAATTGCTTATTGCTAATTCAATTATGTTTTGCTCACTAAGAAATAATCAATTAATAAAACACTCTGTTAGGTTATGTAAAATCAATTGAGATAAAACTAGTGATGATTAAACCGAAATAATTTTCTTGCTTGCATTATGCTAAAAATTAGCAAAAACTTCGTGAAAATATTTTCACCAAAAATCAATAATCTTTCTTACAACAATTCCTCCGTGAGAATTAAAACTGAGGTAATCAAGATTACGGGTTTGGAATGATAAATTACTAAAAGTTACTTTCACACTATTATTTTGTTCATAGGTTATTTATATATTAATTTTGCTTCGTGAGAATCACAAAATTAATATATCAATAACTTAGAGATAAAATACATAGATGTGATAATATTTGTTAGGTAAAAAATATCATTCTAGCACAGTATGAAATCAAATTGAAAGTTTCAAGCCAAGTATGGTTTTAAAATTAAGATAATATTATAAATATATCAAGCTTTATCAACTATCCCAAGAAAAGAGATTACACCATTATGGAGTAACAAAAACTAAAAGGGAATTTAAAAAGACTAAAAATATTTTTACTACAAAGAGAAGAAGAGAGAGACCAAGATTAATTCTTGTCTTGCTAGAGAGAAAAGATGAAAGGAATTACAATGGAGAAAAGGGGGTTTTTCTTCTACACAAGAAGGAGTGGCTATTTATAGCTAAATATGGCTCCTCACTTATGGCAAAGTGAGATGTAAATTGCCCAAATGATATATCTTTTTCTTCAAATCCCATGTGCTAGCTCACACTTAGGCCAAATATAGATGGGAATGTAGTTTTCTACCTTCAAATCCCATGTGCTAGCTATCTTTAATTTACTTTGGCAAAAGTGGAGAGCAAAGTAGCTTTTTCTTCATTCAAATCCCATGTACATTCCCAATTTAGTTGCTACTGACAAATGTGACTTTTTCTTCATTCTTATCCATGTGCTAGCATTCTTCAATTTACTTTGGAAAAAGTGGAAGGCCAAAGTAACTTTTTCTTCTATTTCCCACATGCGCTATTTTGGAGTTTGTTTGCCCAAAGTGACTTTACTTCTTTCCTTGCTAGAAATCTCCCAAACAAAATTACTTTGGCGAAAGTGACTTCTCTTTTCTAGCTTCTTTTTTTTCTCTTTTCCAAGTATTTCTTTTTCCTTAAAGAATTGTTAGAAAATATGCGAGAATATGATATAAATATTCATGTTTTATTTTAAAATATTTATTTTTATATTAAAAATACATGAATAATTTATATCCATCACAACCCACTCATTTAATTATTTTTACAAGTTCTTGACAATATAACGAAGTAGCATGAACAATATTACAAATAAAACATACACCTTAGACTAACAGTTTTACTAAGATAAATTTATCATGCTCGAATTCTCATAATGGCTAAAGTTGTATAAAATATAAGAAGGATAAGAATAATACCTAATGGAGCAAATATTCCCAAAGCTTACAATGTTGATCCACAAAACCAAATCCAGCCAGCAACAAACCTTAAACCCTTAAACTTGAACATAAAAAAAAAACTTTCAAAGACTCATTCTTTTACTTTCAGACTCTTTTCTTTCCTCATCTCTCTATTTTTTAGTTACTGATACCTTTTTCTACTCTATTACTACTATTTTCTCTCCCTACTTTTTAAGATCTGAAAGTGTTGTAAGGAGTGAAGGTTTTTTTTCCTGGCATGTGGAAGTGTTCTCAGATGGAGTGAATCCGTAATAATGGAGTAAAAAGACTCCCTTTATAACTGAAAAAGGAGTAGGAGACAGCTGAGGTGGTGTGTTACGAGGGCCGAGGCATTCAATGACAATTACCCTTTCAATGCTTTAGCCTTCACAACCCCAAAATAGGACTGAAACCATTCCACTTTTGGCTTTCCTTTTGTACCACTATTTGACTCTAAGATTCCCTATCTTTTACTTTTTAGATTTTAAATTTTGGACTTGCTAAAGTCCAAATCTCAATTATTTTACCTAAACACAACTCCCATACTAATACTATTCAAAACTTAAGCTAATGGACCAAAATCCACAACAAAGCTTACCAAATTCAAAATGCTTACTTATGGGACCTCTCGGCTCTCAGCCAAGGCCCTTTAATCCAATAATTACCCTCAAACTATCACAGGCTAAGTTTAAACTCAATTGAGTCCGAAGGAAACCATTAGGGACTCTTGGACTCTCAAGTTCAAACTATTAGTCTAAAAATTAAGCTATCAAGCAACTGGACTACATGCTTATAAATTTTTTACTTCAATTTGAACAAATCCAAACATCTCATGCTTAAGCGGATGACTGAACTAGTCATTAAATCTCACCCAGGCTTGTTAACTTAACAGCACATTCAAGCTTTTGCTAGTAGAAAACCCCTCTATGTGGCAAGAACTCAAACTCACCAGTAGATTTCACACAAGTTCATAGCTAACAGCGACACACTAGAATTTATGCAGAGACCACACACTAATATATAGTTACATACTAATCTGCATACTAAGCTATCCATGAGGCAACTGCTAGCTATTCAAATCCAAGCAACAAACATAGCCATAAACATACTTAAACTAAACGCGAAAACAAACTGTTAACAACCATACACATCCATGCTTAAGATTAGACACATGTTTAGACTAATACAAGAATTGGACCATGCTTTACACAAGTTTCAAGTTTAAATGCAGACCTAAACACATCTTCACAGTTAGAACACTTGCACCAATGACACAATAAAGAGGATCACTAAGACTTTCGCTCTCATATTTCAACAATTATCCAGAAACTTGGAATTCATTTATCTTGAACAAACACTTGGAATAGACCATAAAAAAAAAATCCTATATGAACCACTATAATGCTTGCACATTATTTCTAATACAAATATACAAACTAAAGGAATAAAGGAAAGGGCAGGGAGGTCCAACTTTCTTTTCTAACCCACCAGTATTAATCCGAACACGTGCATTGCCTTGCGAAGGTTGCCTCGCTATCGCCGTCATCTTCTCACCCACCAACACTGCCTCATCTCCTAGCTTTGTGTTGTCTCCATCACAAATCAGCCAACAAGCTGTTGCATCGTCTCCATCGTAGCCTTGCCAAAGCTGCATCGCCACCACTGTTTCCCCATGCTTCGAGCCATTGTCATCTCGAGCCAACATCGGAAGCAAACCAAGACGCTACAGCTAATGCAACACCAACCACTGCAACACTATATGACCCTCGTTCACAACAAACCCCAAAGTTGTTTCTCCATAGCCACACCGCCACCCTGCGTCATCAGCCAACACCGTGTGAAACAACCCCCTGAATCATCCCTACTGTCTAGAGCAAATAACCACTACTAAGGCCTCACCATTGCCTCCAAATCACCATAGAAACAGAAAAAATAAGAAAGGAAGAAGAAAACTCGACCCGCCACTGTCGCTTTAAATTTGAGACGAAGGAATAGTTTTTCGGGAAATTGGAGTTCGAATTCATATAAGGGACGTTGAGACGAAGCCATACCTCTAAAGTTTTACCGGAAAAGTTGACAGACCGCCGGAGCTAGGGCTCCAACGATATTTAAGGTTCTGATCTACGGGATATGGCTAAGTTTTGGCAAAATTGATTCTGGGAATTGAGAGAGGAGGTCATAGTGGCTCTGGACATGTAAATTGTTCGGCCGTAAGAGAGGGATCACCATCGCCGGTGGGGGTCAGAGGTGTTCTCGGACGATGGAAAAAAATTGGCCAGAGTTTCTTTTGTTTTGATGAATTTTGGGCAAAATAGAAATAAATTAACAAATTAAGCTTTTATACTAAGGCAATTGGGACGGGTTGGAAGGGAAATGGGTCGGGTCACTTGGTGTTGGGCAGGATTGGGTTGTGAGTGGATTGGGCCGGCTGTCCAAGAGAGGTTAACAATTCCTAGCCCACTGAAACTATATCAATATTAACTGAGCCACATAATTAGCAATAAAACACATAACCAATTACATAAGAGCATCTTAATTTACATCAATTATCAAATAGCCATTACTCGCACTCAATTCTATTTTTCGGATAATTTTCTAGCAGTTTTCTTCTAATTTCACTGACTAAAATTACTACAATCTTGGACAATTTGAATCTTTATGCCAAAATTAGGTGAATACATCGATCACACGAGATAAACGGACACTGGAAAGTATGAATGATAACATTGTGTTCGGGGATTTTGATTTTGATGAGAGGATACATCCTCATCACGATGCATTGGTAGTCATAATGAGGGTGGATGATGCAGACATAAAGAGAGTTTTGATAGACACTGAAAGCTCAGTAAATATCATCAAGTCTAGGGTGGTAAAACAGTTGCAATTGACCGATAAGATCGTACCAAAGTACAATGTGCTGCGGGATTAAACAACTCAAGTGAGATGAATTTGGGAGAGATTGTGATAAAAACGTATGCAGAAGGTGTTGAGAATGAGACTGTTTTTATAGTGATGGGTGAAGAAATGGCCTACAATGTCATTTTGAGTCGGCCATGGATCCATGCAATGGGAGCAATACCATCTACTTTGCATCAAGTTGTTAAGTGGCAACTTTGTGTGGGGGGGGGTGCGTGAAGTTCGAGGAGAGCAATAGATTGGTTGCGAGTGTTATTTCGTAGTAGTAAAGAGCGGTATCAGTTTGGATGCCCAAAAATAGCAATTACAACATCTAGAATCCTTGGCTGATTGGAGTGAGGAGGAACCCTGTCCTACGGACAAAGATTTCACCAAGATTCCGGCTTGCATCAGAGAACCCAATAAGCAAAAGGGTAAGGGTTCGAGTTTAGAAGATTTGGAGAAAGTAGCTCTGTTCTAAGAGCAACCCGATTGCAAAATGTATGTAAGGCCCGAGTTAGCGCCTGAAATGAAAACAAAAATCATTTCGTTTCTTAGAGACAACTCTGATTATTTTGCTAGGTCCCACGTGGACATGTTAGGGCTAGACCTAAAAGCTGATACTCACAAGTTAAATGCCGATCCAATGTATCGAACGGTGAAGCAGAAAAAATGACCAAACATGGGATTTAGAAAGAAACTGATCGATGAGGAAGTTAGTAAGTTGTTGAAGCACGGATTCATTAGGGAAGTGATGTATCCAGAATGGTTAGCTAATATGGTCGTTGTCCATAGAAAAATGGAAAATGGAGGGTGTGTGTGGACTACACCGACCTAAACAAAGCCTGCTCAAAAGATTCATTCCCGCTTTCTCACATCGATCGATTGATCGATTTGACGGCAGGACACGAAATGTTAAGTTTTTTAGACGCATACTCGAGATATAATCAGATATTAATGGAACCAAAAGATCAAGAAAAGACATCATTCATAACGGACAGGGGGACTTACTGTTATACAGTCATGCGCTTAAGTTTCAAAAACACTGGGGCTACCTATCAACGGTTGGTCACAAGAATATTCAAAGACCTGATCGGGAAAATAATGCAAGTATATATTGATGATAAGATGGTGAAGTCGTTGGAAGTGAAGGATCATTTGGATAACTTGAAAGAAACTTTTACAGTACTTAGGCAATTCAACATGAGGATGAACCAGAGAAGTGTGCGTTCGTAGTCGTGTCTGGCAAGTTCTTGGGATTCATCGTGTCGCAAAGAGAAATTGAGCAAATTCGAACAAGATCAAGGCAATTGACGACATTCCCAACATGCTAAAAACAGTGATGAAGTCCAACGGTTGACTAGTTGAGTAGCCTATCTCTGCAGGTTCATCTCGAGGTCATCCGAACGGTGTCATAAGTTCTTCTCTGTTTTGAAGAAAACACAAGCTTTGATTGGATGCCGAAGTGAAAGCATGCCTTAAAGGAGTTGAAGCAATACTTATCAAACCCTCTGCTTCTTTCAAAACCGGTGGAAGGTGAGGTATTGCTTGTCTATCTCACCATTTTAGAAGTAACTGTAAGTGCAATCCTCGTCTGGGAGGATGGAGGTAAACAATTTCCTATCTATTACTAGTAAAACTCTACTCGATGCAGAAACATGATACCCACACCTAGAGAAATTAGCATTAGCACTTGTTATAGTTGCACGAAAATTAAGACCATACTTTCAATGCCATGCTATTTCTGTCGTTACTACTTTCAATTTACGGAGCGTTTTACATAGGCCGGATTTATCCAAAAGATTGATGAAATGGACGGTCAAGCTGAGTGAATACGACATCACTTACCAGCCTCGTGCCGCCATAAATCACAAGCGTTGGCTGATTTTGTAGCAAATTTTAGTGAAAATATTCTTCTGGAGCCAAAGAAAGAAGAGATGATGATGAGAGAACCCGACCCCGGAGTTTGGACCCTCTATACAGACGGTGCTTCAAACATAAAAGGGGTCGGCCTCTGTAGTTTTCTCGTGGCTCCAACATGCAAAAAATTAAGGTACTCAATTAAATTACATGCTTCCACTAATAACGAGACTGATTATAGGCCATCACTGTAGGTCTTGAGATAGCCAAAGAGTTGAAAATCGAACGACCTAAAATCAAGAGAGACTCTAACTGGTGGTGAAACTTTTCCAAGGGGATTTCAGCGCTTGAGACACAAGGATGTAGCAATTGTTGGCAAAAGTACACAACCTCTTAATTTTTTTAGGAATGAAAAATAATGCAAATCCCAAGAGAAGAAAATGCTGAGGCTGATGCCTTAGCAAATCTTGGTTCGGCAGCTGAAACTGAGAATAGCCTCAACGGATCGATCATACATCTGTTCAAGTCACCTTTCAACAGGACTCAGAATGAAGTAAACAATGTCAATACAACCTGGGATTGGAGAAGCAAATTTCTTTCTTACTTGCAGGAAAGTACCCTTCTTGAGGACAAGAAAGCTGCCCGGGTGCTCAAAGCTAAAGCGGCCCGCTATTGCCTCGTGGACAATAAGCTCTATAGGCGAATGTATAGTGGTCCTTTAGGAAGATGCATAGGCCCGGGGCAGACAGACTAGGTGATGAGGGAAGTTCACGAAGGAGAGTGTGGTAACCACTATGTGGGAAAAAATACACCACCTATTATTATGGGGATACAAGTCCAGCTGGTAAGACTAGACTTAGCTTACAAGTCAGCGGGTGTAGTGGGTATGCACCTGCTCTTTAAGCCACAGCTGCTCAAGGCGTCGGTTGCAAGGTATCATCCCGCCGCCTTAGCGTTTACAGTCTCCTAGTTAGGATTTCGTATATATCACATGTGCGGGCAAAAATACGCCACCTATTATTATGGGGATGCGAGTCCAGCTGGCGAGACTAGACTTATCCTACAAGTCATCAGGCACAAAGGATATACGCATGTTCTACGAGTTACAACCATTCAGGCGGTACAGGCATAGGACGCAAAGCATACATCCTGCTGCCTTAGGGTTACAGTCTCCTAGTTAGGGGTATTTCCCATTGTATTGTGCATCAAGCGATTCACCACTGAATCCGGCTATTCTCAAGGTATAAATCTTTTTACTTTCTTATCTATTATTTCCTCTCTATTACTTACTTTTTCATCATATTTTACTGTGTTGCTTGTGACCCATTCATAAGTTTAAGTGTTTAACCTTGACGTCCAATTTTAGGTATAAAAAATTTGACGCCCACCGTGGGGCCCAGGAAATGTAGGTATTCTACGAGAAAAAGGCATAGTCATGTTGGACGACAACGACAACACCCTAAAGGATACTACCGACATAATATATGAGTCCGTACAGGATCCTAGCAATCCCAGCGTGCAGCCAAATGATCCCATCAAGGAGCCAGTCCATGTTCCCAGCGATGGTGAAGGCGATAAATCACACGAAGGTAATTCTGATCTTAGAGGTTTCCTTGTTAATCACTTCAAAACCATGTCAGAACGGGCAGAGCAAAACTTGATCAACATGGTCGAGCGCATATCTCAAAAGTTAGGAACAATGTTCCCTGGATCATCTCAGAGGCCAGCAACCCTGCGAGGACCAGCACCCATGAACGATATACCAGCGTCTGCTCCTAATCGTAGGCTCAACATGGACACCGCTTTTGGAGGCTCAACGACAGTCAATAATCAGGACCTCAAAGGAATCCTTGTCATTCAGGACATCCTAAAGGAGATGAAATCCATCCACGATCGAATCGATAACGTACCAGATGCACTACCTTAGGTTACCATCGTAGATGAGAAAAAGTTTTCTAAGCATACATACGAAGCAAGGCTACACCGATCCGCATACCAAAGCACTTCCACTTGCAAGATAACTTGAATTACGATGGGACAACGGATCCAGACGAGCATATTTCTGCGTACTACACAGTCGTCGAAAGTAATTAAATCTCAGAGGAAGAAATCCAGTCTGCTCTGGTGAAGAGGTTTGGCTCGACCTTAATTAAGGCTGCCCTTGCTTGGTACATGCAGCTATCGATGGGCTCCAACGAGTCATTCACCCAGATGCAACATTTGTTCAAGAAAGCACATTCTGGCGCCCGTAAGTAGGAGAAGCATATAGAGGACATCTTTGAGATTCGGCAGCATGACGATGAGCTATTGAAGGACTACCTTGAAAGGTTCCAAAGGGAACACATAGAGCTTCTTCCAGTCCCCGATAATATTGTTATGGTAGCTTTTGTCAAGATCTTGAATTCCAAAGAGTCATTAGCTACCAGGGAGTTGCAGTGGAGTTTACCTCAATACCCTATAACAACATGGAATGCTTTGTACCAAAGATACACCGAGAATTTGCATTTGGAGACCGAAAAATCTGTAGCGCCCGTTGTTGAAGCTCTCTCGATAGCCGAAGACATCATCCGTCAAGAACACAAACGGGGATATGTTGAATAATCAAGAGTTGGAGACAAGGAAAATCGGAGCAGGAGAGACTTAAGGGATGACTTCCCTAAGCCGGTCGAAAAGCGAGAGGATAACAGAAAAGCTCCAACGCTACCTCACAAAGGGTCACTCAGTATAGATTAGGTACTCGATAGGTTTGAAAAGCTGGGACTGTGCATCAGCACCGTAGAGTTCGTGCGGGGTCATATGTAGGACACCTAAGTGCGGCGGCCCAGCAATATGAGGGCCGAACCTGGTAAAAGAAACAAAAATCTGTTTGCAAGTTTCACAGGGATCATGGGCATGAGATCGCTGCCTGCAGGGCCTTGATCCTGGAAGTGATGAGTCTACTCAATAAAGGTTATTTGAAGGATGTACTTACTAAAAGGGGAAAGAAAACCTATGCTAAGAGCGTAATCCCAGAGAGACCCCCAGATCTGCCGGAGCCTAAGAGGTCCATCAACGTGATAGTCGGTGGCCCAACATTACTTGGTGACTCGAAAGATGGTAAGGCAGCGACCGATGAGGACCACGCCTGAGAAGAGATGATTTTATTAAGTGATGAGGATAACACTACCTGCAACACACCTCACCACGATGATTTGGTTATAATGATACAAATAGAGGATACAGACGTCAAGCGCGTCCTAGTCGACGCTGCAGCATCGTGAACCTTATTAAATGGGACACTCTACAGGCGATAGGAGCTGAAGACAAAATGGCTCAGAGTGTTTACACGTTGGTAGGCTTTAACAACTCATGTGAGAAGTCTGTTGGGGAAATCAACCTTGCTACACACATTCTGGGAGCGGATTATGTTTCTTCTTTTCAGGTTATAAAAGGAGGCTTCCCATACAATGCAATTATAGGAGGGCCGTGGATTCACTAGGTAAAAGCAGTGCCTTCTACTTGGCATCAAAAACTCAAATACCCCACCAAGTGGGGAATAAAGGAGATCAATAGAGATCAAGAGGCAGTAATGGAGTGCTACACCGCAGCGATCCTAGGAGCATCTGACATTGAAGAGGCACCAAAGGCTGGCTTCCCTGAAATCAATGAAGTCCCCAAAATCTCAATCAACCAAGATTACAATTCCGATTGTTCAGTTGATTGACGTGTCTTCAGGAAGGGGGAGGAGTAGGGCATCTGGAAGAATATTTCTTTTCAGCATTTACTTTTATTTAGTCTCTAGTTTCTTTAAACTTCGATCGTAGTATTTACATAGTCGTCAGTTATGTTACAGGTTTTCACCCACAAAAGTTCAAGCCATACGCCCCTATTTATCTATAAAACTACAACTTAGTTTTGCAAATACAATTCAGATCCATCTATGATCCAAATATTCATAGTCCCGGTTAAACTTAAGTTGAAGTAATGCACTCACTTTTTGTGATAAAAGTAGGGTAAACTAATCGCTTGGAGCTAGACCACGTCTAACTCAGGCACCAGACATTATTCGTAAGTTTAAACTTGTCAATTCAACAAATTTGCACCTACATATCGGTGGGTACGCCCACCCACATAGTGCCAGAAAGTCCTAAAATACTCGAGTAAACAGGCAAAGGCTTTCTGTCTCGGAACGCAAAAATGCACTGTTTCTACACGGGCTGAAGTTGTCCTATTGTGGGCGCAAAACAGCCATCTATCACGGACGCAATGGAAGCCGCCAAACACTGACGCACACAAAAGATCTAATTGCCCAAGAAGGCTCATTGACAAACGTTCTAAATATTAGAACATGCAGGACGTCTGAAAGCCACATAATCTTTAAGAGCACACACTCATGAGGGTGCAATTTAGCAAGGACATTACTTAAATATTTACAGCAAAAACTGAAACCGTCACAAATAAATTAACAAGTAATTCAAGTTAAAAGCCTCAAAGCGGGCCAAAATCATATTATAGCACCCGTAATACAAAGGCAATCAATACATAGATGTAAAAGTAATCTTAAGCATCAAAGGGGGGAATTTCTATTCCTCTCTTGGGGGACTCCCTTCGGCGGCAATACTCTGCAAAGGTCTTGCTTTACCAGCTGTAGGTCCCCCACCAAACGCTACATCTCTTCTCTCGCTACTAACCTCTTTAGAACCTACTTCAAGGTTGGACCCTATCTGAGCATCTGCTTGGGCCACAAGCTCGGTCAACGAAGCAATCTCAGTTTTAGGTCCACACTAGGTTCGTCACGAACTTGGAGAAAGGTGGAGAGGGTAGCCGTAATGTTAGCACGATCCACTTCAGCTATGCGACGAGCATTCGGGGCATTCATCTATTCCTCCTTGAGATGAGCGTCATTGCAAAGTTTGTCGCAAACCTTCTCCAGGGACGCCATTTTTTTTTAGCCTATCATTCTCATCTTGAAGGAAGGCGGAAAGGCCCCTAGCATCAGAGTCACTCTTTTCAGCAGCTTCAATCTTCTCATCTACCCCATACAGCCTTTATTGGAGAGCCTCCATAGCTGCTTCCAGGTGGGCCACATTCTTATGCTGAAGCTGTTCTGAAAGCATGGCCTCTGGAAGAGAAGATTGGAGGGTCTCTACAGTCTATTTGTGCTTGTGGATCTTATTGCCCAAATCCTCATCAAGGTTATTGCCTCTCAGGGATTCTTGTTGATAAGCTCTACATATAGTATAAAGCTCCCCTCTGAGCCATTCAGCTTTCTCTACGAAAGGTTGAAGGCTAGCAACTTGTCCTAGCAGGGCTTCGTTCTCTTCTCTCAGGTTCTCATCTGAGCCACCTTGATGAATGTTGAAGTGGATATTTAGTGGAGGGAGGGTAAGGACTCAACTCATAAGATTCTGAAAAATGAAAAAAAAAAGTTTACCCGAAGAGAGCAACTGGTGGCGACCTCAAGCAGCTTTTGGCGACTGTAGCTAGCAAGATGTCTTTGTTCATTAGGGCTGATCAACTTAGCGGTGTGGTCTGTCACAACCCTTGGGGTCTTAAATAAGTTAACTCCCGCAGCAATGGGAATAACAGCCTCACGGGAACCATCCACAGGTTCAGCCACAATATCCACATCTATTGCCACATCCTTACCAGGACAACGTTGGAAAGAGTCGGTCGCCTTGGGGGCCGGAGTCGGAACAGTGGGCTCTACATATATACAAAGGGTATTAGCTTTTTAGGAGCAAAATTAAATTGTACTAGCAATGTATAGAATGAAGAACTGACCTGATTAATGAGGCTCAATGTGGGAGGAAGCACCACTTTGTCTTCCACGATGGCTTCCCCACCGGCCTCATGAGACTTGTCTATTAAGTGCCTGTTCTTCCACGTAAACAGGCTAACTTAGTAGCTGCAGAAGAGGGGGTCTCGATAGCCTCAAGCTCATGCACTCGGGAGACTTCGCCCTCACTATCAGAAATCACCAAGGGTTCACTAGCAGTCACCATATTGTCAAGCTTGGCAAACCTTTTTCTCTTCGAAGAGCGGAATTGCTCGCCCTCTCAACAATCCTCCCTCCAAACGCTCGCACATCAGGAAAGGGAGCAATATATAGGGCAATGATTTTTGATCTCCTTCAGAAGGGGCATCTCAGGGCGGGAGAACCCTAAAAAAAAGGAGGTAATGAAGATAATGGGAGCCAAGGATCAAAAGAGAAATTTGGCTGAGATGACTTACCCTGGTCCTTTGCACGCCAACCGTTCGCGTTTGCCAAAGATGTGAAAGTCATTGAAGTAGGGTGGTTTCTCGCAAAGATTTCAGTAACCCACATGGTTAACTCATCATAATTTAGTTGTATATTAGTCACAGAATTCACTGAGGAAGAAGAAAACTCAGTTTAGAGAAGCAACAGATGCAGAATGTACAAAAATGAGAACGTAGAAACTTGCATCTCCTATTTAAGACCTCTGGAAAGGGAAGAGTGGAAACAGTATCCAGCGTCCTCACCGCTACATACCAGGGGAACCAAGCGTGATACTTAGAATCTTCACTATTTGGAACCACGCCTTTCTTCCCCGTTTGATGAACATCGACATACTCGCCTTGTGGAGACGTAAGAGTAGAAAGCAAGAAGGTGCCAAAAAGAAAACTTTACCCTAGCATTGTTCGCCAAGTGAGCTAGCACAACCACAAATCACCATACGGAGGAGCCTACTTGACCTAGGTAGATATTATATTGGTGGAATATCTCTTCAACGACCGAATGAACATGCTCGTTGACATGCAGAATGAAAGGGTATGTGTGGACCATCGAGTAACTAACATAATGGGAGGAAATTCTCTCTTCAGCAGAAGGAATAAGTATGTCAATTTCTTCAGGCCACTTACAATCAATCTTGATACGAATTATGTCGTCCCTCACAACCGCAGATGGATAAAACTCAATGGAAAGGTTGCTATTTTCACCTTTTTGCTTGGGTGTTTGACCCTGAATAATCCCATCACCTTCAAAGTTAAAGGTTGCAGGAAGATAGTCTAGGGCTCTAAAGTTTGCGGGTAGGAAATTTGGTCCTTGTGCCATGTCTAAAGATGAAATTATTATTAAGGCCGAAAGAACGTTTGTGTCTTGAAGGAAAACTCTCAAAACTACTTGAAGATCGATAAAAAACCTATACAATCATGACGTATATATACAACCCTAATAGGATTCTTGAATGGGATGCTAAACAATCTTGGTCACGTGAGATCATAATTATGAGAAATTTTAATTATTGCAGTTTACGTGATGTGTATCTCCATAATTACGGGATATGAACAGAGCAGTGGCAGCATTGGGAAGATACGGGAAAAACCCCTCCAATCGCGAAGGAATACGTCATTGTACAATAGAATTTGCATTCAATGCAACGCATGCGAAGAGACAGGAGACGAGTATCGGTACAGTCACACCTTTAGATATTCTATCACGCTTTTTTCACTTCCTGACTGCTTGCGTCAGCACTCAGCAAGTAGGGGAACTGACTGGTGCAAGCTAATCGGAGATTACGCTTAGCAACCGAGGACAAAAAGCGAAAAACAAGATAGAAGCTTGATACAACTTTTCTTGCTTGAATAGCACAGAGGAACTGGTCTCGATACAATTCAAGTAGAAGGTAAGAGCGCCTAAGCTATGCAACAACCCTCAAGAGAACAATGCCTCTTGCAAACTGAATGATCAAAGAAGAACTGTTCAATCGGATTCACCGAAAGCCATAAGTTCCGAAACACCCCATCGGGTTTGCTCACATCTGAGACAATAAGGAAAGTTCTCACGACTACTCTCATTCAATATTCATAATCAAAATTTCGATCTCTACAAATGAAAAGAAATGAGGTTTATATAGACAATACAAAGGGTAAACTAGTAATACAGTCACAATCGACCAATAACAATAAGCCACGCAGGGCTGAGTAAGTTAAGTGTTCGGACACTTCTTTGATCTCGAACACTTGAGCTCGAACTCTTGAACTCAAACGCGCTCCCTTCGGTTGCTTGCTTTACTGTTCGGCGTCGATGTTAAGTGTTCGATTGCACCTGAATTCGAACACTTGTGCTCGAACTCTTGAACTCGGACGCTTTCCTGCCTCGGGCACATTTGTAGCCCTTTGGTCGATTCGCTGCTCGACGTCATTCTTCTCGGGTTCGGTTGCTTTCAGCTTTGGGCTCATTATTCAAACACTTCCTCCCTCAGGTTTAAACTTGATCGTTGAGCTTCCATAAGTTGTGCCCAGCCTCATAGCTTCCCGATTAGCTCGATCACTTATTAGCATGCTCGATAGATTTCTATTATTGTTACTCAGCGAGGCAATCTTCGTTATATTCCATTCCAGCCACACTATTTGGTCGTGGGCATCATGTGACTCCTCAGCCTGGCTCCATGTGAACGGCCTCGATGACTCTAACAGATAATAGCCAATAGCCAATTTTGATTGCATCATCCTCCCTTTCTTGAAAGGATTTTTTCCTCAAAATCGCGCCATCCCCTGCCTCCGGTTCATAGCAATAGACCAGTATCAACACAGCCTCTTCATCGACATCATTCATCCTCGACTTTGGTTTGTGCAAAACATGGACAAGAATGAGTAGAGGTAATCTCCAAGCCTTAATGAGACAATAATAGAGTTTTCCCACAAGCTCGTTTCCATGATTGGGTGTTCGAGCTCTTCCAAACCTTCCTCGGGTGATATCATTATTCACCGGGGCATTAACAAGCCAAAAGATAAGCATAAGCCAAAAAAACATACCGTCCTCGTGGAGTTTACAAGTTTCGATCGCATACCACAAGAATCTCCATGGGGTATCGTTCCAGTAGCTCTTCACTTGCGCTAATTTCAAACATTTGGAATACTCTCCATGGTTAAGCACAACACAAGTAAAATTGTTCGAACACAACCTCAGGAATTTTATACTATTCAAACTCAAAAGCATCAAGTCAAGCATACTATGGTTAAGATCAATTCCGAGGTCAATTCTCAATGAAGCCAACACATCAAGTCTGACACCGAAGTGTCCTATTAAGCCCTCGGAGTGAGCCCCTCGAACCAAAAGCTCTCTCCGAATTGATACTGTGGCACATAAACCCTTCCCTGTTTGAAAAGGTAGTCATCGTGCCATTGATATTTTCCCACCCATCGACCACTCAAGATATCGTCTCGGATGCTCTTAAGCTTGGGATCGTGTTCAGGCATCAACTCGACGCCTTTAAACCGCACCAGTCTCGAAGTGAGAGTGGTCGCTAAAGTGAACTTCATCGATAGCATATCAGACACAACATGCACGAACGCTTCATCATAGGCAAACAAATAGTAGAGAAAAGTACTGCCTAGGGTGACTTCATCAACGGGGTCAATATTCAAGTTTCTAATTTCAGCCTCGTGAGCACAATCAATATCACAGTCGACATTCAGATAACACGAGGTTGAAACGAGATTTAAACAAGGGTCTTCGTTTTTAAATCCCAGATCAATCAATTGATGCTTAAGACTTAGACCCTCATCACAAGTGTTAACACTAGTTTTCATTTCATCAAACTCACAAGCAGTTTTAATTGTAGGCTCACAATCAAGAACAACTAGCGTAACATCACAACTCTTACTACTACTCATATTCTTATCATGAACTTGTTCTTCACTAACTCTTAGAGTTATAAGTGTAGTAGACTTACCTAGGAGGTCACAAGATTTACCTCCACCCATTTCATCTTCAAGCATAGAGTTGGCACTGTCGGTCTCTTCATCACCGAGGACACCCTCCGAATCAACGGCTTCGAGAGCTTCCGTTAAGAGATTTCGAACAAACAGATTCGAAAGAAGAATTGCAAACATTAGAGTGATACTCTTTCTCTCCCTTCTTTTCAATTACATTCTTTTGTTTCGCTTGTGTCTCTCCATTTGGACCTCTCTCCGTATGTGGCAATGACATTAGAGGCCAACCCTCGTCATCCACTACATATCTCAACCAATCCTATAGGTTCGGAATATTGTGACTTACAAACCATGACTGTCCAAATTGCTAGTCACATGTTCGGAGTGGATATACATCACACCAGACATGTACATCTGGTCACAAACACTTTGACTCTCTTCTCAACCTTATACCCATCATAGAGATATGTACATCTCCTTCTTACCGAGGTCAAGTGTAACAGATCAACCAATATAGGAGAAATAAACATGGCTTCACACAAGTCATCAAGCTCTAGTTCGAAGCCCTAATAGCCACTAACATTCACCTTTAACTTGTGGAACCTTGAGTTCGGCACTGCAACTTGGGGATTGTCCAAAGCTTGCTTTCTACGACTGGTTCCATCCTTCGGATTAGGTATTGCAACTTGGGGATTGCCCAAGTGTTGTATTCCAGCATGGGGATTGCCCAAGTGTTCTTTTTCAACTCGGGGAATGCCCAAGCTTTGTTGTTACGCTTGGGAAATGCCCAATTTTTGTTGTTTCGCTTGGGGAATGCCCAAGTTTGGTTCACTTCGAGGATTGCCCAAGTTTTGCTTCGGGGTCACGCTAGCAAAATTGCTAATTGCGTTTTCGAGCTCTTTGAGTCCTTGAGGTCCTTCCTTGCTCAAGGTTAGCAATTCAGATGCCCACACCTCGAATTTCAGCTCCAAGCCCTCTTAGTTCGGCCATAAGATCAGCCACAGTGACATCGGGCTTGTTTCCCATCATCTGCTCGTTTTAAGCCATTATCCTGCACTAATCAAAGACAAGAAGTGTTCGGTTAGAAATCACCTCACACACTCCCTCACTTTTGTTGGGTGGCGTTCGGGTCCACTCAATTTGTGGGTAAGGTTTGTCACTCAAAGAACTTGTCAGCAGTGGTTTCGTCGGATTGATCAATGTCCTCTAAGATTCTTCAAGTTCAACAATAGTCACTAACTCTTCGGGAAGAATGAAGTGATGTTCGGCTCAATGGAACAGACGCTATTTAACTGCGCTTGTGAAGTCAAAGAATTTTCTACGAAATTTGGACTTCTGTCACCCCTCACACGAATTCCTAAAAGCTCAAACAAATTAGTACGACCTCGAATAGAAGAAATTACTCCAAAGATCCACTAACGAGATTTATCGATCACAAAGAAAAGTGAGAACTTAGGAGAATCTACCCTTCGATTCTTCTTTTGGAATCCCCGGTCACGTCACCTCTGTACGGACAAAAGTGGTCCCTCCTTTGGTATGGATTCGGGTGTAACCTTATCCACTTTCCCTTTTCTAGCAGACAAAAGTTTCACTTGGGGTTTTGATTTTCACACTTTACCCCTTTCTTCTTCAATGGAACACTGAACTCAAACTTCCAATGTACGGACAAAATTTTCAACTTCATTCACAGTCAATGACTTAATAGACTTTGGGCTGTTTTTCACTCCGGTAATTTCAACGTCGGAGGAAATCAGTTCCAAGAATTTCGAGCTAAGAATAGCTTCACTTCATCGGTACACTGTTACAATGTAGCAAGCTTCCGGCGTACGGATGGTGGCTCAAATAGTGGAACTTCAATTTTCAGCTTAAAAACTCAACCCAAATCAACTTACAACCGCCAGTGTTCGATAACAACCACCAAAACACCACTGGGGCTTTTAACAACACCACCACATCAAGACTGCCCAAAAACCCTCGAGAAACTCTAGTCGTCAGCTCGTGTACGACAGGAGCTCGTTGGATTCCTTAGATGATGGTGAACAAGAATCTGTGGTTGTTTAATCCAAACAACAACCAACCAATCAACCAAATTTTTGAATTTTCTTTTCTACTTTTTTTTTTTTGTAATAACAAACACAACAGTAACAACAATCAACAACGGGGATGAAGCTGAAACTAAAAGACACAAATGCATGAGATAAAGTCGAACAGGATTGGGGTTGTAAGAACAAGCCCAAACCGTGCTCTGTTACCAAGATGGTGCAAGCTAATCGGAGATTAAGCTTAGCAACCGAGGACAAACAGCGGAAAACAAAGATAGAAGCTTGACATAGCTTTTCTTGCTTGAACGGCACCGAGGAACTGCTCTTGGTACGATTCAAGTAGAAGGAAAGAGTACCTAAGCTATGCAACAATCCTCAAGAGAACAATGCCTCTTGCAAACTGAATAATCAAAGAGGAATTGTTCAATCGGATTCACCGGAAGCCACAAGTTTCAAAGGACCCCATCAGGTTTGCTCACCTATGAGACAATAAAGAAAGTGCTCACGGCTATTCTCATTCAATATTCAGTATTCAATATTCAATATTCAATGATCAAAATATAGGTCTCTACAAATGAAATGAAATGAAGTTTATATAGACAATACTAAGGGTAAAATAGTAAAACGGTCACAGACTACCAGTAACAATAAGCCACGTAGAGGCTGAGTAAGTTAAGTGTTCGGACATTTCTTTGGTCTCGAACACTTGAGCTCGAACGCGCTCCCTTTGTTTGCTTGCTTTACTATTCGATGTCGATGTTGAGTGTTCGATTGCACCTGAATTTGAATACTTGAGCTCGAACTCTTGAACTCGAATGCTCTACTGCCTCAGGCACATTTGTAGCCCTTTGGTCGATTCGCTGCTCGGTGTCATTCTTCTCGGGTTCAGATACTTTCAGCTTTGGGCTTATTATTCGAACACTTCCTCCCTCGGGCTCAAACTTGATCGTTGAGCTTCTATAAGTTGTGCCCGGCCACATAGCTTCCCGATCAGCTCGATCACTTGTTAGCATGCTCGATTGATTTTTATTGTTGTTGCTCGGTGAGGCAGTCTTCGTTATGTTCCATTTTAGCCACACTTTTTGGTCGTGGGCATCATGTGACTCCTCGGCCCGGCTCCATGTGAACGGCTTCGCTGACTCTAACATATAATAGCCAATTTAGATTGCATCATTTTCTGTGTAAAATAAATACGCCACCTATTATTACGGGGATATGAGTCCAGTTGGTGAGACTAGAGTATATCCTACAAATCACTACGCCTGCACTACGATTTACGACCGTTCAGCCGGTACGGGCGTAGGTTGGAAGGCATACATCCTGCTGCCTTAGGGTTACAGTCTCCTAGTTAGGTTTCGTATATACCACCGCCTTGAGTTTATAAGACCATGAGCGTCATTAGTCTTTGTATTTCACCATAATTAGGACTGAGTAATCGCTGTTACAAATACCCCTTCATACATTGTATTGTACACCAAGCGATTCACTACTGAATTCGGCTATTCTCAAGGAATAAAACTCTTTAATTTCTTGTCTATTATTTTCCTCTCTATTTACTTACTTTGTCATATTTTATTGTATTCTTGTGATCCATTCATAAATTTAAGTGTTTAACCTAGACGATCAATTTTCAGCATAAACACCACCGCCTTGAGTTCACAGGCCCACGAGCCTTATTAGTCTTTGTATTTTACCATAATTAGGATTGGGTAAATCTTAGCTATAAATACTCAACTTACATTATATTGTACATCAAACAATTCACAAAAAGTCCGGCTATTCTCAAGGAATAAAACTCTTTACTTTCTTGTCTATTAACTTTTTTTCAGTTTTACTTACTTTTCCTGCATATTTACTGTATTACTTGTGACCCTCTAAAAAATTTAATTATTTTATCTAAACGACCAAATTTAGGCCTAAACAATTTGGCGCCCACTGTGGGCCCCAGGCAATTGTAGGTATCTACGAAGGAAGAGGCGAAGTCATGTTAGGCGACAACGATAACTTTCCAAAGAGCACTACTAACACAGTAGACAATTCCGCACGGGATTCCAAGGATCCTAATGGACAATCGAAGGATCCTGCCAAACAACCAGTACTTGTAGCCAGTGACGGCGAGGACGAACAACCACGTGGAGGTAATTCCTAGCTTAAAGATTTCCTCGTCGATCTCCTCAAGACCATGTCAGTACGGGCAGAGCAAAACTCAGCCAACATGGTTGAAGGCATGACCCAGAAATTAGGAGCAATGTTTACTGGATCGTCTCAGAGGACAGCATCCCCGTGAGGACCAGCGCCTGTAAATAAGTCACCAACATCTGTTCCTAATCGAAATCTCAACATGGATGTCGCCCTTAGAGGCTCGAACACAGTAAGTAATCAAAATCTTAATGGAACATCTGTCATTCAGGATATCCTGAAGGAGATGAAGGCCATCGGATCGGTAACGTTCCAGGTACTCCATCCCAGGTTACCGCCGTAGATGAGTTGAAGTTCTATAAATATACATATAAGGCAAGTGCTGCACCGGTCCGTATACCAAAGTATTTTTGCCTGCCGGATAATCTTAAGTATGACAAAACCACTGATCCGGACAAGCATATTGCTGCTTACTATACAGTTGGGGTGCTATTTCAGATACCAAATCGTCCCTAAAATCTAAGTAAATGTTCCTAACCTCTTCATTTTGTAAGGCTCTTTGAGATTGAATTCTTGCAATTAGCTTGGGAAGAAAGCGGGTCAGAACTCTAACTTGATGAGTTGGGAAATTCAATGAAATTGACCTCAATTATGTAGCTCAGTGATATCGTTGGATTCATGGAACTGTGAGGAGTCCAAAAGTATATAACTTTTGGGCGTTCGACTGAGTCCGGTCCAGAAAGGAAGATGTTAGGTACCTCTCATGTTTCTCCAAATATGGTTTCCAGCCGGACTAAATAGGATTCAAAAGTAAATGATTAAACTAAATAAGCAACTAAAATATTGAATAACCAACTATAGTACACAACTTAAATACAATTAAGTATATATCCGTCTCTTCTAATATCTTCTTTTTTAGCGAGCTTCGGTCAAATCTACCTCGCAAATAAAATAAATAGCGGCATTAATAGGAAATAGAAAAATAAAAAGTAAGTTATAAAAAGGAAATGAAGTAACAATTGTAAAGTTAGTCCTCAACATATCGTCTTTAATGAACTCCGTCGAGAAGTACCTCGCAAAAACATGTAAAAAATGATAATTAACTAAATAGATTAAAAAATTCAGTAAATAAAGTAATAACGTTAATAATGATAGCGATAATAATGATAATAATAATAACAATAATAAAAGAAAAGAAAGGGAAAAATAAATTTGTAAAGGTTTATGCTCTGATTAGTATGGTGTATCGGGTAGAGTTTAGAGATGTCTGTACAGCTGCGAACACGGTGGCCAGTCGGTTGCCATGCCAAGTACCAATCACATTGCTCCATTGCTGCTTATTTCGCAAAGTGATACATGTCATCATCGGTTTTGCTTTTTGGGATATGTAAGGGACAATAGGCAACGAGACGTGACTTTATTGGCCTCCAAAATGTCATTAGCCTATAGTGTAGTATCCGTTCAAGCCAGTCCGTATGCCTCAAAATTAAAATTATCATAAGCAAAGTAGAATTGTCTAGAATCAGTAATAATTTAGTGTCACAAGGGGTCTACTGAAACTTCTTCCAAAGAAAAACGTTAAGTCACATTTCAATAAAGCAATAGGCATAATAATATATGTTGCAAGGAGTCATCACAGATCTTAGAGCCAAAAAGAACACCATAAGGCTTATCAAAAGCCAAGAACATAACTGGTAATGGAACATCAGTGAAGACAGTGAACCAAAGCAACAACAAACGAGAAAAATTAAGAAATGGCAAATTTCCACAGAGAAAAACTGCCCATGAAGTATATCAATCAACTGAGTCACCTCCATCCAATAATACTGAGAAGCAATTGGAAATAAACAACAACCCTCTAATGGATTTCAAAGCAATATGAGAGCTTTCGCGATATGCAGTAACCAAACGAGTCAAGTGGTGAAACTTTGTCAAGCAAAAAGACTGGTCAATTTCATTAGTAGTAGGAAGCCAACAGAATCACGAATATTTATTCCAAGAAAATCAACATATGCCAGCAATCAAGAATAAGTATCAGAACACAATTTCTTGGTACCACGGTGGTAACAGCCAAACAAAACAGCAGTAACAAGGGGATGAGCGACAGCCAACCCATCTTCTGATGGCAGTGTCACTTCTACTCAATCCCTGACCTTCTCTTCTCCTTTATTTGATTAGTTTCAGTAGCAAATCAACAAGGACAGGAGGAGAGAGCAGATAAATGACCTTGACGATGGAAGTATTCCAATGGAACATCCGGCGGTGGTGGCATTTCATCACTGGTGGTTCTCTCTCCACAATTTTCAACAACTGCTCCACTCTCATCGTTACCTCCCCCCTGTTTCGATCTCCCCATTGCAATTTGTGGTGGTCCTCCACCCGCTTTCTTTTTGCCATTTTTGTACTACTGTTCCGGTGGATCCCTCACCCGTGTGTCTCCTCCACTGCTTCTCTCCATTTTTGTATTCTCTCTCTCTCTATCTCTCTCTATATATCTCTCTCTCTCTCTCTCTCTCTCTCTCTCTCTCTCTCTCTCTCTCTCTCTCTCTCTCTCTCTCTCTCTCTCTCTCTCTCTCCATCCTCCTAGTTAAATCAAAGGACCAATATATAACGTAATTTCTCAGAGTAACGTTGGGAGATTAGAGTAATAGAAGGAGATTGGGGGAGATAAGGATGGTTTCTTTTTTGAAAGTTGGAGTTGATTAGGAAATTTAGAGAATACTTTTGATTGGAAGAAGTAATTTAAGAGAACTGATTTTTGGAAAATCTAATGGTGGAGATAAAAATATAACGTTGAGGGTTGGGTGTGAAAAAATGGAAAAGATTGATTTTTGGGATTTCAAATATATGTGGCATACTTTTAGATAAAATTGTATGTATTTGGCTAGACACTCTGTCAAGGTTCGAGCTGGGCGAATTTGATAAAATGAAAATAAACTAATTAGAGACTTAGGAAGTAGTTGATTATGAATTCGGCTAGGCATTTTGGGATAATACATAAAGAATTTAAATTTCAAATGAATATCTAAAAATGAATGAAATTTGGACTGGACAATTTAATAGGACCAATATTAACTAAAGCTGCTGAAACAAAAATGAAAAATATAAGTATACATATACTATTATTTAGTAGGAAAATGCACATATCAAAATAATTTGGGTAAAATTAAATAAATTTAGTATAAATAGACACGAAAAAATACTAAAATGTTACACATGTAGTAGTTTGTGCAAATAACCGTATTTTGACACGTATTTAACAAATGGCCTAAATGATTCAAATTATTTAATATATAATGTATAAATAGAGAATAACACAAATAAATACATGCTTTCTAATGCACATTTTGTTCAAATATTTATTTTACCTTTAATTTATTTAAAGCCAAATATAAATAAAGAAGGGACAAAATTAGATGTCAACACTACCAATACGCTTTTCGATACGAAAAAAAGGGCTAATAAACAATAAACTTGAAACTTGACTTGCACTTCCATGACGCTTGAAAGATTTACGCTTGGCATCTAGAGCTAGAGGAAAACTCCTCCATATTGAACACGACTACATAATTAATTAGAAATAAGGATTACCAAGCTGCTGATGACTGCAACTCTAGTTGCCAAGGAACTACAACTCTCGAGTTCACAAATTCTAAGCCTTCACCACAAGCACTACTTTTGATGCCTTAAACACTCAAGGTGGACTATGCTTCCACATTACTCTTAGCAGTCTTGAAACACAAAAAATGTGCTTACTCGGCCACGGTAGCATTCAATTTAAGCTCAATATGGGAAACATCACAAGCAACTATGAATTCGCTTAAGCTTTCCTAGTGCAAGAAGAAAAAGAAGAGCACTACACTAAGGGTAGCAACAGTTAGATATTTTGGAAGCTCACCATTCATTTGCCTGGCTACCTGAGCTAGACTACTTATGAGTCAAGCTAGCTAGAAAATTGCAATAGAAAAAATAAATATTGAATGAGCTTATGGCACAACATTCTTGCCAACTTAACCTTCTAATGAGAAGGAAGCTCCAACAAATCATCAAAAGACACATCAGGAACACTCTTTAGAATAGTGATACGCTCATAGAGTAAGATAATTCTACTGAAGTCTCAAACCAAGGCGAGACACATAGATTGAACTTTAATTTTCTTATCGCTTTACACTAGAAGGAACAATGACATTCCTTGATGGTAACGAATAAAATCCCATTATATTACCAATATTGAGTCTAAGGAGAGACATAAACTGACTTAGCATAATAATAGAAGGTGGCACAACAAGATGCCAAGTGGACGATGTCCATACTTACTCCCAAATCGCTCACATTTAAATCAAATAAACAACTAGGGTCTCACAAACTCTAGGAGTAAAACATATTAAGAAACTCACTCCTCTATCATAATATACTCTTAACGTAAGTGATATTCCAGAAAAATCATAAGGACATATCAGGATAAACCTCGATATATTGAAAGAATAGAAATCATATTCGATGATAAAGGAAATACGAATTACCTGGGTTACTACATCAGATGCCTCAGCATCCTGCCTTGTTGGCAAGGCATAGAACTGCCTATGTGGCTGAGGTGAGTCGCCGCCCAGATAATCATCCCTAGAAGAACCATTACCACCACGCTCATGATTTCTACCAGATGGTGGTGCGCCTCTAGGTGACTGACATCCAAATGAAGTGCTCTGAGGCCTCCGAGGTGCTTGGGTGCGAGAGAAAAAACGACCGTCTCTCTGCTAATAGAAGGTACAATCCTTCCTAATATGATTTGGATCAAGACAATGAAAACATCTTTTTATAGTGGGCGGACGCTGATGAGACTACTGATAAGAAGGAGACCGAGGCTGATCCTGCCGATAGCCTAGCGTATTCTGAAAATCACGTGATAAGAACTGAGATGGTCTATTGGGCAACCTCTCCCAATAATAATCCTTACCCCTATAGGAGGTGCTAGGATACTCGCCAGACTTGCAAGACCTCTTTCTTTCCCTTTCGGACTATTACTGCTCCAACTTATGATAGGCTTCATATCGATGAGCAATGTCGACTGCATAATCAAACAGAGTCCTAACCTCAATCTCGCGAGCCATCTGGGACCTCAAGGAAGGAGAAAGACCATCAATGAATCTCCGGACCTTCTCGGAAGGGTCATGAACCAGCTCTGGAGCATATCCGACCATCTTAGAGAATTCAATCTCATATTTGAAACTGATAGGCTACCATGTCCAATCCGCTTAAACTAGTGAAACTTTCCATCTTGCTAGCTGCGCAGAAGGAACTTTTCCATGAATCTGTGAGAAAACTTGCGCCAAGTCAGCTTAGGTAAGCTCCGCCAAGTAGATAAAAGAGCGGTCCACCAATCTAAGGCTGGACCCTGAAGCTAAAAAGCAGTATAACAAATACCATATTGCTCGAGATAACCAAGAGTCTGAAGGATGCACCGATATCAATCTATAAGTTCACGGAATAACTGATGCACAATATCGGCTGCCGCTGGAACATGATTTACTGGGGCACCATTAGGCATAGAACTGCCTATGTGGCTGAGGTGAGTCGCCGCCCAGATAATCATCCCTAGAAGAACCATTACCACCACGCTCATGATTTCTACCAGATGGTGGTGCGCCTCTAGGTGACTGACATCCAAATGAAGTGCTCTGAGGCCTCCGAGGTGCTTGGGTGCGAGAGAAAAAACGACCGTCTCTCTGCTAATAGAAGGTACAATCCTTCCTAATATGATTTGGATCAAGACAATGAAAACATCTTTTTATAGTGGGCGGACGCTGATGAGACTACTGATAAGAAGGAGACCGAGGCTGATCCTGCCGATAGCCTAGCGTATTCTGAAAATCACGTGATAAGAACTGAGATGGTCTATTGGGCAACCTCTCCCAATAATAATCCTTACCCCTATAGGAGGTGCTAGGATACTCGCCAGACTTGCAAGACCTCTTTCTTTCCCTTTCGGACTATTACTGCTCCAACTTATGATAGGCTTCATATCGATGAGCAATGTCGACTGCATAATCAAACAGAGTCCTAACCTCAATCTCGCGAGCCATCTGGGACCTCAAGGAAGGAGAAAGACCATCAATGAATCTCCGGACCTTCTCGGAAGGGTCATGAACCAGCTCTGGAGCATATCCGACCATCTTAGAGAATTCAATCTCATATTTGAAACTGATAGGCTACCATGTCCAATCCGCTTAAACTAGTGAAACTTTCCATCTTGCTAGCTGCGCAGAAGGAACTTTTCCATGAATCTGTGAGAAAACTTGCGCCAAGTCAGCTTAGGTAAGCTCCGCCAAGTAGATAAAAGAGCGGTCCACCAATCTAAGGCTGGACCCTGAAGCTAAAAAGCAGTATAACAAATACCATATTGCTCGAGATAACCAAGAGTCTGAAGGATGCACCGATATCAATCTATAAGTTCACGGAATAACTGATGCACAATATCGGCTGCCGCTGGAACATGATTTACTGGGGCACCATTAGGAATTCGAACAGGACCTCCCTAAGCCCGACTATCTGCATTTGCGGTAGCCTGAGGAGCTGCCTGAGGAATAGGAGGTTACGAGGGTATACATACCAAGAATCTCATAAAAGCCTCATGAAGAGACAGGGAAACCACAAGCCCTTACTCCCCCTGCTAACCAGGAGCTGGCACAGCTGGGGCATCTCTCGGGGCCTGGGCAGCTCTAGCCCTAGGCTGGGCTGTGCCCTCTTGAGCTCCTACCCTATGTTGATTTTCCACACGAAGGTTCAACATTACTGTGAAAGAATCGCCGAAAAAAATACAGTTTCCAACAAGAAGATCGACGCACGACTAGGAAGGAAGGAATGAACGAAGGAAGGGAAACTTCCTAAATTCCATCATAGGCTCTCTTAGATAAGTACAGAAGTCTTTGTACCCATCAGGGAGACTCTACTAGACACTGTCTCAGTTTGGATAAACACTAAACCAGACTTTAATACCAACTGAAACGATCTGATATTCCGGTTGGACCGTGCAGGCACCCGACGTCCTCCACTAGACCTGCTGAGTGAACCTTTTTTAATAAATTTCAACAATAAACACCTATATTTTATATATATGTGTGTGTGTGTGTGTGTGTGTGTGTGTGTGTGTGTGTGTATATATATATATATATATACACACACACACACACACACACGCATATATATATATATATATATATATATGTATGTATGTATGTATATGCTGTATAGAAGAAATTACAGCTTCTTACCCAATATACTAGGTTTAGGGCTATAAGACCTAGACATGTACGAGTGCTAAAGAGACACATACGTCTCCTGAAGGGAGCAAAGCAAGACTATCCAAAAATAAACTAGAACATGTGGCCATCCTGGATGAGTTGGCTCACCCTTACAGATGATCATGCCTTCGCTCTTCAATCTCGAGTGAAATAAACATACAAGAAAAAAAATAGAGGGTAAGTCGAAAGGACTTTGTAAGTAGGGGCTGGCTAGCCATCTCAAAGAAACAGATAAACTAGTCAGGGTGAGAAGAGAACTAGATAATAAATAGAAATACGCAACAATAAAGAACACATAAAGAACCAAAAACACGTAAACATTGAAAAATATATGTTATGTAACTAGAACATAGAGAAACCTACGAAACAATACTCAGCAATCAATGTAATGTAAGGAGATGAATGTGTTATGATGCAATGGGGGTCACATGTGCCCAGGTGTCTCTCTGTATCGGGACTTCATCTCATACCAGAAGAGAATTCACATGAGGACTACCTCGCATGTCAAGAAACCAGAGAGGGACTATCTCGACTACCCGAGTAACCAGCACAAGACTACCTTTGCTTCCGGGGGTTTTATACAACAATACAACAATCACCGGTGCGGGACCCTCATCATTAACTAGGTGACTTCTATAAGGATTCACAACTTAACAGAACTCGTAGTTTCATCAGAACACATAATCTCAACATACTATTAAGCTTAAAGCTTAACAACTGATATTTATAACCAGAATAGAGCTTCTATCCTCGAAGTAATATTTATACGTCATAGCCTAACAGCTCATGTGCATATTCACAAAAAAATACTTCTACTCTTGGCTCGAAACCAAACCTAATGCAATGCAACATGTCATCATATAGTATATCACAATACTATACCACATAGGAATACACGTAAACAAAGTCATGGCATAATAAGTATGTCGAACGGTAGCTACGCACGTAAGAACACATGGGTAGAAGTTCTATTGACCGAAGGCCATCAAACAAATTGAATACAACCACTTATATTTTACTCTAGGACCGAATCGATTATTAAATAGACTCATTCCTTTCCCGACGCCTCTCAAAATCACTTTCCTCTGAGCCAAAGAAGAGAAATTACATATATAAATACGCACAAACTGAATATCTAGATATTATCCTTAGATGGAAAAAATTATGAAAATGCCACTGGGCCAGGCTTAGCTGAACATCCACAAATATTATATTTCTAGACTCGTCATACTCTCACGAGTCAAATATACTATTTGATTAAATTTTCGAGTTCAATTCGACCATTTTTCCTAATTTCATAAGTTAAGGGTCCTTTACTCTAATTACCTTCAACCCAACACATGACGTTCTCACTTTAACACTTGAATCGACATTAAGACTTGAATTAGAATCAATACCTGAATAATTGGAATGAATTAGTACCAAGAAATGGGTCCTACACCGACTTAGAGATGTTGAATCTAAACAAGAACTGAAAAAGCCGACAAGGCCTTCTTATACCCAGAAATCAGCGCCTTTGTGCCAACCTCGGTTCACACGCAAAACTCCAATTTTCTCCCTCGAGCATGGTCGCGCAGGCTGGTCCAGAAGGTGCAGAATTCTGCACCAGTACCTGCTACAACTGTGATTTAGGTCCGAACGTGACCTTATGATACTCGGAATGACCCCAAATTTTGTACACAAGTCATAAAATACTTGTGGGACATGCTCGCAAAGAGAAATATCGAATTGAACCTCCACAACCTAAGATAGGGGTCCCACGAAAAGAGGTCGATTTCTTGACTTTTGAAACATTAGTGAAAACTATCCGAACGACCTTGGATTTTATTTTCGAATGTTCTCGTATGTCACGAATGACCGTACAAACCTAACAGCGCTTTCGGATTTCTAATTAGAGCTCATTGCTTCAAATCGAGCTAAGAAACCTCTTGTAGGTGTTCCCGACAACCAAAACAGAGACCTTCCTGGAAAACCTACCAAATGAGGTCCGAATCAGTTCAAATTTAGCATACATATGTTAATGGACTTTATAGAGCTTTTAAGACGATCGGCACGTCAATCAGAGTCTTAACTCCTGAAACTACTGACCCGGGTCATTTCAACTTATATCATACTCTAACAACCCTTTATTACTTATCGTGCTAAAGATAAAGTCTTTTCGAGCGCACTGCTATAACCAATGAGTATTAAATAGTTTGTATAAAGGTCCTAACAAACTTCTTAACCAAAGATTTTAAGTAATCCGTCTTAAGATTCACATATGTTTTGCTTGCAGTTGTCGTGGCGAAACAAATCTCACCTGTTAACAGCGAATGTAGTACATAAAAAACTTTAACGTATCACCACAAAATTATAAATCCAATATAAGAGCTCGTTAGATCTAAGAAAATTACCAAAAAATATTTTAACGATGGTAGAAGTTACTATCATAATGTTGTGGCCAACATCTTTCTTGTACAAATAAGGATCGAAGTTGACACGACCCAGATTTTTGAATAGGTTGTGCGGGAACCCGATATCTTTCCCTATCCCATCAGGCAAACCCTATCAAACTAAACCAACTAAAAAATATCAAAATAGCCTAAAGGATACATATATACATATTATTTATAAGTTGCGAAAAAGAAAGATACAGTTGACAATCCAAAAGATAAGGTTTAGGTACTATCCAAATCATATACATCTACAAGTATAAATATGTACAATTTCCCGAGGGAACAAAAGATATCTAACAAAAAGAAAATAAAAGCTAACGGCCACCACATACAAGGGTTGCCTCACCACTGACAGTAGGATAGTCCTATCCCTTCATCCATGCGATACGCTCGGTCAAGCAGTAGAATCTGTTGAAGAAATTCAGACGAAAAGTGGAAACTAAAAGGGAGTGAGTAAAAAAGACTCAGTATGTAGGGGCTAGTTAGCTACCTCGAATGACAAGTAAGCTAACCATGGGATCAAATAATCCAAGCAATGTCATGCAGCAGATAAGGAATTGAAGAACATCACGTTGCATACAACCAGGTCACATGTGCCCAAAACCCTCACCGGAGCAGACTCCTCAATGCATATGGGGTAATGCATGTACTGGCGCAGATTCCTCAATGATAACCAGTGAAATGAATGCAACCTGGGGAAGACTCCTCAATACCACCAGTATGATAGCACAATCAACAACCATAAAATTATCGTAACAACATGTAAATCAAGGCTGCGACATAGTAAGTACATTCTCTCGGCATCAGTACACGTAAAAACCACATGTGTAGGAATCCATAAGGACTAAGGCCATCAAAGAACCAGATAAAATCACCCACCTCAATTTAGAGCCAATCCGGCTACTGAAAAATCTCCTTCTCTTCCAAATCTTTTCCGAAAAATCTCGCTCTAAGTAATGAAAAGGAAATAGCACGAATAAGTGCCAAGACGAAGAGTTAATAACAGTAACGCGAAATATTAAAGAATTTCCAGAAGGCCCTTGGGCCTACTTCGTGGAACATCAATAAGAAATATATTTCTATGTTCCTCATGATCTCGTGATACTAAATATACTATTCAATTTCTATTGCACGTCCACTTAACCTAAATTTCCTAATTTCTAAACATTAGGGCTCCAACATGAAATTCCCCAAACATACATAAGCCAATTCATAGAGTTTTAGGCTTAAAAAACTTAAAATGATGATATAGAAAGATATGGAAAGATTACCTGGATGATAAGGGTCGAGATTGGATACAAGAAAAACCTTAGAAGGGTTTCAGCGATTTGATTTGATGAAAATGGCAGCCTGCCGATCCACTACTGCTTTTATAAGATTTGACACGCATCACAGAGGCTCAATCACGATCGTGTACTAGAGCCTCATCGATGTCGCACCCTAGCGACTACGGTCATCTAAACCAAAGGACTTGGTCCCTCAGTGCGGTCGCGCCACAACCCTCCTGGTCCCGCTGGAACTGAACCTAGCACACTGGCGAGTTTGGCCGCATTGATAAGTGCTGCAATTTTGGTCTGAATTGGACCTACATTGTGTGGAATAACCCCAAACATTACACGCAAGTCCAAAAACACATTTAAGACTTACTCTCAAACTCAAATTCTGAAACAGATATCAAATACGCAAAACCAAGATCCAAGACCTAAAAGGAAAAATTCCTACTTTCATAACATGGGACCAAACCATTCAAACGACCTCAAAATGTACTTATGAAAGCTCCTACAAGTCACAAATGTTCATACAAATCTAACAACGCTTTCATATTTCAAAACTGAGCTCATTTACACAAACTGACCTACCAAAACCACTAAATGGCATTACCGAAACTTGAAAGCGATAACGCTTTCCAAGATGAACCAAACGAAATTCAAATCAGCTCAGACTTTAAGGACATGTCATAATGGAACATACAAAGCTATTGAGACCGTCAATCCGCAAAATGGAGTTTTAACTCCCAAAATGTTTTCCTTGAACGAAACTAGAGTTCTTTCTTTAACAGAGCGATCATACTCAATACACAGGAAGATTCAAACAACCTCTTATTGACCACACAACCAACACAATTAGACTACTATTTAACAAAAAATAGGCGATTGTCAATATGGAAAAATCTTTTAACTTAGAGATCAAGAATATACCTTAATAATCAAAGAGGTGGGGATATCTTCCCCTCATACTTGACTCGAGCTCTCAAGTATCCTCCTAATAAGGGCGGTTGTGCCATTCTATCTTCACCAATGGAATTTTGTTAGAATGAAACTTCCAGGTGTCTCTTTCTATAATGGCAGATGGAGTCATTTCATAAGTTGAGTTCACATCCAACTAGCTGGATCTAGCTCGATCATCTGAGTAGAATTCTGAATACACTTTTAAAGCATGGACACATGAAAAAGTACATGGGGGGATATTTGGTTGCCAATCAAGTCGATAAGAAACCTTACCGATAAGTTTCATTATCCAGAAAGGAATGATAAACCTGGGACTTAACTTTCCTTTCTTCTCGAATACGATATTTGCCTGCTATGGGTGGTTTACAGAAGTTCCTGGATAATCCAAGTTATGCCCAAAGTCTGACATACTATATCCAGACCTAACACCTCAACATCACAAAACTCGAACCAACCTACTGGAGATCGACAGCGATGACCATACAATGCTTCAAGAGGAGCAATCTGAATAGAAGATTGATAGTGATTGTTATATGTGAACTCCGCTATCATCCTAGTAGCCTCCAAATTCCAAGGCGCATGCCCTCAACATATCTTGCATAACCTGGATAGTATGCTTAGATTGACCATCAGTTTGGATGAAATACTTTGCTAAGCTTAACTCGGGCACCTAATTCTTGTTGAAAGGCCAGCCAACACTAAGAATTGAATTGAGAACTTCAGTCAGATATGATAGACAAGGGCATGTCGTGCAACCGAACAATCTGCTTGATAAAAATCCGAGCTAACTTCTTTGGTAAATCAGTTATCCTTACTTGAATGAAATAGGTAGACTTGGTAAGTTTATCCATAATAACCCAGACCTAGTTATGACTACCCAAAGTCTTTGACAAACCAACCACAATCCATAGTAATTCTCTACCACTTGCATCCGGGAATGGGCAAAGCCTGCATCAAACCTGCGAGTTTTCTGTGCTCATACTTGACCTGCTGAAAATTCAAACACTGAGACACATGATCAAAAATATCTTTCTTCATCCCTTTCTATACTATTAGAAATATGATTTTTAACAAAGGGACATGTGGTTGTTCAAAGTGTAAATCCGGTCATTAAAGCCTAACAATGACCGGATAAAATCTGGTCGTCACCGATCGTTATAGGCTCTCACATTAAAAGTTTAACGACCGGATTTGAATCCGGTCGCTAAATACACTTTTAGGATTGCACAACATCTGGTCGTTGTCTTCAATTTAGTGACCGGAATTTCTCTTCGCTAAAATTATAACCCGGTTGCTAAAAATAGTTTAAAGACCAAATAATGGTCATTAAATTATGTTACTGACTGAATTTCCTTTCGCTATGAAATTTAATATTAATGAATATACTAAGATGATTATTATTTTTCCATATGCTTCCAGAAGATCATTCTTAAAATAAAAAATACCATGCATCCAAAAAAATCCAAATGATTGATAATCTTATAAAATCTCATTGTCAAAGCAACATAAACATCACAATACCAGAAAATATACTCAACCATACTGTGACATCAACTCCTAAGAAGAGAGAATGAAATTGTCGCCTATGTACAAAGGCATATGTACAAATGATTATTTCTACACCACCACTAGTAAAACAAAAGTAAATTGTGGTTCAACTTGCTTTGAACTTTCTTCGTGTACACATTCTTCGGACTTCAAATTCTTTTATATGTTAAAAGACCAAATCACATGTCAGTTTACTAGCCACTTCAAAATGAATGAATAATTTAATTTTCATATTAACTAAATAACTGAAAAAAATAAGTCATGCATTTTGCTAGCTGGACAAGTTTCAATATTATCAAACCGTTAAACTATTAAACTCTCTTTTTTAAACTAATCAATCCTTGAGACAACTAAATAAAAGAAACATAACCCTCTTCATCTATGTAGAGCCAATAAATATACTAATGTCATCTTGGAGATGGACTCTCCAATAGTGATTAACATGTTAGAGAACAAAGTCAAACCACCCTGGGAACTACAAGAGAAAATTCAGAAGATGAAAAACATTATTCTACAATGTCAGTTTAGATAGAAGATGCACTTTCTAATCATGGAGGATCTATGCAAGACATCCCACTTCTTTCTTTTGCAGAACTGTACTATACAGCTCAAGACATGCCTAGATAAGCTAGAGGGTCCTATTGCATGGATAAGACGCAAATTTCAAGTTTCAAAATAAGACAATGCAAAGGGAAGAATTAGGAAACAAATCACATTGATAACCAGAGGCAAGGAAATATCAACACTAGACAAACTACTTCTACAAATGTATTCAAACATTCTAGCAGTACTAGACAATCACAAAGGCACAAATATACTTTGTTTGGAGTTACAAACCCTTTGATAGAGCCACAATATTATATGGAAACACAAGAAGACCTTCTCACTATTCGGATTACAAAATAAAAAGATTCAGAAACAATATTAATTATGAACACGTACGAAAATTCTTTAATTTATGTGCTTGACTTTCAGATTTTACAACTAAATAGTGCAATGAAAGAACATAACATGTCAACAACACATGGTGTATAGAGTTGAATATGCTGAAAAGCTTTATCGATATGTCACTCAATTTTACAGAAAAATGTATCACTAAATTCATTGCAAAGACACATTATGTCACAGTTGATAGAAAATTTACTAACCTGTTAAATGATTCAATTCATTGTTCACTCAAAGATCTGACAATGAAGATTGAGAAAATAATACGCTTTCAATCCATTCATGTTTTCTCTCTATATCATCCATGTTCTTTTGCAGTGATTTCTTTTATTTTCGAGTTGCTTTTAGCTCATCCAATAATGCAGCCTTTGAGAAGTTACCGCCTTTCAACTCCTTAGTGGTGATCCTACCCCAATGTGTGTAAAAGAGATAGCTCAGATTCTACCATTTTTTTCAGCCTATAAAATACAAGAATTATTATAAAAAATCAATGCTCTAAATAAATGAACATAAGTTGAATGAAATATAAACATACATATTTTTCATTGGTTTCAAATTCGACAAGGTTACTATCCTTCTTATTAGTCTTAAAAAAAATTGTCTTGTCTGGAAGCTTACCATCTTTGCTCCCTTCATATTTAAATAAACAAGTCACACAATTTTGAACAAAGAGGAAGCTTCTTCGTAAAAGTGTACGGTTAACTTACCTTTTCAGAAATAACCTCTCTAATAGGCTTGCTACATGTACGATTCTCAATTTAGACCTATTGACTGAGTTTCTTGTGCTAGCTTCCTACATTAACAACACAGTAGTGAAATACATATTTATAGCAAGGTCATATATTTGTAGTGCAAAAACAAATAATCATCACTAACACACTCAAAACTCACGACTTATGACAGAGAGAACAAACACATGTAACTTCTGCATTCTTATATAATTTCTATAAACCAGATACAAAGAATGAAGTAGATAACAATTCTTGTATAAATTTGATGCAACACTAATTAAGAGGCTAGATTATTAGCCTATTTACACTACTATAGAGTAGAAATAATTAAGACATACAGAGGTTACCAATGGAGTGGAATGAAGAAGTAGCCTAGACACTCCACAATATTAAAGGAAAAAATGCATCTCTTATATATATTGTACCGAACTTGAACTAGACCCAGCAAATATAAAGAACGACTTGGGCATTAAAGTAAAAAAAAAAAAAAGAAGCTAAAATATGTCTAATATGGGGAGCTATAATTGATCAGAGTCTCAAGTTAGCTTTAAAAAGTATTTGAAGAATATGTTGCACGACATCTTTAGGGAATACCTTTGCATCTTGTAATCTGGATACTACATCCTTGAATATTACAGTACACATATTTTTTCAGTGTTAGGTAAAATTGAGTTCAGCTAAGGATTAAAGCGAATCTGTAACATCTGGTGGCACAACAGAAGAAGAGCAATACATGGAATCTTACAACTGATAAGAGGAGCGAGATGATCACTTTGAGGAATGTCCCACTAACATTTAGAAGCTCCATAAATTGTCTAAAAAAAAATGAATCACATACAACTTAAAGTAAAATTCTGTTAATTAATAGCTATGAAGACAAACCTTAAATTTATCAGATAAAAATTGCTCCTTGACCGACCATTCCTCGTCACTCTTGTCTATCCTCGCCGGCAAATCTTTTAGAACCTCGTGCAATGGCTTAGATTTCACAATCTTGTACAATGATCCTATCTAATTGTTCCAAAAATTTCTCATATGTTGCAGGACATGATCTCTATCATTCATGTCATTACTGTCAAATTTTTCCTAAAATATTTCAGAAGCAATTTGGATGAACGAAATTGGTCACCAAAATGTATCTTAAAGGTAATTCATTTACTAACAAGACTTGTTACTAAATACATAACAAAATTTTCCTTTATTCCATACTGATAATAGATTTCTTGTATAACAACAAAGGAGAGTTGTTATGCTCCACTGCTTAGAATTATTCTAGAGCTAGGATGTAACAAGACATGCTTCGAAACCATTTAAGAAAAAACATGCACCATACAAGTTGTCTTTTCTTCTATTGAGAGTTGTCAGAAAGAAAATATTAGTTTATGAAACTATAACTAAGACTTGTAATAGTGTCTAGTTGTTCTAGTTGCAGGTACCCCAAGGAGGAAACATCAGACCACATTTTCTTACAAAGTGAATGGCTGCTGCAGTCTAAAAATATTATGCAAGTCTACCCGATTTGCAAGTGACAGCTAAATAACTTTCAAATTATGATATAACAATGTTCGAATGCCAGGGCTAATAGCACAAAGTTCATATACAAATTATGAAGGATATTTACACTGGGAGCTTTGAAAATTCATAAGCAAAGCTAAATATGAAAAATCTATAGCCTTGATATCCTTGTAAAAATTGCAATTTTCCCTGATATTAAGTTGAACATATTCCATGCCAAAACAATATTGATATCTCAAATAAGAAATTAAGTACTTCCTCGTTTAGACAAAATATTTGTGCATCTAACAATGTATAGTATATCATTTGTAGTTGGTAGTGTATACTCATAAGATAGTATTTCAGGTAGTGAGATCTAAAGAGCCAGATTTGACCTCTAACTTTTTAAAACAATAGCTTCAGATAGCTTCTTATGTCTTTCTTATCCATTCTAATCGAAATTTTATAAGGGCCATTGGTACATGACTATAACTACAGTACTAACAACACACATACTAGTAATGTATTAAGAAAAAACAAAGTATCTTGGCGGAGAATAGAAACCGCTTTGTTAACCTAACAATCATTAAACTAAAAAAACGACACCAGTAAGCAGTTAAATATGAGAAATAAAGCTAATCCCTTAACATTTTACTTTTGTCACCACTCAACAATACGAAAGCAATTCTACCAAATCAGTAGATGCAACATTATTTTTTTCATCAACCATTGAACCTTCCTTCTTATTTCTTATCCTTCTAATTTTTTACTCAAAGACAATTTTTGAATGTAAGATCCATTTATAAGATATCCAATTGAAAGTACAAATTTTCTATAATATGTTTAAAATAGAGACTCACAGGATAATAAAATTTTCACTAACTAAAAACTTGAATCTAGTAGACCTGTCTCCTCCAGATTAATTAATTTAATTCATACTCCAACTTGAAATAAAATCATAAATGTGCATCGAAATCACTTGACCACTAATTTATTCTACTTGAAGCGATGCAGAGGCTTCACCATTCAAGAACAAAAGGGTACTGATGTAGCGGAAAATACGGAAGCGGTAAAGCAAAGATAAAAGCGATACATTGCTCGAACGATTACCTAAGTAGCACCGAAGAACTTGTTTCGATACACCTCAGGTGAATGTCAAGGAACACCTACACTAATCAACTATCCTCGAGAGACACTCGGCTCTCGCAAACAAAATGATCAACAAAGGATTGAAGTTCAACTTGGAATCGACCAAGTGAAATCAAGCCCGCACAAGGGGTTTTTATTAAATAGCTCTCAAGCTTTCAAGTTTCATGTTCATCATTCAAAGTAGGCTAAATGAAATAAATAGCCTAAGGAGGTATTTATAGGCTTTTCCTCCTTTCTACATAATATCTAAAATAACCCCACAAGTTGGGTAAAACATTAAAGACCACGTAGGGTCAAACTAGTAAATAAGTCTATGAATTAAAAGGAATCCCATCAAGGTTGCACCAGTGGGAGGCGGTCCGCCTACTCCACCAGGCGCTCTGCCCAACAGTGTCCTGAGATGGTTGCAAGCTGAGGCGGTCCGCCTCTTGCACAGGGCGGTCCGCCTATCAGAAACTTCAGAGAGTTGTCTTCCATCCTTAGCCAATTTTGAGGGTTTTGAGAGGGAGGCGGTCCGCCCACTAGGGGAGGCGCTCCGCCTTTTCCTGGGCTGCCTTAGGGCGCTTCACCATTCACCGAAACCATCGGATATGGTCTTCAACTCTTCTCCGAAGCTCGTGATGCCCTTGATCTTGCATCTCATATGTCCTTCAAGGTTGGATCTTGATGGTTGATGCTTAGGCTCGATTTTCCCTGCATCGTCCTCCCCTTCTTGAAAGGATTTCGTCCTCGAAATCAAACCATCAAGTCCTGCAAGCAAAGACAAGCACAAGCAAAAGTTCCTACTATGGAAGTAGGTTAGTGCTAACTGTGTGGATAACACACTCTTATGGTATATCCATGTATCAATAATAATGAAAAAGCTCATGTCTCCCAAGAAAATGATAAGTACTTGACGCAACAAAGAAGTGTACCCAACACAAGAATAAACAAAGAGGTCATTAGGACATGGAACATTCAAGATCAAATAGTCAAAGGTCCTACTACTTCTAAGTTCATAATCATCATACCCAACCTTCAATGCAATGTTTTCATAATATGGCATATTAGTTTTGGCATGCTCAACTCTCAAAGTGTGATCAAAATATGGAATGAAGTAAGCAAAATAGCTCAACCTATAAATAGCATCAATTACTCAACTCCCCTTCTTAAAAGCACTCATAATACTCACACCAAGAGACAACTCTTTACCTCCAAATCTATCCTTAAGACAACCCCCCTCACAAGGTAAACTCTCAAGGAAGTCATTAATAATGGCCTCTTCATCATCATAACCCAAACCAACAAGAGTAGAGTCACTAGAAGAATCATCTACCTCACTCGAAGCTTCAAACAAAGAGTTGTCTATGGGATCAAATCCCTCACACCAGGGAGTTTCCAACTCATTCCCAACTCTAGTTCGATACAAATCACCACCGCAAATAAAGATGCCCTCAAACAAAGGATTAGTGAAAGTACGCATCCCATTCTCAGGGTCAAGCAAAGGTGAAGTATCATAACTAGGTTCATTACCCATACTTGAGGAGTCATCGAATATAATCCGGTCCACTCATCCACTAAGGACTCCTCAAGGCCAGAACCATCCTCACTACAACACATAGTTCCACCAAAAGCAATTATATCAATAAGGGCATGATCAAACAACTCATTTTCCCTTTATCAAAAATTGGTGGTGTGTCATAACAAAGGTCACAAGTATAGTCAACTGCTATTTCCTCGCTAAAGAGAGGTTAATTGAATATCGAGCTCACATCATGATGTGGCTTATCAATCCTCTCAACTAGTAGTTCACATGCACATACCAGTTGACTACTCGACTCTATGCTAGTTGCAAATTCATTAAATGCAACACAAGTACCAACTAACATTGAGTTCTCACAAGACAAGGGATTATTATGCTCATTAGAAGGTGAAGAATCACTTACACTTGAGTTGCTCCAGCGAGCACTCACATCACTTGAAGCGTCATGTTCAATACCTTCTTCATGAAGCTCGCAATGAAGATCTCCGTCATCTTTTCTTTCTTCCAAGGCACATGGTTGAGGCTCCATTAGCTTGCCTTCGGGAGTACCTACACAAAAACTATAGCAAGGAGAAGAAGAAGAGGATAAAATATGGTTAGGGGAAAGGGTGTCCTCACTCTCAATTTGTTTTTTCTCTCCTTTAATTTCTTTCAATTCGCTCTCATGTGCAAGTGCATGGGGATAAGGTCCAAGAATGTCATCACCTCGCTTACCTCCCCCAGATCCCTCATTTTCAATTGGTTGGTTCATAGGAGTAGTAGAATTACCCCTAGAGTGAGTAGCTACATCACCTTGGAGAATTCCCAAGTTGTGGGGAATGCTCACTTGTTGGGGAGTGCCCGTATGCCAAAGATTCCATCATTAGTGCCTTCTTCGGCATCTTTTTGGATGCTCGGGGTCCATTCTCTTTCAAGGCTCTCAAGCCTCAAGTTTATAGATCTCACCTTGGCCAAGAGATAGGACAAGGTGCTTACCGGGACCTTAATGTTCTCGTCAATGTCTCCGGCCATGTACCTACAAAACCAAAGACTAAAGAAACAGGTTAGAGCAAAAACCTCACATGCTTCCTCACTTTTAAATGTCACTCGAGTACACTCAATTTAGTGGTGGAGTAGGATCACTCAAGCTTGATTTCAAAGGCTTCCGTGTAGTTGAACAACCTCCTCAATAATCACTCAAGTTCACACGAACAAAATACTCTTCGGGGTGAGTGGAATTGATGTGACTCTATGGACGAACGGCTATATGAGTGAGCACTTAAGCCAAAAATGTTCTACGAGTCTTCTTTAAATTTCAATAACAACCACGCACGAGGATATTAAAAGCTCAATAAACTAGTACTAAATAAGTAGAATAAATACTCAAGAAGTACGAGCCGGAAGCAATACAAACAAAGAAACACCGAAAATATAGGAAACAAACTACCCCGGACCCGTTTCATGGTGGGCGGACTGCCCAGAAAAGGAGGCGCTCCACCCGAATTTTTTAATGTTCTGGGCAGTAGCCAGGGTGGCGCTCCACCTAGGGAGTGGGCGCTCCGCCCAGGCCTGTTTTCAGCTTCACAAAAAACAGGATTTTGGTGATTTTGCAACAAAATTTCCAACGATTTCAACCTGTTACTCAAATCCAAGGATACCCAAAGGTATTTTCAACTATACCCAACAATCCCCAATGATTTTTAACTTCAAAGAACCAACAACTAGATCGATTCAAGTTTGAAGCATTTTAAAAAAAATTTCATACTTTTGGGATTTGATTTTCGAAATTATGATTCGTAACACCAAAACGTGATATGAGTATACCAAAACAATGGGAATACAATATAGATTAATCTCTCATACTTTTTAACACTTGCAGATTGGAATTCAACCCGATCTATGAATTTATTTCAACTTTTCTCAATTTTTTTGTTTTTCTTCTTTTCAAGAACAACAAGAACACAACAACAACGATACTAACACGATGAACAAGAAATGGGGATTTGTAAGAATATAACCGAGTCTTGCTCTGATACCAACTGATGTAACAGAAAATACGGAAGCAATAAAGTAAAGATAAAAGCGAGACGTGGCTCGAACGATTACCTAAGTAGCACCGAAGAACTTGTTTAGATACACCTCTGGTGAATGTCAAGAAACACCTACACTAAGCAACTATCCTCGAGAGACACTCAGCTCTCGCAAACAGAATGATCAACAAAGAATTGAAGTTCAACTTGAAATCGGCCAAGTGAAATCAAGCCCGCACAAGGGGTCCTCATTAAATAGCTCTCAAGCTTTCAAGTTTCATGTTCATCATTCAAAGTAGGGTAAATGAAATAAATGGCCTAAGAAGGTATTTATAGGCTTTTCCTCCTTTCTACATAATGTCTAAAATAACCCCACAAGTTGGGTAAAACAATAAAGACCACATAGGATCAAACTAGTAAATAAGTCTATGAATTAAAAGGAATCCCGTCAAGGTTGCACCAGTGGGAGGCGGTCCGCCCAAGAGTCTCCTGAGTTGGTTGCAAGCTGAGGCGGTCCGCCTCTTGCACGGAGCGGTCCTCCCATCAGAAACTTTAGAGAGTTGTCATCCATCCTTAGCCAATTTTGAGGGTTTTGAGAGGGAGGCGGTCCACCCACTAGGGGAGGCGCTCTGCCTCTTCCTGGACTGCCTTGGGGCGCTCCTTCTTGGTCTTGGGGCGTTCCACCCTTCACCGAAACCATGGGATGTGGTCTTCAACTCTTCTCCGAAGCTTTTGATGCCCTTGATCTTGCATCTCATGTGTTCTTCAAGGTTGGCTCTTGATGATTGATGCTTAGGCTCGATTTTTCCCGCATCAGGTACTGAAGAAATCAGGAGGTAAAAGATAAAACAAAACTAGCATCTTTCCCAGCATGTAATATAATCTATAATTAGGGTTGTAAAATGAAACAACAACAGCACGAGAGAAAATTTAGAATGCACGGTTCATTCACAAAATTAACTCAAACTAAACGAAAATAATTTCTTTTTATCTCTTTTCAATTGAAGAACTGCAAAAAGATGCAAATTTCTCAGATACAACAAAATTAAAACTTCATGCTTCCAAAAGTCATTGAACTAATATCGATTCACAATTGCACTTAATGTCTAATTTTTTTTTTTCGTTTAAAAAAAATTTGTTCAAATTTCTTAAGAAAAAATTGTATCGAGAAAAGCATAAGGAAAACATCATACTCCCCATTTAATTGGGACGTTTCATATAGCTATAGGTGCGGCAACGATGCACAAAAAACTCATTCAAACCAATTTTGCAATTAACAGTTACATAATTTGACAGAAACATACCTTGAATCGTAGAAGAAACAATACACTTGCTGAGAATAGTTTTTTGCTAAGATCCCAGTTGGAGGAGATTTAATTTTGAAAAATAGTATTCTAAGGAATTTTTCGCTTTGTTTCAAATAGAGAAAGGCCTAGGTTTTGTTTGGGTTGGGCGGAGTTTATATTGGTTGCAAGTGGTAAGTAGTTGCCAAATTTCTCCAGTTTCTTGCATCCTTCTTTGAACTGCTGCTAAAAAAACAGAGAAGCTTAAGGGAGAGGTAGTCGTTCCTTTTTTTGGGTTGGGGAGTGGGTTGGGGGGCATGGGGTAGGTTAAGTAAAAAAAGGTGGGAAATATTAGCGCTTCAATTTTGTAGTTGTTACTTTTGTTTTAACATCCAAATATTTCCCTAAACCTTTTAACCACAAAAATCTTTTCCTTCGTTGTTCTTGTACTAAAAATTAGATTTAACGAAATGAAAAACTATTGGACGTTATTAGTATACATTTAATGGCTGGATTCTATCTCCTTGTTAAAAAGTGGATGTTAAAAACTCAATATCTTGTAGTGCCACCAAACCAGCTCTTGAAGGTCCTGGTACATTTTAGTGATACCTAGATGAATGGAATAGTGCGAGTTATGAGCCTCGTTTAGTAGCAACTGGTTCAGATCACCAATATCAAGAAAGCAAAGCCGTCCACTAACTTGAAGAACACCATCCCCATCAAGCTCTAAAGGAGGGATTCCTCCACTTTGAATACGCCCACGCATCTCTCGAAGATATGGATCTTCGAACAGTCTCTCCTTAATTTGACTAACTATAGAAGACTAAGTTGCAACACAAGCAAGGACTCAACTCGGGTCTGTGCTATCAAATCTTACCCTTGAGTCACCAAGAGTGTGCAGCTCTCGAGCTAACGGCCTCATCTTCGCATCAAGAAAAGTAAGACTACCTATGGACTTTCTGCTCAATTCATTGGCTACCACATTTACTTTTCTTAGGTGATAGAGAATAGTGAGATCATAATATTTAATCATCTTGAGCCACCTCGTTGCATGCTATTCATATCCTTCTTAAAAAGCAAGAATTGTAAGCTCATGTGATCGATAAAGTCGTTGCTTATGCTTCCAAGCAGTTGAAAGTTAATGAGAAGAATTATCCGACTCATGATTTGGAGTTGGTAGCTATGATGTTTTCCTTGAAGATTTGGAGGCATTATTTGTATGGTGAGCCTTTGACCCTGACAAGACATTTCAGAACTTCTCACCAAAATCTTCCCATAAAGTAATTTATGCTTTCATCAAACCATCCAAGAAATTAGTAGAACACATTTATCTATGAAATCATTAGAACACAGTTACCAAATAAATCAATAGAACATAATGAATTTATATAATACCAAAATGTACATGATAATAGACTAACATATAAATGATTCTACTAATCAATATTAACTTCTATATCCCTCTTTTTCTACTTAGATCTAACCGTCACCATATCCCCATTGCCACATAACTAACAATGATGTTTTCATTATGAAAGGAACAAAAGTAGTTAGGTTAAAATTACAACGCTTAGGATTAGAGTATAAAATAATATTAACAAACATAATTCGTTTCAAGATATACCTAATAGCACCCTTGCATCAAGAATTTCAACTTTAATAAATTGGAAACCATTTATGGATACAAATAATATGATAAGGGAAAAACTACAGAAGCGATAAATAAGATAAAAATGAGATGAGACTCACACGATTGTTCAAGTAGCAATGAAGAACGATGTTTCGTTACACCCCGAACGAAGGTCAAGAAGCACCTATGCTATGCAACTATCCTCAAGAATCACGAGGTCCTTGCAAATAGATGATCGGAAAGGTTTGATGTTCAACTTGGAATCTTCCAATTGAATCAAGCCAAAGTTACAAGGTTTCAAGAGAGAATATCTCATGTGTTTTGTGTATTCAAAGTAGTGTAATGAGTTCAAGACCTAATGAAGACTCTTATATTCTTCTACATATATGAAATGAAAGTCTAAAGTACCCCTAAGTGGGTTAAAAAGATAGAAGCCACTTAGGGCCATAGTTGGAATTATACAACAAAAGATAGGAAATTCGGATTGGCTTGTATCAGAAGTAGGCGGTCCGGCCACCCCCCTCTAGGGCTCCGCCCCATGGCTTCTTTAGCAGAGTAGGCGGTCCGCCTCTGCAGAGGGGCGGTCCGCCCACTCAAAATCTAGAGAGCAAGCAATTTCACTCTTAGCCACATTTTGCAACTTTTTAAAGTAGGAGCTCCACCTCTTCCTGGGATGTGTTGGGGTGCTTTAAAATGAGCTTGGGGTGGCTCCTCTTATATCCTAAGCGGTCCTCCTTCCATGGAACTCCAATGCATGATCTTCATGCTGGTTCCGGAGCCCACATCTTCCACGTCCAAGCTTTTCCATACCAAGTGAAGGTGAGCATCATGGATTGCTTTGGATTGGCTCCTAGTAAAATGTCTTGTGGTGATTTGCCCCACATCATCCTCCCCTTCTTGAGAAGATTTCGTCCTCGAAATTAAGGCGTCATCCTCCACAGCATCATTACCTACATCAAGAGGATCCAAGTCACTAACATTGAAAGAATTTGAAACATTGTACTCACCGGGTAAATCGATCACATAGGCATTGTTGTTGTTCTTGGATAGCACTTGAAATGGACCATATCTTCGGGGTGCAAACTTCCCTTTTCTAAGGTTCGGAAACCTCTCTTTGTGGAAGTGCACCCACACCCAATCTCCTTTCTTGAGTTCCAACTTCTTCCTTCCCTTATTCTTCTTGAAGGCCACCTTTGCATAGGCTTTCTCCAAGATTTTCCTGGCCTTGGAATGGATTTCAAGCATTGTCTTAGCTCGGCTTTTACCTTCAAAACTAACAACCATATCCTTGAGCAAAAGGGTTAGATCAAGTGGAATCAAAGGATTAAAACCATAAACATACTCAAATGGAGTAATGCCAATCATGCTATGCAATGTACGGTTATATGCAAACTCCATAAGAGGTAACTTCTCAACCCAAGTCCCGGCCTTACCTCGGGTCATAGCTCTAAGTAGAGCACCCAAGGTTTGGTTCACCACCTCAGTTTGACCATCCGTTTTAGGGTGGTGGGACGTAGAGAACAACAACTTGGTGCTAAGAGCATCCCAAATGATATGAATAATCAAAGACAAAAATGGAAAGACAAAAATTAAAGTGAGACCCAATTAATTTATAGAGAAGAATTAAGGAAGTTAATTAGGGGAAAGATTAATCTAATTACCCCCTTAATCACCTAAACAATAAAACCCCAACTATTTGATCCTCAATTAGCTAAGCTAATTGCAAATCAAGGACAATAATGACCTCAAATAAATAAGCTTAGTCAAATCCTCGCAATTATCAATATTCATCAAAACTAGGTCTACTAATGACTTGGGAAGTATTTATACATTGGCAAATGCCATAATTAACCCTTAAGAATGGGCCTTCAAGTCATTAGCCACTGGCAGGATTTCTGATCATCGTCTCAGCGCGATCGCGCAGTGATGATCGCTATCACGCTGAGCTTTAATTCGTGTCCACGCGATCATGGCTATGGTCATACGATCGTGCAGATAAGCCTTCAACCTGCCTCTTGCGCGATCCCCCAGCTCTGCATTTTCAACCCCTCGCGATCACATATGACACTCGCGATCGCGTAGGTCCTCTATTTTGCCTTCCATGATTGCGTCTATGCACGCGCGATCACGATGAGCATTTTCAATTCCAGAGGCAGTAAGCATGCAAAACTACCCTGGAACCTCCAATACTTGTTCAATTAGCTCCAGCTATGTGAACATTGCCTGTAGCTATTGCAACTCCCTAGCTTGGCTCCTTGTGAAGGGCTTGGACGATCGTCGGGTTGCATCATTCTCCCCATCTTGAGAAGAATCCGTCCACGGATTCAGTTGATCTTTAACCTCGAAGGGAGACAAGTCACACACATTGAACGTGTTGTGCACTTGGTATTCACTAGGCAAGTTCACCTTGTACGCGTTGTCATTAAGGCGTTCAAGGAATTGGAAGGGGCCATCGCCTCTAGGCATCAATTTGCTCATCCTCTTGTTTGGGAACCTATCCTTCCGGAAATAGACCCACACCTAATCACCGGGCTTAAAGATGATCTTCTTTCTTCCTTTGTTTTCCTTCTTGGCAACTTCTTGATTTTTCTTCTCAAATTATTTCCTTACTTGCTCATTAAGTTGCTTCATCTCTTGAGCTCTCACCTTGGCATCTAGGCTTAAGACAACATCACTAGACAAAGGCATAAGATCCAAGGGGGGTAAGGGGGTTAAAGCCATACACAACTTCAAAAGGTATCATGCAAGTAGATGTGTGCATAGTTCTATTACAAGCAAATTCAATCAAGGGTAGATGTTCTTCCCAAGAAGCTAGTTTCCCCTTTACTATAGCTCTAAGCATGGCACCCAAGATTCTATTAACAACCTCGGTTTGGCCATCGGTTTGGGGGTTGCAAGAAGTGGAAAACAACAACTTTGTGCCAAGCCTCCCCCAAAGCTCCTTCCAAAAATGACTAAGGAACTTAGGATCCCTATCACCAACAATAGTTTTTGGGACCCCATGCAATTTAAGCACATTGTCAACAAACAAGTTAGCTATGGGAGATGCATCATCAACCTTGTGACATGGAGTGAAATGAGCCATTTTAGAAAATCTATCCACAACCACAAAAATGCTATTTTTTTCCCTTTTGGTTCTAGGCAATCCAAGGACAAAATCCATAGAAATATCAAGCCAAGGACCTAAGGGAATGGGGAGGGGTGAGTAAAAACAATGTGGGAGTAGCTTTGACTTGGCTTGCCTACACTCCAAGCATTGGCCACACACCCTCACGACATCCATTCTCATTTTGGGCCAATAGAAATGCTCCTTGAGAATCTCCATTGTCTTGCCACACCAAAATGCCCCATTAGTCCCCCACTATGGGCCTCTCTCACTAGAAATTCCCTCCAAGATAAGCTAGGCACACACAACTTCCCATTCCTAAACAAGAAGCCATCAAACTTGTGAAACCTCCTTTTCTCCACATCACCACTAAGCTCCTCCTCTGCACACAATCGATTGACTCTTCTACCCCTTTCCTCCACTTCACAATTAGCATAAAGGTCTCCAAACTCCGGGTCATTAATATACATCTCCTTCATACTCTCAAAGTCCATGAGTATGGACCCCAAAGTATTCAACAACAAGTGCCTTCTTGATTGAAGCACAAATTTTCTTGACAAGGCATCCACCACCACATTCTCCTTCCCCTTTTTGTAATGGATGACATAGGGAAAAGTCTCAAGAAACTCCACCCATTTGGCATGTCTCACATTCAATTTTTCTTGGGATTTAAGGTGTTTTAAGGATTAGTGGTCGGTTATATTGACAAACTCTTTAGACCAAAGGTAATGTTGCCAATGAGCCAATGCCCTCACCAAAGCATACAATTCTTTGTCAGAGGTGGAATATTTAGTGGTCGCTCCCTTGAGTTTCTCACTAAAATAGGTAATAGGCTTTTGTTCTTGCATCAACACGGCCCCAATACCTACCCCACTAGCATCACATTCAATCTCAAAGGTCTTATCAAAGTTTGGCAATTGGAGAAGGGGTGTGGAATTAAGGACTTCCTTCCATTTCACAAAAGCCTCTTTTTGCTCTTTCCCCCACACAAACACCTTATCCTTCCTTATCACTTTGGTCAATGGTGCGACTATAGTGCTAAATCCTCTCACAAACCTCCTATAGAAGCTAGCCAACCCAAAAAACTCCTCACATCACCAATGCTTCTAGGAGTGGGCCAATCTCTAATGGCCTCCACCTTAGCCTCATCTACTTCCATACCATTTGCACTCACCACAAAACCAAGGAAAACAACTTTTTCAACACAAAAAGAATACTTTTTCAAGTTAGCAAATAGTTGTTCCTTCCTCAAGATATCAAACACTTGTTTCAAATGATTACCATGCTCATCAATGGATTTGCTATAGATAAGGATGTCATCAAAATAAACCATAACAAATTTTCCAATGAACGATTTGACCACATGGTTCATCAACCTCATAAAGGTTGAAGGAGCATTGGCTAAGCCAAAAGGCATGACAAGCCACTCATAAAGACCAAAGTTGGTCTTAAAAGCCATCTTCCACTCATCACCCGATTTCATCCAGATTTGGTGGTACCCACTCCGCAAGTCAATTTTAGAAAACACACAAGATCCACATAATTCATCAAGCATATCATCTAACCTAGGAATAGGATGACGATACTTTACCGTGATCTTGTTGATGGCTCTACAATACACACACATACGCCAAGTCCAATCTTTCTTTGGCACTAGGATGACCAGGACCGCACATGGGCTCAAGCTTTCTTGCACAAGTCCTCTCCCAAGAAACTCCTCAACTTGCTTTTGGAGTTCTTTGGTAGCTTCCGGGTTGCTTCTATAAGTGGCCTTGTTGGGCAATTGGGAGCCCGGAACAAGGTCAATTTGATGCTTAATGCCTCTTAGTGGTGGCAATCCACTAGGCAACTCCTCGTGGAAGATGTCTTCATAACCTTGCAAAAGAGAAGAAATAGAACTAGGCAAAGAAGGGGTTAGTTCATTAGTAAGCAAAACATGTTCTTGTTTAGGAGGAGAACCATGGGCACTCCTTCCTCCACATCTCTCAAACATTCCTTCCAAGATAAGAACAAGTTCACTCCCTCTTGGCTCCTCACTCTTTTGAGTAACAACTCTCACTTTCCCTTCCTCCACAATTCCCTCTTTCTTTTCTTTCTATCTTTTCAACTTTAACTCCCTCGTCTTCCTATAACCCTCACTCACTTGTGCCGGGGTCAACGGATTGAGAACAAATTTTCGACCCCCTACTTCCAAGGCATATCTATTGGTCTTGCCATCATGTTTTGCCAAGCGGTCATATTGCCAAGGCCTACCAAGCAAGATATAACAAATTTGCATAGTGAAACGACCTCGGTCAGTCGTTTCGGAAGTTAGGACTCTGATTGGCGTGCTGATAATTTTAAAATATTCGTAAGGTCCATTAGGACCTGTCTGTAAAATTTGAGCTAAATTAGACCTCGTTTGGTAGGCATCGGAAGAAGGTTTCAATTTTTATTGTCAATAAATATTAAAAAGAGATTTTTGAGCTCGGTTTGGGCGAATGAGCTCCGATTCAAAATCCGAAAGCGCCGTTAGGTTCGTATGATTATTTGTGACTTTTTTGATTTTTCGAAAGTGAATTTCGATGTTGTTCTGCTAGTTTCCGCTAAAATGCCGAAAGTTAAATAATTTGGCCTTTTTCCTTTAAATTCGCATCTTGAGTTTCGGAAGTCCGATTTGAGATCCGTCTTCGCGAGTATGTTACATATATTTTGTATAACTTACTTGAAAATTTTGGGATTATTTCGACTTCTCTAGGGTTCTATTTTAATTTTAATCGTCGTAGCGATTTTATTATTAAAAAAATTAAAATTACATTGTCGGTTACTAAGGGATTTCATTTACCCTTAGCATCAGCAAAGTGAATACACGCAGAAACATTGAATAGGCACAGAGACAAGAAAAATTAGGAAAAGATAGAGGAAAAAAAGGAAAAAAAGAGTGGAAAAATAGTGGAATTTCTACCCCAAATCTTCAGGTAATTATGTTAACTCATTATCTTAGCTTATTACGTGTGTTTGAATATATTTTTACGGTAAAAATAGGGATATTAGACATTGCCATGATGACGTAAATTGATAGTTTAAAGGGTCAATTGGACCCCGATGATGGAAATGATTATATATTCGTATTCAGTGAGTTATGGGCAACATATAAATATAATTTATTTAGGGTTTGGCTATGGGACTTTGAACCCTGTACATAGGCCTGGCCTGCGTATTGCGTATGCGAATAGGGTATCAGGTTCCTAACTGGAATTCCCTAAGACATAAGGAATGAAGCTTTTAGCTTTATCTGATATAATTTTTCTGCTTATTGAATCGAAAGGAATCGTTTGGCGTTTAATCCAAAGAAAAAAAAAAGAAGTGGTTGAGTAGCAGGGCTAGCTTTGGAATACGGTAAGTGTTTATATCCATTTGTTTGGAGGCACCTGGCCTCGTGGATTTTCTACCATGCGTTCCTTACGTGTGTAGCTGCCGATAGGCATACTCATTACGCCTTAGCTTTGGATTTACATTCTATATTATATGTTATGTCCTGTTGTTGGTATTGCATTAAGGATCTGAGCATTGTACTCTGGCTGTGAGTTGACATATACTTCCCGGCAGTCGATGAGAGTCCCCCGCCGGTGAAGGGTTATCATTGCATCATATTGAGGGTAGGAGGATTCCGCCCTCGGAGCAGGAGGATTCTGCTCCATTGCATCATATTGAGGGTAGGAGGATTCCGCCCTCGGAGCAGGAGGATTCCGCTCCATTCATTTGGCACATGTGGCCCTTTGCATATAATTTCATTTCATCTCATTTCATATCTTTTCATTTCATCTCATTCCATTTCATTTTATACTATTGTGTAGATTTTCTATACATGACTACTGTTCTGCTTATATGTGCATTGCTTATTTATTGATTGTTGTCTGCTTCCGTTTCCCTGACTAGCGTATCTATTTTTTGAGGTTGCTAGTTTGTTCGCACTTATTGAGTCCTCATGACTCACCCCCTATTTGTCCTTGTGTTTTTTTCGTTCGGCAAATTCTGCTCCAGGACCCAGCCAGTCGCACCGTGATTGAGGAGTAGTACGTTCTCAGCTGTCTACGGTGAGCCATCCTGTTCATTGCGGCCACCAACTTCAGATATTACAGTTTTCCTTACTTTTGCTCCCTTTGGGAGGTGTATATATCTTTTGGCCTTCTTAGATGTCTGATCTGGAAACCTTTAAACCTGTGTATTCTGGGTAGTTAGTTATTTTGTCCAGACAGTTTGTATATATGTCTATCCTTGAGAGTTATTTTATGTTGTTAAGGTCATGTTTAATTTTATTTTCAAGGTAATTTTGTGCCGTTTTTATCGATTTTGTCTATAGGGTTCGCCCGACAGGTCTAGAAAAAGTTGTTGGGTGCCCGCACGCCCTAGCCAAAAATGCGGGTCGTGTCAGTTGGTATCAGAGCGAGGTTTAGAGTCTTTCCAGATCCTGACAGTGTCTAATAGAGTCTCGCTGATCGGGCGGAGACGTCCGTACCTATATACGAGAGGCTATGATGGCATTTAGGCAGTTTCCTTTCTTTCTTTCCCTGTCGTGCGTGAGTCTTCTTATCTGAAGTTAAATATTTTTATTCTCTGCAGTAAATGGTGAGAACGCGCGCGAATGTTCGGCGAGAGGCGGAGGAGCCAATGGTCGCCCCTATGTCTGCTGCTCCGCGAGGTGGTGGTGTTGGCCGCGGTAGAGGTCGTGGTCGAGGCAGAGGTAGAGTTGCCCAGGCCACGAGGATGGTGGATCATGTTGATCCTGCTGCAAAGATTCCAGTAGTGCCAGCTTTTGCTGGGCAGGGGGAGCAGGGCTTATTCGTTCCCCCCGCACTTCATGACGCTTTTATGAGATTCTTAGCGACGCAGATGCCCCAGGGACCTCCTATTCCTCAGGCTGCTGTAGATGCTCATATTCCTCAGGCTGCTGTGGATGCTCCTATTCCTCAGGCTGCTGTAGATGCTCCTATCCCTTAGGCAGCTCCTCAGGCTGCGGTAGATATTAGTTCTCAGGTTCAGGAAGTCCCCATTCCAGCTCCACAGGTAGCCCCAGCAGTTCATGTTCCAGGTGGTTATGTTCTAGAGGTAGCGGGTGTTGTACCTCCGGTTGCTCAGGCTAGTCAGCCAGTCCAGGTAGCAGGTCAAGTTGATGATCCGACAAGGCTGCATTATTTTACCCGACTTAGTCCTCCGAAGTTCTCTGGTCAGAAATCAGATAAGCTTAAGCCTCGTGAGTTTCTTGATCAATGTCAGCGTATCTTAGAGGCCCTTGGATATCTTGAGCAGTATAGAGCTGATTATACTGCCTTCCAGCTTGAGGGTCCGGCTATAGCTTGGTGGACCGCACTCCGATCAGCTAGGCAGGGCTTACCTAAGCTGACCTGGAGTGAGTTCTCTCGTCGATTCATGGAGATGTTTTTCCCTCGCAGTCAGCAGGATGTGATGCAGTCCAGCCTGATCAAGCTATGTTCGTGCCTTCAAGACCATTCACGAGGAGCCAAGCTAAGGAGCTTCATGATGCTCACTTGATGGTGATAATGAGCCATGATTGTGCAAGTGTTGAGGAAGGGATGCGTATGTTAAAAGAGCCTTTGGATTCATTGGTTAGCATTGGAGAAGGGGCATTCTAGAAGAATGCTTGGCGGGTGGTACTCGCGTGGCACGCGGCCTATATTTTCTAGACAATTCAACCGCGTGGAGGGCTCTTTTATTAGCCTTAATGCGCTGTATTTTTTAGCACTTTTTCATGCTTTTGCGTAGCTAGACTTATTTATTTTATGGTGCTTTATTAGCCCTGCGTGGCTATTGACATTTAGCCCACTTGGGGCCTATTTCTTTATCTTTTAGGCGTGTGAGGCTCACCTATATAAGCCTAACACTTAGTTTATTTTCAGCACCTTACATCATAAGAAAAACAAACGCAGCTTTTGCTAAACCTAGTACTAGTTGGAAAACTTGTTCTTTTTTGGTGAATTCAAAATTGAGCTTGTTCCAAGTCTTGATCATTCAACTTTCAATTCCTAGTTGTCTTGAGGGTTGTTGCATAGAATAGGTCCTCCTTGGCTTCATCAAGAAGGTAAGTAGACTAGTTCCTACTTGCAATTCTTGGTAGATCATTGAGTGTCTTTCTCTTTATCCTTTATTTTCATTTTTCGTTGTTATTCTTGCATCAGTTGGTATTCAGAGCTTGGAAAGGGTTTGTTTCTACATCCCCAATCCTGTTTTTTGTGCCTAGAATTAGGTTTCTTAGTTAGTTTCTTGAAATTTTCGTTTTTGATTTTAAAAAAAAAGGAAAAACGTGGAAAAAACAAAAAGATCAGCCGTGTATTGTGTTTGGGACACCTAGGTTACAAGAAAACTTTACTAAAGAAGAGATTTGTTTGAATCTTGAAGTTTGAAACGATTCTTGAAGAGTTTCTTGAAGATTCTTGGTGTGTTTCTTGATTTTCATCCGTTCTTGCTTTGATTCTTGATTTTTCTTGAAGGAGAATACTTGAAAACTTGTTGGAGTAATAGTGCAGTACCTCTTGAACCATTCTTGAGCTTAAAAACGTGTTCTTGGCTAAAAACATAAGAATTCTTGAATAACAACTTGTTGTTCTTGAGTTTTGTTGAAAGAATTCGTTTTTGATCTTGAATCCTTAGCGTTTCTACATGTTTTGATCTTGTTCTTTGTTGAAGATTGTGGTGTTAAGGAGGCTTGAAATCAGCTGCATATAGAGAAAAGAAGGAGGAAAACCTAAGCCTAATTCAAGAAGGAAACAAATCTCAATTCAAAGGGGAGAAGTTTACCTACTTTCCATATAAGGAAATTAGTTTTCCTTAGGCTTTAGGAGAAGGTTTCCCACGTTTTTTCTAAGGGAAAAATCAGCATATTAGGCGTGTTAAAAGAGGTGGAAAAAGTGGTAAAAGTTGTCCAAGTTTGAGTTGGAAAGGAAGGGAAAATAGGGAAAACTTAGCCTACTTAAATAAGGCTTGTCTTGGGGGCCTATTTAAGGGTGGAAAATCAGATTTTCTTAGGGTTTCTTTATTTCTTTGTTAACATCACTTCTAATTAGTAATTCTTAGGTAATTCTTCTACTTAAGGAAGTCATCTAGATCCGCTAGAAGAACAACAAGTCCCATCAAAAGGTTTCATTCAATACCAAAGAGCTATGCTCAAGTTCAATATTCATCAATCATAAATTAAGTTCAAAATAGGCTAAGCATGGCTATTTATAGTGTTTCCCCAGCTTGCACAATGACTAAAATACCCTTACTAATAAGGTTCACAAAATAGGCTACGTAGGGCAAAACGGTAAAAGAAACATAGTCTTCACAGATGGGAGGGGCGCTTGGGGCTGGGAGGGGTGCCTGGAATGAGCTGCAGCTGGGCGCCCAAAGCTGGGAGGGGCGCCTGGGTCAGGAGGGGCGCCTGGCTAGGCGGGCGCCTGGGTAGGGGCGCCTGGCTGGGCGGCCTGCTTGTGCATTTCAGCACCTCCTGCAGAGAGTTGGCCAGGCGGGGCGCCCGGGCTAGGCGGGGCGCCTGGCTCTGCTGTGCCTCCTTCTTCCTTAGGCGTGAGGCCTAGTGAGATCACCCGGAATGGCTTCCACTCGCTTCCTTCTTCTAGGCCTCTCTTCACCAAGTGTAAGTGAACTTCTTGGATCTCCTTAGCTTGGCTCCGTGTGAAGGGTCTTGTGGGGGTTTGGTTCTTATCATCTTTCCCTTCTTGAGAAGATTTCTTCCTCGAAATTGAGGCATCATCATCCATGACCTCGTCATCACCTACATCCAAAGGAACCAAGTCACAAATATTGAAAGTATTAGAAACTTGATACTCACTTGGCAAGTCGACCACATAGGCATTGTTGTTTATCTTCGAGAGCACTTGGAATGGGCCATCTCCCCGGGGTGCCAACTTCCCTTTCCTAAGGTTTGGAAACCTTTCTTTCCAGAAGTGCAGCCGCACATAGTCACCCTTCTTGAGTTCCACCTTCTTGCGTCCTTTGTTTTTCTTTGAGGCAACCTTTGCATAAGCCTCCTCCAAATTCTTCTTTGCCTTTGCAAGGAGTTCAACCAAAGCCTTGGCTCTAGCTTTACCTTCAAAATTAATAACCATTTCCCTTGGCAAAGGGGTTAGATCAAGGAGAATCAAGGGGTTAAAACCATAAACGCACTCAAAGGGAGTCATGCCAATCATGCTATGCAATGTACGATTATAGGCAAACTCCATTAGAGGCAATCGATCAATCCAAGTCCCGGCCTTACCTCGGGTTATGGCTCTAAGAAGAGCACCCAAAGTTCGGTTTACCACCTCGGTTTTCCCATCCATTTGTGGGTGGTGGGACGTGGAGAACAAGAGCTTGGTGCCTAAAGCACCCCATAAACTCCTCCAAAAATGGCTTAGGAACTTAGTGTCCCTATCACTCACTATGGTTTGAGGCATACCATGCAACTTCAAAACATTATCAATAAACAAAGTAGCAACATGTTGTGCATCATCACATTTTTTACATGGAATGAAGTGAGCCATTTTGGAGAACCTATCCACAACAACATAAATGCTATCATGGCCCCCCAGTCCTTGGTAATCCCATAACAAAGTCCATTGAGATATCCAACCACGGACTAGTAGGTACGGGGAGAGGGGTATACAACCCATGGGGGTGGGCTTTAGATTTAGCACACTTGCACTCAAGGCAATTGTTGCAAAACTATTCAACTTGCACCCCCATCTTTGGCCAATGAAATTGTTCTTTAAGAATAGCCAAAGTCTTTCTTGTGCCAAAGTGACTCATGAGTCCCCCGCAATATGCCTCGTGCACAAGCAATTCCCTCCATAAGGACTCGGGTATGCACACTCTACCATTTTTGAAGATATATCCATTAACCCATTGGTATTTCTCAATTCTCTCCCCTTTCTCTAGAGCGTCATGGACACTCTTTAGCTTTGGGTCATGAGCATACATCAATTTAATGCTCTCAAAACCCATGAGCTTAGAGGTGAGAGTGGTGGCTAGAGCAAACTTCCTCGAAAGTGCATCCGCCACAACATTGTCTTTCCCTTTCTTGTATTGGATAACGTAGGGAAAAGACTCAATGAATTCAACCCACTTGGAATGCCTCTTGTTTAGCTTCTCTTGGCCTGTTAGATGCTTGAGTGACTCATGGTCACTCTTAATTACAAATTCTCGAGGCCAAAGGTAGTGTTGCCAATGGGCAAGGGCTCTCACAAGGGCATACAACTCCTTGTCATACGTAGAGTAATTCAAGGAGGCTCCTTTCAATTTCTCACTAAAGTAGGCGATGGGTTTGCCATCTTGCATTAAAACACCACAAATTCCCATCCCCGAGGCATCACATTCAACCTCAAATACCTTTCCGAAGTCGGGCAATTGCAATAGAGGGGCGGTACTCAACCTACTTTTCAATTCTTGGAAGGCCTTCTCTTGAGGCTCTCCCCAAACAAAAGGTTGGTCCTTCTTCACAAATTCGGTGATTGGAGCGGCAATGGAGCTAAAGTCTTTCACAAATCGTCTATAAAAACTAGCAAGACCATGAAAGCTCCTCACTTGAGTCACGGTAGTAGGAGTAGGCCAATCACGTATGGCCTCTACCTTAGACTCATCCACCTCCACTCCTTGGGCACTCACAACAAACCCAAGAAAGACTACCTTCTCAACACCAAAGGCACACTTTTTAAAATTAGCATAGAGCTTTTCGGCTCTCAACATTTCGAGCACTTGCCTAAGGTGATCAACATGGTCGTCTATTGATTTGCTATAGATCAATATATTGTCATAGTAGACGACCACAAACTTGTTGATGAATGGCTTTAGAACATGGTTCATTAGCCTCATGAAAGTACTAGGTGCATTGGAGAGCCCAAAGGGCATCACCAACCATTCATAGAGACCAAACTTGGTCTTGAATGCGGTTTTCCATTCATCACCGGGTTTCATCCGGATTTGATGGTAACCGGACCTAAGGTCTATTTTGCTAAACACACATGAACCACTTAATTCATCTAACATATCATCAAGTCGAGGAATGAGATGACGGTACTTTGCCGTTATTTTGGTCACGGCCCGACAATCAACACACATTCTCCAAGTGTCGTCCTTTTTGCGAACAAGGATCACGGGCACGGCACAAGGACTCAAGCTCTCCCTCACCAAGCCTTTAGTGCGAAATTCATCAACTTGCTTTTGCAATTCTCTTGTATCCTCCGAATTGCTCGTATAAGCCGGCTTGTTTGGGATTTGGGATCCCGGGACAAAGTCGATTTGGTGTTCAATACCCCTCAAAGGAGGTAATCCATCCGGCATCTCATCCGGGAACATGTCCCCAAAATCCTTCAAGACATTCTCAAACACACTAGGCAAAGGGTTAGTCGAAAAATCACAATTAGAGTTAAGGATCATACCTTTGTGCACTAGGCATAGGAGAAACTTGGTGCCATCATTTCCTCTTAGGATCTCGCCCGGTTGCATCATGGCACATATGCCACCGGTAGAAGAAGAAGGTGGGATTGTCACCATGCTTTTGGACAAAGGGCTAGTCTCAATGATTCACTTGGCCTTTGCCGCCTCCCTCAACTCCCTCATCCGATTGTAGTCATCAGTCACTTGTTTGGGAGTTAGGGGCTTCAACACAAATTTCCTTCCTTCATGTTGGAGCGTGTAAGTGTTGACACGACTATCATGAACCACTTGTCGATCAAATTTCCAAGGCCTTCCAAAGAGAAGGTGGCAAGCTTGCATGGGAACCACGTCGAACAAGTGTTCATCCACATAACTACCCATTTTAAACTTGATCATTGCTTGCTTCACTACCTTGAGCTCCCCACATTCACTAAGCCATTGCAATCGATATGGCTTGGGGTGTTTCACGGTAGGCAATTTCAATTGGGCTATAAGTGATTGGCTAAAACATTAGCACAACTTCCCGAGTCAATGATCATAGAGCATACAACACCCTTGACACGACACCTAGCATGGAAAAGATTTTCTCTTTGCAAGGTTTTGCTATCCTCCACAATCATAGCTCCTAAGCTCCTCCTCACAACTAGAAAAGTATGAGGTTCCTCATCCTCCACCATGTCATCTTGACCATCCTCCTCTACTCCCTCATCTCCCTCTACTCCCTCATCTTCCTCCGGTTCACTCTCTTGTTCATAAGCATTTTCACCAACAACAACCATGGTCCTTTTCGTAGGACACTCCTTAGCAAAGTGTCCATACCCCTTGCATTTATGACATTGAATTGAAGAAGAAGTAGGATTATTCAATTGGGTTTTAGAATTACCTCCAACATTGGGTGTGTACTTCTCAAATGGCTTCTTCACATCTTTGCTAGCACTTGCTCCACTAGGGCCACTTGCATTTGTGAATCTTGCATTGGGAGTAGGATTTTTCCAATCCTTTGGCTTGTTCATAGAAGTAGAAGTGTTGCTCTTGTAACGGTTGGACTTTTCTTTATCAAGCCATTGCTCGGCTTGAATAGCGGCATCAAGGACTTCTTGAAGTGAAAGATAAGCATGCAATCTCAATTGTAAAGCTATACCATAGCTCAAACCATTCATGAAACGGATCACGGCTTGCTCCTCATCTTCGGTGTCCATATCCAAGGTCATTCGAGTTCTTTCAAACTCATCATAGTATTCATGCACCGTCTTGACACCTTGCTTTAACTCGTAAAGCTTCTTAAGTTGCTCTTGTCGATACCGAGGAGTGATGTATTTGATACTCATGAGACCCTTCAAATCATTCCAACCCACATTCACGGGGATTCCCGCTCTCCTCCTTGATCTCTTGACGGATTCCCAACAAGTAGATGCATAGGATTCAAAGGATGAAATAGCATAAGTGCCTTTCTTCTCATCGGTCATCTCATTTATGTCAAACAATCTTTCCATGAGTAGCACCCATTCAATGTAAGCCTCCGGATCACAATTCCCTTTAAAAGTGGGAAGATTGAGCTTCACATTATTAAGGTTGGTAGTATCACGACCTCTACGGAAAGGCTCCGGTTGGCCCCCATAGTGATCTTCATAACCACCATACTCCCTTCTAGCATTCCCACCAACATACCCCATAGGTGGCCCTCGACCTTGGCCCCTACCTCTATCCACATTTCGACCCCAATTCATACCTCGCCTCGGTTAAAAGTGATCATCAAACCCAAACATATCATCACCATAATCGGCTTCCTCCCCTTCTTGAGCCTCATCGACTTGCTCAAGAGGTTGCATATTTCGGATGGGTCTTGGTAGTGGAATGTTTCTTGGGGGTTATCCAAAATACGGGGAATGCCCATTCGTTGGGTATTGCCCAACTCTTGATCAATTCTCTCTCGATCATCCTTTACCCGTTGTTGATTGAGCAATTCAATAACATGGCTAACTTGCTCCGGGGTAAAGTTAGGACTAATTGAGACTTCAACTTGGACACTCGGGGTCCCTTTCTCCGATTGGACATTGGAAGTCCCTTGCTCAACTAGGCCACTAGAGTTCACCCTCTCAAGGCTTTCAATCCTCAAGTTCATACTATCCAATTTGGCAAGGATAGTAGCAAGGGCACTCATAGCAAAATCTTCTCCTTCGGTAGACATTGTACCTACACAAGTAACAAATGTTAGCAAAATAACCTCACACACTCCCTCACTTGTGTTCACTCGGTTCACTTGTTTAGTGGTGGTGGATATTTCACTCGACTTGTAGTCCCAAAGCTTCACGTAGATGAATATCAATCCCTCAACTCAACCAAACTATTCACGAGTCAAGCACACTCCGGGGTGAGTGGAGTTAATGGGACTCAATGAACGCTAGGCACTTTGAAGTGAGGACTTGAGTTAAAGGATTCTACGTTTCTTCTTAGAATTCTACTCTCCTATCTAGGCACGAGTTACCTAAAAGCAATTAAAAGGGCTAGTACTAATTAAGTAGAACGGTTACTTAAAGTAGTACTAACTAGATGTTATGCAATCAAACAAATGGGAAAACTTATGAAAATCTACCCAAAACAACACCTTCAGCAGTCAGGTGGGGCGCCTGGATCTCAGGAGGGGAGCCCAAGGTGTGCAGGCAATCAGGCGGGGCGCCTGGGTCCAATGCAGAGAGTTGGCTAGGCGGGGCGCTAAAGCACTTCCCAACTCGTTTCAAACTTGTTTCAAGTCGATTTTCAAGCCTCAAATCCGGTGTTTTCAACTTGTTTTTCACAATCCAATGATACCCAAAGTTGTTTTTGATCTTGCTTAACAAAACCCAATCAAGTTTATATCCAAACAATCAATCAAATCAAGATTCAAGTCAAGAAACTCAAGAACACAAGGGTTTATCAAAAGGGTTTCAACAAGGATTGTGATTCATCAAAATTGGTGTTAGGCATGTTCAAATCCCACAAAATTGGTACCAAATCATTTCTTTTTCAATGAAGATCAATCCCCAATATCAAGCTAACAATCAAACATCCATTCAACCCAAGAATCAAGCAAAAATCATCAAGAACAAGGTTTAGCAAGGGTTTAAGGAATTTTGGGGTTTCAATTTTTCCAACTTCACCAATCCAAGTAATTTTGGTACCCAAACAACGGGAATTCAATCACGATCAAGAATCTATAACATCCATATCATGAATCCAACAAACCAACAAATTACACCAAATTTTTGGATTTTCAAATTTTCAATTTTTTTTTTGTGTGTGTGTTTTTCTTCTTTCAACAACAATAACAAGAAAACTAAAGTAGAAACGAACCTAGGCACGAAGAATCAAGGGTCGGGGGTTCGTAGAAACAATACCCGAACCTTGCTCTGATACCAAAACTGATAAGAATCAAACGCGGAAAAGTAAAGGATAGGAACGAGATGTAACTCGATCTCTAATCCCAAGTAGCAACGGAGAACTTGTTCCGTTACACCCCGAGAGAAGGACAAGAACACCTACGCTAGGCAACTACCCTCGAGCTAACGTGAGCACGCAAGTAGAATGGTCGGGGGGAAAGGAAGTCATCTAGATCCGCTAGAAGAACAACAAGTCCCATCAAAAGGTTTCATTCAATACCAAAGAGCTATGCTCAAGTTCAATATTCATCAATCATAAACTAAGTTCAAAATAGGCTATGCATGGCTATTTATAGTGTTTCCCCAGCTTGCACAATGACTAAAATACCCAACTAATAAGGTTCACAAAATAGGCCACGTAGGACAAAACGGTAAAAGAAACATAGTCTTCACAGCTGGGAGGGGCGCCTGGAATGAGCTGCAGCTGGGCGCCCAAAGCTGGGAGGGGCGCCTGAGTCAGGAGGGGCGCCTGGGTAGGGGCGCCTAGCTGGGCGGCCCGCCTGTGCATTTCAGGAGTTGGCCAGGCGGGGGCGCCTGGCTCTGCTGTGCCTCCTTCTTCCTTAGGTGTGAGGCCTAGAGAGATCACCCGGAATGGCTTCCACTCGCTTCCTTCTTCTAGGCCTCTCTTCACCAAGTGTAAGTGAACTCCTTGGATCTCCTTAGCTTGGCTCCGTGTGAAGGGTCTTGTGGGGGTTTGGTTATTATCAAGTACCTTGTCACTACACACTGTAGAAGATTTGATGCAAGCTATATTATTTTTACGAACGCAGTATGCAACATCTCAGTTGATGTTAGTGTTGTTCCGCAAGCTCCTTGTGGGAAGGTAGTTACTCATATCCTAATGTATGTCAAAGGTTCATCTGAACAGGGTCTATCATATAAGGATAAGGATCATACAAATACTACTGGATAGTATGATACAGACTAGGAATGATCTTAAGACTTAACATCTACTTCAGGGTATTGTCTTTGAGTTGGAAATATTATGACTTGAAAAAGTAAAAATAAAAGAGACATGTAGTTGGACCATGAGCCGAGGCAGAATACCATCAACAAAGTTGATTGCATGTGCACTTATAATGCTAAAGTAACTTCTCAAAGAGTTGAGGTGTGAAGGAGATATGCCAATGATGGATGGACGATAAGCTGCACTAGACCTTTAACTCTAAATTTTCATGAAGTAAAACAGTGTCAGCATAAGGATCCAGTTCTAGTTGAATACAGACAGATAGCCAGAAGAAAACTGGAGTCACCATAAATGGTTACTACCGACGGTGTTCTCATGTATAAAGAAAGATTTTGTGTCCCTGATGTTGCAGATTTACGTGGACAGATTATGATAGAGGCACATTATTCCAAATACACTGTTCATCTAGGTTCGGCTAAGATGTACCATGATCTTAAGCAGATTTATTAGTGGGACGGAATGAAGTGTGACATAGCAGAATTTGTGGCTCAGTGTTCTAATTGCCAGCAAGTGAAAGTCGTGTCATCTTTCCAGAATTTATACTTTCAGCCGATAGGTACGTATATATGATCAGGTTGCCAGCTTATCTCTAGCATTAATAGATTATTAGTGGGTTTAGCAATGTTCGACACTCATTGTAGGTTTTTGTCGTGGCCCTAGGTTGGGTCGTGGCAAAAGTGGTATCAACGCCTTAGAGATTTAGTATTACCATTCAGTATTTGGAGGAACACTCCTCCACTTAAAGCACAAACTAATACAGCTATTTGAATAGGAATAATCATCCTCGCACAGTCTGCTGGACTAAAGAAGATTTAGCTAAAAGCTGAACGTAGGCAGACCTTAGCTACCAACTACCCTTTCAAGTTGCTAAACAGCTGCAACTCTTGAGTTCACAACTCCATACCTTTGCCGTAAACACCACCGCCTGATGGATGGTACTTCTATTACCCTTAGAAGCGTTGAAACACAATAATATGCTTACCCGGCTACAATAACACGTTCTCTGGCTCAACACAGGGAGCATCACAAGCGGCTACCAACAGCCTAAGCTCACTAGTGCCGGACGAAGAAGAAATGGAAATGGACCGAGGATAGAAATAATTATTTATTTGACTACTAAAGTTAGACTACTTACGAGTCAGGCTAACCAAAGAATAGCAATTGAAGAAGTAGACATTAAATGAGCTCTATGGAGCAACACCCATATCAATTTAACCTTCCAATAAGAAGGAAACTCTGACAATTTACCAGAAACCCTTTTTATAACCCAGATAAGCTTATGGAATAATATGACTTTACTAGCGTCTTGAATCAAGAGGAGATACGTAGATCGAATATTAGTTACTAAGCACTTTACATCGGAAGAAACAATGACACTTTCTGATGGTGATGAACTAGAATCCCATCATCCAACCAACACGAAATTCCGAGAAGAGAGGTAAAGTGATTTGATATAATAAAAGAAGGTGGCACAATAGGATACCAAGCAGGCAGTAGCGACACTCACTGTCAAATATCTCATATTTAGACCGGATAAATTAGTAGGGTCTCATAAACGCCAGGAATAATTCATACCAGAAGCTCGCCCCTCTACCGCAACCGATTCTTAATAGAAACGACATCCAAAGAAACCATCGAAACATGATAAGACACACCATTTCCAGATCGATCGAAAGAATCAAATCTTACTTACATTTAAGAGAAGAAGAAATACTCGGGTCTACTACATCGGATGCCTCAGCATCCTGCCAGACTAGCAGTTCATAGGACTACCTCTGCAGCTGAGCTGAGCCACTACCCTTATAATCACCTTCTGAAGAACCACTACCACCACGTTCTCAACCTCTACTGGATGGTGGTATTTCTATGGCTGATTGAGATCTAAACAAAATCTCCTACGACTGTGAAGGTGCCTGAGGACGAGAAAAAGGACGACTGCATACTTGTCGGAGTAAAGAAAAACTCTTCAAAGAATAGCCAGACTCACGACAATGATACCACCTTTTCGCTGAAAAATGGAAGCTGGAAAGATTGTTGATAGCTGTAACGAAAAGACTGAATCTTATCTTGACGAGCTACTGGCGCACTCTAAGAATCACGTGACACACGCTGAGATAACCTGGAAGGTGACCTCCCAAAATAATCAGAACTCTTACCTCCAAATGAGGTACCATGGTTGCCCACTAGGGCTACAGGATCTCTTGCTCTCCCGCTCTAACTTATGGTATGCCTCGTACCTCTGAGCAATATTAACAACAACATCAACTGAAATCTCAACCTCAATCTCTCGAGCCATCTGGGATCTCAAGGAAGGAAAAAGGTCATCAGTAAATCTTTGAATCTCTCGAGAGGCTCATGGACTAGTTCTAATGCGTATTCAGCCATTCTATAGAATTCAATCTCATATTCTGAAACACCACCAGGTTAACCGACAGGCTACCCTGTCCAATCCACTCAAACTGGCAACATCTTTCATCTCGCTTGCTATTTGAAAGGAATTTTTTTCCCACGAATCTAGAAGAGAAATCGAACCAAGTCAGCTAATAAGAGTGCGGTCCACCAATCCAGGGCTGGACCTTAAAACTAGAAAGCAAAATAATCAACATTATTTCGCTCGATATAATCAAGAGCCTAAAGGATACGCTGACATCATTTTATTTTTTTTAAAAAAAACATACACAAAGATTATCTAATGCATTGCTTGGGAATATCGAGATGTTCAACCGCATTAAATAATGCAACCTCTTTGAGCACTCGGACCCAATAATTACCTCAGTTACCTAACCAGCCAGAACAACTGGAGACACAACACATGCTGCCTCCGTAACATACTTTACTGCGGCAATATTAAGAACTGAAATAGGAACTCTCTAAGTCTGAACATCTTCATATGCGGCAAAGTGATAAGCTGCCTAGCGAATAATAGATTCTTGCGGTATCTACATTGCCAAGATTATCATAAAGCATCGTAGAGAGCCAAGGGAACCACAAGGCCCTGCTCCCTTGCCCATCGCGAGCTCGTACGGATGGGACCTCCGTAACTAGTTCGTTAGCACGATCAAAACTCTCAATTCTTTGTCAGTGCTAGCCTCAGGCTAAACTGCTTCGTCTTGAACTCATACCGTTTGCTGATTTGTCTCAAGAGGGTTCACAATTAACACGAAGGAATTAACGAATTAACAAAAATAATTTTGAATCCTAGACCGACGCGCGATCAGAAATGAAGGAAGTGAAACTTCCTAAATGCCATCATAGCCTCTCATAGATAAGCACGGATGCCTACGTACCCATCAGCGAGACTCTACTAGACACTGTCTTAGTCTGGATAGACTCTAAATCGGGCTCTGATACCAACTGACACGACCCGGAATCCGGTTAGGTCGTGCGGGCATCCGACATCCTCCCTTAGACCCATCGGGCGAACCCTTACCGATTAATTTAGGAAAATAAATATAATAATTCATTAATAAGGACAAGACTTAAAACAAAAACACAGACATACTGATACCTCTAAGCTGTACAAAAGAAATTACAGCTGACTACCCAGCATACTAGGTTTAGGGTTATCCAGACTAGACATCTAAGAGTACAAAAGAAGACAGATACCTCCTGAAGAGAGCAAAATACAACTGAAATAATAACCAATAAAATGGTGGCGATCCGGAATAAAAGCTGGCTCACCCTGACAGCTGAAGTCGTCTTCGCTCCTTCACAACGTGGCGAACTCAATACTGGAGCGAACCTGCCGAAATGAAATAGATAGACAAGAAACAAACAACAAACAAGGGTGAGTCAAAAGGACTCAATAAGTGGGGCAGACTAGCCACCGCAAAGAATAGGATAGCTAGCCAGGGAGAAGAAACAGATAAACCAAATTTCTCCTATTTAAATTATAAAAAGGAAGAGCCAGACAATAACCGGAAACACGTATGAAACTATAAACTCAACCAGGAATACGAGCCAGAAGCATATCAACAAATAAGCAATGCACGTATAAGCAGAACAATAGTTATGTACCACAAGTTTACACAATGGTATGAAATGAAATATGATGCAAAGAGTCACATGTGCCAAATGAATGGAGCGGAATCCTCTTGCTCCGAGGGCGGAATTCTCCTGCCCTCAATATGATGCGATGGAGCGGAATCCTCCTGCTCCGAGGGCGGAATCCTCCTACCCTCAGTATGATGCAATGGAGTGGAATCCTCCTGTTCCGAGGGCGGAATCCTCCTACCCTGAATATGATGAAATGGAGCGGAATCCTCCTGCTCCGAGGGCGGAATCCTCCTATCCTCAATATGATGCAATGGAGCAGAATCCTCCTGCTCCGACTGCGAAATCCTCGTACCCTCAATATGATGTAATGAAGCGGAATCCTCCTGCTCCAATATGATATGCAACTACAGCTAGAGTACAATGCTCAGATCCTCAATGCAATACCAACAATAAGACATAACATATAATATACAATGTAAATCCAAAGCTAAGGCGTAATGAGTACGCCTATCGGCAGCTACACATGTAAGGAACACGTGGTAGAAAAATCCACGAGGCCAGGTTTCTCCAAAAAAATGGATATAAACACTTGCCTCATCCAAAAGTCAGCATTGCTAACAACAACCGTTTTATCCTTTGGTTTCCTTGCCAAACGATCCCACTCTATTCAATAAGCAGAAAAATATATCAAATTAGGCTAAAGGCTTCATTCCTCACATCTTAGGGCAATCCGGTTAGGAACCTGATACCCTATTCGCATACGCAATACGCATGCCAGGCCTATGTACAGGGTTTAAGGTCACATAAGCAAACCCCAAATGAATTATATTTATATGTTGCCCATAACTCACTGAGTACGAATATATAATCAATTCCATTATCGGAGTCCATTTGCCCCTTTAAACTATTAATTGCATTTATTAAAATGATGTATAATATTCTAAGTTTTACCGTTAAAACATATTCAAACACACATAATAAACTAAAATAATGCATTAAGATCATTACCTGAATATTTCGGGGTAAAAATTCTACTTTTCTCCGGCCCCTTTTCTTATTTTCTGGTATTTTTCTGTTGCATTTTCAGCTTTTCGTTTCCATTTGTTTCTGTTTCGTCTCTTCCTTTTTGAATGGAAGACAAGGGATTAAGGATTTTAATCCCTTTTGTCCACCGACTCCAATTTTTATGTTTTGGTCTTTTTCCTTTTTTTTTAATTTCCTTTTTGTGACGAAAATTAAAACGGTATCCTACGATATTCGAAATAATTCCAACTTTTGCATACAAGTTATACAAAATATATGTAACATACTCGCGAAGGCGGATCTCAAATCAGACTCCCGAAACTCAATATGCGAATTTAAATGAAAAAAAGTCAAATTATTTAACTTTCAGCATTTTAGCGGAAACTAGCCGAACAACATCGAATTTCACTTTCGAAAGTTCACAAAAGTCACACATAATCAGGAACCTAACGACGCTTTCGGATTTCGAATCTTAGCTCATTCGCCAAAACCGAGCTCAAAAATCTCTTTTTAATATTTATCGACAATAAAAACTGAAACCTTTTTCCGATGCCTACCAAACGAGGTCTGATTTAGCTCAAATTTTATAGACAAGTCCTAAAGGACCTTATGAATATTTTAAAATTATCAGTACGCCAATCGGAGTCCTATATTCCGAAACGACTAACCGAGGTCGTTTCAAATGGCTTAGCCATAATCTCTCTCAAAGATTTTTCACAATTCAACATAATCTAATCTAGGAATGAAGACAACATAAACTATTTATACTAGGGCTTAGCTAAAGCTATCAATTACCTAAATAACCCTAGATCAAATTATTACAAAAGACTAAATAGTGTACTATCACCAAATTTTAAAGCTGCCTGAAACGCCCTTCTTCGTGAACGCGTCTAAGGTCACACGATCGCGGAATGTAACTTGCAGCTTTATCGCGACCGCGACCTGAGCCTCGCGATCGCGCAATGTGGTAAGAGGATTTTGCAAGACCGTGACTGTTGTCTCGCGATCACATGAGTACTGTTCCAGTAAGCTCCAGTTTTCTCTTTTGGCCATTCTTGATTTGATCCCTGGCTTCCAAGCCATCTTGAAGCACTTTAAGCTTTTGATGTCAACTCTTAATCCGCTAATGTTATGAGCGCCAATCCGGATTGCATCATTTTGATCCGAAGATCTGGCCCAATTTGCACGTTCTTCTATCTCTACTTTTTTTGTTATTCATGTTGTTACTGATGTTGTGTTCATGTTACTGCTACTGCAATTTTTTTATTGAGGCACTGATTGAGAATCTGATTCTGTTTGCTTTTGCCACGTTGTTTCACCAGGAAAGAACAACATTCTGATATAGTTGTTCCTATATCTCTGCATCGATTTTAGTACTTTCAGTGAACTTGCTAAACTTCTTGATGCTTATGTCGTCGTTGCCTCATTAGAATTTAGCCATCAGTTTCGTACTCTATTTCCTCGATTCTGGATGCTGTTATTGGATCTCCACAGTATATCTTGACTTTATTCATTTTTTTTAACCTTTTTTCGATATGTATTGTGTGAACAGTAATGAAACAGTCTGAAACAACGATGAAACAGTCTGAAATGGCGCTGAAACTGTTAGATGTGGTGCAAAAATAGTGTAGAAACAACGAGATACAATATAACGAGACACGAGGTGGTTCATTATCTGGTATAAGTTGAGATACAGTGAGAAACAATCTGAAACAGCTAGTGAAAAAGTATGAAACAAAATATAGAAATAATGTGAAACAACGCAAAAAAGGTGAAATAGTTTAGGAACAGTGAGAAACAATGCACAAACAAGATGAAACAATGCTGAAACAGTATAGAAACAGCTATATACAGTCTAGAAATAGTTAGATACGGTGCAAAACAATGCAAATACAGCGAGATATGACAAGATACAGTGAGATACGAGGTGCCTGGTAGCTGAGATACAACGAGATACGAGGTGGTTGGTAGTCTAGATACAGCGAGATACGATGTTGTTGGTAGTTGAGATACAGCGAGATACGAGATGGTTGGTAATTAAGATATATTGAGATATAACGAGATACAAGGTGGTTGATAGTTGAGATACAGTGAGTTACGAGGTGGTTAGTAGTTGAGATGCAGTGAGATACGAGGTGGTTGGTTGTTGAGATTCAGCGAGGTACGAGGTGTTGGTAGTTGAGATATAACGAGATACGAGGTGTTTGTTGGTTGAGATACAACGATACAACGAGATACGAGGTGGTTGGTAGTTGAGATACAACGAGATACGAGGTGGTTGATGATGGGAGGATGAAAAGTGAAATTAGGGGAAATGGGAGGAGGAAAACTAAAATTGGGAAAAATTGGAGGAAGAAAAGTGAAATAGGGAAATGGGAGGAGGAAAAGAGAAATTGGGGGAAACGGGAGGAAGAATGTAAGGTTTTGCTATGTCATGCTATGTTTTTGCTATGTTTTGTAATTAACTTTTCTTTTCTTTTATATTAGGTAATTTTACTAAAATATTATTTTATAAACAACTTTTAAAAATTGTACTTTTATATAAAATTTTTACTAAAAGAGACGAAAATTTATAGCTGGAATACAAAACATTCAATGAGGATATGATGAGAAATAAATTAAAGATTTCTTTACAACTTAGAAGTGAACGTTGGCCTAATAATTATACAACATTACTTTTTGTAGACCACAATAAAGACGCTCACATAAGGTAGTAGGCTTATGTGTTAATTTTTGCTCGAGAAAACAGGCCGTGACGATTAATCACTTAGAATATAAAACGTTTATTTTGAAAGAAGAGTGCTTCCTTTGGCAGGAGAGGAAGTCACAACTTTATTGCTTGCCGACCTTAGAACATGACATAGATAGTTAAACGAGTATGATTACTTTGAAGAAAACCAGGCAGCTAAAGTATGACTCACTAGTGATGTTGGGATGGTGAAAGACAAGAAATCGATCCATGATTTGGTGACCTTTGACCCCAATATAGACATTTGGGGTATATAAGTGGTATTGGTATAGGTATAAATTTCTATACCAATACCACTTATATACCCCAAATGTCTATATTTTGGATATTCATTTAGTGGAACTTCTTACTAATCCAAGTTCTATACCAATACAACTCATATACCCAAATGTATGTTTCATCTTTCTCTTTAACCAAAAAAAATGGAAAAGGATTAACAGGACATAACCCCGATTTTGAGCTTCTTCTCAGCCGAAGGACATGCATCCTACCGAGTTTCCTTTTCGTTCAGCCTCTACATTATGACTTTCTGGAGTTCCAAAATCCAGGTGGTTTAACTTTATTTTGATATGTTTTTTCAGTACTCTTTGTGTACTCCTAATTTGTTTGGTATAAACTTTTTTTATATGAACCTTACCAAAATGAAATTTTGATATATTGAACATATAAGTTTGTGTCAGAAAGTCCCCTATCTTGTTGGAATTTAGACCACTCAAATGAACTTCCTCCGGTACGTATAGTTGCTGTGGTTATTTACATTCCTCTTAAAAATCATAAATAAGCAGAGCATTGTTGTAAATCCATGTATTTGTGTTAATGTGGATGACCACTACTCACCACTAACTTATGATTTACTACCCCACTTTCTCCTACTTAATTCCTCCCCACTTTCTCCTACTTAATTCCTCATTTAGTCACCTATTAATTCTTGTAACCTTTGGGATGACTTGTAACTTCCTATGTATTGGTGTCCTATAAATAGAGGACACCTTGTCTATGGAAGACACACTTGAAACACTTTGAGAATAATACAAGTTCTTCCTTCTCCTCTCATATATTTTGTCTTGTTCTTGCACTACTTTACTATTAGTTTTACAACACGTTATCAGCACGAGTCTCTATTTTATTACACGATCTAGAAGAAATGAAAAGCAAATTATGATGCAATTGATAGAAGCCAATGTTCTGGTTGCTAACACAAGATAAGTTTTTTTGTTTCAAAATTCCTTCATATTATGGTTTTTGTTAATTTCAAAGTTAATAGTACCCTATTTTCATTTTGTTTTATACCACTTTAAATTGTGGAAACCTTTCACTGACTACAACTTTTGTCTATTCTTCCATTGTTTGGTTGATTTTGTAGCTATCATTTGACAACAATTTAAGGGTGCATGGCCTAGCAACATGATATTGTAGATCAGTTCTACTCATGTTTCAAGGTAAACTGTTTGTGAGAGCAAACATGGATTATGTGGTATGGTTAATATTTTACTCTCACATGGATGTGTGGAATGAAACAAATATGGTAACTTTTAAAGAATGCTTCTTTGATTTATAGTTGGGTAAATTTTTGTACTCTTGGTAAGTGGAGACCGGAGAAATAATGCTTATTTTGTTTATGATCTTTACCCGATATATTAGTGTTATATCATTGATACATGATTATAGTACTACGTTTTAATTACACGAAGCATGAGTACCTTTGAGCATTGTACTTCAAATCGCATCATATGTACACACTTTGCCCTATTATGCCATTAATTAAGGGTAAGACATCATATTCAACTCCCAATGCATTATGGCGTAACACGCTTTTTGCGATAATAAGATATTGATGGCATAATGATGATTGAGGCAAACTAAAGTATTATCAAAAAGATAAAGTATTTTTGATAAAAGTCATGAAGCCCGTCCACTAAATAGGCTCCATTCATAGAGGTGAATGTGGGAGCAATATATGCTCCATTCCCTAAGATGAATGTGGTAGCAAGACAAGCTCCATTCCATAAGGTGAATGTGGGAGCACAACATAATGCTCCATTCTCAAATGTGAATGTAGTAGCAATACATAATATGCCTAAAAGAAGGTAAATTATTATTATGTCTGAAAGAAGACACAACATAATATGCCTGAAAGAAGGCAACATATCTTTATGTCTGAAAGAGGACACAATATTTTATGTCTGAAAAAAAAGGCAAATAATTTTATGTCTAAAAGACGACAAAATAATTACCATGGTAGAGACCATGGATGTGGACGTGGCAAAGGATGAAAAAATAGTCATTATTGTGAAATAAATAAGAGAACAATGAGGGTTCTCAAAAAGTAACCGTTCAAACGGTAATTATAATAATGCCTTCAATATATTATATGACCATAAGGCAAGTCCAAATGATTATGGTCCATTCCTTGCAGTGAATGAGACAATTCATAATAAAAATTATGAATATAGACCCGTTCACCGAAGTGGATGTGGCAATATGTGATAAAATATCAAAACTCGCCTCCAGAAGAGGTTCGAGAAAGATGAATATGAACGTGCCCATGCGTGGTTGATAAAGTACCACAACTCACCTCTAGAAAAGGTTCGACTATAATAATTCTATTATTTATTGTGGCATAAATGGTCATTGCTCTCGTACAGAACGTACGCTATAATTATGTATTATTATGAATTACATAAGAGCAAGTGAAGCAAGAAATTGATCTTGCCTATAATAATTTTACCATGAGAAAAATAATATGATTTTCCCCTTGATAGGAGATATTCACCATATGGTTGGTGTAATAAAATATATGGTAGTACAAAGCTATTTGAGTGCTCCAGAAGAGCCAAAATATTACTACCTCGAGGAATGAGATTGACAAAATATTTATTGTAATATGTCTCGAAAGAAACTTGTTAAGTTTCAAATACATTTGCCAAAATGGCTAAGATACTAAATTTGATGGAAAGATATGAATATCTTTATATTACTACAAGAATGTCGGGTGAGATATATGTGCTTGAAAAGCTTCCCGCCTCTTCCTCGAGTATGTACTACTCAAAAAAATAAGTGTGGTAAAATCATATGTGCATGCCACAATAAACTTTTAGTTTATTGTTACAATGCCCATGCTATAGTAAACCAGAAGTTTACTAGATGAATTAACTTATAAGTTGGCATGACCGGTTTGACCATCCCGGTTCAAATATGATGCACAAAATATATAAATGAGAATTCGCATAGGTATATACTGAAGAATCGGGATACTTCAAGAATTCTCTTTGTGTTGCTTGTTCTCAAGATAAATAAATTATTAGACCAACTAAATTTGGGATCAGGATCCCCGCACTTCTGGATTGTATAAAAGGTGAATATGGGCCCGTTCACCTGCCATGTGAACCATATAATTATTATAAATAGATGCATCTATGATAAGGTCACATGTGTATTTTATTACAAACCCGCAATGGTACTTGCGAGGTTAAGTATTTGCTCAAATAAATCTTATTATGAGCTTATTTCCAGATTATGCAATCAGGACAAGTTATCTTGATAATGTTGGCAAGCAAGTTTAGCAGATTGATATATTGAAAGCCTCCAATTGCTAAACCATGCATATGAGAACAATGCTACCTAAATCAGGTATGAGGTATGGTATATCCATAAAGCAGCACTTGTGCACGCCATGCCACAAAATGAATTCTCCCTCATAGTTGGTTCAGGGTCAGGAACCAAATATTTTCCATCTAATAATTATAATGTGCGGTATATTATCAATTGCTCCGCCACAACGCACAAAGATGGATCCCATATAAGGTTGGGAACGAATGTTAGTTTGGCTAATATTAGGGGGAGAAATTAATGCAGCTGAAGAATAAATAAATTAAATTATCATTTGATTATGATCCTCATACAAAGATAATGCAAGTCATTGCCAGACGCATTACTGACCCAAAGAAAAAATATTATATTCCAGCTGCTAATGCTCCTGATGTCCTGGTAAGACAATCTATTTATTTCAATGAGTCTAAGGCACGCCTGAAGCGTGACAGACCACTCGGTTCCAAAAGATAAATCCTTGAAAAAGGAAAGGAGAAAATATTTGAGATGGTCAAATAAGGAGGCAGGGCTCTAAAATAGCCCATGACATAACACTTCATAAAACCTCATCAGGAGAGGTTCAGGTACCTGAAAATTTATGAATGTGAAGAGATCTCAATATGTTATGTCGAATTGGGAGCCGAGATATGAAATTATCGTCGATGATATCTTACATATATTATAAAGCTCAATATTTATATGATTATGAGGATATTGAGCTTAAGTGTGTTTTGAATACAGACATGAAATTATTGGCCAAAATACAAAAATAGCAAAACGCATTCAAGAAAAAATTGGCTTCATTCGAGTGACGTGAAGTTTTTGGACCTATAGTCCAAACACCTGAAGGTGCAAAACCAGTGGTGTACAAAGATATTTTTGTGCAAAAATATTGATAATAATAAGTCATTAAATATAAAGTATGACTTGAGGCACAAATTTCTGACATTGATTGTATGGAGCTATATTCTCCTTTTGGTGGATGCAATCACCTTCAGGTATGTTATATGTCTGGCAGTGCATGAAAGACTTGATATGCGTATGAATGTTGCAACAGCCTTTTATATGGCTCATTGAGCAACAATATATTTATCCTTGAAGGATTCAAGATCCTAGAAGCATGTAAAGGTTCTCGGGAAACCTATTCAATGAAGCTTCATAAATATTTATACGGATTAAAACAATCCGGCCACATGTGGAAAAATTGCGTTTGCGAGCTTCTTGATATTTAAATATTATATTTTAATGAAATTGGTGCGTTGAAGTATCTTACCAAATATACTCCACTGGTTACAGCTTTTGTTATGAGCTTATTGGTAAGATATAGGTTTTCCTCAATGCGAAGACATCAGAAGAATATATGGTATCTACTTGATCCACAAAGCCCGATATCAACTTGGTATTTATTTGTTGGGGGTAGAATACCTATATTATAGCATTTTATAAAATCAATTGTTGCTGCTACATATTCAATTTATGAAGAGATAATAGCCATGCTTGAAGCTATGCGACAATATTGGCGACTGAGATCAAGGACTCAACATATTCAATAACAATGTGGTATTTCTTTGAAGACAAGGATCCAAGTAATATTATATGAAATATTGCATGGATAATTCAGCTAAAATGAAGATACAACTAAAGGAAATGGTTATCCAGCAAAATTACTTTGCAATGGTGATCTTAAAAAAGAATGATGAAGTTAATGCTGAAGAATTCACTCCAGTGATAGTTTGGCGGATCTGTCCACTAAGTCATTGCCAATCTCAACATTTGAGAAGCTGATTTACAAGATTGGAATGTGTCGTCTTCAAGATATTGATGTTTTCATCAGGGGGAGTAAAATACGCGCTGCACTCTTTTTCCCTTAACAAGGTTTTATCCCATTTGGGTTTTACTTGAAAGGTTTTTAATGAGGCAGCTCTAAAGGCGTATTAAAGGAAGTGTGTACTCTTTTTCCTTCACTGGGCTTTTTCCCACCGGGATTTTCCTAGTAAGGTTTTAACGAGGCACATTACCTTCAAAATGGTCATCCAAGGGGGAGTGTTGTAAATCCATGTATTTGTGTTAATGTGGATGAGCACTACTCACCATTAACTTATGATTTACTACCCCACTTTCTCCTACTTAATTCCTCCCCACTTTCTCCTACTTAATTCCTCATTTAGTCACCTATTAATTCTTGTAACCTTTGGGATGACTTGTAACTTCCTATGTATTGGTGTCCTATAAATAGAGGACACTTTTTCTATGGAAGACACACTTGAAACACTTTGAGAATAATACAAGTTCTTCCTTCTTCTCTCATATATTTTGTCTTGTTCTTGCACTACTTTACTATTAGTTTTACAACAAGTATTTAATTATTGTGTTTGTCATTTGCATACCTCTTAAAAAATTATGAATGAATAGAGCATTTTTACTTATTTAGCCCTCTTCGTATTTTGAACAATGAACTCAACTTTAAGGTGTTTATGTGCTTCAAGTACAATTTATACTCGCGTATAATGAGAAAAAATTGGTAAATTTCATCTTCTAACGCAAACATCTTGTTACAAATATGTGCAGTAATTGTGACAATTAATTGAGATTGGAGAGAGTACTAAACAAATTGGAAAGGAGAAGGTACACAGAAAAACACATTGGCGATTATTACACTTGTTCTTTTTGGTCCGAAGCACTTATTTGTCTTAGTAAAAAATTAGTTAAATTACACAAATATACGTACCAACATTTCCCTTTACAACAACATAACAATATTATTAGAGTATCAAAAATAACAATATTTTTTACCAAAAAATAGCAAATATATATAAAATCCTAGAATCCCTTTCTTCCTCCACACACCCCGACCAACCCGCTGCCCATAAGCTACCCCTGCAACTGATCTCGGGCCACCGGAATCCGGCCACCGGATTTTCTTTTTCATTTTTGTTCAGAATTGTTTATAGTTGTATGTCAAGTGTTTTCCATTATATTCATCATGTTTGCACAATGTAACACCATACATACACTAGAAAAAAAAAAGAATAAGAAGAAGAAGAAGAAGAAGAAGAAGAAGAAGAAGAAGAAGAAGAAGAAGAAGAAGAAGAAGAAGAATTGTACATACATATATACAAAAGCGGAACAAAATATATACAAACACGATATAAAGATAAGAATGACTAACAAATCATATACAATTTGAATACAATTGGCATACACTTCACCTACAGTTGACATACAACTAGCAGACAACAATTGTCATACTCTTCACAACTAGTTGCCATACACTTCAGATACAACTGTCATACACTTCCTCACTAGCAGACAACCGTTGCCATACATGTCACATACAACTGTCGTACATTCCTTCTGTTGTTGTCTTCCATAACTGAAAAGTGTCTTTCTATCTTGGAACAAGTTAAGTGGCCAGATCTCATCAGACTTAAGAGACTCTTCACAACTTCAAACCTATCTTTGTTAAATAATGAATTCGAGGGATCTATACCAACAAAAATTGGGAACCTTACCATCTAAACCACCGACAACAACGTTTTCGGCGTTGTAAAATATAATGATAAAACCAGATGGTGGATTTATGGTTCTACAACGTTGTTCAGCAACAATGACGAAATGGAAAGAAAACAACGTCGCAGATGTTCCATTCACTGAAGTTGCCTCATCGTTGCGTAGCAGGATCTAGCTTGTCGATGTAGGTTGAAGGGGAAAGTGGTGGCGGCGACGAAAGTGGTGGTGGATGAAGGATGGTGGCGGCGGCTAGAGATGTTGGGAAAGATATATCAAAACTAGTTTTAGTTTATGAGAGAGAGAAAGTCTTTATTTTTACCTATTTACTATATTTTGTAACAAATGTTTAAAATGTTGCTATTTTTTTAAAGAAATCAAAGTGGTTCTATATTTGGTAAATAAGATTCATAAAGCTACATGTGGTGTAATTTATCCTAAAAAATTTGGGAACCAAGTTACATACATTGTCCATGTTTTATGCTGTCCTCTTAATTAGAAACGGAATTATTTTAATCATTCGGCATATGAAGGTGCAATAATTAAACAAAAAAAGGAAACTAAAAATAATTAGAAAACTGCAGTCATAGAGAAAATAAAACTATGCACTCTCTTAGATCATTTTATGTGGCATATTTTGTACCATGACGAAGTTTAAGAAAAACTAAAACTATTAAGACTTGTGGTATAAATAAGTCATAAGTATTTGTATAACTATTAATCAATTCATTAAGAATAAAATAGGAATATTAAAGATACACTATTTTTAAATTTAAAAATGAATCATTATTTTTTAAATAGGTCACAAAAGAAAAGTTTAGCCACATAAATTAGAACAATGAAATGTACAATATTTTGTACAAATCAAACGTTAGACCCCGTAACCCACGGACCAGGAAGAGCGCATCGTAATCGGTAGCGTATAAAGGAAGAAATATTGTTACATTTGCGGCATAACAATAATATTTAAATTGTAACCACTACCAAGTAGCAACATAATCCTATCAAGAAAATTAAAAAACAACAAGGAGTTTAAAATGTCAATAAAATAAAGCTTATCCGAGAGAAAAACAAACAAAAAGAATCTTTTCTTTTTTGAAATAGTTCTCTCGTTAAAAAAGATCAAATATTGCTAAGAGTAAGGAAGAATTCGGACTTCAAAAAATTTTCTTTATTTTCCAAAAAAAAATAAAATACACTGTTTGCGATGCAACCCAAATTGCATGGAGACCACTCACTCGAAGTCAAGCAAACGAGATCCAAGACACTCACTTACACTTGGTTTGGAAGGGCATGAATGATACGAGCTCGGGGGATGATTTGAAGACCATGCATTGGAGCTCTATTGAAGGATGAAACCCTATGATTCAGGGCCAGGTGGAGCGCCCAGAAACCCAGGCGGACCACCCAGAATGAAGGCCAATCAGGCGGAGCGCCTGACCAAGGCCGGAGTGCCTAGCTGCCTTGGTCAGGCCATCCACCAGGCAGAGCGTCTCACGCAAGGCGGAGCGCCTAGACATGCTGAATTTTTGCTTCTTTTTGTATGAAATTCCTATTTTAGCCTTAAGTGCTATATTGTGTTCCAAGCTAGTTGAGGGCTTATTAGACCTTTCACATCTTCTAAAGGGGTGCTATAAATACATCCCTTCATTATTTATTGCCATTAGCTTACACATTGAATACACACATTGATGAGAAACACTCTCAAACCTTGTAACTATTTTGGCTTGAAATCAATTTGAAGAACCCAAGTTGACCTTCAATCCTCCTTGATCATTCTATTTGCAAGGGCCGAGTGTCTCTTGAGGATAGTTGCATAGTGTAGGTTCTACTTGACTCGAATCGAGGGTATATCAAGACATCGTTCCTTGGTGCTACCTAGTAAGTGTTTAAGTCGCGTCTCACTTTTATCATTAATTTATTGCTTCCGTATTTACATTGCATCTAATGGTATCAGAGCAAGGCTCGGGTGTTGTTTCTACAAACCCTCGATCCTTGTTCATTGTGTTTTTATCTTGTCTTAGTATTATTGTTGTTGTTGTTCTTGAAAAATTTGAAGAAAAATAAAATAATTCAAAAACTAGAAAATTCCCAAAAATTTGCTAGATCTTGTTGGTTGTATCGAATTTGTCGGTGTTATATATCAGGAATTGTTTGTTTAAGTATTCCCGTTAATTGGGTACCCTTAAAACATGATTTGAAGTTGTCAATCAAAACTGTGAAAATCAAATCTTCAAAGTCGAAAATTCACAAAACTTGCGAGAACTTGTTTGTTGTTGTGATTTCTTGAGTGTTTGGTATCTGGGATTGATCTATGAAGTTAACCCGTCATTTTTATACCCTCATAACATCATTTGGTGTAGCGGATTAAAAATCGAAATTTCTGTATCTTGAAATTTTTGAAAATCTTGAAGAACTTGCTCAAAAATCTTGAAACAAGCTTGTTGTTGGTTGTTTGTTGGATTAAATCATTGGAGTTTATTTGTTATAGCATAAAACAACTTTGGGTATCATCAAAAGTGAAAAACACCTTACAATCGTTTGCAAAATTGCTTGAAAATGTCAAAATCGTATTCTTGAACGAGCTGAGGCGCCAGGTCAAGGCGGACCGGCCAAACCCAGGCACCCCGCCCAGATAACTCGCTGCCAGTTTTTGTGAAATTCCCAGGCGGACTGCCCACTCTATGGGCGGACCGCCCTGATTGCAGAAGGGGTGCGGGTAGTTGTTTTCCTTAAGCTTTCGTGTTGTTTGTTCCCATTGCTTCCGTTTAGTACTTTGAGAGTAACGCTCCTACTTAATTAGTACTAATTCATCGAGGGATTAGGGTACTCCTGCCTAGGGGAGAGTAGACCTCAAAGAAGACTCGTAGTTAAATTTTTGCTTCAAGTGCGCACTAAATAGCCTAATGTTCATTGAGTCCCATTAACTCCACTCTTCCCGAAGAGTATTTGGTTCTTATGAATTGGTTTGGTTATCGAGGAAGTTGATCAACATCGAGGAGGCCATTGATCTCAAGTTTGTGTGAACCTACCCCAACTTGAGTGAACCCGAGCGACAATCAAAAGTGAGGGAGTGCGTGAGGACTTTTACTCTAATCTTGTTTCTTGTTTTTTATTGTTTGTAGGTACATGGCGGACGAGAAGGTAAAGGATACCATTGAGTTTCCAAGCGACGTCTTGGCTAATCTATTGGCCGAGGTGAAGGCTCTAAATCTCAAAATAGAGGTTTATGAAAAGGAAAGGACCCCAAGTATCCAAAAGGATGTCGGAGAAGGCACAAGTGATGATTCAATCATGAAACCGGATCAATATGCGGAGCTAGTTCGTCGACAACGGTTGAAAGATAAAGCTCTTGCTCGAGAAAGATTGTTGGGAAATCCCCAACCCTTGGGCAATCCCCAAGGTGAAGTTCCACTCATACGACCCCGAAGAAATGTTGTACCCCTTGAGCAAGCTGATGAAGCTCAAGAATGGGAGGGTCTCGGACTTGATAATGATTATGAAGCTCCCTATCCAAATAGGAGGGCAATGAATGGAGGTCGGGGTATAGATGGAGGTCGTGGGCGAGGCCGAGGACCTCCAAGGGCTTTTGTAGGAAGGAACTTGGGACGAGAATATGAGGATGTTGATGACTACTATGGGGGTCAACCGGAGCCAAACCGTGGAGGTCGTGAAAACAACCTTAATAGTGTGAAGATCATTATCCCACCATTCAAACGGACTAGTGATCCGGAAAAGTTCTTAAATGGAAGGTCCAATTGGTGCGGGTATTTGATCCAAATGACATGTCCGAGGAGAAGAAAGCCATTTATGCCATTGCTTCATTTGAGTCATATGCTTCCACATGGTGGGAATCCGTCAAGAGGTCAAGAAGAAGAGTTGCGATGCGAATGAACATTACGTTGGAGGAATCGAAAGAGGCTCTATGAGTTGAAACAAGGCTTCAAGTCCGTTGATGAGTATTTCAATGAGTTTGAGAAGAATAGAATGGCCCTTCACATTGAGACCGAAGATGAAGAGCAAGCTATCATTCGATTCAAGAACTGCTTGAGTCGGGAGATAGCTTCTTAATTGAGGCTACACATCTTTCATTCTCTTCAAGATGTTTGTGATGCCGTGGTTGAAGCCGAAAAGTGGCTTAAGGAAGAGAAAGCTCCTCGCTATAGGAGTACTACTTCTACTCCAATGACTCGACCAAAAGAATGGAAAATCCCGAGCACAAGTGGTGCTAGTGGAAGTCGTGATGTCAAGAAGCCTTTTGAGAAGGGCACTCCAAGAAGCGACTTCAAAGAAGTGGGAGGTACATCTGAAACTCAATTAAATACTCCTTCTCCTTCTTCTTTTCAATGTCACAAGTGTAAAGGCTATGGCCACTTTGCCAAAGATTGCCCTACCCGAAAAACAATGATAATTAGGGATGATAGGTTGGTGTATGAGGAGGAGGTGAGCCTGAGGGAGAGGTTGTTGAGGATGGTGAGGTAGTCGAGTGAGAAAAGAATGTAGCGGAGGGTGATGACCTTAGCATGTTCTTGGTGGTACGTCATAATTTTGAGTACCATGATGAGTGAGGAGGAGATAGATGTTCAAATGGAGAACTTGTTCCATGCTAGGTGTAGAGTGAAGAGACAAGTGTGCTCTATGATTGTAGATTCGGGTAGTTGTGCTAACGTGGTGAGCCAATCTTTGGTCTCACAATTAAAATTGCCTACCCTTAAACACCCGAGCCCCTACCGATTACAATGATTGAGTGTATGTGGGGAGTTGAAGGTGGTAAAGCAAGTCTTGATAAAATTCAAAATTGGGAATTATCAAGACGAGCTTATGTTTGATGTAGTGCCAATGCAAGCTTGCCACCTCTTGTTTGGTAGGCCTTGGCAATACGATAGGAGTGTGGTACATGATGGTCGAGCCAAGACATACACGGCCAAACATGAGGGCAACAAATATGTGCTCAAGCCTTTGACGCCGAATCAAGTGAGTGATGATTATAGGCGTATGAAGGAGTTCAGAGAAGCGGCTAAGGCAAAGTCCATTGTGGAGACTAAGCCTTTGACCGAGGGCCCTACCACTCCATCTTTTAATACCGATAGCATTTGTGCCATGATGCAACCGGGTGAGTACTTGATTGGTAATGATGGCACCAAAATGTTCATTTGCCTAGTGCACAATGGTATAGTTCTAAATTCCTATTGTGATATTTTTCCTAACCCTAACCCTTTGCCTAGTGCCATTGTGAATGTTTTGAAGGTTTTTGAGGACATGTTCCCGGAAGAGATGCCGAGTGGAATTCCTCCTTTGAGGGGATAGAACACCAAATTGATTTTGTCCCGGAGTCCCAAACTCCAAACAAGCCTGCCTATAGGAGCAATCCCGAGGACACAAGGAATTGCAAAAGCAAGTGGATGAGTTTCTTGCTAAAGGCTTGGTTCGTGAAAGCTTGAGTCTGTGTGCCGTACCGGTCATTCTTTTGCCAAAGAAGGACGGGACATGGAGGATGTGTGTTGATTGTCGTGCAGTCAACAAGATAACGGTAAAGTATCATCATCCCATTCCTAGACTCGATGACATGCTTGATGAATTGAGTGGTTCAAGTGTCTTTACCAAGTTAGATCTTAGGTCTGGCTACCACTAAATCCGAATGAAATCGGGTGACGAGTGGAAACTGCAGTCAAGACCAAGTTTGGTCTCTATGAATGGTTGGTGATGCCTTTTGGCCTCTCCAACGCGCCTAGCACTTTCATGAGGTTGATGAACCATGTCTTGAAGCCGTTTATCAACAAATATATGGTTGTCTATTTTTATAATATTTTGATATATAGCAAATCAATAGATGATCATGTTGGCCACTTAAGTCAAGTTCTTGATGTGCCAAGAGCCGAACAGCTCTATGCCTATTTTAAAAAGTGTGCCTTTTGTATAGAAAAGGTTGTCTTTCTTGGTTTTGTTGTTAGTGCCAATCGTGTAGAAGTTGATGAGTTCAAAGTTGAAGCCATTAGAGATTGGCCTACTCCTACGACCGTTTCTCATGTTAGAAGTTTCCATGGCCTTGCTAGTTTCTATAGGCGCTTTGTTAGAGACTTTAGCACCATAGCTGCACCACTCACCGAGTTGGTGAAGAAGGACAAGGCCTTTGTGTTGGGGGGGCCTCAAGAGAAGGCTTTCCAAAAAGTAGGTTGAGTATCGCCCCATTGTTGCAATTGCCCGACTTCGGGAAAGCTTTTGAGGTTGAATGTGATGCCTCGGGGGTAGGAATTGGGGGTGTTCTCATGCAAGAAGGGAAACCCGTTGCCTACTTAGTGAAAAGTTGAAGGGTGCAACCTTGAATTACTCCACGTATGACAAGGAGTTGTATGCCCTTGTGAGAGCTCTAGCTCATTAAAAACATTATCTTTGGCCTAGGGAATTTGTGATCAAGAGTGACCATGAGTCACTCAAGCATCTTAGAGGCCAAGAGAAATTGAATAAGAGGCATGCCAAGTGCGTGGAGTTCAATGAGTCTTTTTCCTATGTAATTCTTTACAAGAAGGGAAAGGACAATGTTGTAGCCGATGCACTTTCTAGGAAGTTCGCCCTTTGTATCACCCTTGCTTCTAGACTTATAGGTTTTGAATGTTAAAATTTTTGTATGAACATGACCCAAAGCTCAAGAGCATTCATGATGCTCTAGTGAGTGGGGAGAGGGTGGAGAAATACCAATGGGTAAATGGCTACATTTTCAAGATTGGGAGAATGTGTGTCCCCGAGTCCTCTTGGAGAGAATTGCTAGTGCGAGAAGCACATTGTGGGGGCTTGATAGGTCACTTTGGGGTGTATAAGACTACGGCCATTCTTAAAGAGCAATTCGATTGGCCTAAGATGAGGGCTCTTGTGGAATGCATTTGTAATGCTTGTTTTGATTGCAAAAGGGCTAAGTCTAGATCCAACACCCATGGCTTATACACTCTTTTGCCCGTACCTACTAGTCCGTGGGTTGATATTTCTATGGATTTTCTTATGGCTAGGCCACGGACAAGGGGAGGACACGATAGAATTTATGTTGCCGTTGATGGGTTCTCCAAAATGGCTCACTTTATTCCTTGCAAAAAGAGTAGTGATGCACAACATGTAGCTTCTTTGTTCATTGATAATGTGTTAAAGATGCATGGGGTGCCTCGCACCATTGTTAGTGATAGAGGCTCTAAGTTCCTTAGCCATTTTTAAAAATGCTTGTGGGGTTCTCTTGGCACCAAATTGTTGTTCTCTAAGTTCCACCACCCTCAAATCGATGGGCAAACTGAGGTAGTAAACCGAACCTTGGGAGCTCTACTTAGAGCTATGACCAAAGGTAAGGCCGGGACTTGGATTGATAAGCTACCACTCATGGAGTTTTCATATAATCAAACTTTGCATAGAATGATTGACATGACTCCATTTGAGTGTGTTTGTGGTTTTAATCCTTTAATTCCACTGATCTTACCCCTTTGCCAAGGGACGCGGTTGTTGATTTTCAAGGTAAAACTCGGGCCAAGGCATTGCTTGAACTTCATGCCAAGGTGAAGAAGAACTTGGAGAAGGCCTATGAGAAGATTGCAACCAAGAAGAACAAGGGAAGAAAGAAAGTAGAATTCAAGAAAGGAGACTATGTGTGGGTGCACTTCCGCAAGGAGAGATTTCCCAACACTCGAAAAGGGAAGTTGGCACCCCGACGGGATGGACCGTTCAAAGTGCTCCCTAAGATAAAAAAACAATGCATATGTGATCGACTTGCCCGGTGAGTATAACGTCTCTAGTACATTCAATATTTCTGACTTGATTTTTTGTGATGTCGGTGATGATACCTTGGAGGATGAAATCTTAATTTCGAGGACGAAATCTTTTCAAGAAGGGGAGGATGATGCAACCCAAATTGCATCGAGACTATTCACTCGAAGTCAAGCCAAGGAGATCCAAGACACTCATTTACACTTGGTTTGGAAGGGCATGGATGATACGAGCTTGGGGGATGATTTGAAGACCATGCATTGGAGCTCGATCGAAGGAGGATACCCTATGCTTCAGAGCCAGGCAGAGCGCCCAGAAAGCCAGGTGGACTGCCAGAATGAAGGCCTACCAGGCGGAGCGCCTGACAAAGGGTGGAGCGCCTAGCTGCCTTGGTCAGGCCATCCACCAGGCGGAGCGCTTCACCCAAGGCGGAACGCCTAGACATGCTGAATTTTTGCTTCTTTTTGTACGAAATTCCTATTTTAGCCTGAAGTGCTACATTGTGTTCCAAGCTAGTTGAGGGCTTATTAGACCTTTCACAACTTGTAAAGGGGTGCTATTAATAAACCCCTTCATCATTTATTGCCATTAGCTTACACATTGAATACACACATTGATGAGAAACACTCTCAAACCTTGTAACTATTTTGGCTTGAAATCAATTGGAAGAATCCAAGTTGACCTACAATCCTCCTTGATCATTCTATTTGCAAGGACCGGGTGTCTCTTAAGGATAGTTGCATAGTGTAGGTTCTACTTGACTTGAATCAAGGGCGTATCAAGACATCGTTTCTTGGTGCTACCTCGTAAGTATTTAAGTTACGTCTCACTTTTATCATTACTTTATCGCTTCCGTCTTCACATTGCATCAGTTGGTATCAGAGCAAGGCTTGGGTGTTGTTTCTACAAACCATCGATCCTTGTTCGTTGTGTTTTTATCTTGTCTTAGTATTATTGTTGTTGTTGTTCTTGAAAAATTTGAAGAAAAACAAAAAAATTCAAGAACTAGAAAATTCCCAAAAATTTGCTAGATCTTGTTGGCTGTACCGAATTTGTTGGTGTTAGATATCAGGGATTGTTTGTTTAAGTATTCCCGTTGATTGGGTACCCTCAAAACATGATTTGAAGTTGTGAATCAAAATTGTGAAAATCAAATCTTCAAAGTCGAAAATTCACAAAACTTGCTAGAACTTGTTTGTTGTTATAATTTCTTGGGTGTTTGGTATCAGGGATTGATCTATTTAGTTAACCCGTTGTTTTGATAACCCCATAATATCATTTGGTGTAACGAAATGAAAATTGAAATTTTTGAAAATCTTGATGAACTTGCTCAAAATCTTGAAACAAGCTTGTTGTTGGTTGTTTGTTGGATTAAATCATTGGGGTTTGTTTGTTATTCCATAAAATAACTTTGGGTATCATCAAAAGTGAAAAACACCTTGAAATCATTGGGAAAATTGCTTGAAAATGTCAAAATCGTGTTCTTGAACGAGCTGAGGCGCCAGGCCCAGGCGGACCGCCCAAACCCAGGTGCCCTGCCCAGATAACTTGCTGCCAATTTTTGTGAAATTCCTAGGCGGACCGCCCAGATTGCCGAAGGGGTGCGGGTAGTTGTTTTTCTGAGGCTTTTATGTTTGTTTGTTCCCGTTGCTTCCGGTTAGTACTTTGAGAGTAACACTCCTACTTAATTAGTACTAATTCATTGAGCGATTAGGGTGCTCGTGCCTAGGGGAGAGTAGACCTCAAAGAACACTCGTAGTTTAATTTTTGCTTCAACTGCGCACTAAATAGCCTAACGTTCATCGAGTCCCATTAACTCCACTCTTCCCGAAGAGTATTTGGTTCTTGTGAATTGGTTTGGTTATCGAGGAAGTTGATCAACATCGAGGAGGCCATTGATCTCAAGTTTGTGTGAACCTACCCCAACTTGAGTGAACCCGAGCGACAATTAAAAGTGAGGAAGTGCGTGAGGACTTTTACTCTAATCTCTTTTCTTGGTTTTGATTGTTTGTAGGTACATGGCGGACGAGAAGGTAAGGGATACCATTGAGGTTCCAACCGATGTCTTGGCTAATCTATTGGCCGAGGTGAAGGCTCTAAATCTCAAAATGGAGGTTTTTGAAAAGGAAAGGACCCCGAATATCCAAAAAGATGCCCGAGAAGGCACAAGTGATGATTCAATCATGAAGCCGGATCAATATGCGGAGCTAGTTAGTCGACAACGGTTGAAAGATAAAGCTCTTGCTCGAGAAAGATTATTGGGAAATCCCCAATCCTTGGGCAATCCCCATGTGAAGTTGCACTCATTTGACCCCCGAAGAAATGTTGTACTCCTTGAGCAAGCTAATGAAGCTCAAGAAGGGGAGGATGATGCAACCCAAATTGCATCGACACTATTCACTCAAAGTCAAGCCAAGGAGATCCAAGACACTCATTTACACTTGGTTTAGAAGGGCATGGATGATACGAGCTTGGGGGATGATTTGAAGACCATGCATTGGAGCTCGATCGAAGGAGGAAACCCTATGTTTCAGGGCCAGGCAGAGCGCCCAGAAAGCCAGGTGGACTGCCAGAATGAAGGCCTACCAGGCGGAGCGCCTGACCAAGGGTGGAGCGCCAAGCTGCCTTGGTCAGGCCATCCACCAGGCGGAGCGCTTCACCCAAGGTGGAGCGCCTAGAAATGCTGAATTTTTTCTTCTTTTTGTACGAAATTCCTATTTTAGCCTTAAGTGCTACATTGTGTTCCAAGCTAGTTGAGGGCTTATTAGACCTTTCACATCTTGTAAAGGGGTGCTATAAATAAACCCCTTCATCATTTATTTCCATTAGCTTATACATTGAATACACTCATTGATGAGAAACACTCTCAAACCTTGTAACTATTTTGGTTTGAAATCAATTGGAAGAATCCAAGTTGACCTACAATCCTCCTTGATCATTCTATTTGCAAGGGCCGGGTGTCTCTTAAGGATAGTTGCATAGTGTAGGTTCTACTTGACTTGAATCAAGGGCGTATCAAGACATCGTTTCTTGGTGCTACCTCGTAAGTATTTAAGTCACGTCTCACTTTTATCATTACTTTATCGCTTCCGTCTTCACATTGCATCAGTTGGTATCAGAGCAAGGCTTGGGTGTTGTTTCTACAAACCATCGATCTTTGTTCGTTGTGTTTTTATCTTGTCTTAGTATTATTGTTGTTGTTGTTCTTGAAAAATTTGAAGAAAAACAAAAAAATTCAAGAACTAGAAAATTCCCAAAAATTTGCTAGATCTTGTTGGTTGTATCGAATTTGTTGGTGTTAGATATCAGGGATTGTTTGTTTAAGTATTCCCGTTGATTGGGTACCCTCAAAACATGATTTGAAGTTGTGAATCAAAATTGTGAAAATCAAATCTTCAAAGTCGAAAATTCACAAAACTTGCTAGAACTTGTTTGTTGTTATAATTTCTTGGGTGTTTGGTATCGGGGATTGATCTATTTAGTTAACCCGTCGTTTTGATAACCCCATAATATCATTTGGTGTAACGGAATGAAAATTGAAATTTTTGAAAATCTTGAAGAACTTGCTCAAAAATCTTGAAACAAGCTTGTTGTTGGTTGTTTGTTGGATTAAATCATTGGGATTTTTTTTTATTCCATAAACTAACTTTGGGTATCATCAAAAGTGAAAAACACCTTGAAATCATTGGAAAAATTGCTTGAAAATGTCAAAATCGTGTTCTTGAACGAGCTGAGGCACCAGGCCCAGGCGGACCGCCCAAACCCAGGTGACCTGCCCAGATAACTTGCTACCAGTTTTTGTGAAATTCCTAGGCGGACCGCCCAGATTGCTGAAGGGGTGCGGGTAGTTGTTTTTCTTAGGCTTTTATGTTTGTTTGTTCCCGTTGCTTCCGGTTAGTACTTTGAGAGTAACACTCCTACTTAGTTAGTACTAATTCATTGAGCGATTAGGGTACTCGTGCCTAGGGGAGAGTAGACCTCAAAGAACACTCGTAGTTTAATTTTTGCTTGAAGTGCGCACTAAATAGCCTAACGTTCATCGAGTCCCATTAACACCACTCTTCCCGAAGAGTATTTGGTTCTTGTGAATTGGTTTGGTTATCGAGGAAGTTGATCAACATCGAGGAGGCCATTGATCTCAAGTTTGTGTGAACCTACCCCAACTTGAGTGAACCCGAGCGACAATCAAAAGTGAGGAAGTGCGTGAGGACTTTTACTCTAATCTCTTTTCTTGGTTTTGATTGTTTGTAGGTACATGGCAGACGAGAAGGTAAAGGATACCATTGAGGTTCCAACCGATGTCTTGGCTAATCTATTGGCCGAGGTGAAGGCTCTAAATCTCAAAATGGAGGTTTTTGAAAAGGAAAGGACCCCGAGTATCCAAAAAGATGCCCCAGAAGGCACAAGTGATGATTCAATCATGAAACCGGATCAATATGCGGAGCTAGTTCGTCGAAAACGGTTGAAAGATAAAGCTCTTGCTCGAGAAAGATTATTGGGAAATCCCCAATCCTTGGGCAATCCCCAAGTGAAGTTGTACTCATTTGACCCCGAAGAAATGTTGTACTCCTTGAGCAAGCTAATGAAGCTCAAGAAGGGGAGGATGATGCAACCCAAATTGCATCGACACTATTAACTCGAAGTCAAGCCAAGGAGATCCAAGACACTCATTTACACTTGGTTTGGAAAGGCATGGATGATACGAGCTTGGGGGATGATTTGAAGACCATGCATTGGAGCTCGATCGAATGAGGAAACCCTATGCTTCAGGGCCAGGCAGAGCGCCCAATAAGCCAGGTGGACTGCCAGAATGAAGGCCTACCAGGCGGAGCGCCTGACCAAGGGTAGAGCGCCTAGCTGCCTTGGTCAAGCCTTCCACCAGGCGGAGCGCTTCACCCAAGGCGGAGCGCCTAGACATGCTGAATTTTTTCTTCTTTTTGTACGAAATTCCTATTTTAGCCTTAAGTGCTACATTGTGTTCCAAGCTAGTTGAGGGCTTATTAGACCTTTCACATCTTGTAAAGGGGTGCTATAAAGAAACCCCTTCATCATTTATTGCCATTAGCTTACACATTGAATACACTCATTGATGATAAACACTCTCAAACCTTGTAACTATTTTGGCTTGAAATCAATTGGAAGAATCCAAGTTGACCTACAATCCTCCTTGATCATTCTATTTGCAAGGGCCGGGTGTCTCTTAAGGATAGTTGCATAGTGTAGGTTCTACTTGACTTGAATCAAGGGCGTATCAAGACATCGTTTCTTGGTGCTACCTCGTAAGTATTTATGTCACGTCTCACTTTTATCATTACTTTATCGCTTCCGTCTTCACATTGCATCAGTTGGTATCAGAGCAAGGCTTGGGTGTTGTTTCTACAAACCATCGATCCTTGTTCGTTGTGTTTTTATCTTGTCTTAGTATTATTGTTGTTGTTGTTCTTGAAAAATTTGAAGAAAAACAAAAAAATTCAAGAACTAGAAAATTCCCAAAAATTTGCTAGATCTTGTTGGTTCTATCGAATTTGTTGGTGTTAGTTATCAGGGATTGTTTGTTTAAGTATTCCCGTTGATTGGGTACCCTCAAAACATGATTTGAAGTTGTGAATCAAAATTGTGAAAATCAAATCTTCAAAGTCGAAAATTCACAAAACTTGCTAGAACTTGTTTGTTGTTATAATTTCTTGGGTGTTTGGTATCGGGGATTGATCTATTTAGTTAACCCGTCGTTTTGATAACCCCATAATATCATTTGGTGTAACGGAATGAAAATTGAAAATTTTTAAAATCTTGAAGAACTTGCTCAAAAATCTTGAAACAAGCTTGTTGTTGGTTGTTTGTTGGATTAAATCATTGGGGTTTGTTTGTTATTCCATAAAATAACTTTGGGTATCATCAAAAGTTAAAAACACCTTTAAATCATTTGGAAAATTGCTTGAAAATATCAAAATCGTGTTCTTGAACGAGCTGAGGCGCCAGGCCCAGGCGGACCGCCCAAACCCAGGTGCCCTGCCCAGATAACTTGCTGCCAGTTTTTGTGAAATTCCTAGGCGGACCCGCCCAGATTGCTGAAGGGGTGCGGGTAGTTGTTTTTCTTAGGCTTTTATGTTTGTTTGTTCCCGTTGCTTCCGGTTAGTACTTTGAGAGTAACACTCCTACTTAATTAGTACTAATTCATTGAGCGATTAGGGTACTCGTGCCTAGGGGAGAGTAGACCTCAAAGAACACTCGTAGTTTAATTTTTGCTTGAAGTGCGCACTAAATAGCCTAACGTTCATCGAGTCCCATTAACTCCACTCTTCCCGAAGAGTATTTGGTTCTTGTGAATTTGTTTGGTTATCGAGGAAGTTGATCAACATCGAGGAGGCCATTGATCTCAAGTTTGTGTGAACCTACCCCAACTTGAGTGAACCCGAGCGACAATCAAAAGTGAGGAAGTGCGTGAGGACTTTTACTCTAATCTCTTTTCTTGGTTTTGATTGTTTGTAGGTACATGGCGGACGAGAAGGTAAAGGATACCATTGAGGTTCCAACCGATGTCTTGGCTAATCTATTGGCCGAGGTGAAGGCTCTAAATCTCAAAATGGAGGTTTTTGAAAAGGAAAGGACCCCGAGTATCCAAAAAGATGCCCCAGAAGGCACAAGTGATGATTCAATCATGAAACTGGATCAATATGCGGAGCTAGTTCGTCGACAACGGTTGAAAGATAAAGCTCTTGCTCGAGAAAGATTATTGGGAAATCCCCAATCCTTGGGCAATCCCCAAGTGAAGTTGCACTCATTTGACCCCGAAGAAATGTTGTACTCCTTGAGCAAGCTAATGAAGCTCAAGAAGGGGAGGGTCTCGGACTTGATGATGATTATGAAGCTCCCTATCCAAATAAGAGGGCAATGAATGGAGGTCGTGGGCAAGGTCGAGGACCTCCAAGGGCTTTTGATGGAAGGAACTTGGGAAGAGAATATGAGGATGTTGATGACTATTATGGGGGCCAACCGGAGCCGAACTGTAGAGATCATGACAACAACCTTAATAGTATGAAGATCACTATCCCACCTTTCAATGGGACTAGTGATCCAGAAAAGTTCTTAGAGTGGAAGGTCCAATTGGAGCGGGTATTTGACACAAATGACTTGTCCGAGGAGAAAAAAGCCACTTATTCCATTGCTTCATTTGAGTCATATGCTTCCACATGGTGGGAACCCGTCAAGAGGTCAAGAAGAAGAGTTGAGATGCTAATTAACATTATTTGGGAGGAATTGAAAGAGGTAATGAGTACCAAATATGTGACACCCAAGTATAGACAAGACACAACTCAAGAGCCTCTATGAGTTGAAACAAGGCTTCCAGTCCGTTGAGGAGTATTTCAACGAGTTTGAGAAGAATCGAATGGCCCTTGACATGGAGACCGAAGAAAAAGAGCAAGCTATCATCCGATTCAAGAACGGCTTGAGTCCGGAGATCGCTTCTCAATTGAGGCTACACATCTTTCATTCTCTTCAAGATGTTTGTGATGCCCCGGTTGAAGCCGAAAAGTGGCTTAAGGAAGAGAAAGCTCCTCGCTATAGGAGTACTACTTCTACTCCAATAACTCGACCAAAGAATGGAAAAGCCCGAACACAAGTGGTGCTAGTGGAAGTCGTGATGTCAAGAAGTCTTTTGAGAAGGCCACTCCAAGAAGCGACTTCAAAGAAGTGGGAGGTATATCTAAAACTCAATTAAATACTCCTTCTCCTTCTTCTTTTTGATGTCACAAGTGTAAAGGCTATAGCCACTTTGCCAAAGATTTCCCTACCCGAAAAACAATGATAATTAGGGATGATGGGCTGGTGTATGAGGAGGAGAGTGAGCCTGAGGGAGAGGTTGTTGAGGATGGTGAGGTAGTTGAGTGAGAAGAGGATGTAGCGGAGGGTGATGACCCTAGCATGTTCTTGGTGGTACGTCGTAGTTTGAGTGCAATGATGAGTGAGGAGGAGATAGATGTTAAAAGGAAGAACTTGTTCCATGCTAGGTGTAGGTTGAAGGGACAAGTGTGCTCCATGATTGTAGATTTGGGTAGTTGTGCTAACGTGGTTTTCTAATCTTTGGTCTCACAATTAAAATTGCCTACCCTTAAATACCCGATGCCCTACCGAATACAATAGTTGAGTGAATGTGGGGAGTTGAAGGTGGTAAAGCAAGTCTTGATAAAATTTAAAATTGGGAATTATCAAGACGAGCTTATGTTTGATGTAGTGCCACTGCAAGCTTGCCACCTCTTGTTTGGTAGGCCTTGGCAATACGATAGGAGTGTGGTACGTGATGGCCGAGGAAACACATACACGGCCAAAAATGAGGGCAAGAAATATGTGCTCAAGCCTTAGACGCTGAAGCAATTGACTGAAGATTATAGGCGTATGAGGGAGTTGAGAGAAGAGGCTAAGGCAAAGTCCATTGTGGAGACTAAGCCTTTGACCGAGGGCCCTACCACTCCATCTTCTAACACCGGTAGCATTTGTGCCATGATGCAACCGGGTGAGTACTTGACTAGTAATGATGGCACCAAAATGTTCATTTGCCTAGTGCACAATGGTATAGTTCTAAATTCCTATTGTGATATTTTTCCTAACACTAACCTTTTGCCTAGTGCCATTGAAAATGTTTTGAAGGTTTTTGAGGACATGTTTTCGGAAAAGATGCCGAGTGGAATTACTCCTTTGAGGGGGATAGAACACCAAATAGATTTTGTCCCAGGGTCCCAAATTCCAAACAAGCCGGCCTATAGGAGCAATCCCGAGGACACAAAGGAATTGCAAAAGCAAGTGGATGAATTTCTCGCTAAAGGCTTGGGTCGTGAAAGCTTGAGTCCGTGTGCCGTACCGGTCATTCTTTTGCCAAAGAAGGACGGGACTTGGAGGATCTGTGTTGATTGTCGTACGGTCAATAAGATAACGATAAAGTATCGTCATCCCATTCCTAGACATGATAACATGCTTGATGAATGAGTGGTTCAAGCGTCTTTACCAAGTTAGATCTTAGATCCGGCTACCACTAAATCCGGATAAACCGGGGTGACGAGTGGAAAACCGCATTCAAGACCAAGTTTGGTCTCTATGAATGGTCGGTGATGCCTTTTGGCCTCTCCAACGCGCCTAGCACTTTCATGAGGTTGATGAACCATGTCTTGAAGCCGTTTATCAACAAATTTTTGGTTGTCTATTTTGATAATATTTTGATATATAGCAAATCAATAGATGATCATGTTGGCTACTTAAGTCAAGTTCTTGAAGTGCTAAAGAGCCGAAAAGCTCTATGCCAATTTTAAAAAGTGTGCCTTTTGTGTAGAAAAGGTTGTCTTTCTTGGTTTTGTTGTTAGTGCCAATCGTGTAGAAGTTGATGAGTTCAAAGTTGAAGCCATTAGAGATTGGCCTACTCCTACGACCATTTCTCATGTTAGGAGTTTCCATGGCCTTGCTAGTTCCTATAGGCGCTTTGTTAGAGGCTTTAGCACCATCGCTGCACCACTCACCGAGTTGGTGAAGAAGGACAAGCCCTTTGTTTGGGGGGAGCCTCAAGAGAAGGCTTTCCAAGAATTGAAAAGTAGGTTGAGTACCGCCCCATTGTTGCAATTTCCCAACTTCGGGAAGGCTTTTGAGGTTGAATGAGATGCCTCGGGGGTGGGAATTGGGGGTGTTCTCATGCAAGAAGGGAAACTCGTTGCCTACTTTAGTGAAAAGTTAAGGGTGCAACCTTGAATTACTCCACGTATGACAAGGAGTTGTATGCCCTTGTGAGAGCTCTAGCTCATTGGCAGCATTATCTTTGGCCTAGGGAATTTGTGATCAAGATTGACCATGAGTCACTCAAGCATCTTATAGGACAAGAGAAATTGAAAAAGAGGCATGCCAAGTGGGTGGAGTTCATTGAGTCTTTTCCCTATACAAATATGCGGAAGCGATAAAGATAACAAGAAATCGAGACTAGGAAGGCAAGAAATTAGAAGAAAGAATCGAATTCAATTCACTCATGTTAATTGAATTCAAAAGGGAGAAGAGAAACTTGAACCTTACAATGGAATCAAACTAGGTGTCGATCTCCATATGTTCCAAGTCGAGACATACACGAAGCCTCGGGCTTCAACAAGAAGGGCTCGGCCTCTTCAATGTTCTCTCTAAATTCTATCTTCTAAAATGACTAACTAATGAATGAAAGAGCTAATGTGCTATTTATACATTTACAATGATAAATGGACAAAACTTGCCCCTGCAGCTGATTCTGATCCGCTGCTCTATATTAACCCTTCGCGATCACGCAAGGGAGAACGCAATCGCACAGACACCTCTTTGAAGCATCGCGATCGCGTCAAGGGGCTCGCGATCGCGCAGGTCTCTTTGCAACTTCAGCTTCGCCTTCGCGTGTAATGGTGCGCTGTCGCGCAGGGCAACCATGGCCTCTTCGCGATCGCGCAGGCATGGTCGTGATCGCGAAGAACAAATGTTCTTCGGCAGGCAGTGAGCTCCCAGTGTGCTCCCCCTATTTTTCCCTGCTTTGGGCTGCCCTGTTTCCTACCCTGTTTCCTCCGTCCTCGGCGCTCCAATGCATGATCTTCAAGATGTTTCTGGAGGCCTTGACTCGTATCCCTTGTGCTCTCGAGCTTGGCTTTTGATGGTTGTCGTTTAGGCCATTTTATATTGCATCATCCTCCCCTTCTTGAAAGGATTTCGTCCTCGAAATCGAACCATCAAAAACTACAATCAAAGCAAGCACAACCAAAATTTCCTACTTCACAAGTAGGTTAGCTCAACAAGAAAGAGTGCAAGGGGTGTGGAAAATACACTCTTGTGATAGAGCCAAGCATCAATACCTAATAAAAAGTGTATGTCCCCAAAGGAGACAACAAGGTCTTGGCTCGACAAGAACAAGCACCCAATTTCAAAACAAGCAAAGAGATCAAAGTCATATAACATGTAGCAATCAAATGTCCTATGACCCCTAAGCTTACCATCAACACACCAAGCCTTCAAATCAAGTTTATCACAATGTGACACATTGGCTTTGGCATGCCCAACACTCAAGGTGTGCTCAACACATGGGATGGAGTAACTAAAATAGTTCAACTCACAACTAACACCGACTACTCCACTCCCCTTCTTAAAAGCATTCTTACACACACCGAGAGGTTCCTCCTCACCTCCAAATTTTCCTCCAAGACAACCCTCGCCACTAGACAAACTCTCAAGTGAGGTCTCAAACAACGGATTATCCATAGAGTTAGGCATTTCGATCCAAGGAGGTTCAAACTCATACTCTACTCTAGTTTGATACAATTCACCATTTTCACTGAAGTTGCCCTCATACAAAGGATTAGTATAGGCACACTTCTCGAGTTCATCGGCAAGCAAAGGTGAAGTTCTCAAGCTAGAGACAACATCGACACTTGAGGAGTCATCGAACACAAGTCGATCTATCTCATTCTCATAAGACTCCTCAAGGTTACAACCTTCCTCACTACGACACAAGATACCACCGCTAGCAAATAAGCAATCAAAGGGAAGAATAGGATAATCATGCAATTCATCTTCTCCTTTATCAAACATGGGTGGGGTGTCATAACAAGGTTTACAAATAAAGTCAACTTCAACATTTTCACTAAAGAGAGGTTCAATGAAAACCGAGCTCACATCATGATGTAGCTTTTCAACCCCCTCAACTAGTGCTTCATTTGCACACACGAGTTGACCCAAAGGCTCTACACTAGTTGCAAACACATTATACTCATGCAAATCATCAACTAGTATAGAGTTTTCACAAACAAGATCACAAGACAAGGAAGTAGCATGCTCAAGGAGGGAAGAACTAACACATACCTTTGAAGTGTTATGAATGTCTCCACCTTTTAGCTCACATTCGGAACCGCCCTCACCTTGTCTTTGCATCTCAGAACATGATTGAGGCTCCATCGGTTTGCCTCCAAGAATTCCTACAAAAGAACTCAAACACATAGAAGAAAAGGATAAAGGGTTAATGTTAGAATAAGGAGTGCCCTCACTCTCAATTTTTCTTTTTCCCTCTTTCTTTTCCCTCATTTTTTTCCAAGTTCGGGTGTAGATTCGGGTGGTGACAACCCACTCACATCACTCATCACACCCTCTCCTTTTCCCACTCGAGAGTTGTCACTGGTCGCTCCCTTACTCCTCTCTATCTTTTGTCTCTCAAATTCGGGTGAATTGGGACGAGGCCCAAGAATACCCATAGCCGGAGTAGGTGGACTCTTCACGTCCACCCGGAATCTAGGACTTGGAGACTCGTCGCTTGAGGTCTCCTTCTTCTTTGTTGGTTAACCACTTGGTTTTGCAACTTGTGGTCGGTTCACCTTGTTGACATTCATCAACTCCTTTGTAGCACTCGTCCCACCACTTCTTGTAATTGTAGGACTCCTTGATTGCTCAACTTTACCCATGGAATGAAGATTTCACTCCTTGCTCCTTTGCATTGCCAAAGAAGGTGCACTAGTAGGCACTTGGCCCCTTTCCCGATAAGGCACAAAGTCATAAACCCTTTGCCCTATGCTCACAAGATACGCATCCTTCATAGCACTATGTCGCACACTCTTGTCATGCAACCATGGCTCACCTAGCCAAACATCGATATATTGCATTGGATACACATCACACCACATATAACTACTATAATGCCTTTGAGATAGAAGTACCCGAGCCTCCTTGCAAACCCACACTCCCTCATACTCATAAGGATTCTCTAGCTTACGGCATGGTATCCTCAATTTATAGACCAAAGAGGTGCTAATGCAATTAGCATCGGTATCATCAATTTTGAGCAAGTAACCTCCAATACCATTTACCCCAACAACAAACCTACATCTACCCAAGTCTTGTACATTGGAATCCAAATGAGAATTTGGACGCCCACAAGTGTCATCACCAACAGCTTGGGTCTTCCTTATCCCTCCACTAGCCGCAACACAACTAGAACAACCTCCACTTCCCGTCACTCTCCCAACATTAGCAATGTTGTTGGAAGTCAAGGAAGGAACCTCGCCATGGAATCCATAAGTGCATCTCGCCTTGGTCCCATAGCCCATAGTACTACTCCTACTACAACCATCCACGTCTCTCACGGCATATGACCCCTTTGTAGTTAAAGCAACACCATTTCTCAAACCAACCTCCACATGGGAATTAGAAGCATTAGGTCGTTTAGCGTACTTAGAAGATGCACGCTTCTTCTTTCCTATGGAACAACCACCACCACCTCCCATACTAATGGAAGGTCCTCCACTACTCCCTTGTACTCCATTAGCAACATCAAGAGAAGATGCATAAGAACAATTCATATACTCAACATCATTATCAACTCTATCTATGTCACTATCATGCTCAAATTCATCAAAAGTAGAGTAAGTAGGATTAATGTACCTTGAAGCGTCACCATCTTCGATTTCTTGACTAGAAGCATAGGAATCATCACAATCTTCATCACAAGCCTAATAGTCTTCATCAATCTCACGATCATCATAGTGAACCGCTTCATCAACATAGGAGCCACAGTTTCCATCATCATAGTAATGTCCATCATCACCCTCAAGGAACCATAGTCTCCATCATCACCATACGAGTCAAAGCAACTCGCATCATCGCCACATGAGCCATAATCTACTCCATCATCATTGTCCGACATTGTTGCAATCACCAAAGAACAAAACCTCCCAAAAGTCACTCCCTCACGTGTATCACTCAATATATGTACACTCAAGAGCGAGACCTTATAACCTTGGGAACCAAGGTAATCACAACTAGCATGTCTAAGTTAAAGTTCAGAATGGAATTAATGAGACTTGATGTACAGACGGCTATTTAAAGTGCGCACTTGAGGCCAAAGGAGTTCTACGACTCTTCTTTGACTTCTAATCTCCTCTATGCACGAATACCTAATACGCTAAAGGATTAGTGTCTTTCAAGTAGGCCAATTACCTTAGAAACACTAACCAAAAGGTATGGTAGAAAACGGAACACAAAAGATTTGACTCGAATTGGCACCAAATGGATTCGGAATTGGATGAAATTTCGTTTGTGATCTAGAAACTCATCATATTTAATGAACCAATTGGAGTCATGATGTTTGGAAACTGTTCGGAAGCCATTGCGAACATTCTGTCCCAAAACTGGAAATCTGGAAAATTGTTTCTTCTTCGCTATCGCGTGCGACACAGCGCTATCGCGAAGAACAAATTTTCAAAAATTTAATTTTTCTCTTCGCTGTCGGAGCTTATCTCTTCGCGATCGCGAAGGGTTAATTTTTCCGCTGCGCTATCGCGTGAGATGCTACGCTATCGTGCAGGTCTGCAGTGCAGAACCAGAATTCCGACTGCAACTTCAGTTTTTGGCAAACAAAACCACCCGACTCGACTTTTACTCAGTCCCAACGATACCCAATGGTGTTTTCAACTATAACAACCTATTCCCAATGGTCTTAAACCTCTAACAAACGACAACAAAGCTTCGATTCAAGTTTGAAGCGTTTTCAAGAAATTTTCAACTTTTGGATTTGATTTTCGAGTTTTTGAATCGTAACACCAAAACACGAGATATAGGTATCAAAACGATGGGAATACAATAAGGAAAAAACCCCAATACTTTTTAACACCCGGGGATTCGATCCCAACAAGTTCCACCAATTTTTGTGAAATTTTCAAGTTTTTCAATTTATTTGTTTTTTGTTTTTCTTCTTTCTCCAAGAACAAACACAACAACAACAATAATACTAATACGATGAACAAGGAACGGGGGTTTGTAAGAACATAACACGATCCTTGCTCTGATACCAACTGATGCAACCTAAAACGAGCGGAAGCTAAACACGATACAAATATGCGTAAGCGATAAAGATAACAAGAAATCGAGACTAGGAAGGCAAGAAATTAGAAGAAAGAATCGAATTCAATTCACTCACGTTAATTGAATTCAAAAGAGAGAAGGGAAACTCGAACCTTACAATGTAATCAAACTAGGTGTCGATCTCCATAGGTTCCAAGTCGAGACATACACGAAGCCTCGGGCTTTAAAAAGAAGGGCTCGGCCTCTTCAATGTTCTCTCTCAATTCTATCTTCTAAAATGACTAACTAATGAATGAAAGAGCTAATGTGCTGTTTATACATTTACAATGATAAATGGACAACACTTGCCCCTGCATTTGATTCTGGTCCGCTGCTCCACATTAACCCTTCGCGATCGCGCAAAGGAGAACGCAATCGCGCAGACACCTCTTCAAAGCATCGCGATCGCACCAAGGGGCTCGCGATCGCGCAGGTCTCCTAGCAACTTCAGCTTCGCCTTCACGTGCAATGGTGCTCTATCGCACAGGGCAACCAAGGCCTCTTCGCGATCGCGCAGGCATGGTCGCGATCGTGAAGAACAAATGTTCTTCGGCAGGCAGTGAGCTCCCAGTGTACTCCCCTGTTTTGCCCTGTTTTGGGCTGCCCTGTTTCCTCCCCTGTTTCCTCCGTCCTCGGCGCTCCAATGCATGATCTTCAAGATGTTTCTGGAGGCCTTGACTCGTATCCCTTGTGCTCTCGAGCTTGGCTTTTGATGGTTTTTGTTTAAGCCATTTTATATTGCATCAGTAACTTATTACAAGAAGGGAAAAGACAATGCTGTAGCCGATGCACTTTCTAGGAAGTTCACCCTTGGTACCACCCTTGCTTCTAGACTTATGGGTTTTTGAAAGCTTAAAATTTTTGTATGAACATGACCCAAAGCTCAAGAGCATTCATGATGCTCTAGCGAGTGGGTAGAGGGTGGAGAAATACCAATGGGTAAATGGCTACATTTTCAAGAATGGGAGAGTATGTGTCCCCGAGTCTTCTTGGAGTGAATTGCTTGTGCGAGAGGCACATTGTGGGGACTTGATGGGTCATATTGGGGTAGATAAGACTATGGCCATTCTTAAAGAAAAATTTCATTGGCCTAAGATGATGCCTCTTGTGGAACGCTTTTGTAATGCTTGTTTAGATTGCAAAAGGGCTCAGTCTAGATCCGACACCCATGGCTTGTACACTTCTTTTCCAGTACCTACTAGTCCGTGGGTTGATATTTTTATGGATTTTATTAAGGCTTTTCCACGGACTAGGGGAGAGAACGATAGAATTTATGTTGTCGTTGATAGGTTCTCCAAAATGGCTCACATAATTCCTTGCAAAAAGAGTAGTGATGCACAACATGTAGCTTCTTTGGTCATTGATAATGTGTTAAAGTTGCATAGGATGCCTCGCACTATTGTTAGTGATAGGGACTCTAAGTTCCTTAGACATTTTTGGAAATGCTTGTGGGGTGCTCTTGGCACCAAATTGTTGTTCTCTACGTCCCACCACCCTCAAATTGATGGGCAAACCGAGGTGGTAAACCGAACCTTAGGAGCTCTACTTAGAGCTATGACCAAAGGTAAGGCCGGGACTTGGATTGATAAGCTACCACTCATGGAGTTTGCATATAACCAAACTTTGCATAGAATGAATTGCATGACTCCATTTGAGTGTGTTTATGGTTTTAATCGTTTAATTCCACTTGATCTTATCCCCTTACCAAGGGACGTAATTGTTGATTTTAAAGGCAAAACTCGGGCCAAGACATTGCTTGAACTTCATGCCAAGATGAAGAAGAACTTGAAGGAGGCCTATGAGAAGATTGCAACCAAGAAGAACGAGGGAAGAAAGAAAGTAGAACTCAAGAAAGGAGACTATGTGTGGGTGCACTTCCGCAATGAAAGATTTCCCAACTTTCGAAAAGGGAAGTTGGCACCCCGAGGAGATGGACCATTCCAAGTGCTCTCTAAGATCAAGAACAATGTATATGTGATCGACTTGCCCGATGAGTATAACGTCTCCAGTACATTCAATATTTCTGACTTGACTCTTTGTGATGTAGGTGATGATACCTTAGAGGATGATATCTTAATTTCGAGGTCGAAATCTTCTCAAGAAGGGGAGAATGATGCAACCCAAATTGAATCGAGATCATTCACTCGAAGTCAAGCCAAGGAGATCCAAGACACTCACTTACACTTGGTTTGGAAGGGCATGGATAATACGAGCTCGAGGGATGATTTGAAGACCATGCTTTTGATCTCAATCGAAGGAGAAAATCCTATGCTTCAGGGCCAGGCGGACTGCCCAGAATGAAGGCCAACCAAGCGGAGCGCTTGACCAAGGTTGGAGCACCTAGCTGCCTTGGTCAGGCTATCCACCAGGCGGAGCGCCTAGACATGCTGAATTTTTGCTTCTTTTTGTATGAAATTCCTATTTTAGCCTTAAGTGCTACATTGTGTTGCAAGCTAGTTGAAGGCTTATTAGACCTTTCACATCTTTTAAAAGGGTGCTATAAATACACTCCTTCATCATTTATTGCCATTAGCTTACACATTGAATACACACATTGATGAGAAATACTCTCATCAGACCTTGTAACTATTTTGGCTTGAAATCAATTGGAAGAATCCAAGTTGACCTTCAATCCTCTTTGATCATTCTATTTGGAAGGGCCGGGTGTCTCTTGAGGAATGTTGCATAGTGTAGGTTCTACTTGAGTCGAATCGAGGGTGTATCAAGACATCGTTCCTTGGTGCTGCCTCGTAAATGTTTAAGTCGCGTCTCACTTTTATCATTACTTTATCGCTTACGCGTTTACATTGCATCAGTTTGGTTATGACATATGATCAGTTTTAAGAAAAGTTTTATAGTACCAGTTTTCAATGAAACTTTTTGAGGGCCATTTTTATTTAAATTTCTTTTCTACTCACTAAACTTTTAAGTTTTTTTTTTTCAAGTGAAACATATTTAAAACACAAACTTCTAAATACAACTTTTCATCTTAAAACTTCAAAAGCTCTTTCTTTCAAATTTCACAAAAGCTATGTTTAAAGGCATTCTAATAATCTCTCCGTCCCTAAACAGCAGCAAAATTCAAACCGAACAACAGCAAAATTCAAACCCTAATATTTTATATAGTTTGTGAAAACCTTCTTCAATTTCGGCCAATGTTAATTGATTCAAGGCTCTTTCAATCTCTGATCAAAATACCCTAAATCTTCTTCGGTAGCGAGTAGACTTGGTTTTGTCGAAGAGCTGTCTACCATATAGAAAAATGTCCTTCATAAAAGAACACAACCAATCAAGGGAATCTAGAAATGGAATATTGAAAGTTATGAAACGGTTATTATGATAAAGAATTTAAGTTCTATGCATCGTCGAATTAAAAAATAATTATGGTAACTGTATAAACAAAATTTAGAAGAAAAATATTAAAAAGAGTAAATTCGTAGTTGTATTCAAAATAAATTAGTTACTCGTATTTCCTTTTCTGACCTAAATCATAATTATTTCTTTATTTATGTAAAATCAAATTCAGTGTTTCCGTGTTTTTTTTTTTTTTTTGGTCTCCATAAGATAAAATGCTTCTTCCACGTTATTCAAATTTCCATGGTTCATTTCTCTATGATCTTCATTATCCCGATGTAATTTATCTTTCAATGCTTCAAATATGATGAACTTTGAAGTAATTTCTCAAAGCTTCAAACATTATTTGACCTTAGGGAATAATAACCGTTGCTGTCAGAGTTCACTATAATAATATGTTAATCTTTTCGGTGACTATTTTACGAATGAATTCTTTTTTATTTCCTTTTTCTTTTAAGTTGAGAAGCAACTAGAATTGGAAATGCCACATACGAATATGCATTGAAATTGTAAAGTAGTAGTACAGATTAAGGAGATTAGAGGAATACGTGATTAGAAAAATAAAAAATATAGAACATGGAACGAGAGTTAATTTGGAGGAAAGACCATAGTTAAATTAGACAGAGGATTTGGAGAAGAGAGCATGTAGTATTTTATTTTTTAAAAACAAAAGTAAAAAATGAGTTGGAAATAAGGAATAACCTGCAATAGTAGATAAGTTGATGCAATCGAAAATACGAAAGCGATAAAGAGATAAAAACGAGACGAAGACTCACACGATTGTTCGAGTAGCAACGAAGAACTATGTTTCGTTACACCCCAATCGATGGCAAGGATCACCTACGCTATGCAACTATCCTCAAGAGATACTTTACTCTCGCAAATAGAATGATCAAAGACGGATTGAAGGTCAACTTGGAATCTTCCAATTGAATTCGAGCCAAAATGTTTACAAAGGTTCTTGAGAGCAAAGCTCATTTAATGTGTATTCAAAGTGTAGTTGATGGCATTAAGTGATGAAGGGTGTATTTATAGCACCCTTCTACAAGCAATGAAAAGACTAAAAAGCCCTCTAAGTAGTTTAGGACATAGTAGAACACCTAGGGCTAAACTAGGAACTTTACACAAAAAGTTGGGATTTTCAGCATTTCGGGCGCCCCGCCTAAGGAGTAGGCGCTCCGCCCCATTGGACCATCAGTGGACTCGGCTGGGCGCTCCGCCCAAAGGTGAGGCGGTCCGCCTGGTTGCCTGTGTGGCTGGGCGCTCCGCCTAGGGGCTGCTAGGCGCTCCGCCTGGTGGCCTGTGTGGCTGGGCGCTCCGCCTAGGGGCTGCTGGGCGCTCCGCCTAGTGGCCCTTGGTGCTGGGCGCGCGGCCCTGAGCCGTTGGGCGCTCCGCCCACTGTGCTGAAGCCTTCCATTCCTTCATCTATCGAGCTCCAATGCATGGTCTTCAAAGTATCCCCCGAGCTCACATCATCCATGCCCTTCCAAACCAAGTGTAAGTGAGTGTCTTGTATCTCCTTGGCTTGACTTCGAGTGAATGGTCTCGATGCAATTTGGGTTGCATCATCCTCCCCTTCTTGAGAAGATTTCGTCCTCGAAATTAAGGCGTCCTCCTCCAAGGTATCATTACCTACATCAAAAGAAGTCAAGTCACTAACATTGAAAGTAGTGGATACATTATACGCACCGGGCAAATCTATCACATATGCATTGTTGTTGATCTTGGACAACACTTGGAAAGGGCCATCTCTTCTTGGTGCCAACTTCCCCTTTCTATGGTTTGGAAATCTTTCCTTGCGGAAGTGCACCCACACCCAATCTCCCTTCTTGAACTCCATCTTCTTTCTCCCTTTGTTTTTCTTGGTTGCTACCTTCTCATAGGCCTCCTCCAAAGTCTTCCTCGCCTTGGCATGAAGTTCAAGCAACGCCTTGGCCCGAGCTTTACCTTCAAAATCAACAACCACATCCCTTGGCAAAGGGGTAAGATCAAGAGGAATCAAGGGGTTAAAACCATAAACACACTCAAATGGAGTCATGCCAATCATACGATGCAAAGTGCGGTTATATGCAAACTCCATAAGTGGTAGCTTATCAATCCAAGTCCCGGCCTTTCCTTTGGTCATAGCTCTAAGTAGAGCTCCCAAATTCCGGTTCACCACCTCGGTTTGCCCATCGGTTTGAGGGTGGTGGGACGTGGAGAAGAGCAATTTGGTGCCAAGAGCACCCCACAAACACTTCCAAAAATGGCTAAGGAACTTAGAGTCCCTATCACTAACAATGGTGCGAGGCACCCCATGCAACTTTAAGACATTATCAATAAACAAAGAAGCTACATGTTGTGCATCATGAGTCTTTTTGCACGGAATGAAATGAGCCATTTTGGAGAACCTATCAACGACAACATAAATGCTATCGTGTCCTCCTCTAGTCCGGGGCAAAGCCATCACAAAATCCATAGAAATATCAACCCACGGACTAGTAGGGACGGGCAAAGGAGTGTACAAGCCATGGTTGTTGGACTTAGACTTGGCCTTCTTGCAATCCAAGCAAGCATTGCAAAAACGTTCCACAAGAGGCCTCATTTTTGGCCAATGGAATTGTTCTTTAAGTATGGCCATAGTCTTGTCCACCCCAAAGTGACCCATCAAGCCCCCACAATGTGCTTCTTGCACTAGCACATCTCTCCAAGAAGACTCGGGGACACACACTCTCCCATTCTTGAAAATGTAGCCATCTACCCATTGATATTTTTCCACCCTCTCCCCACTCACTAGAGCATCATGAATGCTCTTGAGCTTTGGGTCATGTTCATACAAAGATTTGATACTCTCAAAACCCATAAGCCTAGAAGCTAGAGTGGTGGCAAGGGCGAACTTCCTAGAAAGCGCATCGGCTACAACATTGTCCTTACCCCTTTTGTAATGAATTACATAAGGGAAGGACTCAATGAACTCCACCCACTTGGCATGTCTCTTGTTCAACTTCTCTTGTCCTCTTAGATGCTTGAGTGACTCATGGTCACTCTTGATCACAAATTCCCGAGGCCATAGATAGTGTTGCCAATGGGCTAGAGCTCTCACGATGGCATACAACTCCTTGTCATACGTGGAGTAATTCAAGGTTGCGCCCTTTAACTTCTCACTAAAGTAAGCAATGGGTTTCCCTTCTTGCATGAGAACACCCCCAATACCCACCCCTGAGGCATCACATTCTACCCCAAAAGCCTTCCCAAAGTCGGGCAATTGCAACAACGGGGCGGTACTTAGCCTACTTTTCAATTCTTGGAAAGCCTTCTCTTGCGGCTCTCCCCAAACAAAGGACTTGTCCTTTTTTACCAACTTGGTGAGTGGTGCGGCAATGGTGCTAAAGTCTCTAACAAAGCGCCTATAGAAACTAGCAAGGCCATGGAAACTCCTCACATGAGAGACGGTGGTCGGAGTAGGCCAATCTCTAATGGCTTCAACTTTGGACTCATCAACTTCCACACCATTGACAATAACAACAAAGCCCAAAAAGACAACCTTTTCAACACAAAAGGCACACTTCTTAAAGTTGGCATAGAGCTTTTCGGCTCGTAGCACTTCAAGGACTTGATTCAAGTGGCCAACATGGTCGCCTATAGACTTGCTATAGATCAATATGTCATCAAAGTAGACGACCACGAATTTGGATGAATGGTTTTAGCACATGGTTCATCAATCTCATGAAGGTACTAGGTGCGTTGGAGAGGCCAAAGGGCATCACTAACCATTCATATAGACCAAACTTGGTCTTGAATGCGGTTTTCCATTCATCACCGGGTTTCATTCGGATTTGATGGTAACCGAACCTAAGATCTATTTTTGAAAAGATGCTAGAACCACTAAGCTCATCTAACATATCATCCAAACGAGGTATGGGATGTCAATACTCTACCGTGATCTTGTTGACCGCTCGACAATCCACACACATCCTCCAAGTGCCATCCTTCTTTGGAACGAGGATCACGGGCACGGCACAAGGGCTTAAGCTCTCCCTCACCAAGCCTTTGGTGAGTAAGTCATCAATTTGCTTTTGTAGCTCCCTCGTGTCCTCGGGATTGCTCCTATATGCCGGCTTGTTTGGGATTTGAGATCCCGGGACAAAATCAATTTGATGTTCAATACCCCTCAACGGAGGTAATCCATCCGGCATCTCCTCCGGGAACATGTCCTCATAGACCTTCAAAACATTTTCAATGGCACTAGGCAAAGGGTTAGGGTTAGATAAGTAATCACTTTCGGAATTTAAAACCATACCTTTGTGCACTAGGCATATGAGCATCTTGGTGCCATCATTACCTTTCAAGATCTCACCCGGTTGCAATGGCACTAGGCAAAGGGTTAGGGTTAGATAAGTAATCACTTTCGAAATTTAAAACCATACCTTTGTGCACTAGGCATATGAGCATCTTGGTGCCATCATTACCTTTCAAGATCTCACCCGGTTGCATCATGGCACACATGCGACCGGTGGAAGATGGTGGAGTCTCGGCCAAAGGTTTGGCCACAACCGGGGTGATGCAATGCAATTCCCGAAGGGATTGTTAGCACAAACGCGGAAGAACAACAAAAGGATAAAAGATAAAAAGCAAGAAAAAACTTGCTTCTTTCAAAAGAACAGTGAGGAACCTGTCTCAAAGCTCAATCAAAAGGAGTACAAGGATCACCTATACTATGCAACAATCCTCAAGAGAACATTGCCTCTTGCAAACTGAATGATCAAGAGGAATGAAGTGAGCCATTTTGGAGAACCTATCCACGACAGCATAAATGCTATCATGGCCCCCCCTAGACCGTGGCAAGCCCATCACAAAATCCATTGATATATCGATCCACAGACTAGTAGGCACGGGGAGAGGAGTATACAAACCATGGGGGTTAGCTTTAGATTTCGTATGCTTGCACTCAAGGCAATTTTTGCAAAGCTTTTCAACTTGAACCCCCATCTTTGGCCAATGGAATTGCTCCATTAGGATGGCCAAGGTCTTGTTCCTCCCAAAGTGTCCCATCAAGCCCCCACAATGAGCTTCACGAATCAATAATTCTCTCCAAGAGGACTCGGGAACACACACTTTACCATTTTTAAAGATATATCCATTAACCCATTGGTATTTTTCAACCCTTCCCCCTTTTCAAGAGCTTCGTGAATGCTCTTTAGCTTAAGGTCATGAGCATACATCAATTTAATGCTCTCAAAACCCATGAGCTTGGAGGCTAGGGTGGTGGTGAGAGCAAACTTTCAAGAAAGTGCATCCGCCACAACATTGTCTTTCCCTTTCTTGTATTAGATAACATAGGGAAAAGACTCAATGAACTCTACCTACTTGGCATGACGCTTGTTCAATTTCTCTTGGCCTCTAAGATGCTTGAGTGACTCATGGTCACTCTTGATCACAAACTCTCTAGGCCAAAGGTAGTGTTGCCAATGAGCAAGAGCTCTCACCAAGGCGTACATCTCTTTGTCATACGTAGAGTAGTTCAAAGATGCACCCTTCAATTTCTCACTAAAGTAGGCTATGGGTTTGCCATCTTACATTAAAACACCACCAATTCCCACCCCCGAGGCATCACATTCAACCTCAAATGCCTTTCCGAAGTTGGGCAATTGCAATAGGGGGCGGTACTCAACCTACTTTTCAATTCTTGGAATGCCTTCTCTTGAGGCTCTCCCCAAACAAAAGGTTTGTCCTTCTTCACCAATTCGGTGAGTGGAGCGGCAATGGAGCTAAAGTCCTTCACAAATCGTCTATAAAAACTAGCAAGACCATCAAAGCTCCTCACTTGAGTCACGGTAGTAGGAGTAGGCCAATCACGTATGGCCTCTACCTTAGACTCATCCACCTCCACTCCTTGGGCACTCACAACCAACCCAAGAAAGACTACCTTCTCAACACCAAAGGCACACTTTTTAAAATTAGCATAGAGCTTTTCGGCTCTCAACACTTCAAGCACTTGCCTAAGGTGATCAACATGGTCGTCTATTGATTTACTATAGATCAATATATCGTCAAAGTAGACGACCACAAACTTGTTGATGAATGGCTTTAGAACATGGTTCATTAGCCTCATGAAGGTACTAGGTGCATTGGAGAGCCCAAAGGACGTCACAACCATTCATAGAGACCAAATTTGGTCTTGAATGCAGTTTTCCACTCATCTCCGGGTTTCATCCGGATTTGATGGTAGCCGGTCCTGAGGTCTATTTTACTAAAAACACATGAACCACTTAGTTCATCTAACATATCATCAAGCCGGGGAATGGGATGACGGTACTTTACCGTTATTTTGTTCACGGCCCGACAATCAACACACATCCTCCAAGTGCCATCCTTTTTGGGAACAAGGATCACGGGTACGGCACAAGGACTCAAGCTTTCCCTTACCAAGCCTTTAGTGTGCAAGTCATAAACTTGCTTTTGCAATTCTCTTGTGTCTTCCGGATTGCTCCTATAGGCTGGTTTGTTTGGGATTTGGGATCCCGGGACAAAATCGATTTGGTGCTCAATACCCCTCAAAGGAGGTAATCCATCCGGCATCTCATCCGGGAACATGTCACCAAAATCCTTCAAAACATTCTCAAACACGCTAGGCAAAGGGTTAGTAGAAAAATCAAGATCGGAGGTTAGAACCATACCTTTGTGCACTAGGCATATGAGAAGCTTGTTGCCATCATTTCCTCTTAGGACCTCGCCCAGTTGCATCATGGCACATATGCCACCGGTAAAAGTTGGTGGGATTGCCACCAAGCTTTTGGAAAAAGGGCTAGTCTCTACAACCGACTTAGCCTTTGCCGCTTCTCTCAACTCCCGCATCCGTTTGTAATCATCGCTCACTTGTTTGGGAGTTAAGGGTTGGAGCACGAACTTTTTCCCCTCATGCGTCATCGTATAGGTGTTGGCATGGCCATTATGAACAACACGTCGATCAAATTGCCATGGCCTCCCAAAGAGAAGGTGGCATGCTTGCATAGGCACGACATCGAACACGTGCTCATCCACATAGTTCCTAATCTTGAACTTGATCAAACATTGTTTAACCACCTTCAACTCACCACACTCACTAAGCCATTGTAGCCGGTAAGGATTTGGGTGTTTTAGGGTGAGTATTTTCAATTGGGCAACTAGTGTTTGGCTAATAACATTAGCACAACTCCCCGAGTCAATGATCATAGAGCAAAGGAGACCCATGACTCGACATTTGGAATGAAAAAGGTTCTCTCTTTGTAAGGTCTCAACATCCTCCACACACATGGCTCCTAAACTCCTCCTCACAACAAGGAAGGCATGGGCATCATCATCTTCCTCCATGGCAACCTCCCCATCATCTCCCTCCTCATCACCCTCTACTCCCTCTTCTTCCTCGGGTTCGCTATCTTGTTCATAGACCAAGTCGCCCACAAGAACCATAGTTTTCTGGGTAGGGCAATCTTTGGAGAGATGACCATAACCCTTACACTTAAAGCATTGAGTAGAAGAAGAGATTGGATTACTCAAGTGAGTTCTAGAGTTACCTCCCACGTGTTGTGTAGACCTTTCCAAAGGCTTTTTCACATCATTGCTAGCACTTGTACCGCTTGCACTTGGGAATTTGGCATTCGTTGTAGGAGCTTTCCAATCCTTTGGTTTGTTCAATGGAGTAGTAGTATTACTCTTGTCACGAAGGGATTTCTCCTCTTTGAGCCACTTCTCGGCTTCAACCGCATCTTCACATAGCTTGTAGTGATCATTATACTTGTGAAACTTCAAGAGTGAAGCTATGTCTCGGTTTAAGCCCCCTTTGAAACGGGTCATGGCCGTCTCATTATCTTCATCATGCAAGTCTAGAGCCATCCGGACTTGTTCAAACTCATTGAAGTACTCCCCAACCGATTTGTAACCTTGCTTCAACTCATAGAGATGCTTTTGTTGTTCCACTCGGTATTGGTTAGTCAAGTACTTTTCATCCATCACACGGATCAACTCTTCCTAAGTAAGATTAATAACCATTCTGGTCCTCCTTCTATTCCTCTTCACCGACTCCCACCAAGTAGAAGCAAAGGATTCAAAGGAAGAGATAGCATACTTGGTCTTCTTCACCTCGGGCATATCATTGGTGTCAAATATACGTTCCATGGACAACTTCCAATCAAGGTACTCCGCCGGGTCACTACTTCCTTTGAAAGAAGGAATAGTGAGCTTCACACTATTAAGATTGTTGTTGTTGTCACGACCCCCTTGGAAAGGCTCCGGTTGGCCCTCAAAGTGATCCCCATATCCACCAAAATCCCTCCTAGCATTCCCTCCAATGTGCCCATGGGGTGGCCCTCGACCTCGGCCTCGACCCCTATCCACATTCCGACCCCTAAATTGATAATGAGCATCATACCCATCAACACCATAATTATCCTCCTCCCCTTCTTGAGCTTGTGCAACTTGCTCAAGAGGTTGAACATTTCGGATTGGTCCGAGAAGTGGAGCATTCCTTTGGGGATTGCCCATAAGGTTTGGAATAGTCACCCGTTGGGTATTGCCCAACAATAGGTCAAGTCGATCACGATCCTCCCTTACCCGTTGTTGGTGATGAAGCAACTCCGCAACTTGTTCCAGGGTAAAGGTCGGACTACTTGTGCCTTCTCCAACATCAACTTGGGCACTCGGGGCCCCTTTCTCAACTTGGACACTCGGGGTCCCTTTCTCCGAATGGACATTGGAAGTCCCTTGCTCAACTAGGGCACTTGATGTCACCCTCTCAAGGCTTTCAATCCTCAAGTTCATACTATCCAACTTGGCAAGGATAGTAGTAAGGGCACTCTTAGCAAAATCTTCTCCTTCGGTGGACATTGTACCTACACAAGAAATAAACGTTGGCAAAACAACCTCACTCACTCCCTCATAAGTATTTCACTCAGATCACTCGTTTAGTGGTGGTGGCTATTTCACTCTTGCTTGAATCCAAAGCTTCACTAAGTTGAATAGCAAACCTCAACTTAATCACTCGACTCAAAAGCCAAATGCACTCCGGGGTGAGTGGAGTTGATATGACTCTATTGGAACGATAAGCTACTTGAGCCAAATGAGACTACGAGTCTTTTTTGATTCTAGTCTCCGGTCTAGGCTTGAGTTTCCTAATAGCTTAGAAGGGCTAGCACAATTCAAGTAGGTAAGATTAGTCAAAGAAGTACTAGCTAGATGCAATGCAATCAAAGAAACAAGAGATCCTACGAAAGACTACCCAAAGCAACAACTCCCAGAACTAGGCGCCCCGCCTCAGCAGAGTAGGTGCTCCGCCTCTGTGGGAGGCGCTCCGCCTCTTTGGAGGAGGCGCTCCACCTCAGCAAATTCCAGAGAGGTCACAAACCTTAGGCGGTCCGCCTCAGATTCTAGGCGCTCCGCCTCCTGCAACCTTCAACACAGTTTCACTTCGGGTTTTCTTGTTTTTGCACCCCAAAACCCAACAATTCTCACGTTGTTTTAGCAATTCAAAGGTACCCCAATGTTGTTTCAATCACAAAGACCAAACCCTAACAACTTTTATCAAACCCCAATAAAAAACAAACAATCCACCATGTTCATCATCTTCAAAACTAGGGTTTCAAAATTTTCAAATTTTCAAAGGGTTTCAAATTTTCAAATCTTACGTTTCAACTTCAAATCTTGTATTTAGGGTACCAAAAGAACGGGTTTCCAATAAGGAACAAACCCCAATAACAATCACACAATGGGTCCAACAAACCAAGAATCTATTATCAAAATTTTTTTTTGTTTTTCAACTTTTTCTATTTTTTGTGTTTTCTTCTTTTTTTTCAACAACAAATAAGAACCTAACATAGAAACTAACCTAGGCACGAAGAATCAAGGGTCGGGGGTTTGTAGAAATAAAACCCGAGCCTTGCTCTGATACCAAGATGATAAGGATCAATACGACAAAACAATAAAGATAGGAGAGCGAGACACTTCTCGAACTCCCTTCGAAGTAACCCCGGGGAACTTGTCCCGAGATACTCCCGAATCGGCGTATAGAAGGACCTACACTATGCAACCACCCTCGAGTCGCACCCGGGACTCGCAAGTAGAATGATCGGATTTTCGGTTCAAGACTCAATTAGGATCCGCTAGTGAATTCAAGCAACCAAGAAAGGGTTTCTTCATAAAAAGAGATAAACTCTATTCTTCATTTATAAGATTCAAAGGTAAGCTAATGTTTGAGGAGGCTAAGTGAAGTATTTATAGGCTTCACTTAGTCATAATAAAAGTTCTAAAGTACCCCCAAAGTGGGTTAAAACAAATAAGGCCACGCAGGGCTATAGTTGGAAGTTCATTTAAAAAAGAAGTAAAATATCCCGCATGCTGTCACAGGGGGAGGCGCTCCGCCTCCATGCTGAGGCGCTCCGCCTCCTGCTGATGAGGCGCTCCGCCTTCTTCTGTTCAGCTCTCTCCCTTTTGGTAGGCGCTCTGCCTCAGCTTTGAGGCGCTCCGCCTCCTTCTGGAACTTGTGCAAGAGGCTCAAAATGAACTTGGGGTGGATCCCCTTGGAGCCCAAGCGTTCCTCCATCCATGGTGCTCAAAAGCATGATCTTCGAGCTACTCTCGGAGCCTCCTTCCATGTCCCTCCAAGTCAAGTGAAGATGGGTGTCTTGAATCGACTTAGCTTGACTTCTAGTGAACGGTCTTTAGGTCATATGCCCCGCATCAACACAGAAGGCACACTTCTTGAAGTTAGCGTATAACTTCTCTTTTCTAAGGTTTTTAAGCACTAGCCTGAAGTGTTCGACATGTTCATCCACAGATTTACTATAAACAAGTATGTCATCGAAGTAACGACAACAAACTTATTTATGAACGGTTTTAGCACACGGTTCATCAAGCGCATAAATGTGCTCGGTGCGTTAGAGATGTCAAAAGGCATCACTAACCATTCATAGAGACTGAATTTGGTCTTTAATGCAGTTTTCCACTCGTCTCCGGGTTTCATTCATATTTTTTGGTAACCGGACCGAAAATCTATCTTCGAAAAGCATGAAGAACCACTTAACTCATCTAGCATGTCCTCTAATCGTGGGATAGGATGACAATACTTTACCGTGATTTTGTTGACTGCTCGGCAATCAACACACATTCGCCATGTTCCATCTTTCCTCGGGACAAGGATAACAGGAACGGCGCAAGGACTCAAGCTCTCTCGAACAAGGCCCTTGCTCAACAATTCATCCACCTGCCTTTGGAGCTCTTTGGTGTCTTCGGAATTACACCGGTATGCAGGCTTGTTGGGGATTGAGACCCCGGTACAAAATTATTTTGGTGATCGATTCCTCTCAACGGGGCAATCCACCTGGCATTTCTTCAGGAAACATGTCTTCGGAGTCCTGCAAAACACTTTGTACAACACTAGGCAAAGGGTTATCGTTAGAAAAATCATCATTAGAGTTTAGAAAGATACCCTTGTGCACGAGGCAAATCACCATTCGACCGGTGTCGTTGCCTCGTAAATACTCACTCGGTTGCATGATTGCACAGATGTTGTTGACCACAGATGATAGAGTTTTAGCTTCGGCCACAATTGGTACTCCGATAGGAGTCTTTGCTTTGGCTGCTTCTTTCAGCTCTCTCATCCATTTATAGTCCTTGCTGACTTGTTTCGGAGACAAAGGTTTGAGTATAAAACTCTCCCCTCCGAGCTTAGCAGTGTAAGTGTTGGTTAGACCGTTGTGAATGACATATCGATCATATTGCCATGGTCGCCCAAGAAGCAAATGACAAGCTTGCATCGGGACCACATCAAACATCATTTCATCATGATAAACCCCCACTTGAAATTTGATCAACACTTGCTTCGCTACTCATAATTCTCCACACTCATTCAACCGCTGGAGCTTGTATGGTCGGGGATGTTTAGGGCAGTCCCATTTGTGAAACCAAAGTTTGGCTTAACACATTCGAACAACTGCCTGAATCAATGATCATCGAACACACCCTTCCCCTTCACTCGACATCGGGCATGGAAAAGATTTTCTCCTTGATTGTCATCTTCCTCTTCCTTGACCATGGTACTCAAGTTCCTCCTAACAACTAAAAGAACTTCCAGATGATCAACCTCGATGGCGTCACATCCATCATCCTCGAATTTAGCTCGATCAGTCTCCTCAATTACTTCCTCTTCGGAGTCACTCACTTGCTCATGAACAGTTCCATCATCGAGCATTACCATGATATGACGAGTCAGACAGTTTCTTCCCATATGACCATAACCTCTACACGAGTCAGACAGTTTCTTCCCATATGACCATAACCTCTACACGAGTCAGACAGTTTCTTCCCATACTGAACTTTTGAAGCACTGGAGTATTGAGTTGAGCTTTACCTCCTATGTCTTTGGATTGGTTAATGGTCATTCCCCTCTGAAGGGTTTCTTTTGATCTCGACGATGTTGGCATTTGTTAGGTTCGGCCTCCTCCATTCTTTACCTCGGTTCGAAGGAGTTGAAGTATTGACTCCTCGATACCAGCTTGTTTTTTCGTCTTTCACCCATTTCTCAGCATCAACGGCTCCATGAAACACACCTTGTAAGGTTTGATACACATGCAGTCTCAATTGAGAGGATACATCTTGAGTCAAGCCATTTTTTAATCGAATGATGGCTTGCTCATTATCTTCTTCCAAATCAAGAGCCAATCTAATTCTTTTGAAATCATCATAGTATTCTTCGACCGATTTGGGCCCTTATTTAAACTCGAAGAGCTTCCGAAGATGTTCCTGCCGATATTTGGCATTCACATACTTAACATCTATTGCTCTTTGAAAGTACAACCATGTGGTGACCTCGGGATAAGCATTCCTTCGCCTCAATCTTTTGTCAGCTTCCCACCATGTTGATGCATATGACACGAACGAAGCAATAACATGTGCAGCTTTTCTGTCTTCGGTCATCTCATTTGTTTCGAAGATTCGTTCCAATCGAATCTTCCAATCAATATATTTGTCCGGAACACTAGTTCCTCTGAAAGGTGGAATAGTGATCTTGACACTGTTCAAGTTTGAATAGCGAGCACCTTGGCTCGGTTCCGGATACTCATCATAATATCCATCAACCTCACGCTCAAAATATCGATCAACATTTGCGCCTCGGTCTCGACCTCAGAAATTTCCACGACCTCGTTGAGCCAGCCTTCATTGAACGAACAGTTGCTCATGTTCAGCTTCAACCTTGGGAAATTCTCCTTCATCGGCCCCTTCATCAACAACCACAACTTGTCTTCGGGCCCTTGGAAGTGGTAATCTTTCACCTCGGGGATCGCCCAAGTTTTGATAATCAGCTTGGGGATTGCCCAAGTTTTTTTGTTTCGCTTGGGGATTGCCCAAGTGTTGCTCAGCTCGGGGATTGCCCATAGCTTCATTTCGAACAGTCTCAATCTTCAACCGTTGTTGTCGAACCAGCTCAGCAAACTGCTCCGGTTTCATAAAAGTGGAGTTGCTCGTTCCAGCACTGGACCCAAGTAAGGCTACAGACACACTCCCTTGCTCGAGGTTATTTACTCGAGCACTCACTCCTTTTACCTCGGCACTGAGGCCTTGTATCTCAGCTATGAGATCGGTTATCAACACTCGGGCGTTGCAATGCCCTTCTCTCCGTTGCCAGCTATTGCACCTGCACAAATCAAAGACCAAAAATAAAGTATTTTAAGGTTAGAAATCACCTCACACACTCCCTAACTTTTATTGGGTGGCACTTGGGTCCACTCAAATTTTGGGTAAGGTTTTAGTCGCTCAAAGAACTTGTCAGCAGTGGTTTCGTCTGATTGACCAATATCCTCTAAGATCCTTCAAGTTCGAAAATAGCCACTGACTCTTCGGGAAGAGCGAAGTGATGTTCAACTCGATGGAACGGAAGCTATTTTAACTGTGCTCGGGAAATAAAAGAATTGTCTACAAAATTGGACTTCAATCACCCCTCGCACGAATTCCTAAAAGCTCAAATACATTAGTACGACCTCGAGTAGAAGAATTTACTCCAGAGACCCACTAACGAGAATTTTCGATCACAAGAAAAGTGGGAACTCAAGAGATTCTACCCTTCATTTCCTCCTTTGGAAACCTCGATCACATCACTTCTTGTACGGAAAAAAAGTGGTCCCTCCTTGGTACGGATTAGGGTTTAACCTTATCCACTTTCCCTTTTCTTGCCGACAATAATTTTCACCTGGGGTTTTTGATTTTAACACTTTACCCCATTCTTCTTCAATGGAACAGTGAAGTTAACAATTCCGATGTACGAACAACTTTTTACGTCGTTCACAACACGTTTCAACTCAGACTTTGGTCGTTCTTCACTCCGGTAACTTCAACATCGGAGAAGATTTTTAAGTTTCCAGTCGAGCTAAGAACAGAGCTTCACTTGTTCGTAAATTGTTACAATGTAACAATTTTCCTGTGTACGGACGATGGCTATTCGACAGAACTTTGAAATTTTAACACCAATCGACACAAATCAACAACAATCACTAGTCTTCAACGACAAACACCAAAATTCAAATTGGGGTTTTCAAACAACAACGCCACGATAGAACAGTCCAAATTTGACGAGAAACCCTAGTCGACAAATAGTGTACGTCAGATGATCATTCGAATCCTCGTGTAGTGGTGAACAAGAATCAATGGTTGTTTGATCCAAACAACCGACAATCAAACTATATTTTTTTTGAATTTTTCTTTTCTACTTTTTTTTGGTAATAAAAAGACAACAGTAACACAAGAACAACAACAAGAACACGAAATGGAAAACAAAGATACAAACGCACGAAGATAACGTCGAACATGATTTAGGGTTGTAAAAACAAGGTCAAACCGTGCTCTGATACCAATGTGTGCAAGCTAATCGGAGATTAGGCTTAGCAACCGAACAAACAGCGAAAAAAACAAAGATAGAAGCTTGACACAGTTTTTCTTGCTTGAACGGAACCGAGGAGCTGGTCTCGATACGATTCAAGCAGAAGGAAAGATCACCTAAGCTATGCAACAATTCTCAAGAGAACAATGCCTCTTGCAAACTGAATGATTAAAGAGGAATTGTTCAATCAGATTCACCGAAAGCCACAAGTTCCAAAGGCCCCTATGGGGTTTGCTCACATCTGAGACAACAAAGAAAGTTCTCTTGGCTACACTCATTCAATATTCAATAATCAAAATCTAGTTGTCTACAAATGAAATGATAGGAGGTTTATATAGACAATACTAAGGGAAAAATAGTAAACGGTCACAGGCGACCAATAAGAATAAGCCATGCAGGGCTGAGTAGGTTAAGTGTTCGGACACTCCTTTGGGTCTCGAACACTTGAACTCGGACGCGCTCCCTTCGGTTGCTTGCTTTACTATTCGACGTCAACGGTTGAGTGTTCGATTGCACTTGATTTTGAACACTTGAGCTGGACCTCCTGAACTCAGACGCTCTCTCTTCGGTTGTTTGCTTTAATGTTCGGCGTCGATGATGAGTGTTCGGTTGCTTCCTACTTCGAGCTCGAGCTTGTAAATGAAGCCTTCGAATCTTGCACTCGGCCAATCCGTTTTCAAATGGTTTCCTTCTCCCGACCACGCCAGCTGAATGTGAACATCATGCACGAGCTTGGCTTGGCTTCGTGTCATCGGCCTCGATGGATTGAACATTTGATCAGCACTTGTTCAGGCTACATCACCAGCCCGGTTCGAGTCCAAATTAATCTGGTTCATCCGATTTAAAAGGGAAGACTGAGTCGGGTTCAGTGCTAGGGGAAGGGTGGGTCGGATCGGTCCGAGCCAATTTTTGGCCCGGATCCAAAAACTCGATTTAGGGACGGACGATACGGACGGGTAGCCATCCCTAAATGTGATTTACAGAGAGGATATGCGATGGCATCGTCCGTTCGTAAATCGCTCGACGCTGAAGTCATAGGGATGGGTAGCCGTCTGAGATACAGATAGCTTGTACGATGGTTAGTCTTCCCTACTCCGTGAAATATGAAATATATTTTTTTTAGGGAGGGCTACCTGTTGCTGGTTTTTAGTTTGTAGTTAGGTAGGGACGGAAAAATCAGGATTTTTTTTTCGGTTTGGGGAGGGGTGCCCATCCCTATTCTTACAAATTTTGTTTGGTAGAGATGGCTAGCCGTCGCTACCTGTGATAAGCCTGCATAATAAATTATCAGAAAACAAATACATACCAGCCAAGAACCAATATTCATTCATATATAACACAGCTAGCCGAACAGATAATTAAACTAGAATACATAAACATCATAATAAAGGCACATAACACTTGTGACGAATCCATCACCAACATAAAGTCCTAACAATAAATCTTAACAAACCTAACATAAAATCTCACAACGTAACATAAACGAGATAACAACAAAGTCTAGAACATAAAGTCTCACAACAAGATAGGATAAACATAGAGGAATCAGAATCAACAGAAAGTTTTGAAATCAAACATTGACGTCAGGGTTATCGTTCGGATACACAAAGATGTGCAAAACTCATAGATCGCCAAGAGGAATATTCGCGAGAACATCAATATTTCCTGTAAACTGGTTGTTCAACAGGTAGCTACATAACACAAATCTAGAATTTCTATATTTGAAGGATACTCAACCAATACAGTAAAAAATGAATCAGAAGACACAAGTCTTACATTTTCTTCATACTAGTCAGTGATTTGAAGCTTTGAGGAAGTTTACCAGTAACAGAATTGAAAGATATATCCCTGAAGCATAAATGTAAACAATCAGAAGTAGATAGCAAGGGATAAAGCATGCATGTAGTCAAACTATGCAACCATTGGACAAGAAAAAATGGAAAGATACATGTCAATGGATGAAGTAATAGAATCCATATAGACTTAGCTAGCTCAAGTGGCACAACCTAATGTCTCAGTGCATCAGATCAAGGATCAAACCCCCACCCCCCCCCCCACTAATACAGCGACAGACAACTAAAGGAGGCATCTCCGGACCTTTTTTGCACTTGTTGGCGAAAATTTGCATAATGCACAAAAAGGATGTTCATCATGAGTAGCACACATTGCACATTAAATTCTCAATCATAATAGGGCAATATCAATCTATATAAGAAAAGGAAAAAAATTAAGAGAAGGCTTTACAAGGCGTTGAGAGACGAAAAGGATCCAAACATGTCACTCATTTCTCCTTGAATTTGATTATGACTGACATTTCTAAATCCAGACACAAGATTTGAAAAGAAGACAAGAATAATGAGCCTTAAACAATAAACTTAAACAATCAGCTCACAAAATTAGGGAAAAATATTGAATAAAAAACTGAAATAAATTACCTGTTCAGTCGCAGCTAGCCGGCGCTGACAGATCCGGTGGAATCCGGTGGCTATTCCGGAGGTGGACTGCTGCAAAATTTGAAAAAAAAATTAAACCTGTTTGACTTATGTTTTACCGAGAAAAAGGAATAAAAAAGGGAAGAAACTTACCAAGGAGATAAATGAAGAAGGTGAGTTGTTTGATTTATATTTTAGAGGTTTCTGAAAAAAGAAAATGGAGGTTTTGGCTGCTGCAAAAACGGGAGGGAAAGGGGTATTTAGGAAGAAAATGGGCTTTGGGGTGAGGCTAGCGTGTGTTTTGTTTCTGATTTACAATTTTAAACGCCCAGGTTAGGGACGGCTAGCCATATCTAGCCTGTCTATATTTTTAAATTGTTAGAAGCGTAGGAACGGCTACCCGTTTCTATGCAAATACGGATGGCCAGCCATCTCTACGCTTCCGTATCTAAATCGAGTTTTTCTAGTAGTGTTGGACCGATCCGGCCATGTGAAAATCAGACCAGTAGACACCCTTATTCGCAAGTCCTCCTCCTAAACTACTTATAACAAGCAAATAAATTTTTGGGCGTTGGAAATTGAGATTTTTACAAATGTATGACGGCTAGGGATTGCATCACCTGCATCCATAAGAGGGTATCTAGGCTGTGGAAACAAGTAAGTTCATCAGCTTTTTAAGGACTTCCAACGAATGTTGACTCAAGTGGTTTTTGTAGATCCGATTTAGGCAAGGACAACCCGTAAGTCTTTTGAACTGGTATTTAATCTTAAATGCTTCAATAGCCTTATTGGATGAAGTTGTTTTGTTCTCTAAATGGATCGAGCTCCAAAGATGTATTAATATTTAAAACTTGACATATTCGACTTTTAAGGTTGCTATCACCCAACCCAACATATTAATTTATGAAATTTTGGGTTTAGAATTTTATATTGATGAAAATTTTGATGATTTAATTTTTATGTTAAATTCAATTGAATCTAGCTATTGAACCCAATCTCCATTCGTCTCTGCTGAGGCCTGAGAAAAAGCAATAGGGTGCAAGGAAGAAGTGTTCTTTTACCTAAAATGAAGCTTACCATGTTACTGTTTCACTTTCTAAAACATTTTGTTCTTCACGACTTTCAAAAAGTTAAACAAGAGTTTGGCCTAAGGCATTATTAGATTATGATATTATTATATTATCTTTCCGCCCTAATTTATATGACAACATCTCTTTATTAATTTTTCATTTAACTTACTTTGCCAAGTCATATAAAATGGAACAAATAGAGTATCAAAGTAGAATCATCGACTCGTGACAAGTATATATATATCTATATAGAGTTGGATTTCTTGCCCCTCCCAAGGCAAATAATTATTTTTTCCTCATTTTACCCTTAGTAATTATTGTTCTTGAAAATAACAATTAGAGTTAACATTTATTGAAGAAAGAGTAATATGATGGGTAAATTAGTAAAAAAGACCTCATCATTAATGTTTTCTTAAGGGATATGTAAAAGTAAAGAAGACAAATAAAATAAGATTGAGGGAATATATAGTTAGATTTCGTGCCCCCCCCCCCCCCCCTCCTTGCATACATTGCGCGGGTTCCATTGGCAAAAAGTTACATCCATGCCACTATATATGTATTACTACTTGATTACGATCCAATACCCCTCTATTCATACGATATAGAGAAATTAGTCTTTAATTTAAGAAATGTTCCTTGCCTAGTCAAATCGTGTAAATTCTTCCTTTGTACCAGCTAATGATATTTTGAAACATGAGAGCTAAGCTTGAGCACATTGTGCGACGTTGTAGCAAACAAAATTAAATTCGGCAAGCATAAAAAAATTGAAATCTCATTACATAGAATTTCTGTTACGTTGTCACAGAAAAGTATTAAGCTGCAGAGTACTATTAGGTTTCAGTTTCGTACACTTTTTATAGCAGCAATGGATGAAGTGAAACCAATAAGAGTACAGAAGAGGAATATATATAGTGTCACCCAATGTTTCCAATTACAATTTACATTACTCTCGTGGGGCTAAGCTTACCAATAAAAAAAATATAACTATCAACTTCAAATTTTGGTAATCTCCTGAGTCCGGTCTGTATAATGTCGTATAGTTGAATCTTCTCTCTTTTTCGGGTTGAACATTAGCACGCTAATGCAGAATTAGAGGATAGAGAAAAAAACGACAAAATAAAAGAACGAACTAAACAGAAAAGGAAAGGCAAGAGGTGAAAATCACTAAGTCATTTAAGATGTGAAAAAATATCCTCTGTATGGGTCATTAAAACTGGGCATTATTTGGTAGGGCCATAGTCACCAATCTGTACCAAGCTGGTCTGGAAAACTAGCACGAGAATATTGAATTCTGGCAAATTATTTAATACTAGTAATGATAACCAAGTGTCTTCCAATGGACAATTAGATAAATAGAAGAGCCATTAAATAGATTGGTGGGCTCAAAACTTGTTAGTTTTCCACTATCATCATCATGATTCTTGACCGATTTTGTAACCTTTAAGGCCCTGCAGTAACAGAACTGCATGCTCGCGGCTTCAATCCCGCTGACTCCCATTTATTCCTCTTGACCATGAAAGCACCAGCTAATTTTAAATTGTGGTTCTATAATATTAGTGGTATAGGTTTGTGTCATATGTCTACCTATCTAATTCATGATCGAGATCATTTTACTATTAAGCAACTACTCCCTCCGTCCCAAATTAGTTGTCGTTTTAGGAAAAATGGTGTGTCCCAAAATAGTCGACACTTTAGGATTTCAAGACAAAAATTGTTTGTCTTTTCCAACTATACCCTTAATAATTAAAAAAATTCTCAACAAAATTTAATAGTCAAATATTAAATAGGGGTAACATAGTAAAATACACACTTTATTTAATGATTTTCTTAATGGGCGTGAAGAAGCTAAAAACGACAACTAATTTAGGACGGAGGGAGTAAATATAGTGGTGTAATTTTAAGCAAAAAAATAAAAATAAAAATAACATCAGCTAACACATCCGTTCACCTTAATGTTTAATTCGTTTTTAACAAACCACTTATAGTTCACCAAGCAAGAAACAAATGATACTATTTTTAATTTTTCATTTGTCATAGTCCTTGTTAGAAAAAAATAAGAAAAGATCACACAGCAAAAAAAAGAAAGATATAGTATTATTAACTTGGAATTGCATTTTAACCATAACTCTTTTCTATGGCATGACGGTGCCATTAGTATGCTGTCTACGTATCACACCTTAGAAATTAGGTCGCTACGTAGTTAAAATTTTACTATAATATTTTTACAATAACAGGATCGAACCTGTTGTGGGTTGCCTACTTATCCTGCATTCGGCGTGAATCAGGTTGTGAGTAGTTCATGTTACATCATGATCACATAAATATTGTTTATGCCGACTTTGATTGTGGTATATCTTGACTGCATCGGAGTAAAGGGGCTTTGGCTATATTTTGCGATCCATATTTGTCGATATTAATGCTCATCTTCTCAATAATGTGTGCATAACATAGAGATCTTGCTGAGATCTTTCCTTTAGCTTTGTCTCGATTCAGAGAATTTCATTTCGGGGCCAGCAGTCTTGCTCTAACTTTCTTGTTAAATGCATTGCTCGATTCTGCTTTTGATCCATTTGGTGTTGTCTAATTCTGCTTCTGGTATGTATTTCTACTACTTCGCCTTGAATTGTAAGTCATATCCCATAATTTTTGTTTTTATGTTCTTGTCTGCTATCTCACCTACCTCATTTGTCGACTTACCTTGAAATTTCTTAAATGTCCTTTGTTCAATCATCATAGTTTGGCTTGAACGTGTTGCTTTTACACATGTCGCGGTCGAGATTTAATGGAATTTAAATAATTTTATAGAAAGTAAATGATGCATAGTCGAAAAATAGAGAACACAAAATACTTTATTATTGAAATTGAGACATAGTCTTAATGGGAAAACAACGATGCAATAAACTAAAAAAAACAAAAGCTAACAACTCGGAGTAATGTTTTATTTAAGAAATGAATAATGAACCAGCGGCATGCTCAGAATATGTGTTGGTTCAGTTATTCAACATAAATCCAAATTCAGCTTCTTGGATATTTGGAACCTCGGAATGCTCTTCTTGAACTGGATCACATTCTTCCATGAATAACTCCTTCAGACTGGTCAGTTCATCTTTTGCTTCATGTATATTTTCTGCAGGTCCTCCTCCCTCGAGAGCTGCCAAGTAGCTTGAAAAGACAAATGTTTAACTTAGAGTCGGAGTAGACTGCCCTAATGAATGATGACCTTTTGTATAGTTTGCAACACCTTCTCCCTTGACGGCAATAAAGTATCCTATGCCGAGCTCGCCTTCATTATTTGTCTTTATAGCATTGACTGTTTCTGTCTTCTTCCAGATTGCACAGGATGTTAAAATCGACCATGTTCATGTTTTCAGCTTCGTGACTAGGTAGTGTGTTATTTTACACATTTGGTGCTTTCCAATGAATGACCTTTTCATTAATCAAGTCTTGTATCTTGTCTCTTAGTGTCAAACATCTTTCTGTATCATGTCCCGGTCTATCAGAGTAGTATGCACATCTCTTGGTATAATCGAAGTAAGATGGAGGATTGTCTGGTGACTTTTGAGGTATCGGGGTGATGAGCCCGACAGCTTTTAATCTCTCGAACAATTGGGTGCGAAATTCAGCTAATAGAGTGTAGCTTTTTTTGGGTCTCTAATTTGTATTGGTACGAGGTCTAGGGAGAGATGGTGATGGGCATGTAGGGATAAAACAATGGTGGTGCTTGGTATTAATGGTTAAAATCAGGGTCTTGAATAGTTATAGTGAAAGAGACTTCATCCTTTTTTTTTTTGGCAGGTTCACACTTCCACACTGGAGAGCTTTATTAGTAGCTTGTAGTGCAACTAAAATGATAATCTTTCCACATTTCAGTCCTTATTCTCCATCATCTCCCAACAACATTATATCAGGAATCTTCTAGTTCTTTATATGCAGCAATTTGTCGTAATAGATGTCCTCTTGGATGCGGTTAAATATGTTAAGTATTTTTTTTTTATCCATAGCAAGTTTCACCTTAGCAGCTTCAGCCCTCTACCTAGACGTATATTTTCTAAACGTCTCTGTGAGTTTATTTTTTCAACTTTTCTAGATAGAAATGATCTATTACTATTTCAGTACTGTATCCAAATCTTTCTACAAAATATGTTGCCATATCATCCTAGCCGAGCCATGTGCCTAGCTTCTGCTTATAGAACCAACTTAAAGCCTCTCTTGTTAAGCTTCGACTGAACAACTTCACTCGCACTTTCTCATCTTCCCTTACTCCAATTAACTTATCGCAATATATATTTAGATGTGCCATAGTGTCTCCCGTGCCATTGAATAGGTCAAACTTTGGTATCTTGTATCTGTCAAGACAATTTCAAAGTAGGATAGATGGAAAAATCTTTGTAGGCCAGACCCTTAGTGTTTTTCCTTAACTCAAACTTCTTAAAATCTACCTCTAATCAATGAACTTTCTCCTTTGTTTCGTCGTCATCGGTTATCCTAACTTCATCCTCCGCCCATATATAGTGTTCATGGTCTTTGACGCACAAAGTGAGTTTTTCAGCGGTGAACATAGGATTGTCAGTGACACGACCCGGATTCTGGCTAGATCGTACGGACACCCGACCACCTCCCCTAGACCCGTCGGGCGAACCCTTTTCAGTCAAAATAACAACTTAAGCACAAAACTAACTCAATGAAAAGAGTCAAGGCTTAGAAAACATAAATATACTTATATCCAAATCTAAGTTGTACAGAAGGAACTATAGCAAACAACCCGATATACTAAGTTTAGAGCTATGCAGACCAGATATCTAAGAGTACAAGGAATATATACACATCCCAAATGGATCAAAATACAACTAATAAATATAAAATTGATGGTCATCCGGAACAAAAGATGGCTCACCCTGACAGCTGAAGTCGTCTACGCTCCTCAACAATGTGGCGAACTCAATCATGGAGCGAACCTGCCGTAACGAAATAAATAGAAGAGAAACAAACAAAAGATGAGTCGAAAGGACTCAATAGGTGGGGGTTGGCTAGCCACCTCAAAGAAGCATATATGTTAGCCAGGGAGAAGAGATGCAGATAAACCAAATTCGCGTTATTTCAACTATAAAAAGGCAGAGCTAGATAATAAATAGAAACACGTATGGAACCATAAACTCATAAACAACCAGAGATACAAGCTAGAAAAATATCAACAAACAGAAATACATGACACATACACAAAACATCGCACTATAATCAATAATTCACAGCAACCGATGCAATGAAATAGAATGAATGCAGTATTTTGCAATGGGGTCACATGTGTCAAAACTCTATCTCCGGCGCGGGACACTCATCGAGTACCAGGAGATATTCATCGAGTACCAGGAGATATATGCAATAATAAACCTTCACCGACACGGGACTCTTATCGATTACCGGGACTTATACGCAATAATCACCCTTCACTAGCACGAGACTCTCATCGACTACCGGGAAGTATATGCAATAATGATTCTTCACAAGCCCGGGACTCTCATCGACTACCGGGAAGTATATGCAATAATGACCCTTCATCGGCGGGGGACTCACATCGACTACCAGGAAGTAATATGCAATAATGACCCTTCATCGGTGCGGGACTCATATCGACTATCGAGAAGTATATGCAATAATGATCCTTGACTACCGGGAAGTATATGTCAAGCTCACAACCATAGTACAATGCTTCTACGCTCAATGCAATACCAACAACCGGGCATAACATATAATATAAAATGTAAATCCAAAACTAAGGCATAATAAGTACGCCTATTGGCAACTACACACGTAAGGAACGCGTGGTAGAATATCCAAAAGGCCAAAGGCCACCAAAGAAATAGATATAATCACTTACCTCGTTCCAAAGTTAGCACTGCTACTCAACAACCGATATTTCCTTTGTATTCACTGCCAAACGATCCTGCTATATTCAGTAAGCAGAAAAATATATTAAATAAAGGTAAAGGCTTCATTCCTTACATCTTAAAACAATCCGGTCAGGAACCCGACACCCGATCTGCATAAGAAGTACGTAGTCCAGGCCTATGTATATGGTTCAAAATCACACAACCTAACTCTTAATAAATTATATTTATGGGTTGCCCATAACTCCCTGAATTCGATAAATAATCAATTCCATTATCAAGGTCTAATTAACCCTCTAAACTATCAGTTTAATTTATTAGAATGACGTCTAGTATCCTGATTTCTACTGTTAAAATATATTCACACACATGTGATTAACGGAAATAACGAATTAACATCATTATCTGGATGATTCGGGGTGAAAATTATATTTTCCTTCAGCTTTTCCTTTATTTTCTCCCTTTTTTGATTCTTTTTTTTTCCATCGCTGCGTCCTCTTAATTGTTTCTGTTTCGTATATGTAGCTTGGAAGTAAGCTAAGGGATTATATAATCCCTTAGCCCACTGCCTCTGTGATTTCCATTTTCTTTCTTTTTTGTTTTGTTTCTTTTTTTTTGAAAACTTGCTTCTGCGACTAAAATTAAAATGGAACTCTACAAAACTCATAACGATCCTAAATTTCTCAAGCAAGTTATAAAAAAATTATGTCGGCATACTAATCGTAGTCCTAACTCCTAAAACGTCTACCTAAGGTCGTTTTAGTAAGACTACAGATTTGTGATGTTGGTGCAGGACAAGTTAGTGTTTGAGTAACTAGGATGTGCAAGGGGTGGTGTGATAATTAGCTGGTGGGGCTTGATAAGTGGCGGGTAATGTTTCTTGGTAAGGTGGCGGTATTTAGTAGGTGGCGGTTGGTGTTGAATTGTAAGTAACGTGTTGTGCTGTTTTGTTTGTAGAGGGTGGTACTCTTTGAAATAGCAAGTGGATCTTCGAGGTGCATATGGTCTTTCCAGTGAGGGCGGATTGACCCATTTCGATCAACTAGTTCTCTTGAATGGAAGCAGTCAGCAATGGGTAACTTAGCCATTGTCAGCTTCTCTTCCAGTTCCTCTTTTTTCTGAAACAGCCACATGTTCATCATACACATCCATAACAAGCTTGGTTGGTGTCCCACTAGTCCCAGTATTATCGCGGGTGGCATTGGCACTAAGATCAGCGTTATTCAATTCAAGCATAATGTTACGTCTTCTTTTAGTTTGCGAGAGAGGAGGAGTTGTAATTGGACCTCTAGATCTCATTAGGTACTGAAGCTCGGCCAGAATGTTCAAGCCAACCTCTATATAGGCAAAAATACGTAACCTACTATTACGGGGATACGAGTCCAGCTGGCGAGACTAGACTTATCCTACAAGTCACCAGGCACTGAGGATATACGCCTGCTCCTAGAGAAAACGACCGTTTAGGCGGTTTGGTCACAGGGCGCAGGGCACACATCATGTTGCCTAGGGTTTATAGTCTCCTAGTTAGGGCTTTAGTATACCACTGCCTTGAGTTGTAGGCCCATGACCTTATTAGTATTTGTATTTTACCTTATTTAGGACTAGGTATAACTACTATAAATACCCCTCCTTACATTGTATTGTACATAAGACACATTTAGCCACCGAAGTCGGCTACATTCAAGGAATAAGAATTACTTTTCTTTCTCTATTATTTCCTGCTTAATTACTAGTCTTTACTTTCATCGTATTTATTTACTTTTTCCATCGTAATTTACCGTATTGCTTGTGATCTCATTTATAATTAATTGTTTAACCTAGACATACAAATTTAGATATAAATAGTTTTGCGCCCACCGTGGGGCTCAGGCAATTATAGGTATCCTATGAAGGAAAAGGACTAGTCATGTCAAGCCGCAATACCGCCATACGACACATCGATAACGAGATCCAATAGATAATCCATGACTCGGTCAGTACGACTGAAATTGTGAACTACCTAAGATTAAAATCCAGTTATCTATTGTCAAGGTCGGGGTTGTACCAGCGTATTGACCTTCATCAAGAAGCGCAGTCGGCAGATAAAAGACCCATTAGCACAATCTTCGAGGGGGCTGGGGTCGGAAGCAACGAGACCAAAGCCATCATGGTCTGTGAGGCTCACCAGCAAATACACAAAAAGCCATGCCTCAACACCATCCAGTTCGATGACGGAAATTTGCAGCGATCTCACTGCCCTCACGATGATGCCTTAATAATTACTCTGCAGGTACATGATGCTCGAGTCAAGCGTGTGTTGGTGGATCCCGACAGTGCAGTTAATATCATGCACTGGAAGGTTGTCTGTCAGATGGAGATGCACAGTCGGGTAATCCCTAGCCCGCATACCATAACCAACTTTAACAGTTCCAGCGAGAAGTCTGTTGGAGAAATCCTCTTGCAGGTACACCTTCCAAGAGCTGCGCAGTTGACGTCTTTCCAAGTAATGACATGCGACCTCTCATATAACTTTATCCTTGGGAGACCCTGGATTCACGAAGTACACATCGTGCACACATCAGCAGGTCCTCAAGTACCCGACTCCATGGGGGGTGAAAGAAATTCAGGGGAAACATAAGCTATCTCGGAGTTGTTACATTGCTGCAGTGATTGATGCCACCAGGAAAGAAACCAAGCATCAGAAGAAGAAACTGGACAAGTTGCTCTGGCCCAATATGATAACTAGCGTATCCTTAGGACATGGGGTCCATAAGGTGACTAGATCCCATGAACCAACTATCCTGCCCTCCGACCCGGAGGAAAATGATCAGCCGACTAAAGCTACAGTTGACGACCTTGATCTCGTAATCTTCGACGAGAAAGTGCTGGTCAAGAAATTCTACGTAGGGTCCAAGCTCTCAACCGAAGCAAAACAAGAGTACGCCAACTTCCTGCGCTCGGTCGGGCACCTTCGCTTTAACATACACTGACATGCCAGGAATATCAACTAGCGTTATCACGCATAATCTAAACGTCGATCCAAACTTCAAGCCAATCAAGCAGAAGAAACGACCGATAAGCTGTGAGAAACAGCGGGGAGTTCATGAAGAAGTCGAGAAACTACTCAACAATGGTTTCATTCGCGAGGTTCAGCACCCCGACTGGCTGTCAAACGTCGTAGTGGTTCTCAATAAGAACAACAAGTGGAGGATGTGCATCAACTTCACAGATCTTAATAAAGCATGGCCAAAGGATTCCTTCCCACTGCCTAACATTGATCAACTCATCAATTCAACGGCAGGGTATGAGGCCTTGAGTTTTTTAGATGCATACTCGTGATACAATCAGATCCTCATGAACCTAGATGATCAGGAAAAGACTTCTTTTATCACGGATAGGGGGACTTATTGTTATAGAGTGATTTCGGACTGAAGAACGCAGGAGCGACTTATCAAAGATTAGTGAGCCTGATGTTCAAGGAGCATATTAGCAAGACCATGGAAGTTTACATCGACGACATGTTGGTCAAGTCAGAATTTTCCAAAGATCACATTGGCCATCTAGAGATAGCGTTCGATATCCTGGACAAGTTTGGAATGAAGCTCAACCCCGAGAAGTGTGCCTTCAACGTATTCTCCGGGATGTTCCTTGGGTTCATTTTTTCTAACAGGGGCATAGAAGCGAACTCGGTGAAAATCGAAGCAATCGAGGCAGTACCTGAGGTCCTGAAGAGTGAAGTAGAAATTAAAAGGCTCAATTGTCGAATCGCAACACTCAACCAGTTCATCTCGCGGTCATCAGAGAAGTGTCATCAATTTTTCAATATCCTGAAAAGAATAAAAGCTTTGAGTGGATAGAGCAATGCAGCAAAGCGCTAAAAGAGCTAAAGCAGTATCTGGCAAATCCCCCATATCTTACCAAGCCACGCGATGGAGAACCTAGCGTTATTGTTGTACCTAGCAGTGTCCGAAGTCGTCGTTAGCGCCGTCCTAGTACGAGAAGGGAAGGGGATGCAGTCACTAGTGTATTATGTCAGAAAGTCTCTCCTAGACGGAGAAACAAGGTATCAGCATCTAGAGAAGCTCACACTTGCCTTAGTCATGGCAGCAAGGAAGCTGCGGCCGTACTTTCAGAGTCACACCATTGTCGTGGTTTCCTCTTTCCCATTATAGGCCATACTGCGCAAACCCGAGTTGTCAGGTAGGTTGGCGAAGTGGGCTGTCGATCTCGGCGAGTATGATATCATTTATCAACCAAGAACAGCCATCAAGTTGCAAGTTCTTGCGGACTTTGTCACTAACTTCAGCATTGACATAATGCCAAATGCTAAGGGAGAACGCAAGATGATTGAAGGCATTAGCCTCGGGGAATGTGTGATCCACACCGAAGGTGCCTCGAATGTAAAAAGGATCGGGCTTGGTTTAGTGATCGAGTTCCCGTCGAAGAAGGTGTTCAGGAAAGCTGTCAGCTGCTCCTAGATGACGAACAACGAAGCAGAATATGATGCTGTAATTCAAGCCCTAGAATTAGCTTACATATTAGGGGCCAAGGAGGTTAGCATCAACTGTGATTCTCAGCTCGTGGTGGACCAAGAGATCAGAGCATACACCGCCAAAGACGCCCGCATGCAAGAGTACCTGGCCAGAGTGGAGAAATGCCTGAAGAGTTTTCAAAAATGGGGGATTAATCAGATACCAAGAGAAGAAAATGAGGAGGCTGATGCCCTAGCCAGCCTAGCAGCCACTTCAAAATTAAACGCAGACAACCCGGTTTCTACCATTGAGTTAACTTATGCAGATGTCAAGCGCCACGAAGTCAATGCAGTAGCATCATCATGGGACTGGCGGCATGATGCAATCTGGATTGGTATCCAAAGCCATGGGGAGTTTACGCTCAACATGCGGAACTTGGAATGCTTCAAAGAGAGCTTGGAAACTAAGATTCAAGTCCAAATGTAAGCTTGCTGGAATTCTGGGAAAACACATACTATGCGCGATCGCGAGCCAAGACACATGATCGCGATGAAGGATCAACATACTCTGCGTGATCGCGTGGAGACATGCGCGACAACGTTGAAGGACAGTCAGGCAGCTTTCAAGAATTAGCATTAGGGGTATTTTAGTCCATTTATCATTGTAAGCATAGCTATTATAAATAGTCTAATTCTAAGCTTAGTCTTTAGTTAGTTGATGTTTAATTGAGAGTAGAAGAACTTGCAAGACGCCGAGCCCTTCTCGTTGAAGACCGAGGCTTCGTGTATCATTTTTAGCTTGGAACCGAGTGTATGTTATCCTAGTATGGATCCTCGATAGGTTCAAGTTTCTTTCTATCTCTCGGATATTCATTCGTGTTTTGAATCGATTATTCTTTCTTTCTTCTTTTTCTATTCTTTGCCGTCCCTATTTTCTCATTGTTGTGTTTACTTTATCGCTTCCATTTCTTTATCGTGTTTCCACGTGTTTTGATTGCATCACGGCACCCGATCATTAAATATCTCAATAAGGGAACGCTTTCGGTAGACAGGAAGGAAAGCAGAAGGCTAAGAGCTCAAGCGGCTCGCTATGTTTTGATCAATGGAGAGTTGTACCGGCGAATGTTTAGCGGACCTTTGGCTAAATATTTGGGTCCTTCTCAGGTGGATTATGCACTTAGAGAAATCCATGAAGGACAATGCAGAAATCATTCTGGCGGGCGGTCTCAAGCTCGAAAGTTAATCAGGGGGGCTGTTTTTGGCCACGAATAGAAGATAACGCGAGCAAGTTCACCCGGGCATGTGATAGCTGCCATAGGTTCTCCCATGTACTTCATTAGCCGGCGGAGTTATTACATTCTGTAATAGCCCCATTACATTTCATAAAATGGGGGATGGACTTTGTAGGGCCCATGCCTAAAGCGCCCGGTGGTGTCAAGTTCGTTCTTTTCATGACGGACTATTTCACCAAATAGGTCGAAGTGGCCGCATACGCCCGGATTCGAGAGCAGGAAGTCATAGAGTTTATTTGGAAAAACATTATGTGCCGATTTGGGATTCCAACGGAAATCACCTGTGATAATGGTCCCCATTTCATAGGCGACAAGATCACTACTTTACTGAGACAATGGGAAATCAAGAGGATAACCTCCACTCTACCACCCTTCAGCCAACAGCCAAGCCGAATCCTCAAACAAAACGATAGTGGAGAATTTGAAAAAGCGGCTCAAGGAGGCTAAGGGAAGATGATTGCCCGAAGTCCTATCGGCCTACCGAACTACATCCAAGGCCAGCACCGGAGAAACATCGTTCTCACTTATGTATTGAACAAAAGTTATGATTGCTTTGGAAATTGGAAAGTCTAGTTTAAGATGGACATTCGTTGAAGAGGAGTTCAACGACGAAGCTCAAAAAGCCTCTCTTGACCTCTTGGACGAACGATGGGAGATAGCAGCCATTCGCCTTGCAGCCCAGAGGCAGCGAATAGAGCAATATTATAATGCTAGGGCAAAACCACGGTCCTTAAATATTGGAGACCTGGTCCTTCGCAAAGTCACTCAAAACACCAAGCAGGCCGGAGCAGGAAAGCTCACTCCGAACTGGGAAGGACCGTACAAAGTGCGGGGTATCGTTGGAAAAGGTGCGTACGATCTCGAAGACATGGAGGGGATAACCATTTCATATAACTAGAATATCATATGGCTGAAGAAGTACTACTCTTGGAAGGCTGACTAAGCCTGAATACTGGAGACATGTATTTTTCTTTTTTTTTTTGGTCTTCTCAAAATTATTTACAACGAGCTCTCAGCCTCGTTCTTTATTTTACAACGGGCATTAAGCCCCGTTCCTTATTTTATATGGCTCCGCGCCATATCAATAAAACTACTATTCCAACTAGTCAGTTTTGTCCAATTATTTAGATCCATCTATGATCCAAGTATTCATAGCCCCGGCCAAACCTAAGTTGAAATAATACGCTCACTTTCCGCTACAAGAAAGTAGAGTGCACTACTCGCTTAGAGTGACGCCAGGTCTAACTCAGCCACCAGGCATTAATCGAGCGTTGATCTCTTTAAATCTACAATTGCACCTACACACCTATGGGGATGCCTGTCCGCATAGTGCCAGAATTCTTAAATACACGAGTAACTAAGCGAAGACGTTCTGTCTCAGAACGCAAAAGGACTATTATCACATGAGCTAAAGTCGTCCCATTGTGGGCGCAAACAACCATCTGCTACGGATACAACCTAGCCGCTGTCTATTGGTGCATAATGGACTTAACTGCTAAGGCAGGCACACTGACACACGTTCTTAAATAACTAGAACAGTCAGGACGACTGGAAGCCATCTAATTCTTAGGTACAAATGCCCACAAAGGCATAACTTAGCATTACTTATTGTTTACGTTCAAAATTAAAAAAGGTCACAAAACGGGCCCAAAATATACATTTAGTTATTCCTGAATACAACTTTTATTGATAACAATTGTAGAAAAAAAAGGAAAGGGAAGACTAAAACTGCAAGTTCCTCTGGATTTGCACCCCTGGAGATTCTTCGTCTAGATTGTAGCTTTTGCATCAAAGTTTCTCCGGGGATTCGAAGGAAAAATTTCCAACCTGGCACCCCAAGCAGCAACATCTTTGTGATACTGCATCACGGGGGGAGAAAAATCAGCCCAACATAGGATTCCCTCAATAGAACGGCGGAGGCAGCAGAACGGGCACCGAAGACTTCATCTGGATTCACTTGGAGAGGCTCCAATAAGGAATCCCCATGAATTTCGAAAATGCCGCATACTCTTTCTTCCCTAAACAATTGGAAGCTTATGCAAACTTGCAAGTCAAGGAACAGGCCAGAGCTATACAGCTACCCTGAATGATGTTAATATGAGAATGCTTTCGAGCATCAACCGCTCGAAGAAGGAAAGGATATCCCAAGACGCACTCCTCGTTCAAATTACGTCGCTTCAGGAACCATGTCCCAATGCAACTGGGAGATAAACGAACTAGAAGAAGCCTGAAAGGGGTTAGCATTCCTCTGCTGCATTGTGCCACATGACAAGAAGAATATCACCGCAAATCACCATGTATGATGATGGAATGCGCCAGAATTGATACGTCTACCACAATGAATATCTTTCGAAGAACATCATCATTAAAGTTCCGGTAGTACATCATAGCTCGACGGACTTCTTTCCTTCCCTCACAAATGAAAAAAGTAAAGAAAATAGATGTAGATGAGTCTCCTCTTGTAATCTTTTCATGCGTCGTCCTCACGAAATGAAGAAGAATATCTGAGAGTATCATACCAGGATCAAAGGCCATGCAGAGATAAGTTTTACGAAAAGGGATGGGATGTTTTCTAAAGAAGTGTGTGATTCCTAAAACTATCATAAGGCCACTATTTATAGGCGGAGAAGGGTAATAATGGAGCACAAAACGGTAAAAGCATCATAATTGTTTGAGATATGAAACAGTTCAAAGCAGTCATTAGCGTTCTTTGAAAAGGTGCATGGAATCGATATCAACCAATCAGATGAAAGAATGTGAGGTTCTCGAAGAAGTCATTATTATTCTTGGTCAGAGAGACTGCGAGTCTCAAGGAGTCAGTGAGATATCTTTTACATCACGCCCGCTTTCACTTCCTAACTACTTGCGTTAGTACTTAGCAAGTGGCGGGTCTGACTGTGTGGGCAAAAATACGCTACCTACTATTACGGGGATACAAGTCCAGCTGGCGAGACTAGACTTATCCTACAAGTCACCGGGCACTGAGGATATACGCCCTCTCCTAGAGCCAACGACCGTTTAGGCGTTTGGTCACATGGCAAAGGGCACACATCCCGCCGCCTAGGATTTATTGTCTCCTAGTTTGGGTTTAGTATACCACCGTCTTGAGTTGTAGGCCCATGGCATAATTAGTATTTGTATTTTACCTTATTTAGGACTGGGTATCACTTTTATAAATACTCCTTCTTATATTGTATTGTACACAATACATTTGGTCACTGAAGTCGGCTACTCTAAAGCAATAAGAATTACATTGTTTTCTCTATTATTTCCTGCATAATTACTTGTCTTTACTTTCATCGTATTTATTTACTTTTTCCATCGTAATTTACCGTATTGTTGTGACCTCATTCATAATTAGTTGTTTAACCTAGACGTTCAAATTTAGGAATAAACAACCTCGAGAGAAGGAGTAAGATTAACATATAAAAATAATAATTCAATGTCGAGATAATCATGTTTATATGCAAAACATATTGAGAAACACGTCCTATGATGCTAAGAACATTTTTTCTGCGAAAGGTAGGCCTAACATTGATTTGAAAGTCATATTGGTGCCCGGTGTGTCATTTCAAAACCACTTGATAAAAATTTCTTCCAAATTGATGCAACATATAACATGAAAAGTGCGTTATTTTGGGTTAAGAACTCTTTTGACCTTTAGACGGAGTTAAGCATTGCATAAACATGCCAAGGGTGTTAAGCCTTTCTTTAGGTTTGTATGATGTTTGAAGATAAACACGCGCTTATATATCATCCCATTTGTTCTCAAATTACAATTTTATACCCCCAAAATAACAATAGAAATAATAAATTGAGTTTTATTAAATAACTTTGAATTCAACACATAAAAGATAATTTTCCAAAATATAGAAACTAAATAGCTGGATCTTTTTCAATTATACTCTCTGTTTTTTCATTGATCCTTTCCCTATCAAAGTCCTCCAAATGAAAGTTATGCTTAGATTAGGCCCGCTCCCGTTTGAGAACAAATAGTTAACATAACTAACACGTTTGATTCTTCAAACTATAAATAGTTTATGAACAAGGGTCATTGGGGTCACCAAACCCATTTTGACTCTTGATCAAGTTGATAAGGAATCCAAATACTCGTAGAGGATTTGAAAACTCTTAAAGCATGGAATATGATGCATGTCCCTAGCAAACTTGTCGAAGAGTGAGACTAGACTTGGCTATGTCTTTTTAAGCGGACAAATCGAAAGGGAAAAGTTCTGGGAATGGCATATGCACCACTGAATGACTCTACTATGAGGGTTCTTACTAGAATAATAATTTTTGAAGAAGAACGACGACCGATAAACCCCGCGCTACCATAGTGCTCATATTTTGAGATTTCCTGAATGGAGGAAATATGAATGAAATGAACAAATAAAATATACATCATATTAAATTGCGCCAAAAATAAGAAATGATGAAAGAAACAAGACAAACCTACGAGAAGAAAAGTTAGTCTCGAATTAATATAATCAAGGTAAAAATATTAACCCAATTTAGAAATCGTAGTGGTTAGAATATATAATCCTCAACAGAATCACCATCCTGTTGCTACCCATTTTGGAACCGCGCGTATGAAGTGGTTAACTCGTTTGGAGTTGATTTTTGAGTTGCCACCTAATAAATTATTCTAGGCATATTAGGTTATCTATTGATTTCTAATTCAATTTAAAGGACTCCAAGTTGATTTTCTAACTAGACATTCAGGTAAGTGTTCAAATTAACAGGAAGGGTTGGGCACTTCTTAAGTTCTACCAAACGTGGATCCCAATCAATTTCTATTATTGGGTTTAAGTATGCAATAGCTAAAAGAGATAAAATTTGAATAAAACATGTAAAATGGGTGTGCAAATAGGTTGAAATGCACTTAAAGGGTAGATTGCTAAAAGTATACTCAAATGAGGGCCAATTTTGCAACTCAAACCTAAAAGGTAGTCTAATTCCTCAAAGATGGTCAATTTCTCAATCACATCTCAAATCTGGAACACTTATGCATAATTTTTTTTTAAGCAAATACGGCAGATAACGGGCAGTTATGTAAGTTTGCAAAAGTAGTCCAAAGTTGTAGTAGTATTACATGTATAGCCACAAGTTACAAAGATATACTAATTTAACTGTTAACCAATTAAATGAAAAGATCCTGAGTTTTACTCGTCTATCTGGATCAGGGCCTTGCATTTGGTAGAAATGATAGTTTTAGAATCTACTATCGCAAATGGCTCGAGACAGTTCATCAAATCCGTGGGGCTTACTTACTTTTAACATCCAAAGCCTCTTTAAGTTTTTTAATGCTAAAATGTGTGCTAATATTTTACGTCCTAAAAGCTTTGCTAGTGTCCCACTTAAAGTCACAAAGACCTTTCAGATTACTACTTTAAATCCAGACCCCTAGATAAGTGTAGTGCCCCATAACTAAACCTCTATGTGTCAATTAAGATGTCATGCAAGCATATTTGAATTAAAGTGAAAAATTAATTTTCAGATTATAAACAATGCCCCAAATTAGAATTAGCTAACAAGATCAAGTTCACCCCTACCACGGTTGCATTTCAAAAAAATTCAATCTGTATACCCGCATAGCACTGGTTATGAAGTTTTATCCCTATTTAAGAATGATTTAGCAAAATGGCTGTCGGAGGCAACATTTAAAGTTATAAATTCACAAGTGCTTCGTCAGCGTGAAATATAAAGGGCAAGTACTGCCCACAAAGAGATTAAAGGGGCAAGTGGTGTCGGGAAAATATTTTGAGTTATTTAGGAGAATGTGGGAAGAGATAAAAGGGCAAGTGTTGCCTATGCAAGAGGAGGTCATAGTTAAGTGTTGTCAAGTGGTGCCTAAGAGAACACTTACGAGAAAGGGAGGACGGGGCAATACTTCAAGTTATCTGAGAGAATGTGGAAACAAATAAAAGGTTAAGAGGCAGCACTTACTAGAAAGGGGGGCGGGATGCGGGCATCATGATAAGATTTTGTAGGGGTATTTTTGTCCAAAATTTATTTATTAAAGTTAGCAGAGGTCATTCTTGCAAAACTACTTTTAGTGGGGTCAATAAAGCAAACCACTGCCTATGGTGCCAAAGTTTTGTAAATTGCCCGGTGCATTTTCAGAAAATTATCTTTATAGAAATAAATTGATTTTCAGCATTGGGTACAATTTTAGCCATTGTCAAGAACTCAAGTGTAAATTATTGCATTTTGTTTGGTAAAAAAGTACTTTGCAAAAATAGTCTACTTCAAACTTCAGTTACAAACCTGTTGTATAATCACTTTAAAATTGAATAAACATACCACTTTTAAACGTAGCCTTTGAATTTGGTCCTTTTAACAAATAAAAGCAAAGAGAGGGTTTGAGGGGTGCCCTATTAGCCATTTTCCACTATACTTAACAGTGTCATACCTGTAGTACATGTTCTACATACTAATTCTGCACCTTATGGTGCTTATATGTGCCATATACCCTAACAGATACATCTGTTTAACCTAAATCCGATTTTAGGCCAATTAACAATTAAATTTATATTTGCGGAGTCACGATCAATAGTTGAGATTAAAGATCTATACCATAAATAAGATAACACTAATGTAGAGCATTAAATGTAAAGCGTAAATGTAAGTAAGGAAGAGTAAACGTATCGTATTCCTTGATAATTGATAATCACCGCGTTGGATGACTCAGTTGTTGAGACAATGATTAAGATAAGAACACTGGAAGTATTTTGATAATTGAAAGAGCGAGAGTATTTTTATTGATCAAGTATGCAGGAAGTAAAAGTTGTTACAATCGGCTAAAACAAATGCTATTTATAGGCTTTGGATGGCGCCTGTTGATGTAGTAGCCGTTGGGCACGGAGCCGTTCAGATGAATAACCGCTGGGCATCTTATCCTGAAAGGTTGTAACCGCTGGGTGACCGTTTGATGAATGATCGCATCCAATACTGCTGACAACCGCTTGTTCAAATTACGCTGACTGTTGATAAATCCGGTAACTTCCTCGGGTCTGCCCGTGGGAAATGTCTGTCCGGAGAACGTCTGTTCGGTGAATGTCTGTCCGGTGACATGTCAGCTCATGCCACGTGGATGACACGTGTCACTTGTTAAGGTCCAGTCAGTCTTTATCCAATACAGATAGTCCCCGCACTTCTCGGGCAGAGTATCTGTCCGAGGAGTGGATAAGAATTTTTTGATTTGGCGGGAAACCCTTATAAACTTTTCACCTTCAGATGACGCAATCGTGATAACGTGCGACTCTGATCCGATTGATGATAAGCCTCTGTGACGTGCGCATTAAATGCGCCGCCTGAAAAAGTAACTGTAACCTACACGTCTGTGGTACTGCAGTTTACACGGAAATGACTACTGCGTTCCCCGAGGGCAAGAAGCAATGATTTTAACCGTCCCTTTCCACGTGCGCACGTCGCTTGCTACAAATCATTGATTAACCCTACTCCCTTCATCGACGGCCAGGTCTGAGTGTGGATTACTTGATATCCTCCACGTGTCTTCGAGGGAAGTTGGGGATTTGTACCAGGACTCCTATAAATAGGAACTCACTTGACGAGAAACCTTTTACCTACTCTTATTTCTTCTGTATTGCTCTTTGAAAGAAAACCCTTGAACCAGCTTTTGAATTTTCCTTGGCAATTCCATTCTTCTTCTGAAAATATGTCTTCAAGATCTAGAAGGAATCTAAATTTCGACGCTGCTGGTAGTTCGACGGCCATTCCTAGGCCGCGGGCTTCTCAGGCTACTGCCGCCGAGATAATCCCTAAAAATGGGGCGAGCTTGAGGCAGATTGCAACGTGAAGTCCTTCCATAATAGGGAAGGCGACACGCGCAACTGGCCAGCATACAGGTTTAAGTCAGGGATCACGACGGAAGTGATCCCTCGTGTGAGGATAGATTGTGGCTGGGATGATGAAATCCCTTTACTTCCAGTTGCTGACGGGGAGAACATCACCTCCCATAGACCTGGGTGGACAGCCATGGGCACTTACCCCTTTACGGTGGGGTGTAGGCTGCCTCTGCATCCGGTGCTGGAGAGGCTTTGCAGAGAATATCTTCTCTGCCCGGGGCAATTGAGCCCTAGTGTGTACAGGATAGTCACACTCTTAGACTGGTTCGCGGCTGAGACTGACCAATCCTTCGAGTATAAGCATTTCATTTCTCTGTACAGCGTCCATATTTTTAAGGACGGCTATGTGAATGTTAGGATGGGCGGACAAAAGGGCTTGGTGCGCAGCTCTGAGGATACCAGTGACCGAGGTTGGGTGCACCGGTACCTATTTGTGCGCTCCTCAGCTTTGACGTTTGACGACAAGGCGCACCTTCCAGAAGTCTGGAACAAAACACGTAAGTCCCCGAGTTTTTGTATATGTATTTCGTCTTTCCTTCTGTTTCTAACTTTCGTCGAAATCTCTTCGTGCAGCGGCCAAGCAACCCTACGACAGGTTCATAACTATAGATGAACTGAGGGCGTGGGTTGAGCCGATTTTGGCGAACTTCGAACCAGAGAAGAGAGAGTGGTCACACTTTGCTTCTCATAAGGGTCTGACCGTAAAACACCACGGTGAGGATATCCCCATCCTTTTGTTAGCCTTTTCTTCTCGGACTCTTCTTGTGACTGACCGTTTTATCTTTGTTGCAGGTTTGGGTACTTCAGGAAACTTTTTCCCTGCTCCTTCTCAGGACATGCCTGTTGAACCTGTTGCTGACCCCCTTGCCGACGCTGAGGCTATATTGGCTTCGGCCAGCGCCCTGCGTAGCAGGGAGGGAGGCGAAGCGCTTCTGTCCGAGGAGTTGAGCCCCTTGAAGAGGAAGAGGAAAAGCCACGGCGAGGGTGGAACGCGGAAGAAGTCTGCCCGTAAGGCTTCCGCCGCTGCTGGACAGACCTCGTCGGCTGGTGGCGATCCTTCAGCTAGGGCAAGTGCCCCAGAGCCCATGGAAGCAGATACCGGAGTCGCCGCTGAAGTCCCCGAGTCCGTACGGGGAGAGGGTCTGCCCCAAGAGGTCATACACCTGTCGGATACTGAAACAGAGGCAGATGTTCCTCTTAGGCGGAGACCTTACCTCCGCAGTGATGAGAGAAGGGCCGAGGAGGAGGCCGTCCGACCCCCGCCAAGGAGTCCCCGAGTTGGTGACGGGGAGGAGGCAGGTCCTTCTCGTGCGGACAAGGGCAAAAGGAAGGTTGGTGAAGAAAAAGGAGAAAAAGAAGGAGAGGGAGCAAGAAGAGAAGAAGCCGGGGGAGAGGCCAGGGAGGAAGCCTCCCAAGAAGATAGCTAGGGTCCTCGAGTTTTTCGTTTTGAGGACTTTGAAAATGTGGCTTCTGAGGGAGCCAATCCGGTCTTCCTTCGCGAATGTGAGACTATAGACCCGGAGGCGGAAGGTGATTCTAACCTTTCGTCCTCAAGGCTTGTTTGGCGGTCAGCTATTGCGGGGCAGACGGAGCTAAGCGACATCAAAGGGGTTCGCTACAAGTTTGGGCCGACCTACCCCTCTGAACAGGCGAGGGAGCCCAAGCTTTGTGAGAGGAAACATACCCTGAGACTTGCCCCTGAGGTCAACTTGGTGGCCAGGCCGCGTAGCTTGGTGAAAGCAGTTTCCTCGCTCCTTGGACCTCGAGAAGAGTGGGTGCTAAGAGACTTAACCGACGAGGAGCTGGCTTTCCAAATTGCCTCCGATTCTGCCCGGGTAAGCTTTTCCCGCTTTGTTATTTAGAAGTAATTGCTAACCCAGGATTTTTAATCATGACCTGCTTTATGTTTCAGTCAAGCATGCTGGCCGCTGAAATCATGTTCCGCTCCCGGCTGAATAATGCCAATCAAGTCGTAGAGGTGAAGAGAGCTGCTTGAGGCTCTGAAGGATAACAAAACCTTGATCGAGCAGTGTGGTTTCCTTGGTAGGGAAGTTAATCGGTTAACATATGTTAACAACAACCGCGTTGAGCAGATCGACGCTCTTACCAGGAAAGAGGACCGTCTTTCTGAAGAGAAAGAGGGGTTCGCACGCTCTGTTAGGGGTTTGGAGAGGCTCCTTGAGGAATGCCATGATAGTTTGAACGACGCTCGTGTCGAACGTGCAACTCTTGAGCTGAACCTGCAAAGGGCAAATGAAGAGTCGGCCAAAGCCCGTTCTGATCTCCAAGCCGCCAAAGATCAGGTTACCCAGTTAATGAGTGTTCAGACCACATTGACTAAGGATCTGGCAAACTTGCGAGATCAATCAGAAATTAAGGCCAAGCTTGCTGCCCTTGAGGCCAAGCGCACATTGTTAATGCAGATCCGGTCTGGGCAGGTTGATGTCGACGAGATGCTGCAGGCGACCAAGAGTGCTGTTCGACGAGTACAACAAGCATTGGGTCTCTCTCCTGAAGAGTCGAGCGGCGGTGATGATGATGAAGAAGATGAAGAATCAGGGAGTGACGATGGGACTAGCGGAGCTGGTGCGTTGAGTCCCGGTCATGGCCCTTCAAATTGATGTTGTCTTTTCTGAGCTGATATATTTTTGTTCTGTTCGGCGAGAGCCGGACTTACTTGTTGGATGGACAGAAGTCTACTAGAGACTATCTGATCCTTGGCCGGTACGTTTGGCCTTTTATACACTCTGCGAACTTCTGTCAGCCATTCTTGGCACTTTATTAATTCACAGTTTAATGTATATATGCAATTTTAGACCCCTTCAGTGACTATGTTTAGTTTGAATTTTTGATCCTTCTGTATGCATATGCTTGCGGCTTTCATGCCTTATGACGGGGAACTGCTTTCCAAACTTTATTAAGTTCGTACTTTCTTGAGTCCTCCCAAATGTGTTGAACTTACCCCTTTACTAAACGAGGGTCGCAAGTTGTAGGTAACTTGACCGAACCGTGGTCGTTTAGAACTCTGGCCGGGTTGTTTGGCTTTGTGAACGACTCCTCTTATTTTCGTGGAAGCCTTGTCACATGAGGGTTTTATTTTGTGAATGACTTCTCTTATTTGCCGTGGAAGTCCTACCAAGCAAATTAAAAAATTTGCTGCCTTTAAGTAAGGTCTTCTGCCTGTATGAAGGTCTTTTGCCTGTACGAAGGTCTTTTGCCTGTACGAAGGTCTTTTCTGGCCTATGGGGCCCTCACCACCCCCTTGTTTTCATGTTGGAATACGTAAAGTAACAATATGAAAAGAGTTTTCGGTGAGCTGTTTATTGAACACATATAACCAAACGAGGAGTGTGTCCGTTGTGGGATTTGAACCCACAGCCGCGAAGTTGAAGAACTTCGAGCTCTGCCAGTTGAGCTAAACGGACCTGGCCTTGTTCAGGCTGTTAGTACCATTTAGGAAGAATATATAACAAAAGGAAGAACTTTTGTGTAAAGACAAAAGTAAACATTGCTATATAAGCGCAAAAGTAAAGGCTTGTATGTACGGACAGAAGTAGCAAACTTTTATGCAAGGGTAAAAGGAAGTACTTCTATGTAAAGATAGAAAAGGTAAGTGTAGAATGACTAACCGTCCCAGTTGTTTAGAAGTGATACCTTTTGAGATGCACTACATTCCAGCTGTTCGGGACGATTGAACCGTCTGGCCGTGCCAAGCGATAAGACCCCTTGCCGGCTGAAGCGATCACTTTGTAAGGTCCTTCCCAGTTAGGGCCAAGCTTCCCCGAATTCGTCTCTTGTGTGCTCTGGGAAGTTTTTCTAAGTACAAAGTCCCCGACTTGGAAGCTCCGTACGCGCAGTCCCCGACTGTAGTACTTCTCGACTCGTTCTTTTTGCGCCACCACTCGTACGAGGGCCAGTTCTCTGCGCTCTTCGAGGAGATCCAACTCTTCGGATAGATTGATTGAGTTTGACTCTTCAGTGGCATGCGCATATCGCAGACTGGGTTCCCCTATCTCGACGGGAATCAGAGCGTCTGCGCCATATACTAGAGAGTAGGGAGTTTCGCCAGTACTCATTTTTACTGTGGTGCGATAAGCCCACAATACTCCGGGCAGTTCTTCAACCCTTCGCCTGCTCGAGGCGCTTTTTAAGAGATTCAACGATGATCTTGTTGGTAGATTCGGCCTGCCCGTTGGCGACAGGGTGATAAGGAGAAGAGGTGATTCTCTCAATGTGTAAATCGTCGAGGAACCTAGTCACTTTCTGGCCGACGAACTGCGGACCGTTGTCCGTGACTATTTCCTTGGGTGCTCCAAAGCGACAAATGACAAAGCGCCAAAGAAAGTCGATGACTTATGTTTGCCGTATCTTTGAGTATGCTGCCGCCTCAACCCACTTTGTGAAATAATCGGTGATGATCAGCAAGAAACGCATTCCCCTTGGTGCCGTAGGAAGAGGACCAACGATGTCTATTCCCCACTTCATGAAGGGCCACGGGGAAATTATCTAATGCAACGGCTCGGCTGGCTGATGGAGGAGGTGTGCAAATCTCTGGCACTTGTCACATTACTTAACAAATTCATTTGCATCCTTCTCCATTTTATCCCAATAGTAACCTGCGCGTATCAGCTTTCGAGTCAACGCCTTTCCACCGGAGTGATTTCCGCAACAGCCTTCGTGTACCTCTCTCATCACATAATTAGTCTGATTTGGCCCAAGGCACTTTGCGAGAGGTCCTGCGAACATTCTGCGGTACAACTCACCATTGAGGATGGTGAACCGAGCTGCCTTTATTCGTAGTTTACGGGCAGCCTTCGCATCTGCGGGGAGAGTCCCGTGGACGAGATAATTTGTTATCTCATTCCTCCAATCCCAGGTAGTGTTGATGGTGTTGACTTCAAACTTATCTCTGTCCATGGTTGTATAGAGAAGTTGAACAATAGCTGAAGAGCTAGCCGCCCCCATCTCCGCGACGGATCCCATGTTCGCAAGAGCATCAGCTTCGTGATTCTCTTCTCGTGGAATTTGAATTGCTTCCCAGTTGTCGAACTGCGCCAGGAGTTCCTTCACTCGGCCGAGGTATGCCAACATCCTGGGTTCTCGTGCAACGAAACCCCCATTGATCTGATTGATCACCAACTGGGAATCGCTTTTCAGTTTGACTATGGTTGCCCCATAGCTTCGTGCCAATTCTAACCCTGCAATAACGGCCTCATATTCGGCCTCATTGTTAGTAATAAAGGGGCATTTGATAGCTTGCCTTACCGTCTCTCCGGATGGGGCAACGAGGACCAGGTTTCGGAGAGGATGCTCGTTAGAAATAACGTTAGAAATAACGTTGACCGTTCGTTTCGGAGAGGATGCTCGTGGTGGACCAGGTTTGTTTTGCTGAGCTTTTGCGTGAGTCTGCTTCCCTTTCTCTGTCAGGAATTCCTTCAAGAATCCCTGTTTCAACAAATGAGCAATTTCGTACCTCAAGGCTTTGCAGTCTTCGGTAGTGTGCCCATGGTCACGGTGGAATTCGCAGTATACGTCTTGGTTTCGTTTGCTGGGGTCAGTCTTCATGTCTTTTGGCCACCTGACTTTTTCTCCCATATTTTTTAGCACTGCCACGACCTCCGCTATTTCGACATTGAAGCTTGGCAGGCTGACAGACTGGGAATTTTCTCCTCGGGACAGCCCTCTGTTGCCGTTGCTGTTGCCGTTGCGCCCTTTGGTACCGTTACGCGATTGGTCGGGGTATGGCTCATACCGTGCGCCTGACCTCTCCGTTTCTGCTTTTCCTCCGGACCCGCTGCTGCGAGTTTGAGACCTTCCCCGAGCACCTGCTCCGATCAGTTTATCCTCATCTATACGTACCTTAGAGTTGTAACGATTGTAGACGTCTGACCAACTGGCTGCTGGGAACTCGCGAAGAGACTCGTAGAGCCTTCGCGTGGCCTCCGGACTCCTGACGTCCAAGCTGTTGGTGAACGCGATCGCTGCCCATCTATCCGGTACTTTGGGGAGCATCATACGTTCTCTCTGGAATCGATCCACATACTTGCGAAGTGATTCGTCGGGTCTTTGCTTGATTTCAAAGATGTCTTCTACTCGGGTTTCCGTCTTCTGGGCACCCGTGTGAGCCTTCACGAACAGTTCAGCCATTTCTGCGAAGGATCCAATAGAGTTTGGTGGCAGCATTGAATACCATCGTAGGGCTCCGTCTGCCAGGGTTTCTACGAACTTCTTCAGTTGCACAGACTCGATTTCCTCATCGGTGAGATCACTGGCCTTTATGAAATTGCTGAACATCATGAGGTGATCGTTGGGATCAAGATGTTCCGCGATACCTTGGAATATTTGGCATTTTGAACGTCTTAGGTATCGCTTTTGGGGCCGCTTCCTTCTTCCAGGGCCGTTGCGAATAGCGCTGAACATCAACTTTCTTCAGCGTAGGCGGGGCGCCTGGGATCTGGTCGATCCTCTCGTGGAGAGCTTTTTGGAGCGCTTCCTGGCTCTCCTTGAACTGCTTGGTGAGAGTTTTCACGACAAGGCTCATATCTGTAGGTGTTGCAGATTCCGCATTTGGATTTTAGTTGGTTGGGTCTGCGGCGCCGCTACCGTTGTTGCGCTCTTCTTCTCGCCTTGAAGTGTGGGAAGATGGGGTATTGACCCTTGCAGTTGAAGGATCGCTTGCCCGGAGAGAATTTAGTGCTTCGTTGATTCCTCGGTTTATTTCCGTCTGCTGCTGCATAAAATCATGGAAAGTTCTGTGCAGGTTCCCTTGGTCAGGGGAGAGACTCCTATGTCGTCGTCTCCCTGGTGGAGTATGGCTCTGAGAGCGCCCCCGCCGATTCTGCCTGACCGGTCCTTGGGTCGACTGTTGCCGCCCATCAGACGAATGATCGGAGGAGTAATTGGGAACCAAATTGTGTACTGGTTGCACGTCATCGTTAGATCTATGGGAAGGGGCGTTTACCTGTTGTTCGCCTATAACGGTTTGTTGGGGACTGTTATCCGCCATGTTAGTTACGAAGCAAGGGGGGTAAACAGAGATAAATATAATATCAAAAAGTAGAACTTTTAACCTACGAAAGCTATTGACCGGCTCCCACTGTGGTCGCCAAATTGTTTAACCTAAATCCGATTTTAGGCCAATTAACAATTAAATTTATATTTGCGGAGTCACGATCAATAGTTGAGATTAAAGATCTATACCATAAATAAGATAACACTAATGTAGAGCATTAAAAGTAAAGCGTAAACGTAAGTAAGGAAGAGTAAACGTATCGTATTCCTTGATAATTGATAATCACCGCGTTGGATGACTCAGTTGTTGAGACAATGATTAAGATAAGAACACTGGAAGTATTTTGATAATTGAAAGAGCGAGAGTATTTTTATTGATCAAGTATGCAGGAAGTAAAAGTTGTTACAATCGGCTAAAACAAATGCTATTTATAGGCTTTGGATGGCGCCTGTTGATGTAGTAGCCGTTGGGCACGGAGCCGTTCAGATGAATAACCGCTGGGCATCTTATCCTGAAAGGTTGTAACCGCTGGGTGACCGTTTGATGAATGATCGCATCCAATACTGCTGGCAACCGCTTGTTCAAATTATGCTGACTGTTGATAAATCCGGTAACTTCCTCGGGTCTGCCCGTGGGAAATGTCTGTCCGGAGAACGTCTGTTCGGTGAATGTCTGTCCGGTGACATGTCAGCTCATGCCACGTGGATGACACGTGTCACTTGTCAAGATCCAATCAGTCTTTATCCAATACAACATCATTCTAAACAAATTTTAATCTAATTACATGACAAACTCTAAGTGAGAAGAGAAGGGAGGAGAGCCTTTCTCCCTTTAGCTTTTCTTTGAGGTTAATTAGGCCATAGCAACCTGCAAGAAAATGTCCAAAGGTATAGCTCTTGTTATCCTAAAATAGTCCAACGATAGACTATAACAAGCTGCAACAAAAAAGGTTTGGGATGGCATAAAACAACCAAGACAATGATATACATATGTAAACAATGTTCGGCTAATCAACCATCTAATAATTCTATACAAAACTTATAGAACTATGTTATCAGAATATTAGAAGATTCATTCTAATAACTTTAAAATATTTACCTTAGGGGCATATTACTAGAGTATTGAACAAAAGCATGGGAAGATTGCAAGTAATAGCCAGTAATCATCAGAAAAAAAGAAAAATTTGCTTTGGCTTTTAGCCATCAAAATGACTTTACTGGAAAGGGGGTTAAGAGAAGAAATATATTGCTGAAGACTTTTCAAGAGAAAGATAGAGTAGTAATAAGTTTCAGGGAGAGGAAGAGAGTTTTCAGTGTATCTCAGAGGTCTGTAAGCGTGTGTTTTAGGAAAATGAAAGGAGTATTTATAGTGTAAAAGTTCTGTGATTATATGGAAGGAAATTGCATTCACTAAATCAAATCTTTTCTGAAAAAGGCCAAATAAGGATTTTATTTTACAATTAATGAAAATGGCATTAATTATCACAACTTGGAGGAAAAGGAAATGCTTGATAGCCGTAATAGGGGAATGGACAAATTTTATTCGGTTAAAAGTTGGAAACTATTTAATGAAAAAATGATAATTCTACCCATGAAAAATTGCAACATTAAAGCAATAAGAGTTTTCTTTCAAATTTAAAATATTATTAACATATACAGTTTTAATCAAAAAAAGGGAAGAGCCAAATTTGATCAACTTGTAGTCAGTGTGTACAACAACAGTTGAATCAAGAAAGAACTATAGTTGGCACACATAATCAATTTAGGTGCAGCAAATCACCGAACGGTCAGACGCTTTGGATTCAAATTAAACTAACATAACTTTGTCTTAGTAAATCACTAGACTGATTTGCCCGTGCATATGCACGAGACCCAACACAAAGCAACTTTAACATGATCACAAATTACTCACAAAATTTAGACTCTTTATATGAGCAGACACTTTCTTCACAATCTTCCTGATCTTCTAAATTCTACCGCATGAAAGGACAACAATATTATGACTGGGTAGGTCTTTAAAAACGTAAAAGAAAATGATTTCTTTAGTTTCAAAACTATATCTTTCCTCTTGAATGAAATCCAACTAGTTATAATTGGATTATCTTCACATCAGCTTCCATGTCTTCTTTGCACTACAATATTTTATGCCTTCAACCACACTTGAAAAGTGTGGCCAAAATTAGCAGAAAGTGTGGCCTTTGATCAAAGGCCACACTTTCTTACCTAAAGCAACGGTTTTTCAAGAGTGGCCTAAAGAAGCGTTACCTTTTCCCTAAGGCAACACTTTTAACTTACCAAAGGCCACACTTTGTAATGGCTAACACTTTTCACATACTACAGCTACACTTTTGAAGCATGACCCTTGCTAACTTATAGGCCACACTTTTCAAGCGTGGCTCCTAAAGCAACACCTGTAAATGGTGGTCTTTTTTACAATATAGCCAAATAATTTGTGGTTAAAAACTAATATCTTTTGCATATATTTCATAACCATATTAATTGTCATATATATACATATTGCGTGAGTATGAAGATCTCAAACTCTACATAATGAATAACAAGAAAAATATAAATCCGTACATTTGCAATGAACTTTATATATATATATTTCATGTAGCATACTAATTAACTAATAAAGCAAATGGCATTGAGATGCGTACTAGTAATGAAGTTAAAAAAAGACAATCGTTTTCAATCCACACAAAGAAAGCATCATTTCTTATTCACTAAAACAATTGCCATTGACATTCTTCAAGCTCTACTGTATTGTGAAGATATCCATCTAGATACAACAGTAGATAAGAATGCTCCAATCTGACCAAAATTTTGGCAGAATGCAGTAGATGTCTCTTTGAAACAAATGCAGCTTCTATTTTGGAGCTTGTCCTACTTCAAATAAAATAGAGACTTCTCTGTAAAAATCACTGAGGCAATTGAAGTTGTAGAGGAAATGATTCGTTTCAGAGTCCTCCCAATATCCTAATTGACAAAACTCCTGTACAAACCAACGCATGATCATCTGTCAGTATCATAAATTACAAAGTCAATGACCAGTTAAACATGTAATTACAGTATCCTTTTAGAGCAATGTCATCTACCATCTGTTTAATGTTTCTCTTCCATCTTAGGAATGGGGTGGTACAGTGGGGACTGTGAGCTAAGAGTCTTTTAATCAAAGTAATGAGAATTTTAAGTTAAAAAAGGAAAACAAAAGGCTTCAAACACTGTGTACACGAAAGAAAACAAAGGCATCAACATATTACCTTTCCAAGTTCTCTGCAATACATAACTTTTTTTAAGCAGTGTTTTTATTTATTACTCCAATTTACGTTGAAAATTTTTAGTTTTTTTTCTTTCAACTTGTACCATGCTCTGCAGTGTGATCATCTACTTGAACTTGTATGGATATCCCAAGAAGTATACAAGTATTAATTTGAAATCGAAAAGAACTAATTTTTTAGAATTGGCTATGTGAAAAAGTAATAGATCGTAGGACCGTTGTTAGTATATAATAGCATTGTCTTTCAATAAGTAACCTCAATCTAACTTCATGTTTTAATCAAGCAACGAGTTCAAATGGACTCCAAAGAATATCAAATGATTACAATTTGATAAATCTATTTGAGATACAATCCAAATAGTTCAAAACTAAACCATCCCATACACTATATATCTGATCCTACCAATACCTCAATAAACCAAACTATAAGAACCCACAATAATTCAATCCTCAACCCCATAGAAGAATGTTACAAAATGAAATGCAGCAAACCACAACCAGACTATACTTACCTCAATTGAAGATACAATTAACCCTCTCAACCAATGCATAATTCAATTTCTGAAATTAAGATGAAAACCCCATTAAATGATATCCAATACTGCAACAAGCATAAAATGAATAATAAGCATTCCTAATAATAATAGCATGATCCAAAAATTAGACGGGTCTTCCTTGTATTTGGAATCATAATTTATTTTTGGAGCCGAGAAACTACTTCACGTATGTAAATAATAGACAAATCTATTCGACATACATTACAGTATAGCTCCACTTATTGCTTATCTTAGAACAACCCTTGGTAAACAATTTAAACAATAATTCCCACGAAGGAAACTAATGTTCAACTAGCTTGAAGTATGCACATATTTTTTCCTAAAATCAGTGCTTGATAATGAAATACAATTAAACAATCAACAATAAATTGAAAATCACCCTATGCACAGGTGTAATAATAAGAGAATTCACTAAAGCACCTTGGGAGTTTCGAAGGGTTTTGCGAACAGTATTGTATTTGAATGTGTATATGGTGCTTTTCATTGCCAGAGCCAGCCTGTTGTTAATACTGTCATCCTGTTGTTAATACTGTCATAGATAGAAAATGTTAATCGCGAGGCCAAAATTGATAACATTGAATATTGAAGAAAGCACGAAATCAGAGATCAGCCCTAAATCGCAGCGGGTCAACAAAATCCACATAGTTGAGTAATGATACCGAAACTTGAATTTTAATAACATCCCTTCTCAAAGAACGAACAAACCCTAAAAATATTAGCTTTAATATGTGGAAGAAGGTTGAAAATTAGCCCTAAACTTTTGGTTTTAGTTTTATTAGGAGGGAGATGATTGTCGGTTCTTTGAAAATTTTAGTAAAATTTTAGAGGGATATTTTCGTGGAAATACTTGCGGGGGAAATTTTAATTTCAATATTTAAGGGAACAATTTAGGGCACACTTTATAGAGTTGTTTCTAGAATTACAAAGAGATAGTCTTACAGATCGTTGCGCTATGTGTGATAAAGCGTTGTCATTTGTTGCGTGATTAGCAACGCCTAAAGTGTGTTCTCTTTGCATTTTGAAAGCACGTTTTGCAAACGTTGCTCAAATTCCGGGGCCAAAAGTATTCGGCAAAGGCCACTCTTGCAAAAGCGTGCCTATCCATACCTTTGGCAACCCTTTTAAAGCGTTGTTAAAAATAAGTGTGGCTTTAGGCTATATTTGTTGGGGTCCGGATTTTGTCCAGTGATTTTTGTGCAATATTGCTCAATGCTGTGTTGAAATGTTGCCACATGTCCTGTTGAACATCAAATGCTTGAGATGTTTTTTTCCATTATTTAATTAAATGGCAATACATTTCTTGTCAAAGAAATTAGTTAAAAAGTAACGATAGTGACGTCCGCCGTTTCTCCATTCTTAGGCTGTAGCATTCTATCTTGTTTTTCTTTAATTTATTCTGTATTTTATATCATATAGAGGTCGTTTGGTAGAAAAACAGTTATACATGGATTAACAATACATGGATTAGTAATGCAGGGATTAATAATACAAGGATTAATAATGCAGGGATTGTTTTTAGTCACGTGTTTGGTGTATTGTATTATAACTTAAACTTATCTTTGGTATAAAACTGTATAAAGTTTTGTTTCCAATTATACCCTTGAATTCTTATCCATATATTAAAAACAAGGATTTGATGGTGGGTATTTTTGTCATTTCATGGTTTATCCATGTATTAGTAGTAAACATGGTATTACTAATACCATATATACCTTGGTATTAAGTTATACCATATTTGGTGTACTAAATAATACATGGATTACTAATACTTCATTGATTTTTACTACCAAACAAGAGCTAAAACTGAATAATTTTTAATTTATACCCTTAACCTATACACCTTTTTGCAAATTACACCTTAAACTCTTTTTTCTAATGATCCACACCCTAATCTTTCTAATTCCTTGCAATATCATATAAATCCATTTTTTCAATTAATTAGAAGGGTAAAGTAGGAAAAACATGATTAATATTTTTCTAAAACTGATTTTATTTACAAGAAAAATATTTTGGCGGGTATTCTCCCGCGTATCTACCATCTATTTCTTAGCGTAGTGGTTTAGGTTTAAGTCCCAGCCAAAGCTATCTCCAAAGATAAATCTCAACGCTAGCAAGTCTCTGCTTCTCTGGATCAAAGGCAATGCACAAGATCAAGGAAGAGAAATCAAAAGGTACGTCATCTACATAAACATATTCAATCTGCTACAACTCCAAGAAAAGATATATTTTGCTTATGATGAATATGTTATTTGGTATTTGTAACAATATTGATGAGAAAAGGAAAATTGCTTTCAACGAATAATACAATTGAAAACATAGTACATTAATTCATCCCGGAGCACATGTCGATTAGGTTCCAATGGAGGAATCACCAACTTAGACTGAAACAGAGGAAAGAAAACATTAGAGGATGGACAATATAGCGATATAACGTATGAAGACATTATGCTTACCCTTGAAGTGTTGTGGATCACAAAATTATTATTTTCTATTAAATCTTACATGATCTCTCATATTGTGATAGGTAACAATTGTTATCGGTTTACATTGAAGATTCATCATGGAGGTAAATTTGTTGAAGCACCACAGATTTATGTAGGAGGTAAGGTTGACTATATTGAAAACTGTGATCCTAAAAAATGGTCATTACAGACCTTGAACTCAATTGGAACAACAAAATTAGGGTACATTGGCTTACTAGATTGGCACTTCAAGTTACCAGGGACTGATATTGATAATGGTTACATCCAATGCTTGACTGATGAAGATTGCAATCTAATGGTGAAAACACTTCTGGCTAATAGGGTCGCTGATGTATACGTCACACATCCTGAAAATGTGCCAAAAGTACAAAGCCAAGTGAGTTTTACTGAGTTCGGTACAGATAGCAGGGTCCACTTTATTGAGCTGGATAAAGATAATGGAAATAATCAAATTGGCAAATCCAGTGATACAAATATTAACTTAGATGAATCACAGTGGGAAGGAGCAGAATGCAATGAGAATAAAGATAATGATGATGATATGATATTAGAGCATTTCGAGGATGATGAATATAATATGAATGACAATGAAGAACTAGATGATTTAGATACGGATCCTGATTGTGAGTGGCTTGGAGTATGGGGTACAACACAAAAAGACAAAGGGATAGTGAAGCTGAAGAAGAAGAAAGAAAAAATTAGAGTAAAAGAGAATAAAAAGGAAAAATTAACTCAAGAAGGTGGAGTTAGTGCAAAAGAGAAGAAACAAAGAAAACAAAGCAAGAAAGATAAAGTGCTGGAAAAAAATAACAGCACCACATTTGCAGGATTACTACTGAAGCATTCATCTTCATCTTCAGAATATGAGAAGAGTGACAATGAATCTAAATATGATGAATCAGACGACATGGTAAGTCTTAATGGAGAGGACGATGTGGATCAGGAAGATGTGAAGAGAGAAAAAGTTACCTTTATGGCAGCAACCGACTTGGTTGATCCAACATTTAGATTGGGAATGGAATTTACTGGTGCAGCAGAATTTAGAGCAGCTTTGAGAGCGTACTCCATCAAAAATAATCGGGCAATTCGCTTCAAAAAAAAATGAATCTGGTAGAATTTCTGCAAAGTGCTCAGATGGATGTCCATGGCGTATCTACGCCTCTCGAAAGGAGTCAGATGACCCCACAATTGTTGTAAAAACTTTAGTTGATGAACATTCTGACAGTTGCTTGTTTGTTTATGCCAACAAAAATGTGAAGTCTAGGATGATTGCCAAAACATACCTGCATTATTTGAGAAAACATCCAGATGTATCAGTGGGAGATTTCATGGAAACAATACATGAAGAGATGAATGTTGAAGTTTCTGTGAGCCAAGTTTATAGAGCAAAGAAAATAGCTAAGGAGATGATAGAAGGTCATTATAAAGAACAATATGCAAAACTTGAAGACTATTGTGCAGAACTCATGAAGAGGAATCCAGGATCAACTGTGCTATTGGAAACAGAACCACATAATGAGGACAATGAACCTGTTTTTAAAAGAATTTATATCTGTCTTGATGCTTGTAAGAGAGGTTGGAAAGCAGGTTGTAGGCCACTTATTGGGATGGATGGTTGTTTTCTTAAAGGACCGTATGGAGGTCAACTGTTGACAGCAATTGGAATAGATAGTGATAATGGTATGTTCCCTATAGCTTATGCAGTAGTTGAGAAGGAAGATAAGCAGAATTGGAAGTGGTTTCTAAGCTTGTTAGTGGATGATCTGCGCATAAGAAGTAATGCTAACTGGTGTCTTATTACAGATAAACAAAAGGTCAGATTTTTTGTTGCCCATATAATTAAATTATTCAGCCTTTTATCATTAAAGTTAATTATTTCATACTTTTGTAGGGCTTGGAGGGAGCTATATATGAGCTTGTTCCTCAAGTTGAGCATAGACATTGCATAAGGCATTTGTGTAACAATTTCAAGAAAGAGCACAAAGGTTTATCATTGAAGACTAGAGTTTGGAATGCTGCTATGGCAACTTATCTGAGCAAGTACAAATATGAGATGGATATGTTAGAAAAAGAAGATAAAGAAGCTCGAAAGTGGTTTAACAATAAACCTCCCAAATTCTGGAGTAAGTCACATTTTAGAACAACAACAAAGTGTGACATGCTTCTGAATAATCTTTGTGAGTCGTTCAATGGAACAAAACCAATTTTAAGAGCAAGAGAAAAACCTATACTTGGGCTACTTGAAGGGGTCAGAATGTACCTAATGAAGAGAATGAATCAAAAGAGAGAAAGCATACTCAAACACCAAGGTAACAATTTGTTTGAAAGATCTTTTTTTTTTTTTTTTTTTTTTTGTAGTGATTCTAACCATTTTCATCCACTATAGGAAGTTTATGCCCACGAATCCGAAAACTGGTAGAAAAAAGAAAAGCACAGTCAGCTACATCTATTCCTACTTGGGCTGGACAAATGTTATTTCAGGTAAAGACTATGTATGGGGAACAATTTAGTGTTGACTTGAATGAAAAAGCTTGTTCATGCAGAGGATGGGATCTCACCGGGATACCATGCTCACATGCCATGAGCTGCATATTCAACATCAGAGGCAATCCAGAGCAATTCATAAATGACTATTACGAGACGACCACTCAAATGAGGATTTATGAGCCAGTCATTGCTCCAATGGATGGACCTGATATGTGGGAACCCACTGGTTTGCCTGTTGTCAGACCTCCAAATTATGAGCCAAAGAGAGGAAAATTAGCCAAGAATAGGAGAAAAGAGCAAGATGAAATTGAAGCTTCCAAAAGAAAAACCTCTGAGATGAGAAAAAAAGGAACAGGAAAAAAGCAAAAACAAGACACAAGTAAAGTGCAGGATACAACTACAAAAGTTACCAAGTTGAGTAAGAGAGGAAAGTTAGGAAGATGTAGCAAGTGCTTACAAGCTGGCCATAACAAACTAACTTGCAATAAAGAACGCTACTCCTTGAATTCGAGAACCCCATCTCAAGATACTCAGACAGTCCAAGAACAGTCCAAAATTGCTACAACTCAGTCTGAGCAAAGTACTCAAATCCATTATGAGTCCAATTATTCGACTGGGCAGATAAATAAACCTTCCAAATTTTGTGTAAGTATGAATCTTCATATCGTGCAAATTGAATATTCTTAGAGACAATTTTACAATTTCATATTTTTAATTTGTAGCCTCAAAAGCCAAGGGAGGATGATTCATTTCAAAGGATTACGAAGGTTCAAATTGGCAGCACAATGATAAATGCTGAGAAGTACATGTGGAATGGGAGGAATTGTGTAACATTACAAGGGCTTCAAAATGCAGGTGCTACAATGATGTCTAAGAAGAGGGACATTCACATGGAGGAAACTGATTAACTAACTCATAAGGGAGCTAGTCGCAGAGAGTCGCATCAAGAAGAAGTTTACTTTTTTAGATTATCCAAGTTAATTCAGCTACAGATCTAGTGATACATTTACTTTTGTTTCTTTTTGTTAAGTAAATGATACTTTAGTCGTTTTATCCTACTTAAACAAATGTTGTCAGATTTCAATTACACACCAGAAAGAAACAAATGACAGGCGGGCTAGGGGTTTTGGGGTGGACGAGGGAGGGGTGAGGCTTTGGAAGTATTTCACTTGCTCAATTATGTCTGTTACCAGACTACATACAATTAATTAACCAAGAATGTTCAGAGGAGAAAGATTTATACTAACATAAACAATGACATAAAATCTATGATTTCTCAAATAAGTAAACATAAATTAGATAAGAAATGAAAGAATACCTGTTCCAGCAGCTGCGTCTTCAACTGGAATTTGAGAATATCTGACATTCCGTTAAGATCGAAGATGCTTCGAATGGGGGCACTTACAAAAGTGTCTTTCCAAATCTATCATATTAATTTCTCTAGGAAGGCTTAAAGAATAGATAAATTTTACTGTAGTTCTCTAGATGTGTAGAATCATCCGCACCGAAAATTAACTCTGTAGAATGGTTGCGAACTCCATGGAAAGGTTATTTCTTTTCGTTTTGTTTTGTTCAATGGAAGCTGAGTGTTTGGACTTTGGTGAAAGAGGAGCTAATGTCTAGCGTTTAATTTTTTCCATTGGTGGTACATGGTTAAATGGACTTTAGCTGTAAAGTTTCTTGGAGTTCGTGTTTTGAGAAGATAAACCAACAGCAAGCTAGTTAGTTAACATTTCTTTTACTTTTAAATTTAAATTATTTGTTTTGTTTTATTAATTATGTTTTTCCTATTTTACCCTTCCAATTAGTTGAAAAAAAATGGATTTTTATGATATTGCAAGGAAGTAAGGAGAATAGGGTGTGGATCATTAAAAAAAAGAGGTTAAGGTGTAATTTGCAAAAAGGTGTATAGGTTAAGGGTATAAATTAAAAATTATTCGCTAAAACTTAATACATGGATTAAGTTAGTCAATACCTTATACCAAACGACCTCATAGTGTTTTTATTTGTGCATTGATGTTTCTGAGCAAACGTGTAGTGGATTAGGAGACCACATGGAGGGACCCACTGGGACTAAAGAATGCTACAGCCTAAGAATGGACAAACGGCGGACGTCACTATCGTTACTTTTTAACTAATTTTTTTGACAAGAAATGTATTGCCATTTAATTAAATAATGGAAAAAAACATCTCAAGCATTTAATGTTCAACAGGACACGTGGCAACATTTCAACACAGTATTGAGCAATATTGCACAAAAACCACTGAACAAAATTCGGACCCAATTTTTTGTACTGTTGCTTCTTGTTGGCTAATAGGACTAAAATTTTAGATCATCATATTACTTCTTGTAAACATCAACCATGAAACTTGGCTTAATTTCTTTCTTTCTTCTACCTTCTTTTCTCAACTAAATTGAGTTGGTGTAGTTCTACCTTCTTTTCTCAACTAAATTGAGTTGGTACTACACCGCATCACTTCCCAAATAATAAATACATTTCGTGGCATCAGAGTCCACAAATATCAGTTTTGTGGGCTAGACAAATTGAAAACACCTATGGTGGGAAAAAAAATTCAGCATGTCATTACTAAGTGCAAAACCATCTAAATGTTGAATGCAGATAATCACAAAATTTGTTTGATTTCAAATCATGATGCTCACTTGTAAATTAGAGAGGGGACGCTCACTTGCAAGTCCTTTATCATTCTTTACAAAAGAAAATTTTACTCAAACTCAACTCCAAAAAGTGACATCATTTTGTACATTTCTTCACTAATGTTGCAACTGGAATCCAATATCGGAAAATGAATTCGTGAAACTCTATAGATTTTATAATCATGTATTTTACTGGAGTATTTGATTTGTCTTTAGAACTATTCAGTATTCACGAATCCTTAGCCATATCTGTAATGCCTAAAGATAAAAAGAATGGATGTTAATAGTCTAATTTTCTATAATTAGCAGTATTTTGAAATTATAAAATAAAATAAAATAAAATTAAAGTTTACATAAGAGAAAATATAAATTTGCTTGTATGGTCAGCCAAATGATTAACTTTTAATTCAGGTCAAGTACTTCTTTCCACCATTAGTCATTAGAAGCAGACCAACAAATGCACATTTCTTAACTAAATAATCTATGCGATCTACAGTTTATATAAAATGTAAATGCTCCTAAAACTTAAATAGAATAGTATAATAACTCAAGATCAACCAAATTTATTTGTCGGATAAGCTTCTTTCCTTAAGCTACATAATTTAATTCTAAATCAATGATTTCTAAAGTAAATAGAATCAAATATTTACATACTAATCAAAAAAAATCTACAGAAAAACCATGCAGAACTCATCGATCCACATACAAACGAGAAAATTTTGGAAAAGTTTGAGATAAATCTAGAAGGTTAAGTAGTAAAGGAGCGATTTTTGAAACAACAATGGACTTTAGAACATGAATATGACCAATAACTATTAAGTTGAAGACTAATACTTGCTCATGTTGCAAGTAGGTATTGATGCACGAGTCCAGAGAGCTCCATGCGTAATACACATGTTTAGAAGTGATGGATTAGAGCCATTAAATATTGTAGTACAATTTAAGAATGCTTTTCGTACAACCTTTTGATGCCGTGTTCGTACACTCCTTCACCACTTATCATATCATACTATTCTAAAAGAGCCAACCCCTTAAGTAAAAAGTAAGTGACCATTTTACCTTTTAGATATTGTTAGAACTTTCAATTATTATTTAATAAAAAGAAATAGTTCAATAACGAAAAAAATGTATAATCAGATTAAATATTAGCTATTTAGGAAGTTTTTAACTCAAATCTAAATTAATTGATAAGGTCCACGCGCAAAGTGCGTCCCCAAAAACTAGTTAATATAAAAGTGGGAATCCCCTTAGTTAAAAGTGAAACACCATTTTGCCCTTAGTTAAATTTTATTTTTAAAAAGTCCTAAGCTTATTATAGTTTTTGCACAACAAAATTAACTGCATGTTATGCTGTTAAATAATCTTTTCCCTTAAAAAAAGATGCATGCAAAATATAGACGCTTCGTTATCCGAAAAGAAAATTTTAAAACCTACGAAGGGAAGCAAACTCTTCATATAACTGCTTAAAACATACGAAGAGAAGCCAACTCTTCATATGACTTTTGAAGAATAAACGCCTGATTCAATTTGAGTCTCTCTTTGTCATCCCCTTTCATTGATTTTTTTCCTCCAAATTTTATTTTCTCTGTAGTGTGATCTTTATATCTCTAATTTAGTCTCTTCTATTTGTTCTCTTAACATGAAATGTTACTAAAAACCGAGAAAAAAATGACAATTTAGTGAAGGAGCAGCAAGATACCGAACTTGAAAGTTTATACTGATGATCGAAGAGTGAGGATTTGACCAAATGGTTAGGTTTAATTTCTATTTTACTTGAATCAAGTTTTTTTTTTTTTTCGAGATAATGAGATGACAAACTCGAATCATGTCCCATGTTTCAAGCTAAATCATTTTGTACATTGATATTGGCTTTCGATAAGACTATACTTTCTATGTTTGGTTGATGTTCACATAGCCGAAGTGACGAAGTTTATGTATAGATATAGATCTTTCCCATTATAATCTTCTTTCAAGTTATTCATTTTTTTTAATAATTGATGTAAATTTACTTTACTCAACTAACGAACTGCATTTAATATCTATCCAGGCATTTGTTGAAGTGTCTGACTAAAGCTGTGGCATAGTCCTGATATCTACATGGTTCAAACATTATGAAATTATTCGGCCAGTATGACTGATGAAGAAATTTCTGAGATATCTCCTTTTACAACAAGAAATCCAGCAACTCTTTATTTCCTCGACTTCACTTTTTTCAGGTAGTCGTAGTTTGCACTTACGAAAATGAATGAGGTCTTCTTGGCGATTGGTTATTTTAATTTAATTTGATGTATTCGTTTTTCAACCCGATTGATAAAAACTGGAACATTTAATTTGAGGACATGTGTAACGACCTCAAATAGTCGTTTTGGGAATCGGGACCTCGATTTGCATGTCAACAATTCCAAAAGCTTTGTAAGGTCCATTATGACATGCGTGAAATTTTTTAGCTAAAACGAACTTTGTTAGATAGGTATCGGAGAAAGGCATCCGTTTCGGATATTCGTTAAGGCTAAAAGAGGTTTCAGAGCTCGATTTGAGCAAATGAGCTCTGATGTGAAATCTGAAAGTTGCGTTAGGTTCGTATGGTAATTTATGACCTGTAGCAACCTTCAGAAGTGAAAACGGACCTCGTTTGATAGGACTTTTGATAAAGTCTTCGTTGCGGAAGTTTAAAAAGATTAAAAGAGGTTTTCGAGCTCGATTTGAGTAAACGAACTCCGATGAGAGATCTGAGGGTTCCGTTAGGTTCGTATCGTCATTTGTGAATTGTAGCAACTTTCGAATTTGGATTCCGGGGTCGTTTGATTAAAATTCGCTATTTTGGCAAAAGTCGAAATTTGATCCTTTTTCGTGGGACCCACTTTTTTAGTCCTAGAGATCCGAATTGAGTTTCGTCTTGATGAGCATGTCATACAAGTCCTGTATGACTTGTGTAAAAAATTTGGGGCCATTCCGAGCTTCGTAGGGTCCCGTTTTGACCCAAAAACAGTGGCCGACCTGGTGCAAAGCCAAAAAAAAAAACTGCTGAATTCTGTTTTTACTGTTCAGCCGGAAAGAAATCGATTTTGCAGATCAATCCATAAGGAATTGGAAAAACGTCAAAACATGAGTTGTGGTTCTAATACCACCAACCTCGTATCATTTGGATATTTCTATGAAAAGTTATGGATATTTTACTGAAAGCTATCCAGTGAGGTACAATTTGGACAACATGTGGTACAACTCTTTAAAGATGCGAGCTGCTATATATACTAGGGCGGGCATTCATTTTTATTTTCATGTTTTGAGCTTCTAAAAGTGATTCCAAGGGGAATTTGAAGTACCAAAATCATTCCTAAACACAAGGTAACTATTCTTACCCATTTTTAACGCTTTAATCCGAGGATCAAAGTGACGATCCTTGGAAAGAGGGTTTGAACCCTAGATTTGTGAAATGGGAAAAATGACCGAGTTGGACTCGGATGTACAATAATGGTACTTTTGGACTCGTGGGAGTATGGGGAGTCTGGAAACATAAATTTTATGGGTTTTTGGGTACGTCCGACCCGGGAGTATTTTTGTAAATTGCCTCTTAAATTGCGTAAGGGCTTAGAATCCCTTCCTCACTTGCTTACGGGTGCGACACTATTTCTTTGGCTCAGAGAGGAGTCTTACGGAGGCACATCGTTTGGGAAATGAGGTCGTTCCTTAGCCACTTGAGCCGATTTTGAGGTAAGTGAGACTTGACCTCTATTTTGCTTGCGGATAAGATTTGATCTTGCTAAGTAAGATGTCGAGTACTTAATTGACTAGCATTGTCTAATATATAGTATTATGTACTACTCGTTATATTTATACAAAAAGGAGAAAGCACAAACGTGACTTGTGTATAGTCGATGTTGTGTGCCGGTGTATTATTGATATGCTCTAGGGACAGAGGCCGGTGGTGCGTTATGACCTAGAAGCAAAATTCCATCTAGCGACAGAGGCCGGTGGTGTGTTATGACCTAGATGTGGAGACTTATAGGGACAGAGGCTTGTGGTGCGTTATGACCTATAAGTAAAGTTGTTTATAGGGACAGAGGCCTGTGGTGCGTTATGATCTATAAACAAAGCCGCACAGGGTGTGTGCTTATGCTATGTGCTAGGTATATCATTACCTATATGGTATGCGAGATATATCATCGTCATGCTGTGTGTTTATTATATTATTGCTTATGCCATAGTATCAATATAATATTGTATATGCTGCCTATATTATGTATCTTTATATTATTGACCATGTTATGTATTCGCGTATTATTGCTTGTGTTGTTGTATAATTATATTATCGCATATAATGTTTATGGGTTACTGTAAAGGTGTGGATTGTACTTCCGTTATCTGCTTATGCATTATCAAAGACTTGTCCCGAAAGGGTAATTTTGCGGGCCTGTCGATGATCTTACTGGGCTTTGGCTCATAACTTACTGTTTAAATGTGCAGATCCTTCTGCTAGTCAGACAGCTGGACTTATCTGATCCGTTCGAGGCTGTGGCTATTTTTGCTTGAGGTGAGCCAACCGCATGGTTCGCGGTGGCATACTGTCTGATCCACCTTAGTGTTTAGTCGCTTTCTATATCTTGTATTATATATTATATATATCAGATGTCAGAATTCGCAGATGCTCTATTGACACTGTATTTCGGGTGGATGTCTACACCTACATTTTATTGAAATATTTCTATCTAAATTATCATTATGAGTCAGTTTAATTATTCTTGGTTCGCCTAAGGATGTAACACTTAGGTGCCATCACGGTCCCGAAAATTGGGTCGTGACAAATTGGTATCAGAGCCCTAGGTTGTAAGTCGAGTCTTAGGGAGTCAATGGAGCAGTGTCCGAGCAGAGTCTTGTTTATGGGTATGTTGTCGACCATACTTATAAGCGAGAGGTTGCAAAGGCATTTTAGGAAGAGTTGTTTCCCTTCATTTCATCTCTTCTCGTGCTATGATGCTTACATAGGTGCTAATCCTTTAATGTGATTATGACAGATGGTGAGAACGCGATCGTCCTCTGCTTCGGGAGCTGGTGACGCACTGACTGAGTCGGTCTGTGGGAGATCTGTGCTTAGCACACGGACTGGTGCGCGGGCACCTACTCAGCCGAGAGCGGCTACTACCAGAGCTTCTGTGGGCAGACCTCCTGCTGCCAGACAGACTAGTACAGTGCCACCGGTGTCTTCTGAGATACCTGTCACACATGTCCCATCGACTATGCCTTCTTTTGTGCCGGGTACAACGATATCTATTTCTGCAGATGTTCTATTGTGGATGATGGGCATGCTTGGATCTCAGGCCTCGCCTATGGGCGATATGCTAGTACCTTCTGCGGTACCCCAGCCAGTTACTCCAGCTATGAGTGCGCCGACTCCTGAGGCTACTCCGGTGATTCCTCAGTCTACTCCAGTTATTAGTCCTATTGCTCAGCCTTCCACTTTGGCTCCTCAGTCGGGTATTCAGTTGTGTCATTCTATTCCTGCTCTTTCTATGAGTGACGAGGAGGTAGCTCGGAGGATTGAGTCCTTTATGAAGCTCAAGCCTCCCGAGTTCGATGGTACCCCAGCTACTTGCACTGCCCAGAGGTATATTCAAAAATGTGAGAAGATATTTTCTGTATTGGGTACTAGGGACACCCTTGAGGTGAGATGTGCTTCTTTCCGTTTGTCCGGTGATGCCGAGACTTGGTGGTTTTCTATGATGAGACAGAGGTCGAGTGATCTTCCTCCCTTGACTTGGACCGAGTTCGTTGCTATGTTTATGAGTAGATTTGTGCCTCAGAGTCATCTTGATGCCCAGAGACGCGAGTTTGAGTTATTGAGACAGGGAGGCATGTCCGTGACTGCTTATGATACCAGATTTTTAGAGTTATCTCAGTATGCGCCTGCTATGGTTATGCTGGAGAGAGACAAGGTTCTTAGATTTGTTGAGGGTCTTCACCCTCGTCTTCAGGTGGCTGTTGCCTCACATATTGGTAACAAGTCTTATTATGATGTGGTTGATATTGCGTGGTGTATGGAGGACATTCATGCTAGAGCAGATGCAGAGAGGGCGAGCAAGAGGGTGCGATATTCTGGTACTTCTAGTTGCCCCTCACATGGTGGCCAGAGTTTTCGTGGTCATACTCAGCCTAGGCTTCCCCAGGCCACTGCTTTACCATCTCAGGGTACTTCGTCGGGTGTTCAGAGGCCTCAGCCGTCTCAGAGGCGTGGGGATTCATCTCAGTCTGTTCCACCTGTTTGTGGGAGATGCCGTCAGAGGCACTATGGGAGGTGCAGGCCCGGAGGTGGACGCGAAGGAGGCGGTAGTAAGGCTTGTTACCAGTGTGGGGATCCCAGGCACTTTGTTAGGGATTGCCCCTATGTTACTTCATCTGGACCTACCTCCGCGGGACATCAGAGTTCTACTGCTATGGTTCGGTCTTCTCCTCAGGCAGCTAGGCCTGTCACTCAGGTTCCTCCTAGGCAGCCGGTTCAGAGAGCTCCTGGTCCTGGAGGTTCAGCTCAGGTTTTTGCTATGACACGCCAGGATGCCGAGGCATCCAATGATGTGATCACAGGTACTCTTTCTGTTTGTGGCCGCAGTGCCTTTGCCCTTATAGATCCGGGATCTACTTTCTCTTATGTGTCTCCTGGATTTTCACCTTGCTTGAGCAAGGATCTGGTTTTTATTGATGCTCCATTTATGGTGGCAACGCCTGTCGGAGATCCTATATGTGTAGATAAAGGGTATCGGGAGTGTGTGATTTCTATTTGTGGTGTTGAGTCTCTAGTAGACTTGATGTTGCTAGATATGGTGGAATTTGATGTGATCATGGGCATGGATTGGTTGGCATCCTGTCACGCGACGTTGGATTGCCATGCCAAGTCCGTGACTATAGGTGCCGAAGGTGAGCCTAAGGCTATTTGGAAGGGTTCCAGGTCTTCTCCGAGGAACAAGATCATATCATTCATGAAGGCTCAGAAGATGATAGCTCGCGGGTGCGGAGGGTATATTGCTTCTATTAGAGATGTTCGAGTGGAGGAGGTATCTATTGATCGAGTACCGGTAGTATGCGAGTATCCGGAGATCTTTCCGGATGACTTGTCGGGTTTGCCTCCTATGCGGGAGATTGAGTTCTGTATTGATATATTGCCAGGTACTCAGCCTATATCTATTCCTCCATATCGTATGGCTACTGCTGAGTTGAGGGAATTGAAGGAGCAAATTCAAGATTTGCTTGATAAGGTTTTCATTAGGCCCAGTGTGTCTCCTTGGGTGCTCCGGTTCTTTTTGTAAAGAAGAAGAATAGTTCTATGCGCATGTGTATTGATTATCAGCAATTGAACAAAGTGACTATCAAGAATAGGTATCCTTTACCGCGTATAGATGATTTATTTGATCAGCTTCAGGGTGCTACTCATTTTTCCAATATTGACTTGAGATCGGGGTATCATCAGTTGAGGATTCAGTCTGAGGATATTTCTAAGACTGCTTTCCGTACGAGATATGGGCACTATGAGTTTCTTTTCATGTCATTTGGGCTTACAAATGCTCCGGCCGCCTTTATGGATCTTATGAACCGTGTGTTCAAGCCATATCTTGATTCTTTTGTTATTGTGTTCATTGATGACATCCTTATATATTCAAGGAGCCGAGGGGAGCATGAGCATCACTTGAAGATTATCCTTCAGACCTTGAGAGACCATGAATTGTATGTTAAATTCTCTAAATGTGAGTTCTGGCTGGATACCGTGTCATTCCTGGGTCACGTGGTGACCAAGGACGGTATTGGTGTTGATCCCAAGAAAGTGGAGGCCGTTCAGAATTGGCCTAGGCCTACTTCTCCTACAGAGATTCGGAGTTTCTTAGGCTTGGCAGGTTATTATCGGCGATTCGTGGATGGATTTTCTTCCATATCAGCACCACTGACTAAATTGACGCAGAAGAATGTTCCTTTTCTAAAGTCTGCTGCTTGTGAGTCTAGCTTTCAGAGGCTCAAGACTGTCTTGACTACAGCACCTATATTGGCCTTGCCTAGTGGATCCGGGGGATTCACAGTCTATTGTGATGCTTCCGGTATTGGCTTAGGTGGTGTTTTGATGCAGAATGGCAAGGTGATAGCTTATGCCTCGAGACAACTGAAAGTGCATGAGAAGAACTACCCTGTCCACGATCTAGAGTTATTGGCGGTGGTATTTGCATTGAAGTTGTGGAGGCATTATTTATATGTGAGCCTTGTGAGATTTTCACTGATCATAAGAGTCTCCAGTATCTGTTCACCCAGAAGGACTTGAACGGGAGACAGCGCCGATGGTTGGAGTTGCTTAAGGATTATGACATCGTTATTCGGTATCATCCCGGGAAAGCTAATGTTGTGGCTGATGCTCTGAGCAGGAAGTCTATGGGTAGCCTTGCCTATCTTGATGTTGATATGAGACCACTAGCTCGAGAGTTGCAGGCCTTGTCCATTAGTGGAGTGCGATTTGATGATTCTGTGCCAGACCGAGTTTTTGCTTATATAGGGACTCAGTCATCCCTAGCTTCCCAGAGCAAGGAAAAGCAATTTGATGATTCATATTTGCGTGATATTCGAGATAGAGTTTTAAGTAGGGGAGTGACCTCATTTATGATCGGAGATGATGGTGTACTGCGGCTCAACGGTCGGTTGTGTGTTCCGAATTGGGGAGTTGAGGCAGCTGATATTGGCAGAGGCACACAGTTCTCGGTATTCTATTCATCCTGGTATTACGAAGATGTATCGAGATCTTCGGGAGTTATATTGGTGGAAGGGAATGAAGAGAGATGTTGTTGATCATGTGTCTCGGTGCTTAAATTGTCAGCAGGTAAAGTATGAGCATAGAAGACCAGCCGGGGTGACTCAGTCCATGCCGATTCCGGAATGGAAATGGGAGCATATTACTATGGACTTTGTGGTTGGATTGCCTTTGACCTTGGGCAAGCATGATTCAGTACGGGTAGTGGTGGGTCGTCTCACCAAGTCAGCTCATTTCATCCCCGTGAGGACTACTTATTCATCGGAGCGCTTAGCTCGTATCTTTATCGAGCAGATTGTGAAATTGCATGGTGCTCCAGTCTCTATTATATCAGATCGCGGTACTCAGTTCACAGCTCAGTTCTGGAGATCATTTCAGAAGGAGCTGGGTACCCGAGTGGATCTTAGCACCGCATTTCATCCTCAGACTGATGGTCAGTCCAAGAGGACCATCCAGATTCTTGAGGATATGCTGAGGGCTTCTGCTATTGACTTTGGAGGCCATTGGGACAGTTATTTGCCTATAATAACAGTTATCAGTCTTCTATCCAGATGGCTCAGTTTGAGGCATTATATGGCCGTCGATGTCGTTCTCCAGTTGGTTGGTTTGAACCTAGAGAGGTGAAGGTGTTGGGTCCGGATCTAGTTCAGCAGACCTTAGATAAGGTCCGAATCATTCAGGATCGACTCCGTGCAGCTCATAGTCGACAGATATCTTATACGGATCGGAGGAGGAGAGATTTGGTGTTTATGGTAGGTGACCGGGTGTTTCTTAAAGTATCGCCGATGAAGGGTGTTATGAGATTCGGGAAAAAGGGCAAGCTTAGTCCGAGGTTCATTGGTCCTTTTGAGGTCTTGGAGCGCATTGGCGCTGTTGCATATAGGCTTGCTTTGCCTCCATCTCTGTCAGTTCATCTGGTATTCCACGTATCTATGCTCCGAAAGTATGTTCATTATCCATCCCATGTGATTGATATGGCTTCTATCAAGATCGACGAGGACTTGGCTTATTTGGAGGAGCCGATTGCTATTGCTGCTAGAGAGATCCGTAAGCGAAGGTCGAAAGAGATCCCGTTGGTTAAAGTGCTATGGAAGAATCGTCCTAGCGAAGAGGCCACTTGGGAACTCGAGTCCGACATGAGGGAGAAGTATCCTCGCCTTTTCGATAATTCAGGTTTGATTTCAATCTCTAAAGCCTGAAAGTTATGTTGTTGTTTATGATTTCGGATAGTAGCGAGAGTCCTCGAAATTCGTGTAATTGTTTTTGTGAAAATCTGAATATTACCTTAGACTCAGGCTCGTCCGAGGACGAACGAGAGTCTAAGTGGGGGAGAATGTAACGACCTCAAATAGTCGTTTCGGGAATCGGGACCTCGATTTACGTGTCGACAATCCCAAAAGCTCCGTAATGTTCATTATGACATGCCTGAAAATTTTTAGCTAAAACGAACTTTGTTAGATAGGTATCGGAGAAAGGCATCCGTTTCGGATATTCGTAAAGGCTAAAAGAGGTTTCAGAGCTCGATTTGAGCAAATGAGCTCTGATGTGAAATCTGAAAGTTGCGTTAGGTTCGTATGGTAATTTATGACCTGTAGCAACCTTCAGAAGTGAAAACGGACCTCGTTTGATAGGACTTTTGATAAAGTCTCCGTTGCGGAAGTTTAAAAAGGTTAAAAGAGGTTTTCGAGCTCGATTTGAGTAAACGAACTCCGATGAGAGATCTGAGGGTTCTGTTAGGTTTGTATCGTCATTTGTGACTTGTAGCAACTTTCGTATTCGGATTCCGGGGTCGTTTGATTAAAATTCGCTATTTTAGCAAAAGTCGAAATTTGACCCTTTTCCGTGGGACCCACTTTTTGAGTTCTAGAGATCCGAATTGAGTTTCGTCTTGACGAGCATGATACACAAGTCCTGTATGACTTGTCTTAAAAATTTGGGGTCATTCCGAGCTTCGTAGGGTCCCGTTTGGACCCAAAAACAGTGGCTGACCTTGTGCAAAGCCAAAAAAAAACTGCTGAATTCTGTTTTTACTGTTCAGCCGGAAAGAAATCGATTTCTCAGATCAATCCATAAGGAATTGGAAAAACGTCAAAACATGAAAGTTGTAGCTCTTTGAGTTGTGGTTCTAATGCCACCAATCGCGTATCATTTGGACATTTCTATAAAAAGTTATGGATATTTTACTGAAAGCTATCCAGTGAGGTACAATTTGGACAACATGTGGTACAACTCTTTAAAGCTACGGGCTGCTATATATATTAGGGCGGGCATTCATTTTTATTTTCATATTTTGAGCTTCTAAAAGTGATTCCAAGGGTAATTTGAAGTACCAAAATCATTCTTAAACACAAGGTAACTATTCTTACCCATTTTTAACGCTTTAATCCGAGGATCAAAGTGACAATCCTTGGAAAGAGGGTTTGAATCCTAGAGTTGTGAAATGAGAAAAATGACTGAGTTGGACTCGGGTATGTACAATAATGGTACTTTTGGACTCGTGGGAGTATGGGGAGTCCGGAAACATAAATTTTACGGGTTTTTGGGTACGTCCGACCCGGGGGTATTTTGGTAAATTGCCTCTTAAATTGCGTAAGGGCTTAGAATCCTTTCCTCACATGCTTACGAGTGCGACACTATTTCTTTGGCTCAGAGAGGAGTCTTACGGAGGCACATCGTTTGGGAAAGGAGGTCGTTCCTTAGCCACTTGAGCCGATTTTGAGGTAAGTGAGACTTGACCTCTATTTTGCTTGCGGATAAGATTTGATCTTGCTAAGTAAGATGTCGAGTACTTAATTGACTAGCATTGTCTAGTATATAGTATTATGTACTACTCGTTATATTTATACAAAAAGGAGAAAGCACAAACGTGACTTGTGTATAGTCGATGTTGTGTGCCGGTGTATTATTGATATGCTCTAGGGACAAAGGCCGGTGGTGCGTTATGACCTAGAAGCAAAATTCCATCTAGGGACCGAGGCCGGTGGTGCGTTATGACCTAGATGTGGAGACTTATAGGGACAGAGGCTTGTGGTGCGTTATGACCTATAAGTAAAGTTGTTTATAGGGACAGAGGCCTGTGGTGCGTTATGACCTATAAATAAAGCCGCACAGGGTGTGTGCTTATGCTATGTGCTAGGTATATCATTACCTATGTGGTATGCGAGATATATCATCGTCATGCTGTGTGTTTATTATATTATTGCTTATCCCATAGTATCAATATAATATTGTATATGCTGCCTATATTATGTATCTTTATATTATTGACCATGTTATGTATTCGCGTATTATTGCTTGTGTTGTTGTATAATTATATTATCGCATGTAATATTTATGGGTTACTGTAAAGGTGTGGATTGTAATTTCGTTATCTGCTTATGCATTATCAAAGACTTGTCCCGAAAGGGTAATTTAGCGGGCCTGTCGATGATCTTACTAGGCTTTGGCTCATAACTTACTGTTTAAATGTGCAGATCCTTCTGCTAGTCAGACAGCTGGACTTATCTGATCCGTTCGAGGCTGTGGCTATTTTTTCTCGAGGTGAGCCAACCGCATGGTTCGCGGTGGCATACCGTCTGATCCACCTTAGTGTTTAGTCGCTTCCTACATCTTGTATTATATATTATATATATCGGATGTCAGAATTCGTAGATGCTCTATTGACACTGTATTTCGGGTGAATGTCTACACCTGCATTTTATTGAAATATTTCTATCTAAATTATCATTATGAGTCAGTTTAATTATTCGTGGTTCGCCTAAGGATGTAACACTTAGGTGCCATCACGGCCCCGAAAATTGGGTCGTGACAACATGGTTGATGTAGTTAATGATGATTTATTTTACTATCTTTTTGTCAAAATATGTGTTTAAAATGATTTTAGATAACGAAAGACCTTTTTGTACGTCTATTGTTCATAATCTCTTTGGTCATGAAGTTGTAGAGATGCTAAATACAATGTATTTGGATGCATTCCTTATCGCACGTTGAGGATATGCATATTAGGGCCAAAAGATTGAAATTCATGCTACATATAGAGTTGAAAACAAAACTAAAAACTTACCTTATGTATTTCGCTGTACAACTAATTATTCTATTATGTTATTTCAATGCATGTCAAAGATGCATTGAGGTATAGTTCTGGATACTCTGAAACTTATTCCATGTATTTGTTGCTCTCTTAAGGTTTAATCTTATAAAACAAGCATAATGATTAAATATGAATCATATAAGCAAAGGTAATATTAGTGAAATATTGGGATACATAGATAGTGTTGAATTTTCGCCTAGAAGCAATTTCAGAATTCCTTTTTCAGTTCATTACTTATTACTTACTACTCAGAGTTGGTGGACGAAAAGTTTTTTTTTAATAGCCACATTATGATACTTTACTTCTTGTTTACCAGATTTTCTAAGATGTTATAAATTTCTACTTTAATAGGAGTATGTAGTATTTCATTGTTATGATCTGCTAAACCAAAATTTCACGCTGTACTTTTAAGTGTGTTAGTAACCTGCATAATTCAGCTAAAGTTAAAGAACATTCATCCGGTCCTTACGACCTGAAATGATATTACTCTTTAAAATGATTAGACATATTCATCTATTTTTAGTTTCATGAGATTAAATCAGGATACTCACCTCCATTTCAATTTTTTTATTTATAAATTTATATATATAGAGAATTCATTATCGTGATCAGAATTGGTTAGGCTTTCAAATTACTGAATTTCATTTTGAATTTGATTGCATCCTTTGTCTGTAACAATGTCAATGTTCATAGCATAAATCAATAATTTGAAATGAAACTTTTAATGTATTTGTTTGTCTTTTATATAATCAAACAATTTTTTAAAAATATTCCTATTTAGTGTGATTTTAGTGGTTGATATTAAACAATTATTATGATATGATTCTACAACGTTCTGTACTGTATGATTCGGAGTACACGTGCAATGCACGTGCCGGGAAACTAGTATATAATATATATATATACTTCATAGATCCAAGGCATTGATCACATACTCCTTATCTGATGCAATCCAAAATATGCGGAAGCTACAAACGATACGATAATGCGAAAAAGATAAAGGTAACGATAAAAACGAGACGAGACGAGACTCGAACGATTACCTAAGTAGCAACGAGGAACTTGTCTCGCTACACCTCGGGGAATGTCAAGGAATCACCTACGCTATGCAACTATCCTCAAGAGATACTTGACACTTGCAAATAGAATGATCAAAGGTGGATGAAGTTCAAATTGGATTCCACCAATTGAATTCAAGTTCCCAACAAGGGTTCAAATGAGAGCATAGCTCAAGTTTCATCAATATTCAAGATTGTGTAAATGAAATGAAAGACTAAGGAAGACATTTATAGTCTTCTACAATGCATAATGAAAGGTCTAAAATACCCTTAAAGTGGTTCAAAACAATAGAAGTAAACTAGGGCTATACTTGGAATTACACCCTAAAATAGTGGAAATCTCGGATGAAGGCTCAGGGAACTAGGCGCCCCGCCTACTTGGGGAGGCGGTCCGCCTCTGCAAGGCTTGCAGGAGCTGCACAGGGGAGTGGGCGGTCCGCCTATTGCACTAGGCGGTCCGCCCAGTGAGAGATCCAGAGAGTGACAATAAATCAGGCGGTCCGCCAACTTGGGGAGGCGGTCCGCCCCTTCCTGAAGCCTCTTGAGGCGCCTCACTTTGTGTCTCTTGAGCCTCTCCTTTGGGTCTAAACGGTCCCCCTTCCATGGTGCTCCAATGCATAATCTTCAAGGTTGTTCCGGAGCCCTTCACTTGCATCCTTTGTGCCCTTCAAGCTTGGCTCTTGATGGTTGGTGCTTTGGCTCTAATTTTCCCGGCATCATCCTCCCCTTCTTGAAAGGATTTCGTCCTCGAAATCAAACCATCAAGTCCTACAATCAAAGACAAGCACAAACAAAAACAAAACTCCTACTACAAGAGTAGGTTAGTGCCACAAGTGTGGGAAAACACACTCTTATTGTACAACCAAGTATCAATAGCAATAAAGAAGTTCACGTTCCCGAGGGAACTAGAAATTACTTTGTTCCACAGAGAAGTGCACCCAACACAAGAACAAACAAAGAGATCAATAGTGCGTGAGTTATGCAAAAGCAAGCTATCAAAATCCCTATGATCCCTAAGTTCAAGATTAGCACACCAAGACTTTCCACTACACGAGTAGGTAAGTCCAACAAGAGTGAATGCAAGTGATGTGGAAAATTCACACTTGTGATGGAGCCAAGTATCAATACAAATCAAAAAGCTTATGTCCCCAAAGGAGACAAAAAGTTTTTGGCTCCATAGTGACAAGCACTCGCATCCATAACAAACAAAGAGATCATTAGGACATAAAACATTCAAGATTAAGCAATCAAAGTTCCTATGACCCCTAAGCTCATGATCAACACACCAAACCTTCAATGCAATTCTTTCACAATGTGGCATAATGGTTTTGGCATGCTCAATTCTCAAAGTGTGGTTAACATGTGGGATGGGATAGGCAAAGTAGTGCAATTCACAATTAGCATCAAATACCCCACTCCCCTTCTTAAGAGCTCTTATACTCACACTAAGAGATTCCTCCTCACTTCTAATTTCATCCTCAAGACAACCCCTCTCACAAGGTAAGCTCTCAAGGAAGGTATTGTTAATGGCCTCTTCATCATCATAACCCGAACCAACAAGAGTAGGGTCACTAGAAGAATCATCTACCTCACTCGAAGCTTCAAACAAAGAGTTGTCTTTGGGATCAAATCCCTCACACCACGGAGGTTCCATTTCTTCCTCAACTCTAGTCCGATACAAATCATCTTCACAATTAAAGAGGCCCTCACGCAATGGGAATGTAAAAGCATGCACCTCAATTTCATAGTCAAACAAAGGCATCGTATCAAGACTAGGTTCTTTGCTCTCGCTTGAGGAGTCATCATAGACAACCTTGTCCAATTCATGCAATTTGGACTCCTCAAGGTCACTTTCATCCCTACTACGACACACAATTCCACCAACATCAATTACACCAACAAGGGTAGAGTCACGTAACTCTTCTTCCCCGTTATCAAATATAGGTGGGTTGTCATAACAAGGGTCACAATTATAGTCAACTATCATCTCCTCACTAAAGAGAGGTTCATTGAATATCGAGCTCACATCATGATGTGGCTTATCAATCCTCTCAACTAGTGGTTCACATGCACACACAAATTGACTAACCGACTCTACGCTAGTTGCAATTTCACCACATGCATTACAAGTAGCAACTAGTATGGAGTCTACATAAGACAAGGGACTAACATGTTCATGAAAGGAAAAGGTAACACTTACATTTGAGTCGCTCCCGTGAGTACTCACATCGCTTGAAATGTCGCGTTCAATTCCTCCTTCATGAAGCTCACAATGAAGATCTCCATCCTCTTGTCTTCCTTCTAAGGCAATCGGTTGAGGCACCACTAGCTTGCCTTCAAGAGTACCTACACATAAGACAAAACAAGTAGAAGAAGAACGGAATAAAACATGGTTAGAACAAAGGGTGTCCTCACTCTCACTTTGTATTTCCTCTCTTCTCCCCTCTTTCACTTTCATCTCAAGGCCAAGTGTAGATTCGGGTGACAATTCACTCACGTCACTCCTCTCTTCCTTTTGCCTCTCACGTGGCGTGGAGTGACTTTCACTTCCAACTAGCAAGGGCATGACCATAAGATTGTTGGTTCCGGGCTCAAGGATCATGGGTGACTTGGCTTTAGCCGCTTCCCTCAACTCTCTCTTAATCTTATAGTCATTACTTACTTGCTTCGGTGTCAAGGGCCTAAGCACATATTTTCTAGAACCATGCAAGACCGTATAAGAGTTGGTTCTACCATCATGCACTACGCTCCGATCATATTGCCATGGCCTCCCAAACAAGAGATGGCAAGCTTGCATAGGTACCACATCGAACATTACCTTATCTCGATAATTTCCAATGCTAATCTCAATCAAAGCTCGCTCCACCACCCTCAACTCTCCACACTCACTCAACTATTGTAAGCATTAGGGATATGGATGTTTGAAAGTAGGCAATCGCAATTGGGAAATCAAGGTCTCACTCACTATGTTAGCACAACTTCCCGAATCAATGATCATTGAGCACACTTGCCCCATCACACGACACCTAGCATGGAAGAGATTCTCCCTTTGCACATGCTCCGGCTCTTCAAGACTCATGGCACCCAAACTCTTCCGTACCACAAGTGTCATTTTAAGCTCATCACCTTACTCACCTTCTCCTTGGGGAGTGCCCAAGTTGTGGGGAATGCCCACTTGTTGGGGAATGCCCAATGGTTGGGGTTTGCCCAACACTTCGTCACTAGTACCTCCTTCGGTACCCTTTTGGACACTCGGGGTCCATCCCTCTTTGAGGCGATCAAACCTCGAGCTTATGGATCTCACCTCGGCCAAGAGGTAGGACAAAGTGCTTACCGGTACCTCAACAGTATCGTACACGTCTCCGGCCATGTACCTATATCAATCAAAGACAAGAAAGAAGTTAGAGTAAAGTCCTCACTCACTCCCTCACTTTTAAAGGTCACTCGGTTCACTCGTTTAGTGGTGGGGGATTTATCACTCAAACTTGATTCAATGGCTTCCTCGTAGTTGAACAACCACCTCGATAACCAACCAAGTTCACAAGAACCAAATACTCTTCAGGAAGAGTGGAATTGATGGGACTCGATGAACGCTAGGCTATTTAGGTGCGCACTTGAAGCAAAATCAAACTACGAGTCTTCTTTGAGGTCTACTCTCCTCTAGGCACGAAGGTCCTAAACGCTAAAGAGTTAGTGTGAATAAAGTAGGCCAATTACCCTAGAAACACTAACCAAGAGGTACGGAAGCAAACGGGACACAAAAACACACGAAACGAAGCCAAACGGAGTCACCCCAGGAGTGGGTGGTCCGCCTGCTTGGAGTGGGCGCCCCGCCTACTCAAAATCCAGAGAGCAGCATAAAAAGAGGCGGTCCACCTCTTAGGAGTGGCCGGTCCGCCTACTGGGCTTCTCAGCACGGTCCGAAAACGGGTTTTTGGCGATTTTGGCCAACTTTTTCGCTCGTTTTCAACCCGATACTCAAAACCAACGATACCCAAAGATGTATACAACTATTATCATCAATCCCCAATGGTTTTAAACCTCCAACAATCAACAACAAGCTTCGATTCAAGATTGAAGCGTTTTCAAGAAATTTTCAAACTTTTGAGATTTTGATTTTTTCGAAATTTTGATTCGTAACACCAAATTGTGATATGTGGGTATCAAAACGACAGGAATACAATAAGGAACAAACCCCAATACTTTTTAACACTTGGGGATTCGAACGCAACCCGTTCCAACAATTTTTGTGAAATTTTCAAGTTTTTCTATTTTTTTGTTTTTCTTCAAATTTCAAGAACAAACTACACAATGATAACAACGATAAGAACAAGACCGAGGATTCGTAAGAACGAAGCCTAGCCGTGCTCTGATACCAACTGATGCAATCCAAAATATGCGGAAGCTACAAATGATACGATAATGCGGAAAAGATAAAGGTAACGATAAAAACGAGACGAGACTCGAACGATTACCTAAGTAGCAACGAGGAACTTGTCTCGCTACACCTCGAGGAATGTCAAGGAATCACCTACGCTATGCAACTATCCTCAAGAGATACTCGACCCTTGCAAATAGAATGATCAAAGATGGATGAAGTTCAAATTGGATTCCACCAATTGAATTCAAGTTCCCAACAAGGGTTCAAATGAGAGTATAGCTCAAGTTTCATCAATATTCAAGATTGTGTAAATGAAATGAAAGACTAAGGAAGACATTTATAGTCTTCTACAATGCATAATGAAAGGTCTAAAATACCTTTAAAGTGGTTCAAAACAATAGAAGTAAACTAGGGCTATACTTGGAATTACACCCTAAAATAGTGGAAATCTCGGATGAAGGCTCAGGGAACTAGGCGCCCCGCCTACTTGGGGAGGCGGTCCGCCTCTGCAAGGCTTAGAGGAGCTGCACAGGGGAGTGGGCGGTCCGCCTATTGCACTAGGCGGTCCGCCCAGTGAGAGATCCAGAGAGTGACAATAAATCAGGCGGTCCGCCCACTTGGGGAGGCGGTCCGCCCCTTCCTGAAGCCTCTTGAGGCGCCTCACTTTGTGTCTCTTGAGCCTCTCCTTTGGGTCTAAACGGTCCCCCTTCCATGGTGCTCCAATGCATGATCTTCAAAGTTGTTCCGGAGCCCTTCACTTGCATCCTTTGTGCCCTTCAAGCTTGGCTCTTGATAGTTGGTGATTTGGCTCTAATTTGCCCGGCATCATTATCTCACCTGCTGCATACCTCCCCCGATCCTTGAAATTGCCAGTGCCCAAGGTTTGCTTTCTTGCCTTCTACAGCTTAATCCGCAGGCGAAGGAGCAGCAGAAAGAGCTTTTGCGGCAGCAGGTCTCAAGGGAGACTAGCTCTACAGAGCCTTACTGCTTGGGATACTGTCCCATAAATGGAAATAGGTCCATACGATCGAATAGGGTCTCTGCCAACCAGTTAATTATTTTGAAGTCAAGCATTCACTAAAAAAATAATGTATTCAAATATTCAGATTCAATTTGAAATAGTCCAAACGCGTTGATGATAATTCAATTAAGACAATCGACACTCAGGCTACTTTCTTTCACCAATTCGGTGAGTGGAGCGGCAATGGAGCTAAAGTCTTTCACAAATCGTCTATAAAAACTAGCAAGACCATGAAAGCTCCTCACTTGAGTCACGGTAGTAGGAGTAGGCCAATCACGTATGGCCTCTAGCTTAGACTCATCCACCTCCACTCCTTGGGCACTCACAACAAATCCAAGGAAGACTACCTTCCCAACGCCAAAGGCACACTTTTTAAAATTAGCATAGAGCTTTTCGGCTCTCAACTTTTCAAGGACTTGCCTAAGGTGATCAACATGGTCGTCTATTGATTTGCTATAGATCAATATATCGTCAAAGTAGACGACCACAAACTTGTTGATGAATGGCTTTAGAACATGGTTCATTAGCCTCATGAAAGTGCTAGGTGCATTGGAGAGCCCAAAGGGCATCACCAACCATTCATAGAGACCAAACTTGGTCTTGAAAGCGGTTTTCCATTCATCACCGGGTTTCATCCGGATTTGATGGTAGCCGGACCTAAGGTCAATTTTTCTAAACACACATGAACCACTTAATTCATCTAACATATCATCAAGTCGGGGAATGGGATGACGGTACTTTACTGTTATTTTGTTCACGGCCCGACAATCGACGCACATCCTACAAGTGCCATCCTTTTTGGGAACAAGGATCACGGGTACGGCACAAGGACTCAAGCTCTCCCTCACCAAGCCCTTAGTGAGTAATTCATCAACTTGCTTTTGCAATTCTCTTGTATCCTCCGGATTGCTCCTATAAGCCGGCTTGTTTGGGATTTGGGATCCCGGGACAAAGTCTATTTGATGTTCAATTCCCCTCAAAGGAGGTAATCCATCCGGCATCTCATCCGGAAACATGTCCCCAAAATCCTCAAGACATTCTCAAACACACTAGGCAAAGGGTTAGTCGAAAAATCACAATTAGAGTTAAGGATCATACCTTTGTGCACTAGGCATAGGAGAAACTTGGTGCCATCATTTCCTCTTAGGACCTCGCCCGGTTGCATCATGGCACATATGCCACCGTTAGAAGAAGAAGGTGGGATTGCCACCATACTTTTGGCCAAAGGGCTAGTCTCAATGATTGACTTGGCCTTTGCCACCTCCCTCAACTCCCTCATCCGATTGTAGTCATCACTCACTTGTTTGGGAGTTAGGGGCTTCAACACAAATTTCCTTCCTTCATGTTGGATCGTGTAAGTGTTGACACGTCCATCATGAACCGCTTGTCGATCAAATTTCCAAGGCCTTCCAAAGAGAAGGTGGCAAGCTTGCATGGGCACCACGTCGAACAAGTGTTCATCCACATAACTACCCATTTTGAACTGGATCATTGCTTGCTTCACTACCTTTAACTCCCCACATTCACTAAGCCATTGTAATCGATACGGCTTGGGGTGTTTCACGGTAGGCAATTTCAATTGGGATATAAGAGATTGACTCACAACATTAGTACAACTCCCGGAGTCAATGATCATAGAGCATACAACACCTTTGACACGACACCTAGCATGGAAAAGGTTTTCCCTTTGCAAGGTTTCGCTATCCTCCACAATCATAGCTCCTAGGCTCCTCCTCACAACTAGGAAAGTATGAGGTTCCTCATTCTCCACCGTGTCATCTTGATCATCCTCCTCTACTCCCTCATCTCCCTCTACTCCCTCATCTCCCTCCGGTTCACTCTCTTGTTCATAAGCATTATCACCAACAACAACCATGGTCCTCTTCGTAGGACATTCCTTAGCAAAGCGTCCATACCCCTTGCATTTGTGACATTGAATGGAAGAAGAAGTAGGAGTATTCAATTGGGTTTTAGAATTACCTCCAACATTGGGTGTGTACTTCTCAAACGGCTTCTTCACATCTTTGCTAGCACTTGCTCCGCTAGGGCCACTCGCATTTGTGAATCTTGCATTGGGAGTAGGATTTTTCCAATCCTTTGGCTTGTTCGTGGAAGTAGAAGTGTTGCTCTTGTAACGGTTGGACTTCTCTTTGTCAAGCCATTGCTCGGCTTGAATAGCGGCATCAAGGACTTCTTGAAGTGAAAGATAAGCATGCAATCTCAATTGTGAAGCTATACCATAGCTCAATCCATTCATGAAATGGATCATGGCTTGCTCCTCATCTTCGGTGTCCATATCCAAGGCCATTCGAGTTCTTTCAAACTCATCATAATATTCATACACCGTCTTGACACCTTGCTTCAACTCATAAAGTTTCTTGAGTTGTTCTTGACGATATCTTGGAGTGATGTACTTGATACTCATGATACCCTTCAAGTCATTCCAACCCACATTCACGGGGATTCCCGCTCTTCTCCTTGATCTCTTGACGGATTCCCACCAAGTAGATGCATAGGACTCAAAGGATGAAATAGCATAAGTACCCTTCTTGTCATCGGTCATGTCATTTGTGTCAAACATCCTTTCCATGAGTAGTACCCATTCAATGTAGGCACTCGGATCACAATTCCCTTTAAAGATTGGGAGATTAAGCTTCACACTATTGAGGTTGGTGTTGTCACGACCCCCACGGAAAGGCTCCGGTTGGCCCCCATAGTGATCTTCATTCACACCATACTCCCTCCTCGCATTCCCTCCAACATACCCCATAGGTGGCCCTCGACCTCGGCCCCTACCTCGATCCACATTTTGACACCAATTCATACCTCGCCTTTGTTGAAAGTGATCATCAAACCCATACATATCATCACCATAATCGGCTTCCTCCCCTTCTTGAGCTTCATCGACTTGCTCAAGAGGTTGTACATTTCGGATGGGTCTTGGTAGTGGAATGTTTCTTGGGGGGTTATCCAAGATACGGGGAATGCCCGTTCGATCAATTCTCTCTCGATCCTCCTTTACCCGTTGTTTATTGAGTAATTCAATGACATGGCTAACTTGCTCCGGGGTAAAGTTAGGAGTACTTGAGACTTCAACTTGGACACTCGGGGTCCCTTTCTCAACTTGCACACTCGGGGTCCCTTTCTCCGATTGGATATTGGAAGTCCCTTGCTCAACTAGAGCACTAGAGTTCACCCTCTCAAGGCTTTCAATCCTCAAGTTCATACTATCCAATTTGGCAAGGATAGTAGCAAGGGCACTCTTAGCAAAATCTTCGCCTTCGGTAGACATTGTACCTACACAAGTAACAAACGTTAGCAAAACAACCTCACACACTCCCTCACAAGTGTTTCACTCGGTTCACTCGTTTAGTGGTGGTGGCTATTTCACTCTTGCTTGAATCCAAAGCTTCACTAAGTTGAATAATAAACCTCAACTTAATCACTCTACACAACAGCCAAATGCACTCCAGGGTGAGTGGAGTTGATATGAATCAATTGGAATGATAAGCTCTTTAAGTGCGGACTTGAGTCAAAAGAGACTATGAGTCTTCTTTGAATTCTAGTCTCCGGTCTAGGCTTGAGTTTTCCTAATAGCTTAGAAGGGCTAGCACAATTCAAGTAGGTAAGATTACTCAAATAAGTACTAGCTAGAAGCAATGCAATCAAAGAAATAAGAGATCCTACGAAAAACTACCCAAAGCAACACCTTCCAGAAGTAGGCGCCCCGCCTCAGAAGAGTAGGCGATCCGCCTCAGGATGAGGCGCTCCGCCTCTTTGGAGGAGGCACTCCGCCTCAGCAAATTCCAGAGAGGTCACAATTTTCAGGCGGTCCGCCTCAGGTTCTAGGAGCTCCGCCTCTTGCAACCTTCAACACAGTTTCACTTCGGGTTTTCTTGGTTTTGCACCCAAAAATCTGACAATTCTTACATTGGTTTAGCAATTCAAAGGTACCCCAATGTTGTTTCAATCACAAAGAACAAACCCCAACAACATTTATCAAACCCCAATCAAAAACAAACAATCCACCATGTTCATCATCTTCAAAACTAGGGTTTCAAAATTTTCAAATTTTCAAAGGGTTTCAAATTTTCAAATCTTTCGTTTCAACTCCAAATCTTGTATTTAGGGTACCAAAAGAACGGGTTTCCAATAAGGAACAAACCCCAATAGCAATCAAACAATGGGTCCAACAAACCAAGAATCTATGATCAAAATTTTTTTGTGCTTTTCAACTTTTTTCTATTTTTTTTTTTGTGTTCTCTTCTTTTTCTTCAACAACAAATAAGAACCTAACGTAGAAACTAACCTAGGCACGAAGAATCAAGGGTCGGGGGTTTGTAGAAACAAAACCCGAGCCTTGCTCTGATACCAAGATGATAAGGATCAATACGACAAAACAATAAAGATAGGAGAGCGAGACACTTCTCGAACTCCCTTCGAAGTAACTCTGGGGAACTTGTCCCGAGATACCCCCGAATCGGCGTCTAGAAGGACCTACACTATGCAACCACCCTCGAGTCGCACCCGGGACTCGCAAGTAGAATGATCGGGCTTCGGTTCAAGACTCAACTAGGATCCGCTAGTGAATTCAAGCAACCAAGAAAGGGTTTCTTCATAACAAGAGATAAACTCTATTCTTCATTCATAAGATTCAAAGGTAAGCTACTGTTTGAGGAGGCTAAGTGAAGTATTTATAGGCTTCACTTAGTCATACTAAAAGGTCTAAAGTACCCCCAAAGTGGGTTAAAACAAATAAGGCCACGCAGGGCTATAGTTGGAAGTTCATGCAAAAAGTAGTAAAATATCCCGCATGCTGAAACAGGGGGAGGCGCTCCGCCTCCAGCTGATGAGGCGCTCCGCCTCAGGATGTGGCGCTCCGCCTTCTTCTGCTCAGCTCTCTGCTTTTTGGTAGGCGCTCCGCCGCCTTCTGGAACTTGTGCAAGAGGCTCAAAATGAGCTTGGGGTGGATCCCCTTGGAGCCCAAGTGTTCCTCCATCCATGGTGCTCAAAAGCATGATCCTCGAGCTACTCTCGGAGCCTCCTTCCATGTCCCTCCAAGTCAAGTGAAGATGGGTGTCTTGAATCAACTTAGCTTTACTCCTAGTGAACGGCCTTGAGGTCATATGCCCCGCATCAAGAGTTGAGAAATCGAACACCGAAGTGAAGGAACTCGAGCTCAAGTGTTCGAAGACAAGTGTTCGGTTGAAGGAGTAACCGAACACTCATTGAACAGCCCTGCGTGGCTTACTCCTATTGGTCGCCTGTGACCCTTTACTATTCTGTCGTTAGCCTAGTCTATAAATACTCCTTACATCTCATTATAATAGGTAGTCTTTGATGAATATTGAACATAACAGTTGCTATTAAAGTGTCTCTGATGGAGCCGAACCCCGACGTGGGATTTTAAAGAACTTGTGTCAATCGGTGTGAGTTGTTTGAACATTTTCTTCTTGGTCATTCAATTTGCAAGAAGCGTTGTCTTTCTTGAGGATTGTTGCTTAATATAGGTGATTCTTGACCTTCATTCGATCGAGCTGGAGACAAGTTCCTCACTGTTCTTTCAAATCGAAGCAAGTCTTGTCTTGCTTCTATCTTTTATTTCTTGTTGTTCTTCCGCGTTTTCGTGTGTAGCTAATCCTTCGGGTTTGCTTGCACCATCTTTGTATCAGAGCAAGGTTTGAGCTTGTTCTTACAACCTCAAATCCTTTTCGTTATATTCATGCTTGTGTCTCCAGTTTCAGCTTTCTTCCTTGTTGTTGCTGTGGTTTTTACAAAAAAAAAAAAGTAGAAAAAGAAAAATTCAAAATTTTTTGTTGATTGTTGGTTGTTTGGATTAAACAACCCTTGATTCTTGTTCACCATTATTTCCTAATTCCAACGAGCCCCTGTCGTACACGATTATCTACTAGGGTTTCGTGGTGAATTTTTGGATTGTTTTGAGCTATTTGGCGTCTGGATTCGAACCCCAGCATCTTTTGGTTATTTTCGATGAAGACTGGTGCTTCTTGATTGATTTGGGTTTGTTTTGTGCTTTAATTTTCAAAGTTCTATGATTTGAATCGTGTCCGTACGCTGAAAAAATGTTACGATTGCAAAAGTGTACGAACACGAAGAGCTGAGTCTTAGCTCAAAGAACTTTGGACTGATTTCCTCCGTGTTGTTGTTACCGGAGTTAAAACAAGCAACCCAAACTCTGTTGAAATTATTGGTTAGTGAACGAATTTAAAGTTGTCCGTACGCCGGAGCAAAACTTCACTGTTCCATTGAAGAAGAAAGGGGTAAAGTGTAAAGATCAAAACCCCAAGTGAAAAGTTGTCGGCTAGAAAAGGGAATTGGATAAGGTAAAAATCTATCCGTACCAAGGAGGGACCACTCTTGTACGGACAAGAGTTGGTGTGGTCGAAAGAGATTCCGAAGAGGAATCGAAGGGTAGATTCTCCTATGTTTTCAGTTTTCTTGTATTCGATAAATCTAGTTAGTGGATCTCTTGAGTAATTCATCCTACTCGAGGTCGTACTAACTCATTTGAGCTTATAGGAACTCGTGCGTGGGTGACCAAAGTCCAAATTACGTAGAAAATTCTTTGACTTCCGAAGCGTAGAGTAAATAGTGTCCGTTCCATCGAGTCGTATCAATTCACTCATCCCGAAGGAGACATTGTAACTCGTCAAATTTGAAGGAACTGAGAGAAGTTGATCAACCGAGGAAGCCATTGGCTGCAAGTTCTTGAGTGACCAAAACCGAACCCATAAATTGAGTGGACCCAAGTGCCACCCAACAAAGGTGAGGGAGAGTGTGAGGTGATTTCTAACCTTAACATTTTATTTGGTCTTTGATACGTGCAGGCACCATGGCTGGGAATGGAGGCGATGGCAAAGGCATTGAGAGGCTCGAAATATTGTTAGCCGATCTCATGGCTGCGATACAAGGCGTCAGTGCCGAAGTAAGAGGAATGAGTGCTCGAGCAGCTCAACTCGAGCAAGGAAGTGTGTCTGTGGCCTTACCTGGGTCCGGCGCTGGAACTAGCAACTCCACTCCGATGAAACCTGAGCTGTATGCTGAGCTTGTTCAACAACATCAGTTAACAAGTGAATCTATTCGAAGAGAAATCTTGGGCAATCCCCAAGCACAACCACAAAACTTGGGCAATCCCCAAGTCCCACAACAAAACTTGGGCAATCCCCGAGGTGATTATCAAAACTTGGGCATTCCCTGAGGTGAAAGAGTACCGCTTCCGATGGCCCGAAGACAAGTTGAGAACGTTGATAAAGGGGTCAACGAAGGAGGTCGTGGAAATATCAGAGGTCGAGGCCAAGGCACAAATGTTGATCGGAATATTGAGCATGAGGTTGATGATCGCTATGACGAGTATCCCAAACATGTTCGTGGTGTTCCTCAAACTTGAGCAGTGTCAATATCACTATTCCACCATTTAAAAGAACTAGTGATCCGGATGAATACCTTGAGTGGAAGCTTAAAATGGAGAGAATCTTCGAAACCAATGAGATGACCGATGAAAGAAAAGCTGCCCATGCCATTGCTTCGTTTGAAGTGTATGCATCTACAGGGTGGGAAGCTGACAAAAGGCATAGACGAAGGAATGCCTATCCCGAAGTCATTACTTGGGCACAATTGAAGAGAGCAATGGAAGCTAAGTATTTGAGTGCCAAGTACAGGCAAACTCAATTACAAAAGCTCTATGAGTTAAAGCAAGGGTCCAAGTCAGTCCAAGAGCATCATGATGAATTCGAAAGAGTTCGATTGAATCTTGATCTGGTAGAAGATGAAGAGCAAGCCACTATTCGATTCAAAAATGTCTTGGCTCGGGATGTGTCATATCAATTGAGGCTACACGTGTACCACACGTTGGAAGATCTGTTCGAAGCCGCTACCGAAGCCGAGAAATTGGTGAAGGACGATAAGGCAAACCGGTATCGAGGAGTCACTACTTCAACTCCTTTGAACCGAGGAAAAGAATGGAAGAGTCATAATCCAACAAGTGCTAACACTGTTCGAGATTCGAAGAAACCCTTCAAAAGGGGTGTGACCGTTAACCAGCCAATAGAAGTGGGAGGTAAAGTTCAACTACAGTCTCCAAGTGCTTCAAATATTCAGTGTTATAAATGCAAAGGTTATGGTCACATGGCAAAAGAGTGTCCAACTCACAAGGTTATGCTAGTGCTCGACAATGGAGAAGTTTGTGAGCAGGCGAGTGACACCGAGGAGGAATTTATCGAGAAGATTGACCGAGCTGAAGAGGATGATCGAGAAGCTGCCGAAGCTGATCATCCCGAAATGTTTCTTGTGGTTCGAAGGAATTATGAGCTGCATGACTCTCGAAGAAGAGGACAACCAAAGAGAAAATCTTTTCCATGCCCGATATTGAGTGAAGGGGAAGGTGTGTTTGATGATCATTGACTCAGGTAGTTGTGCAAATGTGGTGAGCCAAACCTTAGTTTCACAAATGGGACTACCTACTTTGAGACATCCCCATCCTTAAGAATTACAATGGTTGAACGAGTGTGGATAATGGAGGGTTGTCAAACAAGTGTGGATCAAGTTTAAAATTGGAGAATATCAAGATGAGATGATGTTCGATGTGGTGCCGATGCAAGCTTGTCATTTGCTATTAGGTCGACCATGGCAGTATGATCGGTCGGTTGTTCACATTGGAAGATCCAACACTTACACTGCAAAGCTCGAAGGGAAGAGTTTTATACTCAAACCCTTGTCTCCAAAACAAGTCACCGAGGACTATAAACTGATGAAAGAATTGAAAGAAGCGGCCAAAGCTAAGCTTCTGATGGGAACAAAAATTGTTGCCGAAGACAAAGACTCACCGCCCGAAGTAACAAGTGTCTGTGCAATCATGCAACCGGGTGAGTTTCTACGAGGCAACGACAACGATCAGATGATGATTTGGCTCGTGCACAAGGGTATCTTTCTAAACTCTAATGATGATTTTTCTAATGTTAACCCTTTGCCTAGTCCTGTACAAAGTGTTTTGCAGGACTTCGGAGACATGTTTCCCGAAGAAATGCAAAGTAGATTACCTCCATTGAGAGGAATCAAGAACCAAATTGACTTCGTACCGGGGTCTCAAATCCCCAACAAACCTGCATACCGATGTAATCCCGAAGACACCAAAGAACTCCAAAGGCAGGTTGATGAGTTGCTAAACAAGGGCCTTGTTCGAGAGAGCTTGAGTCCTTGCGCCGTTCCTGTTATACTTGTCCCAAAGAAAGATAGAACATGGCGAATGTGTGTTGATTTCTAAGCAGTCAACAAAATAACGGTAAAGTATCGTCATCCTATCCCTCGATTAGATGGCATGCTAGACGAGTTAAGTGGTTCTTCATGCTTTATGAAGATAGACCTCAGGTCCGCTTACCACCAGATCCGAATGAAACCCGGAGATGAGTGGAAAAATGCATTCAAGACCAAGTTCGGTCTCTATGAATGGTTGGTGATGCCTTTTGGCTTATCCAATGCACCGAGCACATTCATGCGACTGATGAACCATGTGCTCAAACCGTTCATAAATAAGTTTGTTGTCGTTTACTTCGATGACATACTTGTTTATAGTAAATCTGTTGATGAACATGTCGAACACCTAAGGCTAGTGCTTGATAAGCTTAGAGAAGAGAAGTTATACGCTAACTTCAAGAAATGTGCCGTTTATGTCGAACGTGTAGTCTTTCTAGGATTCGTTGCCAGTGCTAATGGTGTCGAAGTCGACGATTCAAAAGTCGACGCCATCAAAGATTGGCCAACTCCAACCTCGGTATCACAAGTTCGTAGCTTTCATGCCTTAGCTAGCTTTTACCGAAAGTTTGTTCGGGACTTTAGCACTGTGGCAGCTCCTTTAACCGAGTTGGTTAAGAGAGACCATCCATTCATGTGGGGAGAGTCCCAACAGAGGGCTTTCCAAGAGTTGAAACGGAGGCTTTGCTCTGCTCTGTTGTTGCAACTCCCCGACTTCGGCAAAGCATTCAAAGTCGAGTGTGATGCATTCGGAGTTGGGATCGGAGAAGTGCTTATGCAAGAATCGAAGCCGATCGCTTACTTTAGCGAAAAGCTTAAGGGTGCAATCATGAATTACTCAACGTATGACAAGGAGTTGTATGCCCTCGTTCGAGCACTCACCCATTGGCAGCATTATTTGTGGCCTCAAGAGTTTGTGATTAAAAGTGATCATGAATCTTTGAAACATCTCCGAGGTCAAGAGAAATTGAACCGAAGTCATGCCAAATGGGTTGAATTCATTGAGAGTTTTCGTTATGTAATTCAATACAAAAAGGGAAAAGACAATGCTGTGGCCGATGCGCTATCGAGGAAATTTGTCTTAGCGACTACACTCGCCTCTAGGCTCATGAGATTCGAAAGCATCAATTTGATGTACGAAGACGATCCCAAGATAAAATACGTTTGAGACGCAATCTTGAGTGGCTGAAGGGTTGAGAAATATCAGTGGCATGATGGCTACCTCTTCAAGAATGGGAGGGTTTGTGTGCCAGTGTTATTGTGGAGAGAGCTCTTAGTTCGACAAGCTCACTCCGGAAGCTTGATGGGACACTTCGGTGTCGACAAAACTCTTGGTATTTTAACTGAGCAGTTCCATTGGCCAAAGATGCGACGAGATGTGGAAAAGCTTTGCAACGCTTGTCTCGTTTGCAAGAAAGCTAAATCGAAGTCCAACCCTCATGGATTGTATACCCCGTTGCCCATGCCTGATCGACCTTGGGTTGATATATCCATGGACTTTATGTTGGGGTTACCGAGGTCGGGGGGTGGACATGATAGTCCGTTTTTCAAAAATGGCTCACTTTATTCCTTGCAAAAAGTGTGATGATGCACAACATGTAGCTACTTTGTTTGTTTCTAATGTGTTGAAATTGCATGGTGTGCCTCGTGCTATTGTGAGTGATCGAGACTCCAAGTTCTTGAGTCATTTTTGGAAATGCTTGTGGGGTGCCCTCGGCACCAAGCTACTATTCTCGATGTCTCACCATCCTTAGACTGATAGACAGACCAAGGTAGTTAACCGAACCTTGGGAACTTTCCTTCGACCAATGATCAAAGGCAAGGTCGGAAACTGGGCTGATCATTTGCCCATGATGGAGTTTGTATACAATCGAACGGTGCATCGAATGATAAATATGATCCCGTTCGAATGTGTATACGGTTTTAATCCTTTGATTCCACTTGATTTAATCCCATTGCTTCGAGTTTCTGTTATTGATTTTGAAGGTACTCGGCGAGCCACTGCCTTGATCGAGTTACATGCAAAGGTGAAGAAGAACCTCGAGGAAGCTTATGCAATTGTTGCATCGAAGAAAAACAAGGGGCGTAAAAAGCTGGAATTAAAGAAGGGAGATGGGGTTTGGGTTCACTTCCGAAAGGAAACGAACCAAAGGAAAGGAAAGTTGGCTCCTTGAGGGGATGGTCCATTCCAAGTGCTGAGCAAGATCAACAACAATGCTTATGTGATCGACCTCCCTGGTGAGTATAATGTGTCCAACACCTTTAATGTTGCTGGCTTAGTTCCTTGTGTTGTTGGTCCAACTTTGGAGGATGAAGATGGCTCGATTTCGAGGAAGAAGTCTTCTCAAGAAGGGGAGGATGATGCAGCCCGAACACGTGCTGATCATGTGTTCGATCCACCGAGGCCAATGACACAAAGCCAAGCCAAGCTGCTACACGATGTCGACATTCACTTGGCTTGGCTGAAGGAAAGCAACCACTCCAAAGCTGAGTACTCGAGCTCAAGAACCGAAGGCGTCATCTATAAGCTTGAGCTCGAAGGAGGGAGTGGCCGAACCCCACCCGAACACTCAATATCGACGCTGAAGTAATAGGCAAATAACCGAAGGAAGGGTGATCGATGTCAAATGCGAGCAGAGTTGAGACACCGAACACCGAAGTGAAAGGAACTCGAGCTCAAGTGTTCGAAGACAAGTGTTCGGATGAAGGAGTAACCGAACCCTCATTGAACAACCCTGCGTGGCTTACTCCTATTGGTCGCCTGTGACCCTTTACTATTTTGTCCTTAGCCTAGTCTATAAATACTCCTTACATTTCATTGTAATAGGTAGTCTTTGATGAATATTGAACATAGCAATTGCTATTAAAGTGTCTCCGATGGAGCCGAACCCCGTGGGATTTTAAAGAACTTGTGTCAATCGGTGTGAGTCGTTTTAACATTTTCTTATTGGTCATTCAATTTGCAAGAAGTGTTGTCTTTTTTGAGGATTGTTGCTTAGTATAGGTGATTCTTGACCTTCATTTGATCGAGTTTGACACAAGTTCCTCACTGTTCTTTCGAATCGAAGCAAGACTTGTCTCGCTTCTATCTTTTATTTCTTGTTGTTCTTCCGCATTTTCGTGTCTAGCTAATCCTTCGGGTTTGCTTGCACCACAACTTCAAGGGCTGGTACGTCCAGACTGTTGTTAAACTGTAAGTCATCCTCTCCAAAAACTACGACAGCTTGACTATCCCGAGTAAACTTGACCACCGGATGAACTGTAGAGGGTACAGCACAAGCCATGTGAATCCATGGTCGGATCAATAACAGATTGTACGACGCATCAGTTTCCATGACCTGAAATTCAATACTGAAGGTTGTGGGACCAATGATAAACTCAAGATTAACGATGCCCAAAGATTCTCGAACTCCACCATCAAAAGCACGAACAGCAGAGGAACTTGCCCTAATTTTGCTCATATCCACCCTTAAGCTCTTCAATGTAGACAGAGGGCAAATGTTCAATCCTGCACCGCCATCTATTAGAACACGTGTGACATAGGAGTTTTCAAACTTGTCTGAGACATGAAGCGCTCGATTATGACCGGTTCCTTCTGCTGGCAACTCCTAATCGGTGAACGTCACATGATTAGTCTCAAATACTCTGCCAGCAAGTGCTTCCACATTAGCCACAGTAGTTTGTTCAGGAATGTAGGCCTCATTCAGTATTTTCAACAGTGTGTAGCGATGTGCTTCAGAGTTCATAAGCAGAGACAAGAGTGATATCTGAGCAAGAGTCTTTCTCAATTGCTCGACGATAGAATAATCTGTCGATCTTATTTTCTTCAAAAATTCTTCAGCTTCTTTCTCGGATACTGGCTCTTTGATGGGTCCTTGGTCTTCTCGACCTGGCTTTGCCTTTCTCAATTCCTCTGGGGTAAAACATCTGTCGGACCGAGTTAGACCATTTATATCTGCAACGACCTCCATGATTTCCTTCCTGTTGTAAGACATAATTGTCGTGTTGTAGTTCCAAGGAACGGCCTTTGTACTTTTGACAGGAAGTTGCGCTGCCTGAGTGATGATAACCGGTTCACACTTCTTTACCTTAACCGAGAAGACCGGAGTTTTCTGGCAGGATGCCCCCTGCACAATAAATGTTGGTGCATTGTCATGAACTTTTTCCTGCTTTGCAGCCGGAATTGTGAAACTTGGCTCAACAGCCACATCTTGCTTTGCTTTTTTGACAACAGGCGCACTTGACTTTCCTCCCATCACAACAATAAATGGCTCATGGCTTTTGATGTCTGGGGAGGGACCAACTGCCACAACCTGCTTGGCAGCTTTCCCTTTCATGTCTTCTTCTATGCATACCATCGCTACCATGTGTATGTTGTTTTGAACATCATGAGCTGGTAAATGATTTTGATTCATATTTTGTGTTTTATCTCCCACGACTTTTATCTGATTGTTGTCTATCATTGCCTGGATTGCCCTTTTGAGTTCCCAGCAGGATTCTGTGTCATGTCCAGGTGCTCCAGAATGAAATGGACAATGGCGTGAATGATCAATTCTTTCATTGGGGTTCACTTTTCATGGGATTGGTTTCAACAGATTGGCTTGTTGCAACTTTTCAAACAAATTAGTGCAAGTTTCCCCCAATGGGGTGAACTGCCTTTTCTCTTGTTGCATGTTTTGACGAAAACTCGATGGACCCCGTGGCCGATAAGGCATCTCCCGTTGAGCCGGGAATTGAGCATATGCTTGTTGATTATTATACTGAACTGGAGTAGGGGGTGGACGCCATTGTGGACCTGACAACGTTTGAGCATAAGATGTTGTATTTACAGGAAATGAGAACTGTGGCGTAGCATATTGAGGGAAAGGATAGAAGTGTTGTGGTGGACTTGTCAGATTGTATCATTGACGGTCATTGTATCGCCCGTCATTTCTTCCCAGTCCAGGGCCAACCATAGCCACTTCTTCTTTATTTTCTTTCTTCTTCCCAAAATCATTTGATCCTGATTGTAGTGCCTGGGTAGTGACTCTCAAAGCCATTTGGCTGATAATCTTTCCAGTCTTGATTCCTCTATCAATTATTTCACCGATTCTCACTACTTCACTGAAGTGCTTCCCAAAGGCAGAGGCCATCGCTTGGTAGTATGTTTCATCGAGCACTTCGATGAACTCTTCAACCATCTTATCATCTGGGATCAAAGGGCTCACACGCGCCGCTTGTTCGCGCCACCTGTAGGCGTACTCTATGAAACTTTCACTTGGTTTCTTTGTGATCGTCTTCAAGGAAGAACGATCAAAAGCAGCCTCTATTTTGTAACCATAATTGTTTAGGAATGCGCTGGCCATGTCATTAAAGGTGACCCACTTCGAAACATCTTGTTGTACAAACCATTCTGTTGCCGGTCCTCCCAAACTGTTAGCAAAGTATGCCATCAATAATTCATCCTTCTCAATGCCCCTCATTTTGTTAAGGTAGATCTTCATGTGGATCCTTGGATCCCTTTGTCCAATGTACAGATCAAATTTGGGCACAACAAAACCTTCAGGCAATGGCACATGAGGGAACAAACACAGGTCTTTGTATGAAATGTTGGTTTTACCCCCTTGCCCCCGTATATTTTTCACAGTTTGCTCCAAGCTTTTCAATTTCCGAGCAAAATCATTCTCTTCTGTTTTTCCAACCTCTCGATATCAGAATGTAATTCTGGGTGGTGCCCCTGATCATATGACTCAGTGGGGGGAGAACATTACCTCGAGCTTGGTCGAACTGTTGAGTTTTCAGCTGTAGGTCGTTATTTGACTGTTGCAAACATGTCCCCCAAGAACAGTGAATGCTTGGGTGGGAGCTTGGGTAGGAGCTTGGGGTGAAACTTGTAGTCCATGATGTGGGACTTGTCCCCCACGTTGTACACTTGAAGGTCCGACATCATTGTTGGTAGCCATATATGGACCAAAGCCTGGAGGGTAGTGAGGATCTTCGACTACCGCAGATTTTCCCGGTACGCGCAAGACCGATGGTTGTATGACTCCCTCCAAGATGGCTGGCATGGGAGGTGGTGCCTGTCCCATGGTTGCTGCGTGATGCATGTCAACTAGAAACTGTTTCAAACTTTGGACCTTATCTGTCAACTTTTCACTTTCTAGTGCGGCGAGTTCCTGGGCAGCAGTATCTGATTTCTCTCCATCAGACGCCATGGTAATGATTCCCTTTGATCCTGTTGTGTATGTGTGGAATGATGCAAGAATTCCGTACGAAATCTCCAAATTCCAAAGCTATGTGTAAACAAACTAGGTTAGCACAAAAAAATCACAGGTCGCTGCCTAAGGTTATTATGCGTCATCCCGAATCGATTTACGGCGCGAGCTGCGTGTACTGATTGTATCCCCAAAATATTTCTACATTGTCGCGTTAGACAAAATCATGACGCAAATCAAAGCGACACGTAATTCCGAACAAGGAAGAACTTGGATTTTTTTTAAACAAACTCTTTGATCTAATTCGAAAAGGAACCTTAGAGTATTTATAAAACTTGACCATTATGACGACACAAAGACACAAAATATTACACGAATTAGATGTAAAATTGACGGCGTAAAACCCTGATAAATTACTTTCCAAAAATATGGACTTGACTTGGACACAGACTCAAAGATAAAAGGGTCCCAAAATTTCGCCATTACACCGGCGTAAAACTATAACGACGCAAAACTATGACAAATTATTTTCTAATACTTGAGACCAAACCCAGACATAAAATTAGACTCTAAAAGTTCTTGAAAAAAATTTGTCATTATAATGACATAAAATGACAACTAAAAATATTTTGAGACACGAGACTAACCCATTTTTCATTTTTCTCCTCTTTTTTTTTTTTTTTCTTTTTGTTTTTTTCAAGAAAATTTAACATCCACCCCCGGTGATCGGTCAACATAACAACCCTTTTTCTACAACAAATGCAACACATAAGATGCCAATAATGTGTCTTTTCGGGACACAGGCCCATCTTGACACAAAGAGGTCAGCCTAGACAAGTGCAATACCGGTGTACCGCACCTCATTAAGTCAAATAAGATGCAGAGAATTGGGCCTAAAGGTTTAAATTTAGGTGACACAACTGACTCGGTGTCTAGACTGGCTGAAAAATCAGGTGGACAAACCGGACGGAAAGCGCATCAGGATCATCCGGAAACAGTGTGTCCGGCCTATAACCTCGTCACGCCTTCCTCCTAAATCATGGGCAATTTAGTAAGAAGACGCAGATGCCACAAGCAATCTGGTAAGTGCACGTGTGCTTGTAATTTAGAGACTCGGAGGATTGCGGAGGTAGACCGTTTATATACAGTTCAACAATATCAAAGTAGTAACATTCAATTTTTCATGTGATAACGGCAAGAATATAACAACCAAATATTTAATAAATTAAAACATGCGGCAATTTTATCAAAGCCGGAGATTCTAGTTTTCACTAATTTTCCCAGCGGAGTCGCCAAGCTATCACGCCCTAAAAAATTAACGTGACGTTTATTATTTAAAGGCTTGTGACTGGTATTTCAAGGTACACAAATATTTACAGAGAACCCAGAGTCGCCACTTGACATCGTTAAAGGTGTGTCAAACCACCAAAGTGGTGTATCTAGAACACCTTTGACTCGTCTAATGATCTGCGTCAGAGATTTTGAGTAAGGTCCTCAGTTGACTCTCGGGAAGGTATTAGGTACCCTTGAGTCCTGTGCCGACACAATTGCTTTATTGTCGTAATTTTGATTCATTAAATATGGTTGTTATATTTTGCCGTTGATTTGAATGTATACTTTGATTAAAAGCATATCATTCCTTTCCAACCTCACAGAGGACTGGATGGATTTACACTTTGATTCAAAAAAAATATTATTTTTATTTTCAATCTCACAGAGGACTGGTTCATTTCAAAATAATTCAATTAACTTCAAAAAATAATTAACTTTGCCAAATAATGAGACAATTTATTAAAGAAGTTGGTTGTTTGCCAAATTAAGGAGTTTCTTTTTAAAGAGGTGGCTATTTGTCAAAATTAACAAAGAAATGTAATTATACGATGGAAGTGGGCTGAATTGTTTTGCAAAAATAAGTTGTTTAAAAATTGATCTTGCAAGAATTGTCATATTTTAATACCAACAAAGTAGTTGGTTGTTCAAGAACTTTGGCTATTTTGCATAACATTTTAGAGACAAATTTAGACTTTGTTAAAAAGCTAACTTTTACAAAAGATTGGCATATATAATCAAGGCCACCTTTACAAAAGAATGACACATGCTTAAAAGTCAATTCAAGTGCTATTTTAAGTTCATTTTTGCAAATAAATGTCCAATGTGTCCTAAAATTGCCTACACATTTTATAAACTTTGCGTATATGATTCTGTTTCAGCCATTAGTTTATCATGTAATCCAGGTTTGCAGAGATGTACCAGTTTTCAGAATATAGTCAGATTAAATATTTAAATTTAACTTTGCACTTATATCCTATTTTTGCCTACTCATTTCAGATTTGTCCTAGATTTTAACAAATTTGAGATAAGCTCCCATTTGCAGAAACCATCTCATTTTATCCAAGCTACAACAGTAAACATATCTTTCTGAATTTTTGCGAGAGCAGTCAAAATTTGCTCCATCTTTTAGGATCTGCCCAGATTCACAAAACTTTGCATTGTCTGACAACTTCTCCAAATTTTAAATATGTTCAATCCTAGCAAAATAGTTCTGACTATACAAAGCTTCTCACGTCAGCTTTTTGGTTAGTTATTTATACACCTACTACTCAACAACATATGTAAACATGAATATGTGCCCTTGTTTACCAACAATTTTCCTTCACATTTTAGCACAAGTTTAATGAGACTATAAACACCACAAACAAAATTTTAATACTTCAAAAAAAAGCATGTTGCCTCATTTTTCCATGGCAAAAACGATTAAAAAAATACAAGTTTTAAGTTTTACCGTGATAGCGAGAGCTTAGAGCTCGGCAATGACGACCACTAGCTAAACCATGCAAACGAACATAGCAATGACACCAAAAAAATTCAGCAACATAAACAACCCTTAAAATACCCTTAACTTGACTTAAACTTGAGGATTTACGATCCAAAAGACTCTTTGTATAGAGGTCTTTTGGTTATAAATCCTCATCCTTGAACACTAAATATGTTTCACTTTCTGCTCTCAAACTCTCAATGTTTTCTTCTTCCTTTTCTCTCTGCTCCTTTTCGGATTGTTCCTGGTGGCTTTTTAAATGAGTAAAGAGCTCCTATTTATGACTAAAAATGAAGGCAAACGGTGGAGTGTGGACTTGTACAAAAGTACAAGCCCACACCTCTTACACTTGAGTATTTTTTCAGAATAGTACAGCCAGCTATGATGACTACTTTTCAACTTCCTATGCTGGCCAAAAGTGAAAAAAAAAAAGATGTCTTTTGGAAGGACAACCCAATACTCATTACACTAACTAAGATGGTAACTGAAGAAACTAAAATAGCCCCAAACAAAACTAAAACTAAACATAAACCTGAACATAGCCAATTGAAGGCATAAAAATTCAGAACTTAAGTGCAAGTATCAGGCCTCTCATCATCCCAGTCAAGGCCTAATAATGCACTACATACCCAACACCCATCCCATGGTCGAATCTGAAATCATAGAAGTTCCAAAAGATGGTCAAAATGACCTTTGGAACTCAAAGAAACTAAACTACATCCTGCAACTTGAACTTAAAGGAAACTAAATTATGAGTTAACTTTCTAGCTTTTTAAACAAAATCCCAACACTTACACTCACAAACTATCACAACAAGACTAAGCAAACTAAACATGAGTCAAAGCTATATTCCATGATTAAGCAAAACGAAGCAAACGAAACTCTCAAAACTCAACTGAATTTGTTGGAAATATGGGCCGGGTCAGGTGTATTGGGCTAGTGGATTTGTGTGTGTGTGGGCTAAACAACTGGGCCGATTTGCTACATATAGACATTAAAAGGATCTACACTTATTTTAAAATATACACAACTAACTACCATGAAAAATACATAAATTTACAATACTTATCACAATTAAAACATAAAATTGTAATTAAACACATAACAAGTATTTTTATTGTAATTTTCATATTTATCATCTTAATTAAAGACAATTTTAGCTAAAATAAAACACTAGAATTGTTCATATTTATCATCCAAGAATTGAAAAGTAGGCTGAGTACCGCCCCGCTATTGCAATTGCCCGACTTCGGAAGGGCATTTCAGGTTGAATGTGATGCCTCAGGGGTGGGAATTGGTGGTGTTTTAATGCAAGATAGCAAACCCATCGCCTACTTTAGTGAGAAATTGAAAGGGGCCTCCTTGAATTACTCTACGTATGACAAGGAGTTGTATGCCCTTGTGAGAGCCCTTGCCCATTGGTAACACTACCTTTGGCCTCGAGAATTTGTCATCAAGAGTGACCATGAGTCACTCAAGCATCTAAGAGGCCAAGAGAAGCTCAATAAGAGACATGCCAAGTGGGTTGAATTCATTGAGTCTTTTCACTATGTTATCCAATACAAGAGAGGGAAAGACAATGTTGTGGCGGATGCGCTTTCTAGAAAGTTCGCTCTAGCCACCACCCTAGCCTCCAAGCTCATGGGTTTTGAGAGCATTAAATTGATGTATGCTCATGACCCTAAGCTAAAGAGCATTCATGAAGCTCTTGAGAAGGGGGAAAGGGTTGAGAAATACCAATGGGTTAATGGATATATCTTTAAAAATGGTAAAGTGTGTGTTCCCGAGTCCTCTTGGAGGGAATTATTGATTCGTGAAGCTCATTGTGGGGGCTTGATGGGACACTTTGGGAGAAACAAGACCTTGGCCATTCTCATGGAGCAATTCCATTGGCGAAAGATGGGGGTTCAAGTTGAAAAGCTTTGCAAAAATTGCCTTTAGTGCAAGCATGCGAAATCTAAAGCTAACCCCCATGGTTTGTATACTCCCCTCCCCGTACCTACTAGTCCGTGGGTCGATATATCAATGGATTTTGTGATGGGCTTGCCGCGGTCTAGGGGGGGCCATGATAGCATTTATGTTGTTGTGGATAGGTTCTCCAAAATGGCTCACTTCATTCCTTGTAAGAAGTGTGATGATGCACAACATGTTGCCTCTTTGTTCATTGACAATGTCTTGAAATTGCATGGTGTGCCTCAAACCATTGTAAGTGATAGGGACACCAAGTTCCTAAGCCACTTTTGGAGAAGTTTGTGGGGTGCCCTTGGCACCAAATTCTTGTTCTCTACGTCCCACCACCCACAAACGGATGGGCAAACTGAGGTGGTAAACCGGACTTTGGGTGCCCTTCTAAGGGCCACGACCCAAGGTAAGGCCGGGACGTGGGTTGAAAAATTATCCCTCATGGAGTTTGCCTACAATCGTACTTTGCATAGCTTGATTGGCATGACTCCATTTGAATGTGTGTATGGTTTTAATCCCTTGATTCCCCTTGATCTAACCCCTTTGCCAAGGGAAATGGTTGCTAATTTTGAAGGGAAAAGCCGAGCAAAGGCTATGATTGAGCTCCATGCTAAAGCCAAGAAGAACTTGGAGGAAGCCTATGGCAAGGTTGCTTCCAAGAAGAACAAGGGAAGGAAGAAGCTTGAGCTCAAAAAGGGAGATTGGGTGTGGGTGCACTTCCGCAAAGAAAGGTTTCCAAACCTTAGGAAAGGGAAGTTGGCACCCCGTGGAGACGGTCCTTTTCAAGTGCTTTCCAAGATCAACAACAACGCCTATGTGATTGATCTACCCGGTAAGTACAATGTGTCTAATACTTTTAATGTGACTGACTTGATCCCTTGTGATGTAGGAGATGGTGATGCCGGAGAGGAGGAAGCCATGGTTTCGAGGACGAAACCTTCCCAAGAAGGGGAGGATGATGCGGTGCATATGACCTCAAGGCCGTTTAGTAGGAGTCAAGCTAAGTTGATTCCAAACACCCATCTTCACTTGACTTGGAGGGACATGGAAGGAGGCTCCGAGAGTAGCTCGAGGATCATGCTTTTGAGCACCATGGATGGAGGAACACTTGGGCTCCAAGGGGATCCACCCCAAGCTCATTTTGAGCCTCTTGCACAAGTTCCAGAAGGAGGCGGAGCGCCTACCAAAAAGCAGAGAGCTGAGCAGAAGAAGGCGGAGCGCCTCATCCTGAGGCGGAGCGCCTCATCAGCTGGAGGCGGAGTGCCTCATCTTGAGGCGGAGTGCCTCCCCCTGTTTCAGCATGCGGGATATTTTACTACTTTTTGCATGAACTTCCAACTATAGCCCTGCTTGGCCTTATTTGTTTTAACCCACTTTGGGGGTACTTTAGACCTTTTAGTATGACTAAGTGAAGCCTATAAATACTTCACTTAGCCTCCTCAAACAGTAGCTTACCTTTGAATCTTATGAATGAAGAATAAATCTTGTTATGAAGAAACCCTTTCTTGGTTGCTTGAATTCACTAGCGGATCCTAGTTGAGTCTTGAACCGAAACTCGATCATTCTACTTGCGAGTCCCGGGTGCGACTCGAGGGTGGTTGCATAGTGTAGGTCCTTCTAGACGCCGATTCGGGGGTATCTCGGGACAAGTTCCCCGGGGTTACTTCGAAGGGAGTTCGAGAAGTGTCTCGCTCTCCTATCTTTATTGTTTTGTCGTATTGATCCTTATCAACTCTGCACACATTTGACATCGATCGCCCTTCCTTCGGTTATTTGCCTTTTACTTCGGCGTCGTTGTTGAGTGTTCGGATGGGGTTCGGTCACTCCTTGCTTCGAGCTCAAGCTTATAGATGACGCCTTCGGTTCTAGAGCTCGAGTACTCAGCTTCGGAGTAGTTTCTTCCTTTGGCCAAGCCAAGTGAATGTGGATATCGTGCAGCTTGGCTTGGCTTGGCTTCGTGTCATTGGCCTCGGTAGATCGATCACATGATCAGCACATGTTCGGGCTGCATCAAGTTGTCACCACACACCCGACCATCATGTATCAAACCTCCGATGTGGTGTATGTGAAAAAGTAGCAGAAGGGAAACCTATACTCGTCTCAAGAGTTTCAGAGACGTCTATTATGATGGTATCTGAAATGTTAAAGCATGGTATCCAATTTGGAAAGGGCTGGGGAGCATCACTACCAGGCAGGGTAAATCCAGTTTATCCAAATGGTGTGCAAGGCACGTGAGGACTAGGGTTCAAGCTAAAAGCAGCTGATCGCAAGCAAGCAAAGAAAAAGAAGTCGGAAGTTTGGTCTCTCCTAAAGCCAATTCTGTGTCTCGCTCATTCTTTTGTGGGTTATGTCATGAAACCAAAGGTTGTCGCTACAAATGTCAACACAGTGGAAGACAATCATGATGCACCATTCAATCTAGGTGGCATTTTGAAATCTGCATGGTGCAGCCGGGTGAAGGCTCCAGCAATGCTTCAATACAATATATTGGCCTGGACGTGCACCTGACTAACTGGAATGCAACTCCCTTCCCCATCAGGAAGGGGTCTTGGTAGACTGTTGTTTTACAGTTTTCTTTTGAATACACTTGGATATTCTAAGGGTTGTATGCCAAGTGTATTATTTTGCTCATCTTTCTCTTTGTAATTCAAACCCTTTTTTCATTAATGAAAGGCCTAAGAGCCAAGCTTTCCTTCAATCTCTGTTCATATTCCTAATTTTATTCTATTTTTCTTTATCTGTAGTGATATATCTGCTGGTCCTGATATCATGACATGTTCAAGGAACTTATCGTCCATCCAGGGACTGCAATCTGATTTTGGCTCCATGACCATAGTTGAGGTTGAAAGTGATGAAGAAAACATTGAGGAGTTTGTTTAACGAGATTGAATATGATTGGGAAGAGGCGGATTTTGAAACAAGCCTGGAAGTTGAATGCCATGAAGGCAAGCCTAAACCCAATTTGGCTAATATAGAGGATGTTAATCTTGGGAGCCCTGATGATGTGAGGGAAACCAAGATAAGCATGTATGCCCGACCTGAAGTGAAGTATGATATTCAGAAAGTGCTTTTGAATATCGTGATGTTTTTGCATGGTCATATGATGAGATTCCGGGCTTGAGTTCCGAATTGATAGTCCATAAATTGCCAATTCAACCTGATTTCCCACCAGTGAGACAAATGCAACGGAAGTTCAAAACTGATATGATCAAGAAAATCCATGATGAAATAATGAAACAGTTGGATGCAAAAGTATTCAATCGGTTCAGTACATTACCTGGGTTGTGAATGTTGTTCTGGTTCCTAAGAAGGATGGAAAAACAAGGATATGTGTCGACTATCGAGATTTGAACAAGGCAAGTCCCAAAAATAATTTCTCGTTGCCTAACATTCACATTCTCGTAGATAATTGTGCCCAACATGAGATACAATCCTTCGTTGACTGCTATGCTGGATATCACCAGATCTAGATGGATGAAGATGACGCATACAAAACGGCATTCACTACGCCTTGGGGAACTTATTGCTATAGAGTGATGCCGTTTTGCTTGAAAAATGCTAGGGCAACCTACGTGAGGGCTATGACTGCCATTTTCCATGATATGATGCATAAAGAAATAGAAGTGTATGTGGATGACGTGATTATCAAGTCTAAAACTGATGAAGAACACGTGAGAGATCTCAGAAAGTTCTTTGAAAGGCTCCGTAGGTACAACCTGAAGCTAAATCCAGCCAAGTGTGCATTTTAATGTGCATGCTGGAAAATTGTTAGGTTTCATTGTTAGCAGGCGAGGTACTGAATTCGATCCGCGAAGATCAAAGCAATACAAGAATTACCTCCGCCTCGAACCAAGAAGGATGTTAAAAGCTTTTTAGGCAGGCTAAATTATATCAGTAGGTTTGTTGCTCAACTTACCACAATATGTGAGCCGATCCTCAAGTTTTTGAAAAAGAATGCATCAATTGCATGGACTGAAGAATGCCAAGACGCCTTTGACAAGATCAAGCAATACTTGTCAAATCCTCCTATTTTGCTTCCGCCCGAGCCTGGCCGACCATTGTTTTTGTACTTGTCAGTCAACGAAAACTCCTTTGGTTGTGTACTGGGGCAATATGATGCCTCGGGAAAGAAAGAGCAGGTAATTTATTATCTGAGTAAGAAGTTCACAGATTGCGAGGCCAGATACACTTTTTTGGAAATGACGTTTTGTGCCCTAACTTGGGTAGCACAAAAGTTGAAATATATCTTTTGTCCTATACCACTTATCTCATTTCCTGGATAGACCCATTGAAGTACATATTTCAGAAGCCAATGCCAACTGGCAAACTTACCAAATGGCAAATCTGCTGACAGAATTCAACATAGTATATGTCACCAGAGCTGCTATGAAAGCTCAAGCTTTAGCTGACCATTTGGCTGAGAATCTGGTTGATGATGACTATGAACCATTGAAGACTTACTTCCCTGATGAGGAGGTAGATGTACTGGATGAACTGATCAACGAAGATGAACATGTGTGGAAAATGTACTTTGATGGTGCTTCCAACTCAAAAGGCCATGGTATTGGAGCGGTCCTCATTTCTCCCATGGGACATTATTATCCGGCGCCTGCCCAACTCCGTTTCAGTTGCACTAATAACATATCTGAGTATGAAGCATGCATAATAGGTTTGCGCATGGCGTTAGACATGGACATCAAAGAGTTACTGGTGATTGGATATTCAGATCTTTTTATATGCCAAATGAAGGGTGAATGGGAAACTCAAGACCTTAAGCTGATCATGTACAAGCAGTGTATGGATGATATCGCCAAAAGTTTGATGTTATAAAGTTTAGACATGTTCTCAGAATACATAATGAGCTGGCTGACGCATTGGCTACACTAGCCTCAATGCTTGTCCATCCTGATAAAGCCCATATTGATCCGTTAGAGATTCAGGTCCAAAGTTAACATGCATACTGCAATGTGGTTGAAGAAAAAATTGACGGTCAACCGTGGTGTTTTCATGTCAAGAATTTCCTTCAAGATGGGATGTATCTGCCAATGGCAGAAAATAATCAAAAGAGAACCCTTCGATTACTGGCAAGTGGTTTCTTTTGAGCGGAGGGGTGGTATACAAAAGAACACCCGATTTGGGACTATTAAGATGCATAGATGCAACTAAAGCCACGAGGATTCTGAATGACATGCATTCGGGGATCTGTGGACCCCACATGAGCGGGCACGTGCTAGCTAAGAAAGTACTATACTTAGAGCAGGATACTTCGGGCTCACCATGGAACATGACTGCATTACTTTTGTTAGAAAGTGTCATCAATACTAAGTACACGGTGATTTAATACATTCACCCCCTTTAGAGTTGCACACAATGTCAGCCCCTTGGCCTTTCACATCATGGGGGATGGATGTTATCGGGCCTATTGAACCAAAAGCATCAAATGGGCACAAATTCATTTTGGTTGCAATAGATTACTTTAACAAATAGGTCAAGGCCGTCACTCTCAAGTCCGTGACCAAGAAAGCCGTGGTGGATTTCATTCATGCTAGCATTGTCTGTCGCTTTGATATCCCAAGTACCATCATCACTGATAATGCAGCAAATTTGAACAGTCATTTAATGAATGAAGTGTGTGAAAGATTCAAGATCATGCACCGAAATTCCACGCCTTACCAATAAAAGGCAAATAGCGCGGTCGAAGCAGCCAATAAGAATATCAAGAAGATCCTTAGGAAAATGATACAAGGATCTCGTGAATGGCATGAGAAGTTGTCTTTTGCTTTGCTTGTTACCACACAACTGTGCGCACTTCCATATGAGAGACCCTGTATTCATTGGTATATGGAACTGAAGCAGTTATACCCGCTGAAGTTGAAATACTATCTCTCATGATCATTGTGGAAGCAGAAATTGAGGACAGAGAGTGGGTCAAACCCCAATTGGAACAGTTGCCATTATTGACAAAAAAGGGCTCAATGCCATTTGTCACGGTCAATTGTATCAGCAAAGAATGGCCCGACCCTACAACAAGAAAGTGCGCCTTCGCGACTTGAAAGAAGGGCAATTAGTCTTGAAAATAATCTTTCCTCATCAAGAAGAAGCTAAAGGGAAATTTACTCCAAATTGGCAAGGGCCATACCTGATAAAGAAAATATTGCCAAATGGCGCCTTGTACCTTACGGATCCGGAAGGCAGGACAACCGAAATACCCGTCAATGCAGACGCGGTCAAGAGGTACTACATTTGACTCCAAGATCGCTTTCAAATCGGGATGAATGCAAGGCTTTTGTTCTCTTTTGCTATCCCAAATTGTATCCCTTATTAGCACTTTGTACTTTTGAGGCACGTTCTCAATTGGAATCAATGTAGTTGTACCAAAATGAAATGAAACTGAAAAGAATCAAAAGAAACTTGGGCATTTGCCTAGAGCTACGTCTGACCTGGTTCCTCTCAAAAGCATACGTAGGCAACCATTCCGGTGCGGTCGCAACAAGAGAAAATTCCTCTTTTCCTATTTTCTTTTATTCACACAAAGCTTGTCTCCAGGTTTGCGGCACATGTCAAGAAAATCAAAGACCCCAATTTATCCTAAACTGGGGCAAAAGTTGTTTTTAATTTATATGAAAATGGAGGAAATTCAATATTCCTCTCCATTTTCTGTGTTCGTGATAGGAGAAAGTTCATTTTTTCTCTATCTCATATTGATGCAAAACTTGCCTCCAAGTTTGTGGCCAACATCAAAAAAAATTTAGATCCTCTTTTATGCTAAACTGGGGCAGAATAAAATAAAATAAAAACAAAATTCTATTATTTTTGTATCATCTATTCACATGTTTCATGAGATGTTTGGCATACCAGTCTCGAAGTCAAGGAAGAAAAATAAAGTGCCCCAGTTTATTCTAAACCGGGGCAAAAGTTTTTTATTTTTAAAGAAAATAAGTCCAAAGGGGAGTCGAATTGTACACAGTCACCTCATGATGCGTTTTGGAGAGCTTATGTCAAATATTCCTTTATGGCGAGTCGATGATGCCATCAAAAGGGATGTTGGCATTGTAAATTGAAAAAAAAAAGTCTTGCTGGTGAAAACCTGAAAAGGCGCCTCAAGACAACAGTGAGGCAAAAGATTAAAGAGAGAGATTAGTTGGCGAAAACCCGAAAAGGGCGCTGCTAGTCGACTTGAGAGTCACCTCAACTTGGTTATTGTTTGATATCTTCCATGGAGCAACTCTCGACAAACGAGTGGCACTGATTGGACGAGGTCACCCAAGATACATGTCATGATCATCAGGGTTGCCGGTATATTGCAGATAAGTTTCCTTTTTTCAGAAAAACGTTCCTTGTCCAAACGACTTTCGCCCTTAAGCTTTTTATTCTATTTCGTATGTTTTGCCTCACCATTAATTCCTCGCCCTTTCGGAGCTAACCTCACATGAGCAACAAAAGAAAATTGCAAAACTCTGTCTTTAAGGATTCAGGTTTAATTCCAGCAAGCAGGGCACACCCTCGACAATGGAAAAATTTTCAGCGAGTCATGACCGACCTTCATAATTGGTGCCCAGTACCGTACATCAGGCCGGAGCAACGGCATACCAAAATTGTTTCATGAAGAGTGGACATGTTTGAGAGAAGCTTTAGGAGTTGTTCATCCCATATTACTGTAAAGAATATAACAAGAATCACCAAGCTTATTTGCAAGATCAGAAACAAGATGTATCCACGATGCAGAAAGTCAGTATAACATTTGCTATGTTGCCAAAAAAGAGTTAGGACCACCTGAATTGGGTAGCTGCGCTAGATATCAGAGGTAGCGCCGTTTTCTTTGCATGACAAGATCGGCTAAGAGATAGCGACCATTTTCTTTCTATATCAAGATCTGCTAAAAGATAGCGATCATTTCCCTTTAGAGTCAATCTCGCTAAAAGATAGCAATCATTTCCTTTTTCGAGTCAATTTTGCTCAAAGATAGCATTGTTTCTTTCCATGTCAAGATCTGCTAAAAGATAGCGATCATTTATTTTTCGAGACAATTTCGCTCAAAGATAGCGCCATTTCCTTTCCATGTCCAGATCTGCAAAAAGATAGAGTTCATTTCCTTTCGAGTAAATTTCGCACAAAGATAGCATCATTTCCTTTCCATGTCAACATCTGCTAAAAGATGGTGATCATTTCCCTTTAGAGTCACTCTCGCTAAAAGATAGCGATCAGTTCCTTTTTCGAGTCAATTTTGCTCAAAGATAGCATCATTTCTTTCCATGTCAAGATTTGCTAAAAGATAGCGATCATTTCCTTTTCGAGTTAGTTTCGCTCAAAGATAGCGTCATTTCCTTTCCATGTCGAGATCTGCTAAAATATAGCAATCATTTTCTCTTAGAATCAATTTCGCTAAAAATTAGCGATCATTTCCTTTCCATGTCAAGATCTGCTAAAAGATAGCGATCATTTCCTTTTCGAGTCCGTTTCGCTCAAAGATAGCGTCATTTCCTTTCCATGTCAAGATCTGCTAAAAGATAGCAATCATTTTCTCTTAGAATCAGTTTCGCTCAAAGATAGCATCATTTCCTTTCCATGTCCAGATCTGCTAGAAGATAGCAATCATTTCCTTTTCGAGTCAGTTTAACTCAAAGATAGCGCCATTTCCTTTCCATGTCAAAATCTGCTAAAAGATAGCGATCATTATCCTTTAGAGTCAGTCTTGCTAAAAAACAACGATCATTTTCTTTTTCGAGTCAGTTTTGCTCAAAGATAGCATCATGTGTTTCCATGTCAAGATCTACTAAAAGATAGCGATCATTTCCTTTTCCAGTCAGTTTCGCTCAATGATAGCACCATTTCCTTTCCATGCCAAGATCTGCTAAAAGATACCAATCATTTTCTCTTAAAATCAATTTCTCTCAAAGATAGCGATCATTTCCTTTCCATGTCAAGATTTTCTAAAAGATAGCGATCATTTCCTTTCCGAGTCAGTTTCGCTCAAAGATAACATCATTTCCTTTCCATGTCAAGATCTGCTAAAAGTTAGTGATCATTTTATTTTAGAGTCAGTTCGCTAAAAGATAGCGTCCATTTCCTTTTCAAGTCAGATCTCCTAAAAGATAGCGATCATTTCCTTTACAAGTCAATTTCGCTCAAAGATAGCGCCATTTTCTTTCCATGTCAAGATCTGCTATCAAATAGCGATCATTTCCTTTTAGAGTCAATTTCGCTCAAAGAGAGCAATAATTTTCTTTCCATGTCAAGATCTACTAAAAGATAGCGATCATTTTATCTTAGATTCAGTTCGCTCAAAGATAGCCTCATTTCCTTTCCATGTCAAGATCTGCTAAAAGATAGCGATCATTTCCTTTTCGAGTCAGTTTCGCTCAAAGATATCATCATTTCCTTTTCATGTCGAGATCTGCTAAAAGATAGCGATCATTTTCTTTTTAGAGTCAGTTCGCTCAAAGATAGCGATCAGTTCCTTTCCATGTCAAGATCTGCTAAAAGATAGCGATGATTTCTTTTCGAGTCAGTTTCGCTCAAAGATAGCATCATTTCCTTTCCATGTCAAGATCTTTTAAAAGATAGCAATCATTTTCTCTTAGAATCAGTTTCGCTCAAAGGTAGCGTCATTTCCTTTTCATGTCAAGATCTGCTAAAAGATAGCGATCATTTCCTTTTCGAGTCAGTTTCGCTCAAAGATAGCGCCATTTCCTTTCCATGTCAAGATCTGCTAAAAGATAGCGATCATTTCCCTTTAGAGTCAGTCTCGCTCAAAGATAGTTATCATTTGCTTTTCGAGTCATTTTCGCTAAATGATAGCGCCATTTCCTTTCCATGTAAAGATCTGCTAAAAGATAGCGATTATTTTCTTTTCAGGTTAGTTTTGCTCGAACATAGCACTCACATTCAGTTCAAGTCATTTGCGCTCAAAGATAGCAACCACTTCCTTTTCAAGTTAGTCCCGCTCAAAGATAGCAACCATACCCAGCTTCAAGTCAAGACCTGCTTGAAACAGATGCAACCATTTCAAGTTTCAGATAGTGCTTACTCATACAACTGGCAATAGAGTTGTCTTTCAAGTCAAGATTTACCTCAAGGAAGCATGAAGATTTAGGCTAGGGATTGTAATTTTACATTTTTCCTTGCATTTCTATTCCTTGTAAAGCAACGACCACCAGCAAGCGACCAGTAATCAGCAACGACAGCATTTCTGTACCTAAGAGTACCTAGTATCAGCCCAAGTGTATCTAGAAGAGTCTCTAGTTTGTCTTAGTAGTCTAGAGTGTCTAGTGTTGTCTTAGTGAGTCAAGAAGAGTCTAGTGTCTATTTGAATGCGATAGTCCCAGCTACCACACGTGAGGAACTACATTGACCTGATTCCTTAGTCCGAGAATATGTAGGTAGCCTTGTAGTCAGGGTACGGTCGCCATTTTGCATGCTCTCGCCTACAACTGAAAAGGTCAAAATTAGTTGTGATTATGTCTTTGTCCGAAAACTTTTCATGTTCTCGAACAAAGAGGGGCTGCTGTAATCACCTAATTTTGACACTAAATACAAAAAAATTTCTCAAAATAGCCTTGCTAATTTCGTAGGATTTTTGTCAAATTTTCCTAGTTTTCTAGTGTTCTATTTTAGCTAAAATTGTCTTTAATTAAGATGATAAATATGAAAATTATAAAAAAATACTTGTTATGTGTTTAATTACAGTTCTATGTTTTAACGTGATAAGTATTGTAACTTTATGTATTTTTCATGGTAGTTAGTTGTGTATATTTTAAAATAAGTGTAGACCCTTTTAATGTCTATATGTAGCAAATTGGCCCAGTTGTTTAGCCCACACACACAAATCCACTAGCCCAATACACCTGACCTGGCCCATACTTCCAACAAATCCAATTGAGTTTTGAGAGTTTCGTTTGCTTCATTTTGCTTAATCATGGAATATAGCTTTGCCTCATGTTTAGTTTGCTTAGTCTTGTTGTGATAGTTTATGAGTATAAGTGTTGGGATTTTGTTTAAAAAGCTAGAAAGTTAACTCATAATTTAGTTTCCTTTAAGTTTAAATGTAGGCTGTAGTTTAGTTTCGTTGAGTTCCAAAGGTCATTTTGACCATCTTTTGGAACTTCTATGATTTCGGATTCGACCATGGGATGGGTGTTGGGTATTTAGCGCATTATTAGGCTTTGACTGGGATGATGGGAGGCCTAATAGTTGCACTTAAGTTCTGAATTTTTATGCCTTCAATTGGCTATGTTCAGGTTTATGTTTAGTCTTAGTTTTGTTTGGGGCTATTTTAGTTTCTTCAGTTAGCATTTTAGTTAGTGTAATAAGCATTGAGTTGTCCTTCTAAAAAACATCCTATGTTTTCACTTTTGGCCAGCATAGGAAGTTGAAAAGTAGTCACCATAGCTGGCTGTACTATTCTGAAAAAATACTCAAGTGTAAGAGGTGTGGGCTTGTACATTTGTACAAGTCCACACTCCACCCTTTGCCTTCATTTTTAGCCATAAATAGGAGCTCTTTACTCATTTAAAAAACTACCAGGAACAATCTGAAAAGGAGCAGAGAGAAAAGGAAGAAGAAAACATTGAGAGTTTGAGAGCAAAAAGTGAAACATATTTAGTGTTCAAGGATAAGGATTTATAACCAAAATACCTCTATACCAAGAGTCTTTTGGAACGTAAATCCTCAAGTTTAAGTCAAGTTAAGGGTATTTTAAGGGCTGTTTATGTTGCTAAATTTTTTTGGTGTCATTGCTGTGTTCGTTTGTATGGTTTAGCTAGTGGTCGTTATTGCCGAGCTCTAAGGTCTCGCTATCAAGGTAAAACTTGAAACTTGTATTTTTTTTATCGTTTTGGCCATGGAAAAATGAAGCAACATGTTTTTTTTTTTTTTTGAAGTATTAAAATTCTGTTTATGGTGTTTATAGTCTCATTAAACTTATGCAAATGAGAGCTAATCTCAAATTTGTTAAAATTTAGGACAAATCTGAAATGAGTAGACAAAAATAGGATATAAGTGCTAAATTAAATTTAAATATGTAATCTGACTATATTTTGAAAACTGGTACATCTCTGCAAACCTGGATTACATGTCAAACTAATGGTTGAAACAAAATCATATACGCAAAGTTTATAAAATGTGTAGGTAATTTTAACAATGGACATTTATTTGCAAAAATGAACATAAATAGCACTTGAATTGATTTTTAAGCATGTGCCATTCTTTTGTGAAGGTGGCCTTGCTTATATGCCAATCTTTTGTAAAAGTTGGCTATTTAACAAAGTTTAATTTGTCTCTAAAAAGTTATGCAGAATAGCCAAAGTTCTTGACAATCAACTACTTTGTTGGTATTAAAATATGACAATTCTTGCAAGATCAGTTTTTAAACAGCTTATTTTTGCAAAACAATTCAGCCCACTTCCACCGTATAATTACATTTCTTTGTTAATTTTGACAAATAGCCACCTCTTTAAAAAAAAAACTTCTTAATTTGGCAAACAACCAACTTCTTTAATAAATTATCTCATCATTTGGCAAGTTAATTATTTTTTGAAGTTAATTAAATTATTTTGAAATAAACCAGTCCTCTGTGAGGTTGGAAATAAAAATGATATTTTTTTGAATCAAAGTGTAAATCCATCCAGTCCTCTATGAGGTTGGAAAGGAATGATACGATTTTAATCAAAGTATAAATTCAAATCAACGGCAAAACATAATAACCATATTTAATGAATCAAAATTACGACAATAAAGCAACCGTGCTCGGCACAGGACTCGAGGGTCCCTAATACCTTCCCGAGAGTCAACTGAAGACCTTACTTAAAATCTCTGACGCAAACCATTAGACGAGTCTAAGGTGTTCTAGGTACACCACTTTGGTGGCTTGGCACACCTTTAACTATGTCAAGTGACGACTCTGAGTTCTCTATAATTATTTGTGTACCTTGAAACGCCAGTCATAAGCCTTGAAATAATAAACCTCGCGTTAATTTTTTAGGGCGTGACAGTGTTCTGATCTTTCCATTCCTGTTTAAGATTTGCTTCATTCGTGCCTTATTTGGTTCTATTTGGAGGATTTTTATTTTAATTCTCCATGACGAAGATCATAGCGAGAGTAAGATTTGCTTCCATTTTCAGTGTGAACTAGGCATTGGAGAGAGAGGGAGGAGCGTCTTCGCCGGCGTTAATGGTGGAGGGGTGGTGTGATGGTAGATTGGAGGTGAATTGAAAGTTTTAGTGGAAAGAGCGAGAAAGAATGTGGATAGGGGCGGCCGGTTATGTTAGTAAGGGATAAGGGAAATGTTTTAGGATTTTTAGGTTTGAGGTGTGAGTGTAGTATTAAAAAGGTAAGAAATAATTTGAGTTGTTGGATTTAAAGAATGGGAGGCACAAATCATTCCACATCAGGGCGATTGGCACATGATTCCATACCGTCACAGTGTATTATATTTCTTTTCTTTTCTCGAGAGTACCTATTAACTCTGATATAACATGATTCCATACCGTCACCGTGTGATCGGCACGGGTTCGATCCTCGCCTGATCGAATATGCCGCTTCCCTGTGGCGCCACACAGTTGCAGGTGATAGCATGCTGCGCATTTTTGTGCCTTGACCGTGTTATCATAAACTCCTACTCTGGCACAAGTAGTTCTGAGGTCAACATTAACCACTAAAGGTCACGAAACCCTTCTCAGAATCTCAAGGTAACTCTCAAAACTTTAATTGATAACTCTTTTTTGCCCACTTTATGGTCCAATACATTCCTTAAACATTATCAATGAACATAAATCGTAATAGTTTTGAGTAAAATATGACATGAATATATGAAGAGATTATTCAATATATTTTCAAATATCCCTTAATCCATGAAAACTTGACGTATAATATCACGTCAATTAAACATAACAAAATATGAATATAATTGTGTATTCAATGATAAATACTTGAACGTTAACTAAAATGAGGTTTAGGTAATATGCACTCTCTCGATCCAATTAAGCACATATCAGCTCTTTAAAATAATTTATCAAATACTTTGTAAGCAGACTTTTGTGTGTAAAAATATCTTTAGTAAAGAGTTCTATCAACTCACCTCAATTCTCCTATCAAGCTAACGTATGCTCTGAATCTCGTTCCTAAATCAACGAATATTTTCTACAATAATAAGTTTGTCTAAATAAATCATCAATTTGACAATATTAATCAATTGAAGAACCCTAGGTTCAATTTTCTCGATTCCAAGGTTTCATGTCAACTATGAATCTTGTAATGTTTTTCTAGTATTCACACCATCAACAATTTTAATTTTGATCTAGAAAAGTAGTTGAAGTTAGGGTAGGGAATTTACATTTCAATTCCCAAAAACCCCGCATTTCTCTCCTAGTTGCCTGAATTTTTACCTTCGAGTTCCAGTAGTTAAAAGAGGTAGAATACACACTTTGTTCGTGTTTTCATATTCTCCGATGCGGTGTATTTATAGGATTCAAATAAAGTCAATTATCATCCTCCTCAAAGTCTTGTTGTTCTTTAATAGCTTCTCATGTGCAGCAACTAATAGGACATACCTTCCTGCTATCAAAAGTTGAGTTTTTGGCTGAAATCATCCCTCAACTGTAGCCTGTACTTAAGTTTCATCCTCCATATTTCAAATGAACAATAAACATCCCTAAAGTATCAAAAAATTAGCGGGATACATCTTGTTGCTAAACAATCGTTAAAAACTAACGGAAGCCTTCATCTCACATGACTTCCACTTGACTTTTATGTCTCCTTCACCCCAAATTGGTTGGCAGAATATTGGGCACTACTTCCCTTAAAAATCGAATTCCTCCTCCACTCTCTCAATCAACATCTTATCTATTTTATAGAAGGAGTTTTATGAAGCTGCATAACAGATTTCGTCTTATCCATGACTGCTGACTCTCAGCTATGCATTGGAGTTCTTGGGGGAAACACATCTAGACCATCTTCTCTATTTATTGATTTTTTTGTATCTACTCATCAATCTCGCTTCTTCTTATTTTTAAACTCAACTATTAGCTCTGAATAAAGTTTTAATTCTTTAGAACCCACCTTATACTAGCAAATTACCTACTACTTAGCAAAACCCATGTTACAGAATTAGCTGAAATTAAGTGAATGGACAATTCCCAAAAAATAAAACTGCCAAATTATCAATAGCGACCACGAGCAAGAAAATTAAAATTCTCCAACTTTTTGCGAACGGGCCGGGGTTGCTAATTGCAAGCTACTTAATAAAATTCATGTCACAAAACTAGCTCAAATTAAAAAAGAAATGAACAAAATCCAGATACCATATTTTTCAAAATATCATGCGATTGGGGTTGCTAAGATGAAAATTTGGAACACAACATATGGAACTTTCAGATTGGAAATTTAGAAAAATGAGATTTTGCTGGTCAGTTGTAGGAAAATTGAGAGAGAGAGAGAGAGAGAGAGTGCTAAAGTAGCAGTAGTGAAGAAAACGGGAATAGAAAAATCACTCCCAACTTTTGGGATTATGGACGGTTATAAGAAATGATTCTTTAGAAAATGTTAGAAAATTTGTGATTCAGAGATGAAGGGAGTGCATCAATTTTGGGAGGAAGAAGTGCTGGACATTTTGCCTACTACTTTAGGGGAAGAGGAGCGTGGAAGTCACGTGGGTGAAGATGTCCGTTAATATATAACCGTTGTTCAACAGCAGAATGTATCCAACTTGGATACATTAGGGATGTTCTTTGTTCATTTAATATATGGAGGATGAAACTTAAATTTAGGTCATAGTTCAGGATGATTTCAGCCAAAAACTTCTTGCGGAAGTCTTGCACCAACTAGTAACCACTCGCTGTTTCTCAACATCAGCATAACTCCAAGTGAGGATGCTGGTTCTCTATCCCTGGTTTTGTAAATATGTAAGGTGTCAATCTTCATCTATGTATTTTTGTAAGGATGCCACAACATATAGCCTTTCTTTGGCTAAAACTATTACTATAATGCCTCAATTGTATGGATACAATAGATACTATATGCTGCCAAAATTTGCCCTACGTGTCATGTGAGGGACTAAGTTCCCATCTTAGGAGAAATTACGATTCATTTGGGCCCACCACCACTAATATCATATTTCTTATTTTAGGCTTCATTAATCAACACCTGAGTAATGTTATAATCCCACACAATTACTGCTCCAATATTAATTACTAGTCTACGTCGTGGTTCTCATATCACCATTTTTAACACTTCAAGATTATTTGAATCTGATTTATAAATTATATACCATACTTCGATAATGTATTTCATACTGGAGGAGCATCATGGTACGCTATACAATTTTTTATTTTCATACTGAGAGTGTTCTATAAGTTTTAGGAGCATTACATTTTTTCCCCTTAAAAATATTCGTCCTCGAATGTTGGTTGGATCTTATCATTAGGCCCTTTTTACTATGTTTGTCATATTTGATAGACTCAAGAATTTATGAAATTTTCAAGATCGCTATATTCTCTGCCGCTTAAGAACATTCGTCCCGGAATGTCAACCAAGTCGTTCCTTAAGCTGAAAGTTGCATTGGTAGTAAAGCTCTGTTTAAGATTAATCCAATCCTCTTTAAGTCCAGGTTTGAAACTGTGCGCCTGCACCTTGCACTTTATCAGCTTACCGTGGACCTTATGACTTGGCTAACTCTCCAACTTAGTTAAAAATTTTGGCAGAGTTTTCCTAGTAAATTGGACTATTACAAAAATTCAACCTATCTAATTACACACTATTGATATGTGCATATACAATTGTTCAATGCAAATAATCATTAAGCCTGTAACGACCATACATATAACTTAATTACATCATAAGCTCACACAACTACATAAATTTGAATAAAATAAAACTTTCCACCAACACTTACTTTCCTTCTAACTCATGGTTATAAGTTCTATGCCTTGAAATATTATACATCGTCTAGCACCCCTCTTATTACGTAAATAGTAAAATCATATATGAATGAATATAATTGCACGTAACTTGTTTAATTGGATTCATGACGAAGAATTTTTTTTTTTTTTAAAAAAAACTTCCCTCATATACTCTTATTATTTCTAAGTGAATAAAAGAGGAGTTGAAAACATACACTTTGTAATTTGACTTACATCACACTGGTTCACACTACTAGAAAAAGAGTAAAAAGCTACAGAATGGTTGGAGACGGAATTCCCTCTCCAATCAGTTAGCGAGTGAATTCCGTCTCCAATCATTCTATTGCGTGTAAAATTAATTAAATTGGAAGAGTTGGAGACGGAATTCCGTCTCCAATCCTAAATAAAATTTCCAATTACTATACAACGGGCTCCCAAAATTTTCAGACTCCAAAATTTTCAAAACCCCCAAAATTCTCCATGGCAAAAAATCTCCACGCCACGGCACCGAGAACCAGCGGCACCTCCATTTTCTCCGGCCACCATTTTCGTATGCAAGTAAGTTCCCTTTCATCTTCCCCATTATTTTCCCCTTTCGTATCCCCCATTATTTTTCCCTCCCAATTTTCCCCACCCTCACGTCCACGTTTCCTATAATGTTAGCCTAGATAAAAAGAGTTTTGGTGAAGCTTTGCCCATGGGAAACATTATGTGAGAGATAGCTAGAGAAGGAGGAGTTAAATATTCAGAACAGAGGAAACATTGAAACTTGTGTTTACCATGAATTAAGCTCTGTTGTTCTTAAAATAATTTACTCATTGTGTCTGAATTAGTCCAACATTCATATTCATGGAATCTCTCCTATCCAACAAGCGTTTGATGAAAACAACAACTTATGGAATAAAAGTTGTGGCGTGGGAGGGTTTCTTGGAAGTTTAGCATGCAATCTGGGCGAATTCATTTTGCTGGGTATGCTTATCTAAACTAACACTAGAAAAAAAAGGAAAAATTAAAAGAGAATGGCGGCTTGCTCTTTAATTATAAAAATAAATTTTAATTATTTTCTTGGAGAGAGAATTGCGTCTCTAAACAATAAAAATAATTTTTAATTATTTTACTGGAGAGGGAATTCCGTCTCTAAACAATAAAAATAATTTTTAATTATATGCCTGGAGAGGGAATTCCGTCTCTAAACAATAAAAAGAATGTCTACAGTTCATGTTTGAGACGGAATTCCATCTCCAATCATTAAATTAATTTAATGCTTGGAGAGGGAATTCCGTCTCCAAGCAGCCAAAAGGCGAAGGACGCGCAGAGACGAAATTTCGTCTCCAAACTCCTTTTAGAGAGAGAATTCCGTCTCCAAACTGTGACGCAAAACAAATGATTTCTAGTAGTGTCAATTGAAAATAATCTTGGGGTTTAGTTCCTTATTTATCTGCCTTTCTTATTGGTAAGATGTAACCAATCAGGGTTGTAATCCATAACAGTTAGTAATAAGAAGTTTATCGTACATTGTTACCTTTCCAATTCCCAATGCCACATTGGTGCCAAAGGTGTACGAAAAGACTGGTAATACAATTTCAAGAACATAAATAAATTATGTACTCCAGCTCCATAATCAGCCTAATTAGGAGACAAACTAAGGCATTTCTTCACCAATAAGAGATTGCATCGCTCATAAACTTTTAACTCAGAAATTCCTCTGCATGATAAGCCATCATCGCTGTGAAGGAATCATAACTCGAGACTCCGCCCATGAATAAGTTGATAGAGCACACAACAAATGTCACAAAAACATCGAAGTAAATATTAGGTTGGCCACTTCTTAATTTTCCTATAGCACTCATAGGATCAATGACTCAAACAATTTTCATAGACCATGATCACCGATAAGACTTCCATAATAGCATAGCACCTTGCGTAGTTCCATTGTATCTTTCGCCCACATAGGACTCTTCAAGAAATTTGAGTCTTTTGGAATCTTTCTAGGACACCCCTCACTGTCTTTAGAGTATACGATAAATTAAAACTCTTCTTATCTAATCCAAATGATTGGTAGGTAACCTACACCATTACCAGCATGTAGTCACATATGACGTATCGTTCTCTTTTTTTAAATCCCTCAGCTTAAGCGTTCTCGTAGTAATGCATACTCAGATCCTTTGCAAGTGTTTGTTCTAATTTTTTTTTTTCTTTCTTTGTAACGCTTGTCCATGAATGCCCTTGATCATTTGAGTAAGCTCCATTTACTCATTCCCAGCCATTATCTCGATCAAATTGAAAGGTAGGAATTTCTTTCCCTCTATAATTAGACATATTCACTTTCATATTTGTTACTTATTAAACTCATAGTCGTTCACATACGAATCTGTCGCTTTATTATAACACCTTCATGTTGTCCATCACTTCTTGTGCCCAATTCATGTCATACATGTGCCTCGAAGCTATGTAGGTACATTTGAACTTTCATTGGCAATGATAAATGGGTTTATTCCTCTAAAGCTTACGATAGCTGACACGACCCAGAATCCGGCTAGGCCGTGCGGGCACCCGACATTCTCCCCTAGACCCGTCGGGCGAACCCTTACCAATGAAATTAGGAAAATAAATATAATTCAATTCATAAATAAGAACAAGACTTAGAAAAAGCACATACATACTGATACCTCTAAGCTGTACAAAAGAAATTACAGCTAACTAGTCAAAATACTAGGTTTAGGACTATCCAGACTAGACATCTAAGAGTACAAAAGAAGACTGATACCTCCTGAGGGGGAGAAAAATACAACTGAAATAATAAACATAAAACTGGTGGCCTTCCTGAATAAAAGTTGGCTCACCCTGGCAGCTGAAGTCGTCTTCACTCCTTCACAACGTGGCGAATTCAATCTTGGAGCGAACCTGCCGAAACGAAATAGATAGACAAGAAAAAAAAAAGGGTGAGCCAAAAGGACTCAATAAGTGGAGCAGATAGCCAGGGAGAAAAGAAACAGATAAACCAAATTCCTCTTATTTAAATTATAAAATGGCAGAGCCAGATAGTAACTGGAAACACGTATGGAATCATAAACTCATAAACAACTAGGGACATAAGATAGGCAGAACATATAGGCATTCCGAACATATCACCAATCAGAAATACATGAAACATACACGAAACATCGGGCAATAATCACACAATACACAGCAACCAGTGCACTGAAATAGAATGAATGCAGTATGATGCAATAGGGTCGCATGTGCCTGTAATCCTGTCCCGAAGCGGAATACTCCTACATTCGAGGGGAATACAATATAGTAACCAGCTGGAGCGGAATACTCCTATTCCTGGGGTCGAATACTCCTGCAACCGATATAATATAAACAAGAGACGGAATACTCATGCACTCTCCTGGGGTGGAATACTCTTGCACCCGATATAATATAAACCAGAGGCGGAATACTCCTACATTTTTCTGGGGCGGAATACTCCTGCACCCGATATAATATAAACCAGAAGCGGAATACTCCTGCACCCGATATAATATAAACCAGAGGCGGAATATTCTTGCACTCTCCTGGGGTGGAATACTCCTGCATCCAATATGATATAGCAGCCCATAATCAAAAAATACAATGCATATGAATGAAATATGATGCAACAATAACCCTTCACTGGCGCGAGACTCTCATCGACAGTCGGGAAGTATATGCCAACTCACATCCAGAGTACAATGCTCAGATCCTCAATACAATACCAAGAGTAGGACATGACATATAATATACGATGTAAATCCAAAGCTAAGGCGTAATGAGTACGCCTATCGGCAGCTACACATGTAAGGAACACATGGTAGATTATCCACAAGGCCAAGGGCCTCCAAACAAATGGATACAAACGCTTACCTTATTTCAAATTACTACTCAACAACTACTTTATCCTTTGGATTCACTGCCAAACGTTCTTACTTATTCAATAAGCAGAAAATATATCAAATTAGGCTAAAGGTTTCATTCCTTACATCTTAGGACAATCCGGTTAGAAACCTAATACCCTATTCGCATACGCGATACGCAGGCCAGACCTATGTACAGGGTTCAAAATCACATAACCAAACCCTAAATAAATTATATTTATGGGTTGCCCATAAATTCCGGAGTACAAATATATAATCAATTCCATTATCGGGCTTCAATTAACCCTTACTACAGATAAAGAGTAAGTGTTAGAATAAGGGGTGTCCTCACTCTCAACAATTATTTTTCCCTCTTTCTTTTCCCTCATTTTCTTTTCAGTGTCGGGTGTAGATTCGGGTGGTGACATCCCACTCATATCACTCAACACATCCTCTCCTTTTTCTACTCGAGGAATGTCACCGGTCACTCCCTTACTCCTCTCAATCTTTTATCTCTTATATTCGTGTGAGTTGGGGCGAGGCCCAAGAATACCCATAGCCGGAGTAGGTTGACTCTTTACATAAACCCGGAATCTAGGACTTAGAGACTCATCACTTGAAGTCTCTTTCTTCTTTGTTGGTGAGCCACTTAGCTTTGGAGATTGTGGTTTTGGGTTCACCTTGTTGACACTTGTCAACTCTTTTCTTGCACTAGTCCCACCATTGCTTGTGATTGTAGGACTTCTTGTTTGCACTCTTTCAATTATAGGACTTCTCTTCAATGGTGTCCCACTATTTCTCATGTTCGTGGGCTTTCTTGGTTGCACTTCTTCTTTCCTTAGAAGGAGGAAGTGCATCTTTCCTTGTGCTTTACCTTGGTAACCGTCAAGAGCATAGGTGAACTTAAAGTATCTATTGAGAAGCCAAGGTTTTCCCAACATAATATCGCATCCCTCTAAAGGACCCACTTTGCACTCAACTTCTTCTCAAAGTTCCTTTGTGAAACAACTACCCCGGCCACTCCATTAACACAAGGTATCCTCAACCTTCTCACTACAAAAGGACTAATCCAACTTGCTTTACCTTCATCCACTTGAAGCACATACCCACGGTTCTCATTAAGGCTCACTATGAATTGACACCACTCTCTTTTTCTTAAGAGATCATCTACGTAATGCCCTTTACACATCCCATCAGTAGTACCACCACTAGATGGGTACTTCCTTATTTCTCAACTACTAGAAACACAACAAGAATAGTGTCCACTTCCCGTCACTCTTCCAACATTAGATGTGTTATTGAAAGTCGAGGAAGGAGTCTTATCATAGAACCCATAGGAGCTCCTTAAAATAGGAGTTTGGTAGAAATCTCCTCTACCCTCCTCAATTCCGCAACCTATAGAACTACTCGTACCATCCCTACCCTCAGCCTCATTCTCATCCAAATTATCCTTTAAGTATTGTATTCGAGTGCTAATTGCATCTACCTTGGTCAAAATGTTCCGAAGGTAAGCTTGAACGAAGTTGCTCATATTTTCACTTTTCTCACCATTCCCACTTCCATCCAAACCTCCCTTATGGCTCCTTATACCTGCAAAAGACATTTTAAAAAAGTGCAAAGGTTAGTATAAGCAACCTCACTAGCTCTCCCTTACCTTTGGTGGTGGCACTCAACACTCTTTTTAGGTGCACACTCCTAAACCCCCAACCAAAGATGCCCTTATCTCTTTAGGAACTACAATGGTAAGATCACCAACTAGTACACCCAAGTAATGGTTCAGAATGGAGTTTATATGACTCGATGTACACTAAGCTCTTTAAAGTGAGGACTTGATTCAAATGGTTCTATGAGTCTTTTTTGAGTCCTACTCTCCACTAGGCACAAGTTGCCTAAAAGCTCAAAGAACTAGTACCAATTAAGTAGGAATGTTACTTAAAGAAGTACTGGTTAGATGTTATGCAAGCAAAGAAACACGAAACCCTAAGAAGAAACTACCCAAAGATCCACACAATGCTCTAGGCGGACCTCCTGAGGTGTTAGAGGGGCGCTTGAACAAAGGCTCTGCTAGGCGGGGCGCCTGGAAAACAAGGCTGTCAGGCGGGGCACCTAGCAATTTTCAGCAGCATAGGCAGTAAGCAACTTAGGCGGGGCGCCTAAGCCTGAGTTGTTTCTAGCTTCATTCCAAACGTTTTCAATCCAAAAATCCGATGTTTTCAACTTGTTTTCACAATCCAATAGTACCCAAAGTTGCTTTTGATCTTTCCCAATAAACCCCAATCAATTTCACACCCAAACAATCAATCAAATCCAAGAATCAAAATCATCAAACTCAAGAACAAGGATTTTTCAAGGGTTTTTAAAGTTGGAATTCAAATCTTCAAAAACTCGTAATACAACTTCAAATCATGTGATTTAGGTACCAAAACGACGGGTTGTCGATAAGGATCAATCTCCAATAACACCCATATCAAGATTCAATCACACTACAAGATATGCCAAATTTTTGGATTTTTCAACTTTTTGATTTTTTTGTATTTTCTTTTTTTCAGTAACTTCAAACAAAAGAAACTAAAGAGAAAATAAACTAGGCACGATGAACAAGGATTGAGAGTTTGTAAAAACAAATCCCGAGCCTTGCTATGATACCAAACTTATGCAGGGTAAAAACGAGCGGAAGCAATAACAAGTAGCGGAAGAAAAAAGGTAAACTCGATAACCAAGAAATAACGGTCGGGGGAGAACAGAAATAGAAGAAAGAAAGGATAATCGAATCAAACCATGATTTGAATATCCATGAGAAAGAAAGAAACTTGAACCAATCACGGGATCACACTACGTTGATCCGCCATGGATTCCAAGTAAGAGATACGAGAAGGCAAGCTTCAACAAGAAGGACCAAGTCTCTTCTAAATTCTATTCTTCAATCTCAAAATCTAGCAAATGATATGTAAAGGCTAAGTGTGGTTTATATAAGTGCTCCACACTTTTAAACTAAGTCTAAAATAACCCCACAAGTTGGGTATAATAACAAAGACCACGTAGGGTCAAACTAGTAAATAATACTAGGCTAATAATAGAAGTCTCATCTTGGCTTGTACAGGGGGTAGGCAGAGCGCCTAGCTGTGGGGTGGAGCGCCTGGAAGTGGCTCCTTTTGGACCAGTAGCAATGTTGGGCGGAGTGCCCAAGCCCTTGGGCAGCGCGCCTGGTAATGCAGGTCCTAGGGCGGAGCGCCTGGATGTTTAAGCAGAGTGCCTTGGCCTGAAGATTCTTCAACTCACTCCCAAACTCTTTCCCGATGCTCTTGACCTCTCGTCCTTTGCATCCTCCAATCCTGGCTCTTGATGGTAAGTGCCTTAGACTCGATTTTCTCTGCATCAGAAAGCCAAAGTAATAAAGATCAATGTCACTTATAATTAACTTATTCATATTTCTTTTAGTTGTGTCATAAACAACGACAATGGACCTAATGATATATAGTATCAAGATTGGTGAATCGGTGTTAGCTAGTAATTTTGTGAGTTAATACTCCGATTAGTATATCGATAGTCTTCGATAAGCTTCGTAAGGACATTAGGACTTGTTTGCAAAGTTTGAACTAAATCAAATCTCGTGTGGCAGGTCTTGGAAGAAGATTTTAGTTTTGGTTGTCGAAAAAAGCTTAAAAGAGGTTTTCGAGCTCCATTTGAGTAAATGATCTTAGATTCAAAATCCAAAAGCGCCATTAGGTTCGTACGTCATTTTTTACCTCTGTGAACTTTCAGAAGTAAAATTCTAGGTCGTTGGGATAGTCTTCGCTAATGTTCTGAAAGTTAAGAAATTGACCTCTTCCCATGGGACCCTTATCTTGTATTTTAGGGATATATTTTGAGATCCGCCTTCACGATCACATCACATAAGTACTATATAACTTGGGTGAAAGTTTTTTGGTCGTTACGAGCATGGTAGGGTCCTCATTGGACGCGAATTACAGCATTAGCAGCTTCTGGTGCAATTCTGGACATCATACCATCATAGCAGCACGATCACGTTAGGGCCTGCAAGATACCACTAGCTTTTGCTATCTTACCTGCACACGAGCTTTTTAGAGGATGCTAAAGCGCGCCAACGCCTTGGGCCGCACGGCGATACTGATTTTAAGGTATAAAAGAGTTTAGTCCGTTATTAGTTTTCCTATGTTGACCCTTGTAGAAATATTGGAATATCGTGTGGTAATTCAGCATAGAGCCGGAGCATCAGAGGCAGTGCCCATTATGCCAGCTCTACCGCATGCTCAGGATAGAGGTCGAGGTGGAGGTGGAGCCCAGCCTCAAGTACCAGCACAGTCTAGGGCTTGAGTTACCCAGGCTCCAAGAGTTATGGATCATGTTGATTATTCGATTACTGAGGCTTTAGCGGCAGCAGCTTGTGAAAGGCAGGGAAACTCGGGTTGTATGATAACTCTAGATCTCTATGAGGATTTCATAAGGTTTTTAGCCACTCAAAGGTCCTAGGGATCCCTTCTGTCGCAAGCTACTCCTCATGTCATAGCAGATGTTAATGCGCAAGCTCAGGGAGTTCCTATTGCAACTCAAAATGTTGTTTTAGTAGTGCGTGTTCCTGAGGCGATAGGTATAATCCAAGAAGAAAGTAAAGCTTATCGTCAAGCGGTAGTCCAATATGAGGTTAGAACCATACAAATTGATCGAAGGTTCATTGTTATCCAAGCTATTTAGGATGTCGCGTTAAGGCTTTATGGAAGTTTAGCTCCACAGATGTCTCAAGTGCCATTGGTCCCTAAGGTAGTCCCTCAGATTGTCACCAAGGCAAGAATTCAAGACCAGTGCATTCAAATTGCAGACCCGGATGCTATTTCTTTAATGCATGTTGTTGTTCCTAGGATGATGGAAGTAGATGTTATGCCTCATGGTGACCAAGGAAGGCCACATCTTAGGCCAGATAAGTTTGCGGCGCATGATTTTGAAAGTGTTGTAGCTCATCCTGAAGGTCAGCCTTAGTTTCTAAACATCGAAAAAGAACCTAAAAATCAAACTTGATGAAATACGACTTGTGGATCTCTATATTGATCGTTTATACTTTCCATCATATCTTAGAACCTTTTGAATTTTTGCTCCGCACCAACTGCACTCTAGTCGGCTCAAGCGAAGGCCTATCCTTCTTCTCCCTCTTTGTTGTCATTTTATCTTCTCTTGGCGCAAAAGAAGAATTCCATTTGTTGTTACCAAAGGCTAGTGGTGGAGTTCGGACAACAGATCACAATAACATCATATCTAATATGTGAAGAATCAATTCCAAAGACTGTTCCAATTGCTGTGTCTAGTTGTTCTTTTCCATAAAATGGCGTTTTACACATTAACGATGTTGCTCCGTTGGTATGAGCTCCAAATCCTTTCTAGCGTCTAAGTCCAAGTTATCCACTTGTGAAGGTATAGATTTTACCTCTTTGTTTTCTGAGCAAATACCCCTTCCGGCTTCGATAATAGCTGCAAGAGCAGAAGCATTAGAGGCAGCAACATCACCAACCTGTTGTTCATTATTTACAAGCGTCAAAGTTGCGTCATGCAAGGGAAGAACATCAGGCACTCCTGCTTGCTTCTGGACAGCTTCTTTCCTACCTTGAATAGGAGAAAAAATAACGTTAACTTGCTTCCCCTGACAACTTGGAAAAATGTTAGATTTTCTTCCAGTTTTAAGAGCATTGACAGCCATTTATGAATAGGAGTAGTCGCTGAAACATGCTGTTTTTGAATCCTAAATGGAGTAGGAGAATTACCTACTGCATTAAAAAAAATTCCAGTGATTATAGGAAAGGAAACAACGTCCTTTCTCCCAGCTTTAATTGGATTAATTCTAGTACCTTCTTTCATAATTAATTTAGCATGGCCCAATAAATTTCCAACTTTATTAACACTTATTTCTGTCGCATTGTTGGGCACCACAGTTTGCTCGTTATCGTCCTTATTATGAGCTGCATCATCAACAAATACAACTGCTGCCTTTTTGACTTTTTCATATCCTGAATAACATTGTTAATACCTATCTCTCCTTTCAAAGTGCTTTGATTTTTCCCAGCATTATATGCAACGGTAGGAACAACGTCTATTCTTTCTTGGTCTAATTTCACGTTTCCAATGTCCCATGTTGCTCCTTTAGTTTCTTTAGCTATCTTGTCCACTGGTTTGTCCAACAAATTACCCACACCAGTATTTACGTCAACTGGATTCTTCAAAACAACGTTACTAATATGAACAATTGTGTCCCTATTCGCAGCGTCCTTGTTGAAAATTGTTTTTCTGATTGCCCAACACGTCAAAAGTGTTTTTTGTCTGCACGTACTGTGAACTTTTTGGCAGTGTTAACTTCTTCTTGTGTCACAACCTGATCTCCAGTATCATCAACCTGAGCATCCTTAAAATTCTTTTTCCCTTTGACCATTGTCCGAGCATCATGATTTATTTTAGGATGTAGGAACCTCCTACTATTTTTACCTTGTCTACCTTGATTATCACCATTAATCGTTGTGGTAACATGATAATATTCTTTATTAATATTACCAATAACTTTTCCACTTTTCAAGATTTTAACAGGAGCATCACTTGTGCCATTATCCGCATCATTTTGTTCATTATTTTTTTAGGCGCTAATTTAGGATGTAGAGAATAACACTTAGCTTTATTATGACCCTGAAGAAGACAAGATTTTCAATATTTTGGTAGGTAATCATATCTTATTTTGATCCATTTGGACTTTGTATCACCCGAATCCTCATTAACTACAATAAGTTTCACCTTTGTGGAAGTTCGGCAAGTAAATCTACCTCAACCTTAACCTTCATACAACTAGGTCTTGTTTGATTCTTTGTGGCTAAATCAACGTCCAAAGTGTTACCAACAGCCTTTGCTAAAGAAAACAAAGATTTCTTGGCAAAAAAGCATAGAAGCAATGAAGGAAACGAATTCAATGCCAATGCCATTAATGATTCTGCATTAAGGTTAAACCATGGCTCCCATTTGAGCATTCGCATCTAAAATTCACCATCCTTAAACTTGAAATAAAAAGCTGGGTATGACCGCAGATGTACATGATCCTCCATGAGAGAAATAAGAATAAGAACAAATCTATTGGCAAGAAAACCAATATTACACATTCCTTTAATTTTACATTTTTGTGGAATAATTTTCTTCAATTCCTGAATATTGGGCCGCCCCTATGAAAATTTACCCACAATGGCTAGTCATAAATTTTGAGTCACCATATAGGATTTTGATTCACTAGTCGTAGGTAATCCTTCATAGTTCAATTATCCCACAATATTTCAAGTTTTTTTTTTTTTGTAAATCCTTCCAAATAGCATCCTCCTTAAGCACTTTTTTTCTTCCTCTAATAATCACAATTTTCTTACTGCATTGACTAGCCTTTTAGGCTGATAACACTACAACTAACTCACATATATTTAGCACAAGAAATAGGAATTTCAGTGGCTATCAAATAAAAGTCTACATGCTCAAAAGGGTTAGCTAATATCAGATTTCACATATAAACATCTAACTCTGAGGCTTTAAACAAAATGGCTATGAAAGGAATGCCTATATCACTTTCTAACCGAGCAAATTTGTCATTTTTCTTTACATACACACCAGACAAGTTCTATACATTAAGTATTAAACATGGAGATACCAAAATCCTAACTCACATATTGCACATAATCTACTCAAAACTGCTCAATCTCACTCTTAAAGATAGCAAGAACAAGACTTTTCCATCCATTTACTACACTTTAATCCTAAACAAAAATTTACCTATACCCGATTCAAACAACTTCTTTTGGAAAAGAACAGATGCACAAAGAAAAATTAAAGGAGATTATTTGCACAAATAGGAAGACTCCCACCCCACAATCGATGCATTAAAAGTAAAACTAAAGTCAATAGGAAAAACTCCCTAGGGCTCTAAGCCTGAAGAACATCCTTGTGAGCTTTCTTAGGGCACGAACTACTCAGACTTTCCCCAAACAGGACTTCATCTTCAAGCATAATGAGTGCAGATACTCCACACTTAGACTCTAAACCAATCGAAACCTTCAAAACAAAGAAACTCAACAAGTAACATTCTACAAAAGATATATTTTTTTGTAATTTTTTTTACTTTTTTTCTTGTATACAATTACAATCACGAGTTGCTTCATGAGAAGTGCCTTAGTTATAGTCGTGGCACGACATCACTTAGCATCAATACTTTTTCTTCCAACTCGAGTTTATGTATTTCCTGCCCAATTGTAATTCAACTATCCGGTTATGCTCTCGAAGTGGCGCAAGTTCTTGCGTACCAAAAATTAAGCATTTTCTTTTGCGCATTGCCGCTAACTCAGTCATCTTGCCTAGACAGTGGTGAAAATCCCATAATGCAAGCACCATACACCTCATCCTTCAACTCTTCTACTGGATCAAAAGGATAAATTTTCATGTCTCCCTCTAAAAGTAATGTTGAAACGTATGAAGAATATGGTGCAACCCCCTCACACTTCACTATATTAACATCCCCTTTCTTGCACGACTTAGAGTCAACTAGAATTTCAACTTAAATATTCGTGTCTGATTCTAGTACCACATCTTCATCCTCAGCATCGTCCAACACCATATGGACATATGATAGGCTTTCAACTCTTGTCTCCTCCAATGGAAATTTCAGTTTTAGCTCTTCGATTAAAGCACTGATTTCTTCTTGGCTAGGTTGTTGAATTTCAAAGAATGCAGCCAACTGATTCACTTGAGCTTCCAAGCGGCATAGCTGTGCTCTACGTCTGTCCCAAATCTTCTTGAGGTAAGCTTCATATGTTCTCTCAGCATCCTTCACTTCATTGCACCTATTATTCCCATAAGAGAAAGAAGAACCATCCTAATAGGGCTTGGGAAAGAATAAGATGTATTAGCACAACCATAAAAATATCACCTTGAACACCACACATACTACACATAATATGATATAGTAATGTTGCCACACGTGTTTTCCACCACAATTAGAACACAAGGGTGGACAATAAGATGAACCATCACCTAACCACATGCTATTTTCTGATGCCACATATGAATATGTACAGAAGCAGAGTTAATTGAGCTAACAACTCAACTATCCGGACAAGCTAGAAATACACCATGTTTCCTGGCAACGGCGCCGAAATTTGATCACACCTAATTACCTTCTATAAAAGGGACTAAGCGATCTCGACAAACATACTCGGTACTTAAAATACCGAGATCGAATCCCATCGAGAGCACGACTCCTAATAAGTAATCTAGCCAAATTATCTACCCAATCAACTCCGAGTTTATATCTATTATTTGGTTTTATACTAACACAACTAAACAAGAAAGTAAATAACAAGTATAGAAAGAAAGTTTTGATTCAACAGATGTAAAATCTAGGATTGATCTACCCAACTCCTACCCATGTGTTAGAGCAATGTTTCAATGAATTCAACTTGGTTGTTCCTAGTGAACACTTGCTCCAAATTCACTAGCATTCACTTCTATGTAATAATTGCAATGTTCACTAAAAAATTTCCTAATTAATAAGTGAAGATATGTAGGGATACAAGTATGGTTCACAATAAGGATCAATGGTAACAATTCACCTTTTTGGTAACCTAAGTAATGTCAAGCTATTCAGACTGCTACAACAGTGTTATTGACACAAGTTGAGGGAATTAAGGAGCCTGCTTCTATACCAACAAGGTTAAGGAAAGCTGCCATATTTTTTAATTCAAAACCAGATGGGATTTAGGCAGTTTCTACTCCAACTGCTGTACAAACTGAAGAGAAATTTTAGTTAACCAACAAGGTTAACAAAAGCTGCCTTTGTAGTTTTTATGAAATGTGAAAAATTGAAGCTGTGGCGTCAACTCGAATTGCAGCTGTTACGGGTAAAAAAGCAATTGTTATGCAGGTTACTAAAGTAGGAGGAAAAGGGTCTGCTACTGGGAATAAATTTAACGATGTAGGTTCTCAAACTCAATCTACGAAACAAGCTGATGTTTCAGAGTCTTCAAGGAAGAGCGCTGCATATTTCAGTCCAAGTCGTGGTAGATTGGATAATTCTAGGGGAAGGGAAATTGAGTCAAATGCTTCAGTTGTGGTTGTGCAAAATGTGGTTAGTTCATCTCTCAAATAAGCTGGGACTGCTATAGGGACATGTACTGAAAATAAATCTTCAGACGCAATGCCTTCACAAACTCATTGTTTTGATAGAAAGGAAGCTGAACATGGTATTGTTTATGGCGAGACTATGCTTACTCCTACCTCACAATTGGAACTTATGTGAAAGGGTCCTAAAAATATTTTAGGTGATGTGGCCAATGAGAAAGCTGCAAATTTTATTATGGAATTTATAGGTGAAAATTTGGAGCAATGTGAGATAGGCCGTGTATTGGGTGATCATAATGCTCTCATTAATGTTGAACATGATCCTCCACTTCCAAATTTTGTAAATAATTCTTCAGATGATAATTCTTCATATGTAGAGGAGGAGGATGATGCTATTTTCGCGTCCAGTGAGGTAGCGCTTTTTAAGCATGGTAATGATGAGTATATAGTGGATCCTTCTGTGGGTAAGTTTTTGAAAGAAGATCAGCTTGCTAAAATGGTTGAATCTGCTACTGGTGGTACATATTTTAATGAGTCATGTGGTGAAGCAGCAGGAAGACGTAACAAGTACCACAAAATGGGCTGACATGTTGGATGAGGAAGAACAGGTTGTACAAAAAACTCCAAGTAGTAATTTGAAAGCTACTGCCCCAGAGTTTGTTCCTTCTGCCAAGCAATTTGTGCCAAATCCATTGGTACCACATCACAAAAACTAAGAACAAAGCAAGGAATATGATATTGGGGATGATTTAGAGGAAGATGAGCAGTCCTTACTTGATGATGCTACAGAGAGGGCTGCCGGGGCAGCAGATATCTCGCCAAGAAAACCCAGGAAGAAGGCACATAAAAGACAAATAAGTGACGATACCATGGCCACAGGGTGAAAAAAATCCTCCAAGGGTTTCAAAAGAGGGAATAAAATTATATAAGTATTGATGACTGATCTTGAAAATTGGGAATGGAAGTTGATGCTTCAAGAAGCGCTAGATGATGATAAAAAATTATTGGGGTTATAGCGTTTGATTCAAATCACATGCATGAAGAAGGAGGTGTTTGATTTCACTTTCTTACTTGAATATATTTTTCTACACTTTATTACTATTGTATTATGTAATAGCAACATAGAGTTCATAGTTGACTCTGTGATGGTCACCATGTATTTAATTTTTTTTTTCAGTTCTTTTTTCTTACATAGTGGTTAGGTAGTGGAGGATGTGACTCATTATGATCATAAGGTAAGACCTAGCCTCCCTTATTTATATTTTCTTATTGAGGTTCTTATTGTTATTAATAAAATTAGTCACTAAGAACTCTGTTTAGTGACCTTTGCTTAAAAAAGAGAAAAACTAATGAATCTATGCCTAGACACTTAAGAATAAAGGGGACAATCAGTAGGAGATCCTACCAATTAATTAGCATGAAATTTGTAAATAATATAGATAAGGAGAATTAACAAGGTTTATTCATAACACAGTAATTATCTTCACACAAACATGTGGAGTGGTTCAATCAACCCTAGAATGGGAAAGTAAGCCACTCATAGTCATGTTCTAAGATAATAAATAACTATAAGCATACAAAACCACAAGAATATGGATAAATAGATGAAGTAGAGCCTTGAAAATTGATCTTCTCTCCTCATTGCCTCTTTTTGATGTGGACTAGGCCAAAAGTCCCGACAATTGGGTTCCAAGGTATATTTATAGTGTAGGATCTGAGATTGGACAAAACTGCCCTTGGAAAAGCCATCAAAAGGTTGGAATAATATGAATTTTGGGGCTGCACAAGGCGTGTAGCAAGTTGTCTAATCATCTGTGCACAAAACAAAGGTGCAGGACTGTGCACTACCCGGTGCATGTCCTGCAACATAGGGGTGCATGTCGTGGTTAGTAAATCGCATAATGCAGCCTTCAATTTTAATACTGTTTCATTCCTTCTTCATCTGGCCTTCCTTTGCCTGATCTTCGGGCTTCTACTCATATTTCAAAAATTTTTGATATTTATAAATTTTGCTGCAAGAACGCCTCATATTATCAACATAATTCCTACAATATGAACCACACCAAATGAGAGCAATTAAGTTCAAAATACTAATAAATATCACAAGTAGACGCACAAATACGAGGTGAAAGTATAGAAAATATAGTAATATCTAGCCTCGTAATAACACATCACCTAAACAGGCTACAAACAATGATAAATGCTCAGCCTTGGACTAATTAAAGCTAGGTAATACACTATTTACGATTTGTGATAGAGAGAAACTTAGAAAGCCAAAGTAATAGAGATCAATGTCGCTTATAATTAACTTATTCGTCTTTCTTTTAGTTGTATCTTCAACGACGACAATGGACCTAATGATATATAGTATCAAGATTGGTGAAACAGCGTTAGCTAGTCGTTTTGTGAGTTAATACTTTGATTACCATGTTGATAGTCTAAAAATTAGGTTCGTAAGGACATAGGACTTGTTTGCAAAGTTTGAACTAAATCAAATCTCGTTTGGTAGGTCTTGGAAGAAGATTTTAGTTTTGGTTGTCGGTAAAGCTTAAAAGAGGTTTTCGAGCTCCATTTGAGTAAATGAGCTCCGATTCAAAATCCAAAAGCGCCATTAGGTTCGTACGTCATTTTTGACCTCTCTGAACTTTCAAAAGTAAAATCCTATGTCGTTAGGATAGTCTTCGCTACTGTTTTGAAAGTTAAGAAATTGACCTCTTCCTGTAGGACCCTTATCTTGTATTTTCGGGATTTTATTTGAGATCCGCCATTGCGATCACGTCCCATAAGTGTTATATAACTCGGGTGAAAATTTTTGGGTCGTTACGAGCATGGTAGAGTCCTCATTGGACCCAAATTACAACATCAGCAGCTCCTAGTGCAATTCTGGACATCTGACCATCATAATAGCACGATCGTGCTAGGGCCTGCGCGATACCGCTGGTTTCTGCTACCTGGCCTGCACGCGAGCTCTCTAGTGGATGCTAAAGCGAAGCAGCTAAAATGCGCCAATGCCTTGGGGCACATGACGGTGCTGATTTTGAGGTATAAAAGAGTGTAGTCTGCTATTAAGTTTCCTATGTTGACCCTTTCAGAAATAGTGGAAAATTATGTAGTAATTCAGCATAGAGCCGGAGCATCAGAGGCAATGCCCACTATGCCAGCTCCACCGGCTCAGCCTAGGGCTTGAGTTACCCAAGCTCTGAGAGTTGTGGATCATGTTGGTGATTCGATTATTGAGGCTCTAGCGGCACCAGCTTGTGAAAGGCAGGGAAACTCGGGCTATATGATCACTCCAGATCTCTATGAGCTTTTCATAAGGTTTTTAGCCACTCAAAGGTCCTAGGGATCCCCTATGCCACAAGCTACTCCTCAGGTTGTAGCAGGTGTTAATGCACAGGCTCAGGGAGCTCCTGTTGCAGATCAAAATGTTTCTTAAGTAGTGCGTGTTCCTAAGGCGATAGGTATAATCCAAGAAGAAAGTAAAGCTTACCGTCAAGCAGAAATCCAATATGAGGTTTGAACCACACAAATTGATCGAGGGTTCATTGTTATCCAAGCTATTCAGGCTGTCGTGTTAAGGTCTTATGGACTTTTAGCTCTACAAACGTCTCAAGTGCCATTGGTGCCTAAGGTAGTCCCTCAGATTGTCGTCGAGGCCAGAATTCAAGACTAGAGTATTCAAACTCCAGTCCGGGATGCTATTTCTTTAATGCATGTTGCTGATCCTAGGATGATGGAAGTAGATGTTATGCCTCAGAGTGACCAAGGAAGACCACCTCTTAAGCCAGATAAGTTTGCGGTGCATGATTTTGAAAGTGTTGTAGCTCATCCTGAAGGTCAACCTTCCCGAAGGCGCAAGCAATAGCCATCATAATTTGGGGTGTTATCTTTATTGTTATTTGGTTGCACGACCCAAATTTTTGGCTAAGTCGTGTGGGCAACCGGCATCCCTCCTAAACCCGTCGGATGAACCCATTTTAATTGAATTACAAAAATAGACATAATATTAGCTGAAAATAAGAAGCAAGGTTCAAAACAAACATAAATAGACGTATATAATAGCTGTATCGAAGAAACCACAATACTCTACCTAATACACAAGGTTTAGGGCAATCTAGACCATATATCTAGGATTACAAAAGAAATATATACACCTCCCCAATAGAGCAAAACTAGACTATCAAATAGAACTTGAAGTGAAGGCCATTCTGGACAAGAGCTGACTCACCTTGATAGCTGATTATGTCTACAAGATGCGTACTCGGTCCTAGAGTGAAACCTGGTGAAACGAAATAAATAGACAAGAAATAAAAAAATGGTGAGTCAAAAGGACTCAATAAATGGGGCTGGCTAGCCACCTCGAATAACAGTTAAACTAGCCAGGGAGAAAAGATGAGCATATAACAACCAAAACCATATTAACAACCAGAAGCACATATTTCAAGCACAAAATATAGCGCAACCTGTCACATAATATTCAACAATTTGTGCGACGAAGATGAGATAACCCTTATAAGTGCAGAAATCTCATCGACTCCGTGAGATATAGAACTCAATATTATCTTGTCCCATCTTGGGACACTCTAAAAGTATAGTGAATTATAAATTTTTGTGTTTTTAATAGTTTTAGTCGACTAATGCATTGACTAGTTTTAAAACAGTTTGTAGGAATAAATAAATAGCAGAAAAGTAAAGGACACAATCAGAGTCTTTATACTGGTTCAGAACCAATGTGGTTCCTAATCCAGGCCCCTTGGGTCACAAACGATGTATCTCTTCGGCTCTTGTTTTCTTTTTTTTTTAAAGCAAATACCACTAGCACGTAGCTTGGCGGCTAATTTTATTAATAATAAATAAACAAAATAAAAATAATAAATATGGTCTTTACAATCATGAATGAAATACGACCTTGCTAAGATTAAATAATGACTAACTAGTGGTAATCGAGCAACATACCGAAGCACTGCATCTACCTCATTGGATTGAGCATCATATAATGCTAATACCACCAATTGGGGCAAATTTAACACTTTGCTAATATGCTTCACATGAACAACCACACTAGCAAGGAATAAATTTAGCGAAAAATTAAGGAAATATCTAGCAAAATATAACAGTAATGCTAATGAAATCCTCCTTGAAAGATATCCTTGAGAAGTATCCAATATAAAGAATACAAGATGGAAGGCAAAGAGTGAAGTGATAGCACCCTCATATGAGCTCGTTGAGGAGCTTGTTAAGATGTATAAAATTCTGCCCGCTCCCAAAAATTCTGTCCATAGCTCACGCCAGGCGCTCGCTGGCTTGGAGAACATTCTGGCCGCTTGTACAAGCTGCCCCTTCACTACCTGAGTTCGCTCATTGAGCTAGGAGAAATTATGGACGCTGCATCAAGCCTCCAAGGCCACTCACTGACTATGCTTGTTGAGCATTGGAAAAATCTGCCCGCTTCTTGATGTTGCTCGCTTCATGCGCTCGTTGAGCGAGCAAGGAATCTGCCAGCTTGAAGCTGTCTTCATCCACTCCAAAGCTTAGCTCGCCAACCTCGCTCGTTGAGGTAATAAAAATTCTGTCCATCCCTTATAATACCGCGCTGCAACGCTGCCTAACTGCTACTCCATATCAACATCAAAACATCACCATGAACAAAGCGTATTCCAATCTTGAAACAATAAAAAGTACACACGATTTCTATGCTATTGTCTTTTATTCCATTCCAATGATACCAAATACAATAACAGAACTTCACACCATGAATTATAATCTTGAAATTACCTAAAAAAAAAATAAAGTTTGTAGTAAAAGCCTCCATGCTCTCCTCCACATAGATTCGAGTATGAAGGAAAATTCCACCTCCCTTGTTTCTATACATTCCTCCTCGACCTATTGCGAATGTAAAGCTCATTATACTTATCCCCTTTCACCAACCTCCTTCCCATGCTATCCAACTCATGAAACGAATTTACCATGACATCCCCTTGATCAATCACCAAGTTTGCCAAGTAATCCGCCAATTTATTACCTTCTCTAAACACATGCATCACCACAACCTCTATACCCTCCATCACACTCCAAATCTCCTCCATTATTTGCACAATTTACCAAGGCACCTCCCAAATTTTTGTCACTGCATTCCTGAGCAACATTGAGTCCATTCCAACAATAACTTGTGAATAGGAAGTAGAGACCACATAACTCAATACCATAAAAAATAAAGTTGCCTCCGCTTGAGTATTCATGCTCATATAATCCTCCATCTCCTTAGCACAAGCGTGCACAATATTACCCCTGTCATCCCGAACACAAAATGCCAAAGAACTAACACCGGGATTACCTTTACAAGCTCCATCCATATTACATTTGATCCACTCCACCTGAGGCGGACTCCAAGCAACCTTTTTCATTACAAGCTTAGGCGTATGATCCCTTAACACCGGTAACAAGTCCTCCCACCTACTAGACACATACTGAAAATTCCTCCTGCGAACTCTCAGCAACATGATAATATGCTGATTAACAAGATTCACCGACCTATGAGCTGAGGTCGACCCACCATGCCATAAATTATTCCTCCATTTCCACAACTCCTAAAAATAAAAATTGGAATAGCATGGTAAATCAACCTCAAGATCGAGCTACCAGGGGGCATCCTTACCACATATTTATCACTTCTGTCAAGTGCAACCAATGAAAATTAAGACCCGCAGGACCTCAAAAATATTTCCAGACATAATGTGCTACAGGTGCAGTAAAAAACACATGTGAAACAGTCTCCACATCAAGGTTCACACATCAATGACACCTAGAAGGGAATTGTATTCCCCAACTCTTCAACATATCATCTAAGTCCTTCTCTGCAACATTTTCTTCCATGTGTAAGTGCCCTTCTTCCATGGCACTACCATAGAATGGTGTTTTTTCAAGTATTTGTTGCTCATATAATCCCTCAATTAAGACTGCTTGGAACGAAAATTACACCACAGCTTTACGAATAATGCAAAGGAGATATCATACAAGCTCCTAAAACCAAATCCACCTTCATTTAGAGGATGACACAAAGTCTTCAAAGAAGCCCAGTGCCTGCTATTCTAACCCAAAGAGTTGCTCCAAAAAAAACATAGCAAATATCCTGTGAAGTTGAGCTACCACCACAACAGGGAGGTCCGAGGCAGATAACAAGTGAATAGACATACTCTAAAGCACTGAGGAACTCAGAGTCGCCCGTCCACCTATGGAAAGCAATTTACCAGTCCAGGAGTCAAGCTTTTTCTGCACCTTCTCTACCAATTCATTGTAGTGACAATTTTTCATCCTACCCTAATAGATAGGCAGACAAAGATGCTTGAAAGGAAATTCACCCCTCGGTATTTCAGTGACATCAAGAACCTTGTCGACTATCAACTGCGGAACGTGACTATGTATATACACATTACTCTTCTCCTTATTAATTTTCTAACTGATGAACAACTCATAACTAGTAAGAGTCTCCATCACCATTTTGAAAGATCCCTCCTCAGCAGATGAAAAGATAATCATATCATCTGCGTACGCCAGTTGATTAAGATAGGGAATCCACTTGGCATCTCATACGGTACAAAATTAGTATTTCTATGCAGAGCATTCAGAGCTCTGAAAAGACACACAGCAGCAAGCAAAAACAAGGTAGGCGATAGAGGATCACCTTGTTTTACCCTCTAGAAGACGAAAAAAACCCATAAGTCTGGCCATTTACTAGCACAGAGTACCAGTTGTTACACAGGGTCCTGTAGACCATGTCGATAAACACCTTACAAAATCCCATCCTCCTCAGGGCCTTCGTTCGAAACAACCATGTCCCTCTATTATACGCATTAGCCATGTCTAGTTTGATTACCACATTAGCTGGCTTCCCTTTGTCAGCAATATGATGCACAATTTCTTGCACCGACAAAATATTCTCAAAAGTACTCATCCCTTTCACAAAACCAGACTGCTATAGTGAAATGATCCCAAACACTAAAAAAGAAAGCCTGTCATGAATTACCCTTGAAAATACATTATTGCTGAAGTTGCTTAGACTAATTGGTCTCATGTCTGAAAAAGTAGCTAAATCTTTCCTTTTAGCAAGAGAACCAAATTAGTAACAATGATGTAAAGAGGCAGAAAGTGACCCCGAAAGAATTCATGTACCATTTTAACCACATCAGCAACAATAATATCTCAGCAAGAATGATACAAGGCACCCGTATAACCATCAGGGCCCCGTGCAGAATCAGCATTCCGACCAAAAACAACCTTCTTCATCTCCTATTGATGCAGGGCAAATCGAGCCTAAGGAACTTACCATCAAGAGCTAGGATTGGAGGATGCAAGGGACGAGAGGTCAAGAGCATCAGAGATGAATTGAAGCCGTTCCGGAAGAACAAGCCTGAGGCGACCCGCCCAGGCCACCCGGGCGCCTCGCCCAGGAAACAAAGGAGCCAGGCGCTCCGCCCACCCAGGGGGCGCTCCGCCCAGCCCCCTCCACTGCACAAGTTTGCGGGCGCTCTGCCCAAGGAGAGTCGCTCCGCTCCAAAAGCTGAAGCACGAGATTTAATATGTGTTTTGTCTATTTTGACCCTACGTGGTCCTTTATGTGTAATAAACTTGTAGGGGCTTTTATGTCATTTCATTAAGAGTGTGAAACATCTATAAATAGCACACTAAGTCATTTTATTTCATCAGCGAGATTTGAGTTTTGAAGATAGAATTGAGAAGATAGAATAGGCTTGGCCATTCTTGTTGAAGCTTGGGCTTCATGTATCTCTTACGTTGACTCCATAGTGGATCACCGCTAGTGTGACTCCCGTTTAATGGTTCGAGTCTCTTCTTCCTTTTGAATCAATCTATTTGTTAGTTTGATTCGTTCTTTCTTCTATTTTCTGTTCTTCCCCGTCCCTATTTCTTGTTATCTTATGATTATTGCTTCCGCATCTTAGCTTATCGCTTCCGCCTATTTTTCCCTACATCATTTGGTATCAGAGCAAGGCTCGAGTTTTGTTCCTACAAACCCGCGACCCTTGATTCTTCGTGCTTAGGTTAGTTTCTTTAGATTTCTTGTTGTTGAAGTTATTGAAAGAAGAAAAACACAAAAAAAAAAAAAAATAGAAAAGTTGAAAAAAAAATACAAAAAATGTCGTAACTTTGTGGTGTGATCGATTCGTGTTATGGCTGTTATAGATTCTTGATCCTCTTTGAAAACCCGACGTTTGGGTACCACAATCTTGTGGATTGGATTGAATTGATAATTTGAAACCCCAAATTGTTAAACCCACCCAAAACCCTTGTTCTTGATGAATTTGATTGATTTTAGGATTGTTTGATTGTGGGGTTTTGGAATTGATTACCGGGGTTTGATCTCCATTGAAAAACGAACAAATTGAAATAAGTTTCGTTTTATTTGGAGTTCGGTAACATTGTTTTTGAAGAATCGAAACCCACCTTGAACCTTTGATACCCTTGTTGAAAACCCCAACTTGAAAACTTTGAATCATGATTGAGTCTTGTTTGTTGGTTGTTTGGGTGTGAAATTTATCGGAGTTGGAAAAGCAGGGGCCCGACCCCCAAGCGCCCCGCCTGACCCCCCTCCCCCCCACTGTTGGAAAACTTGAGGCGCTCCGCCCCAATCTCTGGGCGCTCCGCCCAAGCCCTGAAGGTGTGGATTTGGTAGTTTTCCTTAGGTTTTTCCTATTTCTTTGTTGTTTAAACTCTAATTAGTTCTTATCTAATTAACTTTCCTACTTAATTAGCACTAATCCTTCATTGCTATTAGGTAATTCGTGCCTTAGTTTGAGAGTAGAACTCCAAGAAGATCAGTAGAATCCTTTGACTCAAGTCCTTACTTTAAAGTGCTTATCGTACATCGAGTCACTTAAACTCCATTTCGAACCATTACTTGGGTGCTTTAGTTGATTGATCTTGCCATTGTGATTACTAAGAGACAAGAAGGTCTTGAGTGGAAAAAGGCTTGAGTGGTGCGAACAATAGAGTGTGGTCACAAAAGCCAACGACCTTGATTGTAACACGAGTGGAAAGAAAACTGAGTGACATCTTTTGAGTGATACACGTGAGGGAGTGAATTTGTGAGGTCCTCAACTCTTTTGTTACAACTATTACATCAGATGACGATTGTGGAGGATATGACTCATGCAAAGATGATGGAGACTATGGTTCCTATGATGGTGATGATCGGGGAACCAAGGCTCATATGATGATGAAGTGGGTCACTATGTTGATTATGAAGATGAAGAAGACTATGGGGCTTGCGAAGATGAATGTGAAGAATCTTATGCTCCAAGTCAAGAATTTAAAGATGGTGACGCTTCAAGGTATGATGATCCTACCTACTCTTCTTGTGATGAATTTGAACATGATGATAGTGACGTAGAGAGAATTGATGATGAGGTTGATTATGAGAATTGTTCATTTTCATCTTCTCTTGGTGTTGCTTGTGGTGTGAAAGGGAGTAGTAGAGGTCCTTCCATTAGTATGGGAGGAGGAGGTGGTTGTTCCATAGGAAATGGGAGGTTTGCATCTTCTAGTTCCCATGTGAAGGGTGGAAGGAGAAATGGTATTGCTCTTACTGTTACGGGGGTGCATTGCTCTAGTAGTGGTGGTAGGAGTGGTGCTATGGGCTATGGAACCAAGGCAAGAGGCAATTATGGGTTCCATAGTGGTACTCCTTCCTCCACTTTCAACAACACTTCTAATGTTGGAAGGGTGATGGGAAGTGGAAGTTATCCTAGTGGTGATGCTAGGGGAGGAGGGATGAGGAAGACTCAAGTTGAGGGTGATGTTTTTCTTGAACTTCCAAATTCTTACTTGGATGATCCTATACGGAACTTAGGTCTAAGGAGGTTCCTTGTTGAGGTGGAAGGTAATGAAGGGTACTTTCTCAAGATTGGTAACACCGATGCCAATTGCATTAGTACCTCGGTAGTTGATAAGTTAAGGCTACCTTGCTATGCCCTAGAGCATCCTTATGAGTACCACGGAGTGTGGGTTTCCAAGCAAGTTCGACTGTGCATATCTCATAAGATTTATTGGGGGTTATGTGTGGTGCTATGTGTATCCCATGAAGCACTGTCATGTGTGGCTAGGTGAGCCATGGTTGCATGGCAAGAAGGTGCGATATGGTATTGAGTGTGATAGGTATTATGTGAGCAAGGGCCAAAGGACTTTTGACTTTGAGCCTCTTAGGGCAAAGATCAAGTTACCTTCTAGTATACTATCTAGGCCTATGAAAAAGGAAAAAGAGCAAGAACCTCATCCTATGGTTAAAAAAGTGCAAACAAGAAGTCCTACAATCACAAGCAATGGTGGGACTAGTGCAAGAAAAGAGTTGACAATTGTCAACAAGGTAAACCCCAAGCCACAAACTCCAAAGCCTAGTGGTTCACCTATAAAGGAGAAAGAGACATCAAGTGATGAGTCTCTTAGTCCTAGATTCCGGGTTGATGTTAAAAGTCCACCTACTCCGGCTATGTGTATTCTTGGGCCTCGTCCCAATTCACCCGAATTTGAGAGACAAAAGATTGAGAGGAGTAAAGGAGTGACCGGTGACATTCCTTGAGTGGAAAAAGGAGAGGATGTGATGAGTGATGTGAGTGGGATGTCACCACCCGAATCTACACCCGACCTTGAAAATAAAATGAGGGAAAAGAAAGAGGGAAAAAGAATTGTAAAGAGTGAGGACACCCCTTATTCTAACTCTAACCCTTTATCTTTTTCTTCTACTTGTGTGAAGTCTTGTGTAGGTACTCTTGGAGGCAACCCAATGGAGCCTCAATGATCTTCCAAGTTGGAAGGACAAGGTGAAGAAAATCTTCATTGTGAGCTTCAAGGTGGAGAAACAATTCAAGACACTTCAAGTGCATTGAGTGAGCAAGATGACCACTCAAAGGTATGTGAAAGTTCTTCCCTTGAACATGTTACCTCCTTGTCATGTGATAGTGTTTGTGACAACTCCATACTAGTTGATGAATTATGTGATTACAATGTGTTTGCAACTAGTGTAGAGTCGGTTTGTCAACTTGTATGTGATTATGAACCACTAGTTGAGAGGGATGATAAGCCACATAATGATGTGAGCTCGGTTTTCATTGAACCTCTCTTTAGTGAAGATTGTGTAGTTGACCTTATTTGTGACCCTTGTTATGACACACCACCTATATTCGATAAAGGGGAAGAATTGAATGAATACCCTATCCTTTCCCTTGATGAATTGCTTGGTAATGGTGGACCTATGTGTTGTAGTGAGGTTGGTAATGACCTTGAGGAGTCCCTAGTTTATGAGATGGATCTAATTATATTCGATGACTCCTCAAGTGTGGATGATGACTCTAGTTTTGATGCCTCACCTTTGATGGGTAGTGGACTTGTTTTCACAAACCCTTTGTTTGAAGAGCATTCTCAAAGAGGTGATGGTGAATATCAAACTAGAGAAGAGTTTGGATTTAAACCTCCATGGTTTGCAAAGTTGAACGCTATAGACAATCCATTGTTTGGAAATCCTAGTGAGGAAGATTTTCCTAGAGGTGGAATTGGAGGTGAGGAAGCCACTCTTGGTGTGTGTAAGAGTGCTTCCAAGAAGGAGAGTGGAGTATTTGATGATAGTTGCCAATTGAACTATTTTGTTTACTCCACCCCACATGTTGGTCACACCTTGGGTGTTGAGCATGCCAAAGCTTGGTGTGTTGACCATAAGCTTAGAGGTCATAAGGAACTTAGTTGCTTAATCTTGAATGTTCCATGTCTTATTGATATCTTTGCTTGTTATGGTAGTGAGTACTTGTTGTCGTTGAGCCAAGAACTTGTTGTTTCCTTTGGAGACGTAAGCTTTTTGATTAGTATTGATACTTGGCTCTATCACAAAAGTGTGATTTTCACTTCACTAGTACTCACTCTTATTGGACTTGCCTACTCTTATAGTGGGACTTTTGGTTTGTTATAATTGGGCTTAGGGATCATAGGAATTTCGATAGCTTGATCTTGCATATTCTTTATCCTATGGATCTCTTTGATGAATCATGTGTTGAGTGCACCTATTGGGGAAGCCAAGTACTTGTTGTTTTCTTTGGAAACATGTGCTTTATCATTGTTATTGATGCTTGGTTATATCATAAGAGTGTGTTTTCCACACTTGGTGCACTAACCTACTCTTGTAGTAGGAGCTTTTTGATGTGCTTGTCTTTGGATGTAGGTCTTGATGGTTTGATTTCGAGGATGAAATCCTTTCAAGAAGGGGAGGATGATGCAGGGAAAATCGAGCCTAAGGCACTAACCATCAAGAGCTAGGATTGGAGGACGCAAGGGACGAGAGGTCAAGAGCATCAAAGATGAATTGAAGCAGTTCCGGAAGAACAAGCCTGAGGCGCCCCGCCCAGGAAACAAAGGAGCCAGGCGCTCCGCCCACCCAGGGGGCACTCCGCCCAGCCCCCTCCACTGCACAAGTTTGTGGGCGCTCCGCCCAAGGAGAGGCGCTCCGCTCCTAAAGCTGAAGCACGGAATTTCAAGTGTGTTTTGTCTATTTTGACCCTACATGGTATTTTATGTGTAATAAACTTGTAGGGGCTTTTATGTCATTTCATTAGGAGTGTGAAACAGCTATAAATAGCACACTAAGTCATTTTATTTCATCAGCGAGATTTGAGTTTTGAAGATAGAATTGAGAAGATAGAATAGGCTTGACCATTCTAGTTGAAGCTTGGGCCTCATGTATCTCTTACGTTGAATCCATGGTGGATCACCGCTAGTGTGACTCCCGTTTAATGGTTCGAGTCTCTTCTCCCTTTTGAATCAATCTATTTGTTAGTTTGATTCGTTCTTTCTTCTATTTTCTGTTCTTCCGCGTCCTTATTTCTTGTTATCTTATGATTATTGCTTCCGCATCTTAGCTTATTGCTTCCGCCTATTTTTCCCTACATCACCTATTCATCTGGCTCAGCAACAACAACATCATTACGGTCCTGTGTAACAAGACTAGGCAGGTGATCAAGTATAGAAAAATCGTCTGGCACCGGATCAGTAGAAAACTAATCCTGAAAAAATCTGATTGCCTCCTAAGCTATATCTGTATCGTTCTCAAGCCAAGAACCAGTAGCATCCTGAATCCTCCTAACCTGCAACACCTTCCTCTTTTCATTTACATGAGCATGAAAAAAATTTGTGTTTCTATCGCCGTCTTTGAACTACTGCATACCAGCTTTCTACTTCAAATATAGTTCCTCCAGAGCATAGAATCGAATAAACTCTGTATTCACTCTCTGAATTCTCTTTCTATTGTACTTAGTGGGATGCTCCTCGAACTCCTGTTCATATACCCGGACCACCTCCTCTAGCATAGCAATCTGCCTGAAAATGTCTCCATACGTCTCCCTGCTCTAGAAAGACAATGTCTTTCTCAATTTTTTCAGCTTGCAGTGAAAGTTATAAAAAGGATTCGCAGTAAAGTTTTCAGCCCAGATCTCTCTAACAACTGTCTGGACAGACTCATGCTGCACCTAAAAGTTCAAAAATCTAAATGACTTCTTTACTGTAGGGCTATCCATGTTAGTAGTAATCAACAACTGCACGTGGTCTGACCCCTACCTAATCAAATGCTCCACTTCAAACTGAGGAAACAGCTGTTGAAAGGCCTAATTCAAAAGACACCTATCAAGCCTTTCGATTATGCATTCATCATCTGATCTACCATTCCACCAAGTGTACATGCTTCCATTAAAGCCCATGTCAATCAACTGACAAATGTTGATGCAGTGCACAAAATCTTCTACCTTCCGGTAGTAAACTGGTGGGTCTCCAAAGTTCTCAAGCTCACCAGCAATGACATTAAAGTCAATACCCACCAGCCATGGGGAGGTCATGTTACTAGCCTAAGTATACAACAAGTCCCACAGTTCCACTCGAGTGGTGTGATCAGTACTAGCATAAACCAATGACATTACAAATTCCAACAAACAATCTAAATATGTCTGCTTCAAAGACAACATTTGTGATGAATCATACACAACCTCCACTTGATATTCATCCTCTACAAACACCCCTATTTTACAATTGAAGTTATGCAACCAAGAGCCCATACCTAGCCACCGACAATACTTGTCAATATGTCTGTAGTGCTGAAATAGCTCCATTAATGCAATAAATGAAAATTGCTTCTACCTATGCATTATGACCACTCTATCAAAGGCCTGCTTGGTATTAACGGACCTGATATTCCATATGAATGAGCTATACATTGAAAATCAGAAGTTTTGGAAACCGTCCTCCTTGTTGATACCCCTCTGGTTGGCAGAGGAACACTTTTTTCTTTTTTCCTCGAACCTGCTTGATCTTTTTCTTCTATGCCACCTGTCTAGGTGATATTTCACCCTTTTCAGCTGCACTAACATCATTCTGAGCCGTAGACTCAGTATCAAACTCTTCATTATCACCAATTTTCACCTGCTTTTCAACCGGTTTGTCAAAAACTTGCGCTAGGTCTTGTTTTCTTCAAGTTACAACTTCTGTGGTTCTTCTTTCGCTCACCAATAACGATGTCCATATGTGGTTTTTGAAACTCGCTCACCACTAACAACTTCTAGTTGGGTTCTCAAAACTTCAACCAACTCACTGACACTAACCTTACTTTATCTCTTGACTCTTTTTTTTTCCTTATACAATAGTAGACTCTCAAGAATACAATATTTTCAAGACTAAAAGAGATTTGCTAGAAGGTACAAGGTTGCGTCGAAAGACTGTGAGGTAATACTCAAGTATAAATAGCTTCATATCTTCAATGTGAAGGCATTCGCACAACTGTCTTGATTGAACCTTGATTAATGCAATCAAAATTTCCTTAAGTGAAGAGATAGTGACCCAAGAGTGTTGATCCTCAAAAAGATATCGATTTTACTTTTTAAGCATAAGGTAAGAGATTTTAATGCTTCTTGATATTCCTCCATAATATTTGATATGTCTTTGATGTTCGTAATCTTCAGATCTTCTTCCCTCTGATGGAACCTCAGTTTCTAACGGTCAATGCATCTTTGATATCCTTCCTTGTAAAGTTTATTGCATGAGATGATCTTTCCTTTGTTGTAAACCCTTTGCAGGAAATCTTCTTTCCTTGGTTCCTTAATTCCATTCGCCTAGAATATTTTGTGATATTTTCTCTTCTTTCCTGATCTTATGTAGCTTGATGTCATACAAGATGTTGCAAGATTTGCTTAGTTATCAATCATATAGATTTAAGTTATTGTTATCATCAAAATGGGATTCAACAATCTCCCCCTTTTTGATGATGACAATACCAAAAGATTGTTTCTAAATGTTTGATAGTCGACTCCCTCTAACTTTAGGCTCCCCCGATCTTAGAGCTTTCCTACATTATGAGACAAGACAGGTTTTACATAGTCGACTAAGAACTATGTTTTAGTCGACTGTAAGCAGAGACACTTACCATGATAGTACATAAGATAGCATAAAACATAAGGCATAAGTATTAACAACATGCATAAGATATTCAGCATAAACATTCACCTAAGCAGTCAAATATTATATGTCTAGCATAAACATTTACCCAAGCAGTCAAATATTACATGTCCAAAATATTCTCCCCTTTGGCATCAATAAAAAGGAGAGAAGCATGTGTCCAAAAATTATAACCATAAAGCATAACAAGTATGAAATTAAACAGCCAGATTTTCAGTTCCGGGACAGATAATAGCGAAGAGTGTTGATGATGTTGTGAGCCATGGTGTCAATGCGAGTAAGAACAGTGACAAAACTAGCACGAGCATCACGGGCAGTCTAAGAATGGAGTAGACGTAGCATTGCAACATCAGCTTTTTTGGACTTAGTGTCATCCCTGACTTTCTCAAGATTGAATTGGGTGGACAAAACTAGGTCCTTCAGATAACCAAGGGTTTTCTTAACAACAATTAAACGAGTCACAACATCAGGTGTATTAGCACCAACACCAACAGGATTATCAGCTAAGGGGATATGAGTAGAAGGAGCAGAGTTGGAAGGGGCAGGAGGAGAGTCCAACTAAGGCTTTTTAACCCAAGTATCCCCAAGATGAACATAACCCACGCTTGCAAAGGCACGAGCATTGCATTACTTAGAGATGGTAACTTCAAGATGACGAGAGACAAGCACATGCAGATATTAAAGGATATGGGAGATGAGCATACCATATGGGAGACATCCAGAACTATTGTTATCTATAGCATATTCAAGCATGTATCTAAGTATTCACAGGACAAATTCAGGTTGAGTTTTAAGATCAGGCAATACACAACGAAAGTATCTCTCTGATAAAGAGTACTAAAGGACCAAGTGCGAGGAAGGATGGTGGTGGCAGTTATGTATTCTAAGACATGAGTTTCAAAACTAAGAGAGTATGACCAAAATTAACCATCAGGAAGGGAATGAGGTTTAAGTCCAGTGATGCACGACTTGGCTTGTTCAAAGGAGACCTCAAGATCAGAAGGCCATGAATTTTTAAAATAATTAAAGTACCCAGAGAAGTTTGCAGACATGAATTTTTTCAAGGATTTTGCAATTTAAGAAAATACGTTTTCCTAGCACCAAGGATTCTACAGCATCAATACCACAAGGACCCAGATTTGCATAAAACATACTAACATAGTGAGGATAGGAGACAAGGCGAACAAGAGAAAATAAATTATTGCAACCTTGAAAGTCGAAGAAGCTTTTGACATGACAATCAGCTGACTCCATGGCATCAAGATATATGAAGTGACCAGCAGCAACGCAGCGAGATTGAAGTTCCCCCAATTTCTCATGCCCATTGTCCCAAAAATTCTGGTCATCGTCAAGAGGGTTGGTAGGGTTGATTATATTGGGCTTTTTATGAGAAGGACCAGGAGAGGGTTCCTGTAGGAGTCTTTTGCCGAATTTCTTCCAAGACGAAGGAGAGATGAAAGAGGCAGATTCATCTTGATGAGAGGTAGGGGTGGATTCAGAAGAAGCAACATTGACAGGAGAGATGGAAGAGCGAGTTTTTTTGCAAGTCTTGGAGCTTTCTCTTGTGAGAACAGTTTTAGGTTTTTGAGATTTTGCCATTGTAGAATGAATTGTGAAGTGGAGTAGGTGGTGGAGTGTTTTGGAAGATGAAGTAAATAGAGAGGAGGGGGAATACTGATGAGTTTTATAGAGAAGGGGGATTGATAAGACACGTCTGAGCAGTTGAAAAGAAAGGAAAGAAAAAAAGGTGTCGGTTGAGAGAATCAAGGTGATTTAGTTCACATATTAAATTAAGCACAAATATGTTCATACATACGCATTTAATTATATCAGACACGTAAAGAAATTATATCACACATAAGTTCACGCGAATCAATAGTAATATAAGGAATATATCAATTTTAGCACAAAAATCGAAGAAACATATTAGGTACTAATAGGAACCTCTATCACACCTAGTTTTTAACGTAATTCACAAAATCTTTCCTCATGTAAGGGCTCAGC